>JAWNLM010000028.1:1227717-2455434 GCA_035042345.1 Drosophila fungiperda | reverse complement strand
CATTTTCAGGCAAATAAACAAATAAGCATATATTTTTATAAGGATGGTTGGCAACTCGCAAGCAGTTTACCAGGGCTGCCAAATCGATATTTCGATAGGCATTTGTATGCATTGCTTGATATTTAATCAATTCTACCTGTTGCAATCAATTTTCAGTGTGTACACATAAGCGAAACCAGAAATGTTCAAAAAAAGGGCAAAGTTCGTTACTAAGCAACGATGGCTTTCAGAACAATTGTTTGTGTTTTTTCTTTACTTTAAAAATTGAAAACTTTTTGAGTACGGAATGAATTTTAGCGACGATCCACTTGCTGATCTCCTGAGTGATAATAGTTTGGACAATGACAGTTTCTTTGACGCCCCCGCCGGTGGCAGTGCAAAGAAATTGCCTAAAGCAAGCAAGGCGAAAGGAAAACTCGAGGATCTCTTTGGCATCAAGGAGGAAACAGAACCCGAGGCACTAAATAATATAGCTAATAAGCAAGCTAATGCCAAATCGACGGCAACGAGCACACCGCGCATCGTTAAACAGAAGCCATCGCTCTCCATGGATGACGCAGAGGACGATGACCTGGGATTCGATCCCAAGCGCCCCAAGAGCGGCGGTGGGGCAAGAAAGAATCTCTTCGACGATTTACTTGGCGCCGCAGAGCCCAAGCGTAACATTTTTGATGATATACTAAATAGTGGCGATGCCACTACAAACAAACGACCAGCTACGGCGAAGCCATCTATGTCCCGCCAATCGACGGACACAACGACGGACAATTCCCAGACACGACCCAAAACTGCAGCAGGAGCGGGCCGACGTAGTTCTGCCTCAGCCCAGTCGGCCAATCTGAACACTGATCCCTTGGGTCTGTTTGGCAGGGACAAGGAGACCAATGCCACAGTTTCTGGCATGTCCACGCCAGTCTCCAAGAAGCGCGGCACAGCTGACTGGCTGGGCTTGGGCCTGGTAAGCGTCGAGATGGCTGCAACGCATGCAGCAGCTGATGAGGAGCTGGAGCATGTGGTCCAAGTGGCCAAGGTGCCACCACCAGCACAGGAGGTACTGCACAAGTCGGACTCCATCGAGGTGGATCTGGAGCCACAACTGTCTGTAGTAGCTCCGCCAGCCGCTGCTGATGCCACAACGCAAAAGATTCTAATGCTTAACAGCTTGAACTTGGAGAGCAGTCACAACTACAGTGCCCTTCAGCAGCAGGAAACCCAGCTGACAATTGCTGCCCAGATGAAGAGTCAGGAACGCGCTTTGGTGGAAATGCAGCACAAGCAGGAGACGCAGGATCGCAAGTTTCAAGCGCTGCTGCAGCAGCAGCTTCACCGACAGCAGCAAATGGAGGAGCACATCAAGGCGCAACAGGAGCGCATCAATATCCAACTTCAGCTGATGATGACCCAACCCATCATGGTGAATGCCACGACACGCACGGAAATTGCGGATACAACTGCGTCGCAGGTGGATAAGTTGCCACCTGTCGCACATGTTACACCGAGGGACGAGAGCAAGGATCATTTGCTGCTGCTGGAAACGGATGCCAAGCGCAATGAGCTCGAGAAGCAGCGACTGGAGGAGCTGGTGGCCAACATGAAAGTAAACTACGAACAAGAAATAGAAATGATCGAGAGCTCCTACAAGTGAGTTTGGATTACGGCAGGACATATCTGCGATCTCACGTAGAGATGTGGTTACAGAATAGCTTTTAATGGTTGTCATTTTTATTGCTATAGAAAACAACTAAAGGTACTGGAGCAGCACTTGGCTGCTGTGGAGGATCGGTTGAAGCTGGAAAACTCCGAACTGAGAGATTATTATATGGAAAAACTGGAGAAACTGAAAAATGACTATGAACTGCAGATTTCCAGCTTGAAGCAGGATCAAGAGGATGATATGCGCCAGTTGCGCGGCTCCCATGAAGCGGACATGGACCGCATAAGGCAAGCCAAAATGCTAGAGCAATCGGCGCTACGAGATCATGGCAGCTATTTGGAAACGCTGCGAACGGCGTCAAGTGATTTGCAAGAGTTGCGCGAGGGCATTACAACGACCAAGGAGCGCGAACAGCAATTGGAGGCACGGGAACGTCGGCTGGCGGATGCAGAGCGTCGCTTGAAGATCAACGAGGAAGGTGCCGACGAGGAAAAGCGTCGCCTCATGGAGCTGGTGAGCACACTGGAGCTGCAGATGAATCGCCTCTCCAAAGACACTGCCGAGGAGAACTGGCAACTGCGTCAGCGCATGGCCAGCATTGAGTCCGAGAAGAAAGCATTTGAGCTGGAGAAGCAGTTTCATCGCGAGCAAATGGAGCGTGACGAAAAGCGAATCGAGGAACTAAAAACGTTTCAACTGGCGGAGATTGAGCGTATGCAGCTGGATGTGCAGCACGAACGCACACGGCTCATAGTTGAGCAACAGAAACTAGAGATGCAACACAAGCTGCACGAACAGGGCGATTTGGAGAAGGAGCGATTAGAGCTAGAGGCACAGCTGCAGGTGGCTCGAGATGCCATCAAGCAGGCGGATGAGCAGAGGGATCGATGTCACAAGCAGCAGCGAGAGGTGGAGCACCGCAAGCGCTTACTGCTAGACAAAGAGAATACGCTCAATGTCAAGGAGGATGAGGTGGTGCAGGCATCCACTGCATATCGTTTGGCCATCAAGCGTGCACATCTGGCAGAGCACAAGGCTCAGGAGTCTGAGCAACTACTCAATGCCAAGCTGCAGCTGATGAGTTCTCGCGCACATGAGTTGAGTGAGAAGGAGGCAGAACTGTCGCAGGAGCGTATGCTACTCACCCAAGATCGGCTCGCCCTGCAGAAGATGAAGCAGCAGATTGGACAGAGCAAATGCGCCCTCTGTAAAATGGGAGTTGAGGATGTGGAATTTTCACAACGCATTGCTGCTGGTCACAGCAAAGGTAGCCAGTCGCATACAAGGTATCAGTTGGATGACATGAACGCCAGTCAGCCGGTAGTAATGCAAGCTGGCGATATTGTGGATCGTATGCTGGACGAGAATATCGAGGCCTCATATCGCAGAATGTATAATTTGCCCGGCAATGGTGCTTTGGACTATTGGACAACAGTTGGACTCGATGATGATTCCAAAAAACTGGCCTTGGACAATGGAAATACTTTGGATATTGAGGATTTAATGTTGGCTAATCTTAATATTAACTGAGTAACAAATTGTACGATTTTTAATTTTAAATTTAAAGCTGTCCATCGATATTTATTGCTTACGTGTTTTCTTATCGGCCCACCAATAATAAATCGATATATGCCTAGACAGTGTATACCTAAACTTTAAATATGAGTTATTACTCTGCTTGTTGCATTCCGTTTGGTGCATCTTTTCGTGGCGTTTGTTATTGTGTTATTGTAGGTGTGTCAAAGCGAACGTAGCAATTTAGAAACACTCAATTAAGCATATTTTGTATATTGTGTACACCATCTTTGTAAATATAATGTCGTATTAAACTGTATATCGCGTGTTACGCCTACGTGTTTGTGTTTTCGTAAATTTTTTTTCCTGTGTGTCTTAATTCGGTGTGTTTGTGTTAGTGTTATATCTGTTTTATGTAGTGTGTGTGTATATAAGTGCATAAAGCTCAAAAGCCGCGGAATTATCCATAAATCAAATGAAAACCTTTTAAATATATATATAGCTTTCGCAAATTTGGCAACTTAATTCGACAGCAGCATTGAGCAAGTGCCAGAAAAACGTAAGTTGGCGAAAAGCGAAACTTAATATGTGTATAGATTGCAAAATTGTGTGCCAAAATATGTATCTGTCATTATCATTATATATAAGTTCTTAAAGCACTTTTATCATTGCATTTTTGTTGTTTCCTTCGATACTGCAATATACACATACATACGTATGTATGTGTGCGTATGCCTAAGCATGTGTGTGCGTGATTGTTAATGTACAATTTTGTATATTCACCTTTACTTAAGTGCATGTATGTATGTGTACGTATGCAAATGTGAACTTGTCAAACTGCTGCTGCTCATCACAGAATTTGATCATCATTTATAATTCTCGAGTCTATTTTGTTTTTTATTGATTGTTTAACCTTTACCACCTTGCATGCTGCTTTCGCTTTGCCTTCCGGTGTGTGAAAAATATTCTGTTTTCTTTTGATAATATTTTCATTTCGTTTTCTATGTACCGGTTTTGCATATGTATTTAATTTATGTGTGTGTGTGTTTGAAAGCATTCATGCTGAACAGCTGTTCTCTTGATCTCAAGGCAATCATCATGTGAGAAAGAGTCGCAATTATTTGTTTATATTCGCAGTACAACAAAAACATCAAATGCAACAAATTACTTCTTATCGCCCTACTGAATTAATTGAAATGAGTACCTAAATAGGCATCAATTAATTACTTATGTACAAAATTTGATAGCAATTTTAATTTCTTAGTCATATTTTATGACTATGAAGTTTATAGATATTCAAAATCCAAAAGCATTTCCGTCACTCTTTTAGATTTTTCGATAATATAACAAATCGAAAACATTTCAAAAGTACTATAAATATTTGTAATTATATTTTTCTACACATAATCACATTCCTTTCCCTAGTTATTTAAAAATCTAATAGATTTTTTATTATTATTCAAAATTATGTAGCATGTATCCACATATATTCATTTAGATCTCCAAATAAACTGTATATATTTGTGCTTTATCTGTCAAAAATTCTAGCGATTGCTTATTACCTTTACGCACCTAGAATACGATTCAACTTTACAAAGGGTAATCGCTTTTATCGTTCCTTTCGTTATCGCTGCACAGATAAGCAAAAAAAAAACAAATCGCATTGAAAACATACTTTTAATTAACAAATTTTGTGTGTCACTTTGCAGTTGGTCGTCGTCGAAGAATCTGCGTGGTGGACAATGTCAAATCAGGCGCAAATGGACTACGACAGGCAATTCCAAGAGGACTTGGCAAAGGCGACAGCGCTCAGTTTGGAGCAGCAGGCCCTCGATGACTATCGCCGAAATAAAAAATATGGCACGGGCAATGCCGATTACTACGTCCAACAGCAACAACAACAACACCTCCACCAACAACAACAAATAAGGCGTCGTTACTCTGAGGCGAATCAGGCGACCTCCTCATTGGACCACGTGGATCGCTCACGTAATCCGCCGGCAAGGCATACGACGGGCAACGGCGACAGCGATTTGATTTGTTTTACCAGTCCTACCAGCAATCAACCAACGGCAGAGAGCGGCGGCAGTCACTTTGATCAGCTGATTGAGGATCTGCAGCGTCTCCAGGCAAACAATCCACAATCGGCTCTGGTGCCGGTTGGTCCTGTTGCAGCAGCATCTCCAGTGCCTGCGCACTATGCAGGAGCGGTAGCAGCAACAACAGCAGCACCGCCACCACCAATTTATGGCAGTGCTGTGCCTACGGGTTGTGTTGGCATGCAGCTGGTGCCATATCAGGCGGCTGCACAGCAGCAACTGCAGCAGCGTCCGCTGAGCAATGAGGAGCTGCAGCGGCTCTATAGCATGCCCAATCAGTTGGCCCTACAGCCCGTTGCCCCAGCGAGCTTTGTGTACTATCCACCATTCAGTGCGCCCGTTGTGCCCGGTTCTGCTGCATATATGGCGCCCCAATATCCATCGCATGGCTATGGCTTTGGCGTGCCTGGATATGCGCCAAACAACGGCAGCAGCACCCATGTGGACTTTTCTTGTCCACAAAGCACCTCTGCAGCATCAACGTACAGCCAAAGCAGCAACAGCACTAGCAATACCAATACCAACAACATCAACATCATCCATCCAGTTGCACATTCGGGACCGGTGACACCAGCTACCAGTTCTATTAAACTTAATGTACGCCGTCCAAATGTGCCCGTCGGCAGCTGTCCCTCCGTTGGACCCCCAATGCCCGCTCAGCGAACCGGCAACGATTTGATCGATTTGAATCAGGATAATTAGTATGTATCACATTCTGTCTGCTATTCGATTTTGGTTTGAATAGAATTAATAATAATTCCTCTTCGTTTGCAGTTCCCGTGTGAGTGTCTTGGAGGCATTTGATCCACTGCTCAATGAGAACTATGGTAAGCAATAATTAATTGTTTCGCCTCCTATATCCATTAATTCTGGACTGTATTTATAAAGCGTCTGCCTACTGTTAGAAAATGTTTAGCACAAAAGTTCCATGGATAGAATCGTTGAATTTTTTTTATATTCAAATTGCAATTCGTGTTATGAACAAAATTATTAAAAAAATATATATATATTCTTCGCAAAATTTGTAGTCAAGTTTGCTACTAAGACTTAATACAATAATCTTCCTGAAATGTTGAGCGAGATGAATTTCGAGATTGTGAAAAATTGTATCAATTATCGTTTTCAGTTATACAATTTATTTGATTTAAATTCAAAATATATTTGTGTAATTTCTTTATTATTCACCTTGTGTTTGCTTTGTATTATGGACATATGTCTGACTTTGTGCGTTCGAATATAACCATCTTATCTGGTTCTTGTTATCGGTCATCATATACACTTTTTATTCAGGATAGACTTTGGAGAAATTATAGTATATATATATATAGGTATAATTTGTTGGTAACATTTTAGTGATTGATGCTGCTGATGTTGGTGTTTGTTTGTTGTTGTTGCCAATCGACACCATGTTACTAAAAAAAAAAAGATGAAAAAAACTTAAAACTGAATGCTTTCTGTTTCTCTATTTTGCAGTGTCGCAAAAGTAATACATTTTAGTGCAAACTTCTACTACTATCCATACTAAGTACTACTACTACCAAAACTGCAACCACTTAACACTGTACCACCAGCACACCCACCCAGTACAGCAACAACAACAAGTACCAAAAAAAAGATATAAATGAAAATAAAAGAAAACAAAGTCAGGCGAGACATACACAACACGTCACATCTAACGGCAAAATATGCTCAGGATATTTGGTGTGTGGATATATCCAAATGCAAAAATAAAAATGCTAACCATATAATATAATAATAGAAGCCAAATGCACACATCACACACTCACACACATCGACACACACATACACAAATTAATATTTAAAAATAAAAATATTTATAAATATATTAACATTGTAAAGTCTAAAAATCGTGCCTTTCACGACTGCACCAGAGCCAAACATTAGATTAGAGATTGCTAAAGAAAGTAAATGTGAGTGTCTTATGCAAATGACAGTGATCAAACTAAATCTAGCAGATTCGCAACATGAAATACAAAATTAATTTTTCAAAATTTCAAAAAGAATTTGACAAATAAAATTTGACGTATTTTCGAGTATTATGATAAAATAAATTGTGATTTGCTGCCACATATAAATATATATATGTGAATAGATGTTTATCTATATATATAAATTTACATACACATACGCATACATATTTAATATTTTAATATACATATATACATACATATGTTAAATACAATCTTGTATACCCGATGAGACCAATAATAAATTATGTCTGAAAATAAAAATCCCAATTTGTTGTTGTTTTATTAAACAATTCGTGCTCAATATTTGCGTATTTATCGGCGATGTGGAATACGAAAGTCACTTTAAACAATGTTTATTTTGTCAGATCGTTGTAATTGCTCTTATGTAGATTTACATAGTATCATTAACATATGTATGTATATATATAGTTAGTTGCTTTCAATATGCCTCATTCTCCTTTTGAAAATTAGACAAATTATTTCAGAAACATTTTCGCTTTATCTTTCTGAAATATTAATCAGAAATAGTTTGTATATAGTTGCAGCTTCCGAACAGAGGGAAAGGTCACGACGACAACAAAGGCGAGCGGGCAGTTGTGTATATATATAGTTATATATAGTATATATGTCGCGTAGGCGTTCACTGACAGCTAACTGAGCCAATTGGTGTCTGAGGAGGAAAAGGGAGGCGACAATAGACAGAACAGTTTGGTTAGCGTAGATTTGTGAAATGTTCTCTGTGTGATAAATATATGCTTGCTCTCAATCCAATTCGCGTTGCTGCTTTGCAATGCGGGTTTTGTTTGAGGTGGGTTAGAGGAGAGCGGCGGCGACATTATTTTTATCCACATGCTCGGATCGACTCGATCCATCGTTCGAATGACATTTGCATAACAGCCATCGTGCGATTGATTGTGTTTTGGTTTAACTCGCTGATTGACAATGCACTCGTTACTTACAGGTGACGATGGCGCCTCCGACAGCACCTCCTATTACGCGGATTATGATCCGTTTGATTTTCTGTATGGCGGCGATAATGGCACACAGAACTCGGATCCCATGTACGAGGCGGCCAACAGAGGTGACAATAATATGGCTAACAGTGGCAGCGTTAGCGTCGTTTCCATTGGCTGGCGACAGGATTACTTTGACCAGCCATCTCACCGTTTGCACTCGGCATCGCCCACATCAGCAGCAGTAACGGCAGCATCTGGAGGTGCCTCTACATCTGGTTCTCTAACGCCGCCACCCCCGTTGCCGCCACGCAATCAGCATATTTATGAAACGGGCACTGCTAGTGTGACCACATACAAATCGCAACAGTTGGCACCATTCGCGGACATCTACACAAATAACATACCGGCTAATGTGGTGCTTGATCGCCGGAAAACATACACAAGGCTCTACGAGCTAATTAGCGACCAGCCCACGGAAGATGCCGAGCTCTTGGAATTCTATCAAATGGTGCGTCAGGTGCGCGCCAGTTACCCAAGTGATGATACAGAGACGAATATGGGTCATGTAATAGCTGCCGAGTTTAACTATCACTATTTGATGAACACCAGTATTAAGATCATTGTGCATCCGGCAATAAATACGCTGCAGCCACACGCTGCCTCCAATTCGCAGACTGGGGAGCTGATTAAAGGCTACGGTAGCTCAGTCACCTTCACTTGCGACAGTAAGTGGCATCATCCAATACTCGATAAATTGAATAAATCAAATAATATTCTTACTTGCAGTCGACTCTGTGGTGGCTCAGGTGGTGGCACAGGCTCTGGCCTCGCTCGAGGGACAGGTTAAGGGCACAGTGACGGATTTTGTGGTTAAGGTACATTCAAAGAAATTGGCTTCAAGTGACTTATTATACTAAGTCCCATTTCTATTAAATAGCCCATTGGCCTGCTGGAGTGGCTGGCACCCACATCGAAGCTGAGTCAGTTGGAGTGCGTGCACAATAGCTTGCAGCTGGAGAAGGATGTGCATTTGGGCTTGTGCATACGAAGCGCTGCCAATATGCAGGCAATTGCGCGCACGGCACAAGATGACGAACTGGACACTGATATGCAGCCGGAGCATGTGTTGCCCAATGAGGTGGTACCCACTGTCACCTACGACAACATGATGATACTCATTGAGACTCTGGAAATGGAAATCGATAAGCTCGAATCGGCGGTGGATGGTCGCAGTGTCGTCAGTTGCTCCGGCGTTGTGCAAGCCGTCAAGGCGATTTGTACACTTCTTGGCTCAATCGATACTCTGGAGATAGTGGGATGCATTGCCGAGCTGAAGAGCGTTTGTGATGAGGCCCAGACGAAGTACAACAATCCAGAAATTGTCAGCGAATATGGCGATTATGCGCAAGTGACACTGCGACCGCGTTCCATGTTGGAGCAAATTAAATTGAAATGCAATCGGTTGCGTGATGCGGTCCAGGAGCTAATTGAACTCTATGCCAATGTGTTTCGCGTTGCCTTCTCGGTGAAGACTCCAGATTTCGCTACAGGTAAGGTGATTTGCTTATGAAACTTTAATTATATTATCTAATTAGAAAATTCATTACCAGCACCCATACCCATTTCGTGCGTATCCAAGCCGATTGTGGTGAACATTAATTGCCTGCATAGGCCACTGCTCAACTGGAAATATGAGGATTACTCGCTTTGTGTGCAACTCGTCTATGGCACGCGCCTGTTGTCCAAGCCCAATGTGCTTAACTGCTCCAGTGATACGAGCGGCGGCCTGTTTCCCCGTTTGAACTTCAGTGCGTGGCTAACCTTCGATCAACACCCAATCTGCACGCTGCCGCGTGAGGCACGTCTCACATTTGTGCTGTACGGCAAACAGGCGGCCAGCGAGAACGAGACGAGTACGGAACCGAATGGCGAGCGGAGGCATGTGACCACAGAACTGGGCTGGTGCTCCATACAACTGTTTGACTTTAAGCGCACCATGATCTGTGGCCCGTATTTACTATCCGTGTGGCCGCAGACAACAGACAAAATGCTGGGACCAGCTCCGGCGCGCGGTTGTCATCCTCATCCGGACTTCTGTCCGGTGCTGAGCATTGAAGTGCCTCCTTATGGCGGTCGCATTGAGTTTCCCGAGCATCAGGAATCGCCCAAGCCTGCTCCGCAGTATGTTTTCCACCTCCAATTATTTCGATTGATTTATTTACTCAAATTAAACGCATATTTGTAGCTATGATTTTGCTTCACTGGACGCCAACTTGCAAGAGGAGCTATTGGATACAGCCGAACTTGGCTATTCTGGCGCACCGGAGCGTCGTGAAGTTTTCTGGGAGAAACGTCTTTATCTACAGCAGTATCCCAATGCGCTGCCCAAGGTATTGCATGCAGCCCACAGTTGGGACTATGCCAACCTGATTGATTTGCACTCGCTGCTGCACTCCTGGGCACCGTTGTCACCGCTGCAAGCACTGGAGCTCTTGCTGCCCCGGTACCCAGATGCTAAGGTGCGCGAAAAGGCAGTAGAGTGGATATCCTACATGCCCAACGATCAGCTGGTGGACTTTTTGCCGCAGCTTGTGCAATCCCTGAAGCACGACACGTATGAGGCATCCGCTCTGTCGAGATTTCTGCTGTCGAAGTGCCTGGAGTCACCGCGTTTTGCTCATTACATGTTCTGGCTGCTGGTGCACAGTCTCCCCGATGATCCGCTTAATTCGATAGGTGCCTCGATGGTGGACCAGGACTACGATGAATCGCAAATTACACAGGCGCGTTATTATCGCCGCAACAAGATGATGCTGCGCGCTTTAATGGCTGTCTGTGGCGAGAAGCTCTTCAAGCGTTTCATGTACCAACGTCGCATGTGCCAGGTGATTAACAAGATGCTTAAAGAGTACCCTATATATATATCAATGCCTTTCTACTGCTTTTTAGAATCTGGCCAAGATTGCCGAGTCTGTGAAGGAAGCCAAAGAGTCAATGCGTCAAAAGAGTCTAGTTGCCGGAATGGATATGGTGCATACCGAATTGCAGGTGGAGCCCACTTGTCTGCCGTTAGGCCCAGAGCTCGAGGTGTCCGGTGTCAATGTGCGTAACTGCAGCTACTTCAACTCCAACACGTTGCCACTAAAGATCACCTTTGTGGGACCTGACGCCGAGCCGTTGCCGGCAATATTCAAGGTAAGCCAAGGTGCCCTTTTCACAACGTGTAACTAAAGTTTAAAGTTGGTTTTGCAGTGTGGTGATGACTTGCAGCAGGACATGTTGACAATTCAACTGATACGCATCATGAACAAAATGTGGCTGGCCGAGCGCTTGGACCTCAAGATGGTTACCTTTAATTGTGTGCCCACTGGCTACAAGAGTGGCATGATCGAGCTTGTCTCCGAGGCCGAAACATTGCGCAAAATCCAAGTGGAATACGGTCTGACCGGCTCATTTAAGGACCGACCTATCGCCGAATGGCTGGGCAAACAGAATCCAAGTCCGCTGGAATATCAAAAAGCTGTGCGCAATTTTACACTCTCTTGCGCTGGCTATAGTGTGGCCACTTATGTGCTGGGCATCTGTGATCGACACAATGACAATATTATGCTTAAGACATCTGGACACTTGTTTCACATCGATTTTGGCAAATTTCTGGGCGATGCTCAAATGTTTGGCAATATCAAAAGGTGAGTGCTGGCAAACATTCCAAATCAATGCAAAACATGTCTGTTTCCTTGCAGAGATCGGACACCATTTGTGCTAACCTCGGACATGGCATATGTGATTAATGGCGGTGATAAGCCATCCACTGATTTTCACTACTTTGTTGACCTCTGCTGTCGTGCCTTCAATATTGTACGCAAAAATGCTGACCTGCTGCTACACACACTGGCGCACATGGCCACCGCTGGCATGCCGGGTGTGAATTCGAATGCCGTCACCTATGTGCGTCGTGCTCTTCTGCCAGCACAATCGAATCCCGAGGCGGCGGCCACATTTGCCAAAATGATACAGTTGTCGCTGAAGAGTTGGTTCACCCAAGTCAATTTCTTCCTGCATAACCTGGCCCAGATGCGATTCAACAATGATGAGGGTAACAACGAACTCTTATCATTTGTACCTCGGAAGTACACGTGAGTAGCGGAACAGAACAAAAAGCGTCCTTAAGTGGTACTTATGAAAACTCTTACACGATTATAGCATGGCGCAGGATGGGCGGCTGAAAATCGTTAAAGTGGTGCACTTCCAGAAGCATTACAGCATGGAAAAGTATTATATGTACATAATGCAAGTGACGCGACATGGACAGCGGGATCCGACGCATCTGTTTCGCTCGTATCGCGAGTTCACCGAGTTCCATCAGAAGCTGTGCATACACTTTCCACTGGTCAAGCTGAACAGGTAAGTAAATGTGATAAATCCTTGGCTCAGTGATCATTAGAACTTTAGGGTAACTTCCTTATGTGGCTGTTTCAATCCATCTTCCTTCTATTGGTCAATCTTTTGAAATGTTTAGGTTCTGTGTCTAGGTTTAGCGTAATATGCACATATTTTATTGAATTTCAGTTTTTAAAACTGTTTTCTATTTTTGGATTCACTAATTTCTTATTATTATATTTACGATCACTTTATTTAAACATAGTCAACATTATATGGCAACTTCTACCTTATAGATATATGTATATGTGTGTGTATGTATATCGACTTATTTACATGAAAAATACTAGCTTTTCTAAGGAAACGAAGAGCAGAATTTCGGTATTTTGTTGTTGTCCTAAGCCTTGGTGATTGTATCGCTCTTTGGAGAGCGTTCCATTTGCGCTAGTGGTCGCAGTGTCTCCGTCATGGAGCGATGTTCGCGTATGGCGCGTCCAAATGTTTCGTCATCGCTGCCTTCCAGTGAGACACGGTTGCCAAAGAGTATGGGCACATCATGCTCAGCATTTGGTGATGGCTCATCAGGGAGCAATTGAATCAAGCGTTGTGTGCTTCTTGCCGGCAATTGCGACTCAGACTCTGACTCACTTGAGCTGATTACCTCGGCCGATTGATAGTATTGCAAGTTATCTACATCGAAGCGCACCTTTAAAGTACGTCCCATGCGCTTGGATGGCTGTGGTGCTGGCGGAGCTGCTTCCTCGATATCACTCGAACTAGAGCTGGGCAGCTCTTCCGGCGCGTAGCAGTTCAGTGGTGCCGCATCACCGCGGACACTAAGAGTCGTCGGCTTGGACACTCGTGGCGCTGGCTGTGGTGGCCGGCGTGTTGGAATCGGAGAGTCAACAATTTCCAGCTCCTCACAGAGCTCGTCGAAATTTTGCACCGTCTCGCCAGCATGTGATGTGCAATTACCAATGGGTGCTTCTCCATTCTCTTGCAGTTCCTCGAATAGATCTTCTATGCTGCTGACGTATTTGGCATCGTCGCCTTTTCTTTGGCTCACAGCATCAGAGTAGTTGGGCAGATTTGTGTTTTGGTACGACTTCTCCAGCTGCATTAGTGCATCATAGTCGGGCAGGATAGGTTGAATGTCTGACTCCAATTCATATGGTGGTGGTTGAGCATAATCGGCAACTGGTTCCGGTTCCACAAAATGGGCTGCTGGCTCTATTAGCTCCAGTTGGTGGAAGAGCGTCTCTGGCTGCACCACATTTTCCACCAACACGCTTGTGGCGATATCTTGCTGCGGTAACTCCAGTTGGTCGGGATGCTCTAACCAATTGGGCTCCGGCACGTTTGACACATTTTCTAGATTCTCAAAGTTTTCCCAGTCGTCGTCAATGCTCTTACCGAAGCCGGGCGGACTGCTGGGCGCTGTTAGATCCACCTGCAGTCCAGCAAAGTCAGGCGGCATGTCCAAGATGTCCGCCTCGTTCAGTTCGTAGGTGGAACGAATACGCTCAAATTCCGCATCGTCCACATGCTGGGGAATCTCCAGATTGGCAAACAAGTTGCGTTCTAAAGGTGGCTCGGTTAACTCAACCGAATCCGGCGTGCCAGCGATAATTTCTACAACGAACGCTGAATCTGTATGCTCCAGCTGAAGGAATTGACTTCCGCAACTAGCCGCTGCTTCTACTTTCGCCTCCGCAGCTTCATTATTCGGTTGAGTTATGTGTGGTGTGTGATGCACTTGAGCTGCGACAGAAATGGCAGCTCCCACATTGTCATCATCCGGCGTTAGCAACTCGGGCATATCATCGACCTGCTCGTACTTCACATATCGTCCACGCTCGTTGCTCACCAGCTGCGACACTCTTGGCGCTGGCGCCGGCGCCTCCTCGACATCGGTCTTGACACTGATCAGCTTATATTTTTCTGCAAAATGATTGAAAGCTGGCATGTCCAGCTGTGAGGTGGTCTCCCCACCAGCTGCTGCCTCCGTTTCAATCGGTGGTGCTGGTGGCTGGCGTGTGGGTGGTGCTGGTGGCTGGCGTGTTGGTGGCGCTTCACTGTATTCATAGCTGGCGCTATGCACTTCACGCCCTCTGCGTCGCGCCTCCGGACGGAAAGGAGGAGTCTCCGATATTTCTGGTATGGCCATCTGCCTTTTGTATTCAGACGGCGTCCGTGTGGCCAGGTGCAGATTTGGTACACTACCCGAAAGATAATTATTCGCTGCAAGTAGGTAAAATATTATCCTGAGTTGTCTTAAGGGAATCAGATAAATTCAATAGTATAAAGATTTATATATGCCTTTTTAAATGTATGCAGACAATTTAATGCGAATTGCGACATGTGTTTCTTATTAACACGTGATGTCTTCTTCAGTCTCTGATCATTAACGATCGCTCGAAATCAAGTAATTTACTTCCAATTCCATTCACTTTGAGTAATTCCGTTATACTCAACACATACATACATATATTTGTGCATATTTTAGCTTGTATATGCGATTGTTCAACATACCTGTTGAATTCGTTGGCCTGGCACTTTCGAATTCCTCGACATTCCGCTGGCGAAATACTCCGTGTACAGCGTTGTCGGAGCCGATTACCTGCAAGAATTGCACTCATTGATTATTCTTGTGATTTGCCAATGCCCATTCTCTGCTGTCAAAAATTAAGCACTTTAACAGCTGTGGCCTTCTCAGCTGTTCTGGCTAAACACCCGCTCAACCAGCAACAACAATATTGCAATAACCAAACACAACAACAACAAGTCTCGGATGTGTCACAATGTTAACGGTTAAAGCATTACACATGAAGACACACTCAATTTAGAATGAGTAGTACGAATATCTTAGCTAGAGATGGGATTCTGTATAAACATTCTAAGTGGTGTAATTATACTCACGACAAATCAGTTTAGAAAATATTTTTCATTTTATATATATATATATATATATATTAGTGTGCAAATTACTTATAAAATGTTTGAATTTGTACAGCACCGATGTTGGTAAGTCCCTGAAATACTCAACACTTTTTAACGAACAAATGTCACACTCTAGAAAATTGTTTATAAGTTAAGCGGTAGACAAAAAAAGATCAACTCAGGATCAATTTTTGCAGTTCTTTTCTATCGATAACTGAGGGAGCGTAAATTAAAGTAATCGCTATTAGACAGATACTCCGAGATTTGCGACAAGTTTCTCTTATCGATAAACATTATGCGACTCGTCACGTTCTCATCTCCATTTCTATTCACAACACACACAAACACACGCACACATTCACAAAAGCACGAATTCACCTGTTATATTTGGTTTGTTGGTGTGCCTCGTTTTGGCTTCACCTTATCAGACGTGAGTCGTTGTTGTCGTTGATATCAACGACGATATCACAGCACCTATTAACCTTTGTAAATGGCTTGCATTGAATTTTGCGTCGGGTTAATTGGCAAGTAATGGGAGTTGCGTGATTTGTCGTATCAAATACGCACCTGTGACTCGTAGGCTGCATAACGTGGCGCCGCCAATTGCGACGGTTGTTGCTGCTGCTGCTGCCCTCCTGAGTGGGTAAAGGTGAGCCGACGCCTGAAGCCCCAAATTTTGATGCCAAGGAGCGCAAAGACGAGACACAGCATAAGCATCAGCGAGGCAACCAGAGATCCACAGGCCGCATGCTGACCTGTGCGAGATTAGGGCAACATAAGCTGGCATGTGTCACAAAAAGTGGCGAGCACTTACCTTGGCCCCCATACGTTAGTTGAGCCATGGCTGTTATTCAGTTTTGACCAGCATTGCGCAGTTGCACATACGATTTTTATGAATTTGCTGTGCAGAACTGTGCTTTTTTTTTTTGTTATTATTATTGTTGTTTTGGCTGTAGTTGTTGCTGTAATTTTTGTCTTTAGTTGAGTTCAGTTCACCACGTCGGCGTTAATCGAACGGCAAAGCGCTTGGCTCTTGGCTGTTGGCTGTTGACTCTCGAATTCCAGCTCCACGTTCTCAGCGCTTGCCGAACCGCACTGCCGCACGCTCGTTAACTGATTGAGCGCTGACGTCGCAACTTGCTAACTTCCGCTCAATGCTCAATGTTTATCGCAACGATATCTTGGCGTTCTCTTTTGTTGCTCTCTCGCTCTCTGGTTGGACTTTATGGTGATTTGATAGGTCGTCACTTTTCTTTCACCCACTGCTCTTTGATTCGGCCCGTGATTTGGCCATGAAGTATCTGGCAGCTGCTCATTTATCAAACATTAGCGTCTATCAACCGTTACCAAAAATTCACAAAAATGATTTGCAGTCGTTTCGCGGTCGCGATAAGCAGTCTATATATTTTATGATTTGACTGAGTTTCTTACAATCCGAAATTCACCTATCAATAATGTCTAATCGGTAATTTGATATTCAAGTGCATTTTATATCTAGCATTAGGAAACGAACCCTCGTCTTAATATTAACCATTTTTATTTATTAAAAATGCTCTGATTTTCGTTTAACTGGAATAGTTGTCTTGTATTTCGTAAGATCATTTTGGAACCAATATACCCATTACGCATAATATAGTCATTTTAATTGAGAACTTAACTCCCGACACATTCTAATGATAGATAGCTTAAAAATTGATATGTTATCGGCTAGAATGAATAATCAGTGTTTATGTACAATTAGTTTACATTGAAAAGTATTAGATTCTTCAGCAAATAGAAATTAAATCTTTTTTGGAGATATACAAATATAATAATTTGACAACGTTGTATTTATAGATCATACAATTTCCATGATTGACTTTTTTTGTTGTGCTGTAATCTGTAATCTATGAATTTCTGTTTAATATATTATGACAGCCTTCCAACTGGTGTTCATGTGGGACGATCCAATATTAAATCTGTTGCTGAGAAGCGTTTACCGCTGATACAGCGTTTCCTGAAATCACTTTTCGATGCAGCCGAGGAAATAGCCCATTCGGATTTAGTATACACATTCTTTCATCCGCTTTTGCGTGATCAACAAGAGGCCAAGTTGGAGATGCCGAAGATAAAAGGTAAGTAGTTAGTAGCAGCAGTACCAATCTAAGACTAACACCTACTATTCTTGCAGAGGTCAAGCGTCAGCCATCTCGTGATAATTCCAATGAAATTGGTCAAATCCGCCTATCGTTGCAATACCAACGTGACGGGTTAACTGTGATGGTGAGCTAGTTCATTCTAAGCAGATAGCTACAAATGTTGATCCTAAAATGTTACTGTTGCAGATACACCACGCCAAAGGACTGCCCATGCTACAGGGCGGCCAGGAGCCTAACACATATGTCAAGTGTTACCTGAAACCGGATCCAAGCAAGCAAACCAAACGCAAGACAAAGGTAGTGCGCAAAACATGTGTGCCCAGCTTCATGGAGACGGTAAGCAGTTAACTATTGCTACTCATTTTGCAAATCGGTATATCTAGACTTTTTTTATTGACAGTTGGAGTATCGCATGCCGCTGGATATTGTGCGGCAACGCCAGTTGCAGGTGTCTATCTGGTCACATGATACGCTGCAGGAGAACGAGCTGCTTGGCGGTTTTGAACTGGATCTCTCCAAGCATGATTTGCGTAAGGAAATGTGCGACTGGTATCGCTTGGGTTTCATGCCCAGGAATTGATTGTTGTCCTCTGCCACCGTTTAACCAATAATCTGGCTAAGTTGCTAAGTGTGTGTGTATCACTTACACACATGCACACATACACATCCACACCCATACTATGTTTGTGCCTGTCTGTTCAACGCAATAATACTTATATACTCAAAGTGATTGTACATTCCATATATATACACATAAATATATATATACTTATACACATATTTACTAGCATATACATATAGTTTAGCTGAAATGTATCTATCACTTGTATATTACCAACACACACACACACACACATTCACACACATAGCTACTCTTACTGTGAATGCTGTTAGCTATTGCACAAACTTTTGCAGATCAGCTGAAATTTTGTATATTTACATAAATCAACCAAATATAAGTGATACGTGCTGATCGATAGTACATACATACTTATATGAAAAATAACTATTTATTCAGGTCAATCCTTGGGAGACTGTAGTGTACACATTTCTTATTCTAGTTTTAGATGAAGCAGCTTCAAATGCAATACTTTTTTTCCCCAGGGCCAAATTGTAAATCTTTAATAGAGCATGTTTATTACAGTATTAATACCCAAACAGTGGGTCGGACTCGGTTATAATATGTCAATAAATTGGCCAACATAAAATGATTTAATTAGTTAACCACCCAATATCAGGCAAAGGCCAATTATCAGCAGGTCTCCGTATTTTGCAAATATTTTCAACCCAAACTTTTAGTTTCTTGTTGTAGTTGGTTAATGATTATAATTGAATTACTCTACTGAGTGTTTGTGACACTTTTGTGTGACTTATGACCTAAAAGAGTTGTCAATCAGTTTAAACTGACTAAAACTAAAATTCCAAATATCGCGTACTGCCAAAGCAGTTTGTGTGCGTCAAATATTCTAACGATTCTTAAATAGTTGCGATCCAAAGAATATTAAATACTATAATATATATGATGATGATCAAAGCGTATTCGCTCGGTCACTCGAAAAGCTGTTAGAAATAAAACTACAAGTTTTTATTTTTATATACAATGTGACATTTTGTACACCTCAATAAATAAATAAAAATTCCTAAATGAAATTTAATAAAAAAATACTTTTTATAATATATATTTTTCTAATCAAAACTGAGCAAAGAACTTTTAATATATTAAATACACTTATAGCAAACTAATTAAAATGCTTAAACATTAATCATTTGTTTGGTAGGAACTTTAAGATTAGCTGACTTATAGGATTTTCACAATAATCTGTAAAACAAAAAACAAATTGTATTTATACTAACACAAATAAATGTAAATTATCAAGTGTCTTAACAACTCAATTTTGTTTTGTATAATTTATAAACAAGGGCTCCCTTGACTATAGTCAAGATTCCTGTCCTTCGAAATAAATACTTCGTATTATGTTAACTTTTTTACAGAGGGCATTTATTTCTATGTCAAACCAATAGTAAACATATGTTGACAGTTGCAGAAAAATAATAACGAATCATTTCACATTAATTCAAAAATTACTTGTTAAACTATCGTCATCAAGAACAATGGCTAATGGAAGTTTGGATAATGGGGAAGTGATGAGCCGATTAAGAGAGCAGATCGCTATTGCTCATATCCAGGAGATGCTCTCCAAGATGACGTCGAAGTGCTTCAACAAGTGCATCTTAAAGCCGGGCAAGGCTTTGGATGGTACCGAGCAGCGGTGTATTACACAATGTATGGATCGTTTTATAGACACTTGGGATCACGTCTCACGCACCTATGGCAATCGTATTCAACGTGAACAGGCCAAAGGGATGCAGAACCTGGGCAACTCAAATTAAAAATTTAATTGTAATAAATAAGCTTAAGTTCTAACCACCACGTTTGACTTAAATCTGTAACGGACATGCCTCAAGCAGGTGACTTTCCCGTAAAACGCTTATCACTCGGCCAAAAGATAAGCACTGACTACTTAGCTTGCGGAAACTGCAACTGCAACTGTTGGTGCCCCGCCCCCCCACCTAATGCCATGTAATCTGATGGACGTTGATTTCAGCTTGATATATGCGAATCTAAGCGATCGTTATCGCGTTTGGAATGGTCTCGTTAGCTAACCAAAGCGCTCGTTACAGCGTAGTGTAGTTTCGAGACCACTCTAATCCATTCCATCGCTTTTCATTGTATGCAAATTTTGGTCATTGGTCTATGCCAATATTTGTTTTTACCAATTACAGCAGTTGGCCTATGCGCTCTCTTTATTGTCGATAGCTTTACGTTTTTTTTTTTTTGTAATTTGAGGTAAGTTGAAAATAGAATTTGCAACAAAAGATAATTCTCATAAATATGTTAAAATAAAAGTTCTTACGTTAGACAGTTAAAGTATAAACTATTACAAAGTCAAAATAAAAGGTGAAATTGTTAAATAAATAGATGTAGGACATATTTAAGACTCATAAACCTAAATTGGGAAGGTAAATAAAAAAATGAAAAACTGATCACATTTATTAGAATAATTACCTAGAAGATTTACCTATCTGCAGCAGATGGGGAAGTCAGTTAACATGATGCAAGATTAAAGAAGAGGACATCCCCAGTCTCAGTTAAGTCTTATTAATCTACTTTATTAATTTAAATTTTAGTTTTCATGATACTTCTGAGGTTTCATTGTGCGATTTAAATGATAATTATTTATTACCTGCTCCCAACCGAGACCACAAAATTGATTTAATACTTCGTAGTTATTGTATTACCTTATCTTAAGCATGTAAAATAACAAATTAGTTGGCATGAAAAGGCAACAATTGGATTAAATTTAACTTTTGATAATGAGTTGTGTATACCCAAAAATTGCTATCAGCTACATTATTTCCTATCAGCGGCTAGGACAAGGTTTTTGTTTTGTTTTCATAAGTGCAGCTGACCCGTTGACTGCCAAAAAATTAAAAAAAAAAAAAAAAACAAAATAAAAATTAAAAATAATAAAAATGCAAAAGATAAAATGCGAACCCGTGGCCGAACTTATTGGCTCGAATACCTAGGAAATCTAACTTTCCTTAGCCAGGTACATTCGAAGCCACACAAGTTACGATAAGAGCACGAAATAAAGGTGTGCATATACCAAAGCACTGTGCTTTCTATCAAAAGCTCCACTACCACCACTGAAAATAGTGATAACAGCAAACAATAGCAATGGCAATAGCAAGTGCGTTGGGTTTGAGTAATCATTGCAAGAACACGATAAGTAGAGCCCTCGGCATCTTATCTCAGCAACTAATCGCTGCGGTTGATGGACCCGGTACTGACCGGGTTGAGGGGTAGTCTACGGGTATTATACATATGTGTGCCCAACAGCTAGTATAAATCGGAAATTAACCCTGAGTACGAGACAATTACACTATCATAATGTACAACAAGACTTTAACGCATGGTGACTAATGATAAGACTTGGCAAGATTATTAATCAATAGAGCATGTCGACTATTATATTAGATTAGCAAATTGTTTTTAATAACGTCTTATAAAGAAAGAGATGGTCAAATTGAGGGAAAACTAATAAGATCTATCCTGTAACGTATAAAATATTTATACAAATCACAGAATAGTAATAAATGATGAGATTAAAATATTTAATCTATAACATTCTAAACATAAAGTTATTTCCATTAGGCCGATTTAAATATATATAAAACTTTTTTACATCAATTTTGTTGTGTTTTCTGGAACAAAACAAATACATGTATTAAGTTTGAGCACTAATAGATAAATATAAATGTATATAGATAAATAATATATAATATTAAGATAACATATGTGATGACGACTGTCATGTGATGACGCCAGAGTTGGAACATTCAGAAATTCTTATTGCATTCTGATGAAATGCAAATACATTAATTTGCTTAAAATAATAACGTTGTTAGCAGATAGTTCTTACTAAACAATACAAGGCGAACATGGAACTCGCTTTCCCGTACCACTTACTCCGTCCGTGATATAAATATGGAAAGTCTTTCAGTTAATTGTTTCACAGAACAACTGTTCGGTATAAAAATAAATGTGAAGCCATCGCACAGTTCATTTCACTGGATCGTTTACAATGCAATTGGGTAAGTTGAAGTATAAAAATCTAAAATAAAAAAGTGTAAAACTAAAATGGAATTCTTTAGCGATCTTCTTATGGACTGGTCTTTTGGCCATTTCGCAAGCATTCGCCCTGGATGTATGCGAAGGACGAAATTTTGGATATAAAGCTGTCGATCCAACCGATCCTCATGCATACTTTTTATGCTTCGGATTGTTTGGAAAAATAAGAAACTCTTGCTCAGAGGGATTTCACTTCAATGTACAAGATCAAAATTGTGCACAAGACAAACTGCAAGGTGGCCATGCCAAAAGTGAAACTAGGGCGGCTACAAATGAGTTCAACATTAATCAGAACATCACCATGGATAGACCAATATTTTTCAACATCTTCGGCCCTTTGTGGAATAATCCTCCGAAACTACCAACTCCCATGCCAAGGCCTCCATTAATTGGAAGCACTTCTAGTGCACCTAACGAAAATATTAGATCCACAACAACGCCCTTATTTTCAACGTCGACATCATCATCAGTTAGTGAAGCCCCACCGAAAAGTACAACGGCGAGCATACACACAAGCCCTGAAGGAGTAGACCGGTCAAGCTCTGAGGAACCAAAATCTACCTCAGCAATACCTGACTTATCATCCGATAGTTCTACTGAAAGCTTGAGCTCAAGCTCAGAGGCATCATCTTCCAAGGCGTCATCTTCTTCGTCAGTAACTGAACCATCAACTGAAAGTTCTACTGATGTCTCCAGCTCAAGCTCAGAGGAATCGTCTTCTGAGGCATCATCTTCTTCGTCTGTAACTAATCCATCAACTGAAAGTTCTACTGAAGTATCCAGGTCAAGCTCAGAGGAATCGTCTTCTGAGGCATCATCGTCTTCGTCTGTAACTGATCCTTCAACAAAAAGTTCTACTGAAATCTCCAGCTCAAGCTCAGAGGAATCGTCTTCCGATGCATCATCTTCGCCAGTAACTGAACTATCAACAGAAAGTTCTACTGAATTCTCCAGCTCAAGCTCAGAAGAATCGTCTTCCGAAGCATCATCTTCTTCGTCTGTAACTGATCCATCAACAGAAAGTTCTTCTGAAATCTCCAGCTCAAGCTCAGAGGAATCGTCTTCCGAAGCATCATCTTCTTCGTCCGTAACTGATCCATCAACAGAAAGTTCTACTGAAATCTCCAGCTCAAGCTCAGAGGAATCGTCTTCCGATGCATCATCTTCGCCAGTAACTGAACTATCAACAGAAAGTTCTACTGAAGTATCCAGCTCAAGCTCAGAGGAATCGTCTTCCGATGCATCATCTTCGCCAGTAACTGAACTATCAACAGAAAGTTCTACTGAAGTATCCAGCTCAAGCTCAGAGGAATCGTCTTCCGAAGCATCACCTTCTTCGTTCGTAACTGATCCATCAACAGAAAGTTCTACTGAAATCTCCAGCTCAAGCTCAGAGGAATCGTCTTCCGATGCATCATCTTCGCCAGTAACTGAACTATCAACAGAAAGTTCTACTGAAGTATCCAGCTCTAGCTCAGAGGAATCGTCTTCCGAAGCATCACCTTCTTCGTCTGTAACTGATCCTTCAACAAAAAGTTCTACTGAAATCTCCAGCTCAAGCTCAGAGGAATCGTCTTCCGAAGCATCATCTTCTTCGTCCGTAACTGATCCATCAACAGAAAATTCTACTGAAATCTCCAGCTCAAGCTCAGAGGAATTGCCTTCCGATGCACCATCTTCGCCAGTAACAGAACTATCAACAGAAAGTTCTACTGAAGTTTCCAGCTCAAGCTCTGAGGAATCGTCTTCCGATGCATCATCTTCTTCGTCAGTAACTGATCCATCAACAGAAAGTTCTACTGAAGTTTCCAGCTCAAGCTCAGAGGAATTGTCTTCCGATGCACCATCTTCGCCAGTAACAGAACTATCAACAGAAAGTTCTACTGAAATCTCCAGCTCAAGCTCAGAGGAATCATCTTCCGACGTATCATCTTCTTCGTCAGTAACTGATCCATCAACAGAAAGTTCTACTGAAATATCCAGCTCAAGCTCAGAGGAATCGTCTTCCGATGCATCATCTTCGCCAGTAACTGATCCATCAACAGAAAATTCTTCTGAAATCTCCAGCTCAAGCTCAGAGGAATTGTCTTCCGATGCACCATCTTCGCCAGTAACAGAAATATTAACAGAAAGTTCTACTGAAATCTCCAGCTCAAGCTCAGAGGAATCGTCTTCCGATGCACCATCTTCGCCAGTAATTGATCAATCAACAGAAAGTTCTTCTGAAATCTCCAGCTCAAGCTCAGAGGAAATGTCTTCCGATGCACCATCTTCGCCAGTAACAGAACTATCAACAGAAAGTTCTACTGAAACCTCCAGCTCAAGCTCAGAGGAATCGTCTTCCAATGCATCATCTTCGCCAGTAACTGATACATCAGCAGAAAGTTCTACTGAAATCCCTAGCTCAAGCTCAGAGGAATCATCTTCCGACGCATCATCTTCTTCGTCAGTAACTGATCCATCAACAGAAAGTTCTACTGAAATATCCAGCTCGAGCTCAGAAAGTTCATTTTATTTAGAGGCATCACCTTCTTCGTCAGTAACTGAACCATCAACAGAAAATTCTTCTGAAATATCGACAGAAAGTTCTACTGAAATCTACAGCTCAAGCTCTGAGAATTCATCTTCCGAGGCATCATCTTCTTCGTCAACAGAAAGTTCTACTGAAATATCCAACTCAAGCTCAGAGGATTCATCTTTAGTGACTGAAGCATCAGAAATTTCTACTGTGAGCTCCAACTCAGAGGGCTCATCTACTTCCGAGTCATCATCTTCGGCAATAACTGAACTAAATAATTCTACTGAAATCGCAACAACAAGCTCTGAGGATTTATCTTCCACCTCAGTCACTAAACCCTCCTTACCAATTACAAATACGCCATTGTATAGTTCGACTGAACAACACATCTCAGAAAAGCCATCAACGAAAACTTCCCCGTTAGGGACTACGGAAGATATCAAATCTAGCTCTGAAGACCATACTTCTACCTCAGACGATACCGAAGCATCTACAGCAATTAGCTTGGACACAGAAAATTTAGCGTTAGCAGCAATTGGAGAGCTTTATCACATCAAATTCAGCGTAAGCGAAACAAATCGATTGATAGCTTCTTCAGCAGATGAAAAAAGATCAGAGTGCAGCTCTCTACCAAATGGTGCCTATATCCGAGACTCAAAGTCATGTGGAAAATTTTACATTTGTGCAAATGGACGCGCTATTTCACGTAGCTGTCCAGTAAATCTGTATTTTGATATGAAGACAAAGGTTTGCAAGTCACCCGGCTTAGTTGAATGCATAATTAGTAATGTCAAGTCGAAATTGCCTTCGCCGATTCCTGAAAGTGATCTAAATGCTGTAAGTATCGCTGAAAAGTCAAACTTAGCCAGCGTTCTGGTCTCTTCTCTTGAACTTAAACCAGAAAGCACAACTTCAGCAGCGAATTTGACAATCGGAGAAATTACTAAAGCCGACACGCCTAATAAAGTTTTAAAATCCATTTCAACAAAATCTCCAAGTGCATCAAGCGATCAGATCAACATTAAGCCGCAGATCCTTTCAGTACCAAAGTCACAGCAAACCAACCCGATTTTAGCTGATAATTTGAAGTCTAAAGAACCTGAAATACCCGCAACAAAAACGGACATATCTAATAACAAACCAACAATTGCAAAAGTTCCATTGAGCAATAAGAAAGACATGGACATCGGAGAGCCCTATGTTGTGCCCTCAGATAGTTACGAGAGTTCCAGATGTAGGTCATTACGGAATGGCGTTTTTCTGAGGGATTCCATGTCTTGTGGCAAGTTCTATGTATGCGCAAATGGACGTGCCATACCACGTTACTGTCCAGGTGTTTTATACTTTGACATCAAAAAGCTGGTTTGCAATTTCCCCAGCTTAGTTGACTGCAAAAATGGTGATCAGGGATATAGCTCTCATGCAAAAATAGTCTCGTCTCCGTCAAGTGTAAGCACATACATCATTTCTACACCGGAAAGATCCACAATTCCAGATTGTAACTCCGTACCAAATGGCTCTTATCTTAACCATCCGAAGTCGTGTAGCATGTTTTATGTATGCGCCAATGGTCGGGCAATGCTAAGGCAATGCCCAAGAGGACTTTACATTGACATTAAGATAAAGTATTGCAATTTTCCCAGTCGAGTGAAATGTTCGATTGTTGAGAGTCCAATATTTGAAAACAGTTTGGAACTTCAAGAAATTAACGCTGTAACATTGCTAGGCAAACCAGACTGTAGAGGTAAGGCCAATGGTATCAGTATTCGCGACTCGGAGCTGTGTAATAAGTATTACGTCTGCTTAAACGGCAGTCCAATTACGCATTTCTGTACCCCTGGCGAATGGTTTGACATTAATCGCCAGGTCTGTGAGCAGAAGCGTTTGGTCGACTGTCGTATTAAGGGGGAAGAGTAAAATGCCTATAACATTATTACATAAATATATATATATATTGTTAACAAGGTGCATGGGTAGGCTAGGGATTATGATTTAGTGGCGTATACTAAACATAAGTATAAATGTATTATAGGTTAGGGTGTTTGGTATATTTAAGCATTTTTATATGTACATATATTTGTCAACGTTATCCAGTGTACTCCGACAAACTATTTTAACCAACTGAACGTCCTCTACAGGGAATAAATGATGTTATTAAATTGTGAGTCACAAACTCGCTCCTGCGAAATCTTGTAGTGGCTTTTGCGTTGTGGCATATGATAAACGAATCAGTAATTTCTTTATTAATTCAATTTTGCACTAAGAAATTTCCAGACTCCCAAGAAAGATGTCTGTTCACCCCGGTTGGGAGTTGAGAGTTGGGAGTTGGCAACTGAGGCGACAGGCGACAAATTACAGGACATGGCGCAAACAACTGCCAACTGGGGAACTGGCGTTAAATCGATTTTGTTGCAGGGACCAATTCACGTGACAAAGTCAAGCCAGACATTAGACGCACAGCGTTTCAAGTTACACCAAGTGCCAAGTGATAAGAAACGCCGACACCTCATCAAGAGCCACCCCGGAACAGTCCCTGTCACACTGAGTGGGTGAATGTGAATGAATGAGTGTGGTTGTGTGTGCTGTAAAAGTGGACGGGTATTTTAAAATACAAGAATATTCTATTGCAAATGATTCCCTTACTAGCAATTTAATGGCAAAGTATATCCCAAATATATTAAAATATTTTTATGTTTGACCCATTTGACATTGTTAGGTTAGGTAGTGTCACAAAGGTTGTGAATTAGGCGCCAAAAACTCGAGTACAGTAAAAAAGCATTATAAATAACAAGGGACGAAGAACACATTGAGACAAGCACATAAAAGACACAAGGAGAGAGAGAGAGAGAGAGAGTTTATGTTGGGGTGCGTCCGACTGGCGCGCTCTTGTTGGCCAGCGGTGGTTGTTGGCTGCTTAACAGCGACAACGCCGGCTTTTGTCAAACTGCAGCCAAAGGACGCAGTTGATTTTCGTGCTCAGCAGTCAACGCTCAGTTGGAAAATGATTTTTGTGAACGCATTTGGTAGTGAATGTTAGTGTTGTTATTGAGTTGAAATGCAAATGGAGTACATTATTGAGTAATAATTTGCAGCAATTAAATCCAATAATAAATATATTACAGCACAAATACAATATCGTATCAGGCGAAGTGCGTGAGTCGTGTTGTCTCGCTCACACTCAATACAGAGCATTTAATCGATATATTTAACAGTGGGCTGCCCACCTAACAGTGTTAAAATTCAATGCTTAACTTAGCCGCCGTTGGAGCTAGCGACGAGTAATCGGAGTCGCAGTCACAGTCGCTGTGTCAACGTTGAGACGTTAAGACGGATACGTGCAATAACATTGGAGGCGCCACACAAATAGCGCCTGTGTGTCTATGCGTGTGTGTGTATGTGTGTTTATAAGCTGTGAATTGTGAAAATGTAAAATGCAATATACACGAATAAATACGGGTGCGATGCACAACTTTGCTGAAGTCAATACTTGATTGTGAAGTAAACGTTAAAGTTAAACCACCACGAAAGAAGTCAAACAAATCGCCGTTTTTCATATATACATTTATGGAGTGTGAGTATGCCTGAATTAAGCAACGGGCGTTAGCAAAACCCGACCACAGATCAATTTTATATTTATATTTAATCTTATTGCTGATTGTCTTGATTTAAAAGTTCGACAAGCATTAACCACAATAACAAAAACACGCACCAACAAAATTTTTACTGGCAGTGTAGTAAAAGTAAATTGAGAAAGTAGCGAGTAAACGCGCCACACACCTCGCACCCCAGAATAGCCTAGAGCAGCAGCAAGTGCTTTGTCGGTGTTGAGGGTTGTTGTTGTTGTTGCTATTGTTTGTTGTAGCCGATTGTCGTCTGCGCCTGTGCCAGGGGGTTGTTACTGGGTTTTCAGTGCGGCATTTCTATATACATATATATGTGTGTGTAACGGTTAATCTCATTCATCAGAGAGTTGAGTTTTACACATTTTTACGCCTGCGAGTATACTACGCTTGGCAAACGAGCAGTGCCGATTCCTTGTCTCGCGTCGCTCGTTATACACCTTACCCCGAGCCGCCCCACACTCCCACAGCTCACAGTGCGTTGGCTCTCTCCGAGAGAAAGAGAGAGAGAGAGAGAAAGAGAGAGCTAAGAGCAACGCTTAGAGGCGCTGTTAATGTTGCCATCGCGCTTGCACGCAGTGTATGAAGGCGTAGTTAGTGGTCGATTTTAAAAGTCCTTCACGTAGCAACATGCTTATGTATTAATGCTTCGACGTGGGTGTGAGTGTACATGTGTATATATGTACTACTCTGTAAAAGTAGTGTCAAATGCTGTACATGCTTTTTGAATACATACTTACTTATGTATGTATATGTCATTTTCGTAGCCAGGGTCAGGATGGATGTCTCTTTGCAGTGGGCTACAGTAGTCAATATGAAAATTAGAATCCTTTGGTTTAGATTCAATTGCGAGAACAATTGAATTCCTAATGAGAAACTACGATTGTTGATTGTTTTGTAGGTAATTTAAAAATTTACCGGATATATATTAATATTCAAAACATATTCTTAATTTTAATCAACTTCTATTTGCAAAAGTAATTTGCTAGCGACTACTGTACTGATTTTGGTTGAGTTTTTCATGTACATATCTGTTGTGTCGATGTTCTCAGGTAGGTGTAGACACACACGCAAACACACACACACACACACACACACATACAGGTGTGTGCGGCAGGTGCATGGATGCCCGGTAGATCAGTGTATAAATAGTTAGCTTTGACTCTACGCACATTTGGATGCTTACTCGCACATGCGTATCCTTGTGGTGGCAATCGTATTAATCATGAAGATGACCTCGACCCTTTCAGTGTTTCGGCATCGTACCCCACCCCATTTTCCTGGAATGCTTGATTCATGTGCCGCCTGTCAGCTTTCGTGTTGCGTTGGACACAAATGAGAAAACTGCCAACTGCCATAACATGAAAATAAATAAATAAATTTGATTGCGATTGCGGTTTCTTGCTGCGGATTTGTCGACAGTCTTTCATTTCAATTCGCTTTGTGCTTCCCTATCAAAATCGAAAACATGGCTTTTCTATTTTTTGCATACGTATTTAGCTTTTGCGTACTTTGGTCGCAGCTGTGTTTTTTGCGTCTTGGGATTGACCCAGTTGTCAGTCGTTCAGTCGCTAAGCCATTCCCACATCAACAACTTCACATTAATGTTGTCTCCCCATTTTGTCAACACTGTCTTTGACCACAAAATCCTATCGCCGTTCAATCTGAAACTCATGATTTGACACATTTGGCGCTGATGGAAATAAGCGTTATAAGTGGTTTCCGAGGTTTGTGTTGCGGATTGTTAATCAAATATTGACAACGCAACAACATATGCCAAGGCAGTCAAACGAAATAGAAGATAAATCTTCTTACGCTGAACGAAAAATATCTAATTATTTGTGAATGGAAAGGAAAGGACGTCCTGATTGTGCTATTTTAAGTCGATATTGTTGGGTTTTATATTTGTAATATTTTCTGTTTTTTTTTTGTATGTGTGTCTCTTAACATAGAATAAACAAATCAGCAAGTTTTTGAGTTTGGGCTTAGTGGTGGTGTTGGCTTACTGGCCAGATTTAACCTGCCAAACGCGTATCTTGTTGTCCGTGTAGCCGGCAAAGAGTGTTTGTCCATCTATGGACCAGGCCAGCGAGAGGCATTGTGGCAGATCACCCTTGGCCGTTGGCGTCACATCCTCCAGCCAGAGTTCAAATACCGACTTCTTGGAAGCCAAATCCCAGACGATTATCGATGGGCCGCTGGCCACACAGAGCCAATAGCGGCAGGGCGAAAAGCACATGGCATTCACCTCTTCATGATGGTCCAATGGATACAGATTGCGTCCATCACTCAGATCCCAGAAGAGCACCTTTGAATCCTTGCCACCCGACGTGCACAGCGAACCATCTGGTGAGACGGCCACCGTCGACAGATATCCGGTGTGCCCATGATGATTATTGCGCAACTTGCAATGGGTTAGATCCCACACCTTGACGGTGCCATCCCAGCCGCAGGAGACTATCAGCGGATTGGTGAGCTTGGGAGAGAAGCGCACGCACGACACCCAATCCGTATGGCAGTCATCCATGATGGTGTACTTGCAATTCGCCAGAGTATTCCACAGCTTGATGGTGCGGTCTCGTGAACCAGACACTATCTGACGATTGTCCGGCGAGAAGGCCACCGACAGCACATCCTTGGAGTGTCCCTCAAAGCGACGAGTCGTGGTGCTGGTAGTCAGATCCCATATGCGAATTGTGCGATCCCAAGAGCCGGAGATCGCAAAGTTGCCATCCTGTGAAAGCACCACATCGCTAATGAAGTGCGAGTGTCCATAGTTCCGCTTCAGCATCGAGCCATAGTTGTTTATTCCCTCATGGGTCAGACGCCACAAGATGAGCGTCTTGTCGCGCGACGAAGAGATCAACAGATTCGGGTCGTACGGATGCGGAGCCACCTGTGTAACCCAGCCCTTATGACCAGATAGCACACCAACTAATTTTATGGTTTCCGGCATTTTACGATAATATTTAATATTTATTTTTATTTTTATTTTTGCTCAAACTTAACACAATTGTTCTGCCAGCCAACCTCAGACAATATAATTAAATCAACTCAATGCCAGAAATATAATTAAAGCAAGGCCTACTTTTTCTCTAATTTTCGAATTGTTTAAGACTGATATTATTCATGCAGTTTTAAGTGCTAATAAGAGGCACAATGCTTCTAAAACCTTTTGATTTTCATTTTACAATTTTGATTTTGGGTTTTGATCGATCGTCAAAAAAAAAAAGAAATATTAAAAAAAACAACAATTGTTACCTTGCCGGGATCATCTATCAATATTTAAAAGCCTGACAATTGTTCTACATTATTGCCGTGGTGTGTGTGTTTAGTGTGTGCGTGATTACCGCAGACGTTCGCCTTTCCCTTTCCCCGCTTCCCTTTACCTCGACTTAGGGCGATGACGTAAAATGAAAAATTACTTGGAGCAACGCGAAAGCTTTGCCAGACGTCGGCACCTGAATAAAAGCCAGAAACGAAAGACGATAAAGAAGAAGCCAGTTAAAATTGCTGTAAAATGCACATAGGTGCGTGTGTGTGTGTGTGTGTGTGAGTGAGTGGCTATAAACAAATGTGTGGGTGTGTGTGTGTGCGAGTGTATAAGGAACGCTGGCCAAAACAATGCGGCTTTTCGACGGCTCGCCTGAAAAATTGCTCATACGGCAATGAAACACACACATGTGGTGTGGATGTAAATATGTGTGTGTGTGTGTGTGTAGATGGCGCCAGTAGCGTTGCTGTATATGTGTGTGTGTGTGTGCTGTTGCCAACGCTGTTGGCAGTCCCCATTTCAGCAGACAAATGGACATGGCCAAAGACGGGTGGCCAGACTGATTGGCAGACAAGCGAAACGGTGGCGAAACATGAACCATGGAGGGGAGCACACCAAAGAGCAGAGCCTAGGCTAGGGGGGTGCTGCAAGAGGGGCGAGTCTGGTGCAAATTGAGACAGAGACACCAAGCATGAGAGTCCTTTGCATTCGCCGGCAACTTGTTTAGGGTGCATGCGGGTGGTGTTGAATAAAAGTGTTGCCAACACACACACACACACACACCACACACACACATAGTACATAAAAACACTTTGCCGTTACATACAAAGTAATTTCTTTTGTTTATTCGAGACCAGCAGTTAATATAGGTGTAGATGTGTGTGACTGTCTGTCTGTGTGTGTTTGTGTGTGTGAGAGTATTTATGTTCGCGCTTTGGCCTTTTCGTTTTTTTTTTGGTGGGATTTAATGTACCGTTCTTAATGGAAATTTGTGAATATTCAGTGTAATGTGAGCCACAGCTAGCTTTCCTTTTTTATTTGGCTCTCCCCCCGATACACAAGTGATATATGATGCAGGTCATAGTGGGGTTCTTGTGCTTTAAAATTATCTAATCTAAATGCAGCAGGTTCTCGAGACATTTGTAAGGGACTAATTTCCACAATCATTGTTAATAAGTAATTCTGGATTATTTTCAGAATGGAAGTAATATTTACTGATACATTAATCATAAAACTTTGTTTTGACCTATTTGACAAGGCATCATAAATCAATTAGGCTAAATATAGGCAGTCAAAATTTAGGCAACACTAATCGCCAACCACAGATATACATACATACATATATATGTATGTTTGTATCGTATATCATGCATAGAGAGACTTAAATAACAGACAGGAATAAAATCCAAAAGCGATTGCCCGATGAAACCCCACAGGGCCATTAATTGTATGGTAGTCTACAATTTTTTTTTTTAGGTTTGCTTTGTACACTCATCCATTGTATTTTTCCATTTTGTATGCCATGTTTTACGCACACTCACACATACACACACACACTGACTCACTTGTCAGTTTTTCTGTTGTTGCTGTAGTTAGTTTTGTTTGTTTCAGCCAGGCTAAAGCCGCTTTGGACGCGTTGTTGCATTTGGGCTTTTGTTCAATTTTTGTTGATATGCTGCCGGTGTTTGGAATTTTTGCGGCTTCCGTTGCCTCCCACTATTGCCGCCCTTACCCCAGCCCATGCTCACGCCCACCATTAACATCAGATCAGAGTGATATAACAACAATTACATTTTACGCTCCTTTGGGAAAAGGAAAAAGCGAAAACCTCTGCACCCTTCTAATCACCCCTTTGCAACTTTTCCAACTCTTTTTTACATATGAAGCTTTTTAGCTGTAATATTTTCAAATTGAGAAATAAAGCAAACGTATAAAGATATTTTTTTTTGCCTGGCTACATTAATAACGTAAAATAATCCAGGGCATAGTTGGAGATTTGTGCACTAGAGCCTAGGCAAACTGGTTGCCATAGCAATCAGTAAAGGAACAACAGCAACAACTATAGCAACAGCAGCAACACAACATTGTCAACGTTGATATTTAAAAAGTCAAAAAATATTAAAAATCAAGTTTTGTATACGGACAGAATTTTATTAATATTAACCAAAGATCAACCAAACTTTTGTCAAAGCAGATATTGTGTAATTGAACGTTGCTCAAAATCTGCTTAATTCCTTCAAAGATTACTTGCTTTCCAAGAAATTGGGAATAAACAAGAAAATTCGCCTGTCTTGGGTCTACTTAAAAAGCGACTGCCAAATGTTTTAAAATCACAAACAAATCCTCAAAGTAATTGTCTGAAAAGTAAGCCAAATGAAATTACTTTAAAAATTACGCCCTAAGCCAAATTTGTGAGTGGGGTCATCTGAGCCAAACAAAAAACCGTGGAATCGTGCAGCGGGAAAATGGGAAAAACTATAATCAAATTTAATTAAAGGCGAAATTGGAGCTCTCGAAGGATAACAAAAAGTGAGCGTGTATGTGACAAGCCCGAGCCATGAATGGTCCACAGAGCGAGAGAGCGAAAGAGGGAGGGAGAGTACGATAAAGAGAGATATAGAGAAAGGGGGGTAGTGAGGAGGAAGTGACAAGGCAGGCTGCTGGAACTGCTGCGCAAATAAAGCACAACAAAATATGTGTGATACAAATTTTTTTATTTGCTGCTGTTGCCTCTGTTCCCGATTTTGTTGCTGCTGCTTCTGGCTTCTCATTATTATTTTGCCTTTTATGTGGCACAAGAATAGAATGAGTGTAGCTGGGCGGCTGGTCAGGAGGTGCACACCCCACCACACCCCGCACCCTAGCGTACCAAAATGCTGCGCAACCGACCCGCTTTGCTTTGGGCTTGGGGCTGCCGTTGATTTCTAATGTGATAAACTTTTGATGGCACAAAGCCAGCCGGTGTCCCATGGTGCTCCTGCACTGCATAACAGACGATAACCAACGCAAACATCACCTCCTGCGTCTCCTCCCCTTCACAATTTTGCTCAAGAAATTTTTACTTTACGGGAGCTGCAGTGCAAGGTGGCTCTTTAAAATCAACTATAGTTTCTTATTACCCAGCCATGCAGTTGAGACTCATTATTATTTCAAACGTACACACACTCACACACACACACTCGCACACACGAGTATAATAATAGCAGCGCCTGTGTTTCAATGATAAACTGTGCATTGCTGCGTATACGTAATATCTCATTTGGTATGCGCTTTTAAATGCGCATACGCCCCCTCCCCATCCCACTGCCACTCCTCTCCCCTTGCAAGCCACGCCCATTGCTAAAGTTACCCGCTGGCGCCTGAATAATGTTATGCATCGATTTCTCGATTTATGTGATACTTGTGCTTCGATGGATTGTTATGAGTTGCCACCGAGAGTCCCTTCTGCTCAGTCAGAAACTGGAAATCTCTCCGTACCATTTCCTTTAAAATACTATATTAAATCATATTCGCGTTGAATGAATTTAAAGGTTTGTTAAGTCAAACTGTTCAGTTAACTAAAACTACAAAGCTTTATTTATTCTCATGCTATTTTTGCTAATACTTAACACTTTTTAAATCCGAAGCGTTTGTAAAGTTAAGATTTTCAATAAAAATAATAAAGTTTGCTCATTATAAGTCAGATTATTTCAAACAATATTTGTATAAAATTGTTTTCCATATTTTTATAATTTGCTTCATATAAAAGATATATACAAAATATAAACCACAAATAAATGTACATCCAAATTGTATTTATTTCTCATCTGCAAGTTCGCCATTAAATTTTGTTATTCAGTCAAAAGCATTTTCTAATTGCTGAGTGTTTTCTCTATTTGCAGGCTTGATGATATATGCGGCAACTGACAATTCATTTGGAAATGAAAGAGGGGAATAAAACTCATAAATGAATGCTTTTAATTGCGAAACAATGACGTTTGCCACGACAAATGTGGATAGAACAAAAGCTAAATTGTTCGCTAGATCAACCACAGCAGCAGCAGCAGCAGAATCAGAAGCAGCAGCCACCAACTTTTTGTCCAGCTGCCCCAGTGAAAATCGTGAAAATTGAGCCAGCAGAATGTTGCTGATGCCAACATCATGTGGCCCCGGTCCGCCAGCGGGCGCACACGCTGTTGACCTTAGGTTAACACACGGACATACACGTATCCGACAACGTATACCAATAGCGACACGGATTACGGCCAGGACTCGAAGCCCGGCCAGTCCCGCAACGGGCATTCCCAAATGGCTTCTAATGCTCCTCATGCTTTTTGCCATTGTGGCCCAAACGCCGCAGAGCCAAGTGGCTGCCGAGAAGAGCAAACATTGTGAGTATTTACGTCCATTTATTTATCGGTATATATATATATATATATTAAAACAAAAATCGAAGCTTTAGAAAAGTTTTACCCTTGTCCTGAATCCACTTTAGTTTCGAAAAACAATTTTTGTCCCTTTTCTCGGCGTTAAACTTTTGCGACAAACAGCGGACAATTTTGTTGGCTAAAATAAAAGTTTCATTTTATTAATATTGATGCTTTTAATTCCATTCTGCCAATTTATCAATATGATTAATTTTTCAAGACTAAACGTATCCTCAAATGGATAAATACCTCGTAAAATATAAACAGTGGTGTTTAGTTAAGTGAAAATCCATATTTAGTTGTCACCAAATCAAATAGTTTAAAAAGTCGTTTGAAAAAATCGAACGACCCTTTTTACAAGAAAAGTTTATTGGCTTAAAGCTAACAATCGAAATGGTAGTAGCCCAATGTGTGTTGACAGCAAGTCAAGTTAATATTCCCATACTCTTGGCAAATGTGATATATATTTTGTAATTTTCTCTCGCTTTTTATGTGCTTCAACTTATTTCAGCTTCTGTTTTGTGGTCCATGCAACCAAATATTTGCACACAATTTGTTTTTTTTTTCTTTTTCTTCCATGACAGGACAATAAAATTTCATCGAGGAAATGTAATAAAAGTGCTTGAAAATGTTGTTAAAAAAATCATGCATAAGACTTTTTTGTGCAAATGCTTCAACTATATATATAATATATACACATGGACACCCATCTGCGTGTGTGTGTGTTGTGCTGCTTTTTGTGCTTGTGGTGTAATTCATTCTCATTGGACATATTGTTTATCCAAAGAATAAACAACATATAAATACAATTTTACGATGAATATGCAACTTGCATACTAATCAGTCTCTTATGCACACAAATGTATGTATGTGTGTGCAAGGATATTGAAGTATGTATGCCACAAGCCTCAGCATTGACAAAAGCAAAATACACATTTTAATCAAAGCAGCAATAACAAGATATTCTTTTGTCTTTACATTAGTAACTAATAAAAGTAATCAAAATGAAATTAGACCTGTTCATACCCTGTGTATTGTAAGTATTTAATATTTATTGTAATAAACTTTTCTCTTATTAGTAGCATTTTGAGAAAGCTGAAAACTATGCCACAACAATTTGATCTGACTTTTAACTTTATGCAGTTTAATACAATTTCCAATGGATTCATTTTCTGTTTGCCATGTGTAGTTCAATATTATGTTTAAGTCAATGTAGACTTAATACAACAACCAATTAATTAATGTAACTTACCATTTGATCAGTTGCATATCAATGTTGCATAATGAGGTGTTTGCATAATCTTCATAATTTCATTTACACACACACACTCACTGTAGCACACTCGCATAAATGCATTTTGTATGTGGCTTGAAGGGTAAGCTTTGTTGGGGGGAAAGCGAGGTAATTACTGCAATTTTGCTGCCAAATGAAATGAAATGGCTGAAGCGTTGGGACAACGAGACGTCCCGGTGAAAACAGCGACGACGACGACAACGACGACGAAATTTGTTGCCACAAAATTATTTCCGTATTTTAACATTTAATCATAATTAAAAATTACAAGTAAAACAATTTACTAGTCAGCAAACAGCGACGACGACGTCGAGGTTAACTTTTCGCTGTAAAAAAGTTATTGCATACTTTTTTGGGCCTGCTTCCGATTGCAGCAGACTTCGGCTGCTGCTGCTGCTGGCAGCGGTGTCTGCTGCGAAGTGCGGGTCTAATTGCAGCGCACCCCAAACGCAGTTGGGGTGACGACTCGGATTTACCCTGGGTGTGCCATCTGTTGCTGTTGGTGTTGTTGCCTTTTTCTTGCTCTTCTCCGAAGGCAACAGAAAAGCACAAAACCGCAACAACTACAGCAATGCTTAGCTCCTGCTGCTTATGCCGCGACCACAAACAGCCTTACAGGCTCTAAAACACATACACACACTTACATACACACTGGGGCACGCATCGCCTACCACCCCCCCCCCCTCCCCCACCCACCTCTGCTTGGCTTGTGGCTCACGTGGCGTGTACTTAATTTTCCCATGCCCATTGCCAGGCACATTAAAAGTTTTCTCTTATTTTATATATATATATAAAAAAAAATAAATTTTCTTTTTGTGCGCATTGCACTTGCCCAACGGGGGCGACGGCGTTGAGGCCAAAGACTTGCGTTGCCAACCGCTGCTGCCGCTGACAGCGACGCTGGCAGCATTGAAGGCTTTCCCAACTCGTTCAACAAAATTTTGTACAAAAAGTTTCATAATTAATTTCATGTTAAGTGGCAAAGCGAAACGTAACGTTGGCAGGTCCTGCAACTCCAATTTTCCTCCACATTTGCACATCATTCGCCTCCCCCAAAAACACTCGTGCATTTTTTGGACCGTTGTCTTTAATTTGAATTGTCATTTCCTGTCGCAAACACTCGGCTACGCTACGCTTGTCTCTTGTCTCCCCCTCCTCCTCCCTCCCTTTATCTCTCCCTCCCTTCACCCTGTAGCGGTCTTCCAACCATCCGGCTGACTACCACGCCCCAATGCCCCTGCTCTAGCTCCAGCTCCTGCTGCTGGTGATGCGCACGTTCAACTTGATTAGCGTAACTGGTAATGACTCGCACGAGCTGCAACTCGAGGCAAACTTGGTTGGCCAGGTCCCTGGTTGTCCCGGGTCTCCCTGGCTCCAAACAGACACTTACATGTGCAAATATGTACTCGGTGTGTATGTGTGTGTGTGTGTGTGTGTGTGTGTGTGTAAATGTGTGTGTTTGCCAGTCTTTCGTATTTGCAAGTGGTTTTCATAATTACTTTGTGTGTTCACTTCAAATTATCTGAAGCGCACAAGTTTGGGCCGTGTGCTTGAGTTATCCGCCTGACTGTTGGCATCCTTGGGCCCTGCTGCAATGCTATGATTTAGGACTTATTCAATTTGTTAAATGTTTACCACATCATCGCAATATAATTAACTTTTGGATGGTTCACTATACGATTTTCAGACTACGTGTCTTTAAAGGTTTATCTATTAAGATTTCAACGGCACGGAAATCGTTTTCAATCAGATTCTGTTGTTGAATTGTAGCTCGTTATGTTTTATTAAGAAATATCTCGAAACAACATGACAAGCAATCAGTTTCTTAACGAATTAAGATTCCGAGTTGCTCATCTCCTCTGAGCTCATCCCTTCTCTTTGTAAGCAATTGTGTCGCTTTGTGCAATAATACGAACATTATACAATTTTATAAAATGGGTCACGTTGCTTGGAGATGATGGAGGTTGAAGGGGATAAGAATTCCTTTCAGTCAGACTCCTAACAGCCACTGATGGCCGACCGCCAATAAAATTTGTGAAAAAAAAACCACTGTCGACAACCAAGAAATGACATGAAACTTTTGTTTTTTGTTTCGTATAAATATGAATGGATGGATTTGGGATTTGTATATTATTGTGTGGAGTGTGGAGGGGCGCTACGGGTTAGCTGTACTACCAGTTGCCACTGCGGCATTATTCAAAAATGAATGAATAAAAGCCGTTGTTCGACTCTCGCACGTGCCCGGCTAAATACGAATGGATAGGTTGGGTTAATATTATAACAGCTTTGCGGAAGCAATAAATTTTAATTTCATTCGAATCTATCTGCATACGAATGGAGAGATTTTCAACATACCACAGCATCTTGTATAAGCCCAAATCTTTTCCATTTTCATTGCATGATTTATAGAAAGCTGCTGGTTTTGACTTTTACATGTTTTTAGTAAAAGGGATTTTTAAATTATATTCCATTTGGTTTTTAGTTTTGTTTCGATTGAATATTAATTTTTGAAGGAGACGAATCTTAAATCTTCAATGTCTACTGTGACAATAAAATCCCTTGATAAATAAGATAAATTACGATTTGTAGTAAACTCTAAATTATAGATAAATGTTTCAGCCAACAAAAACAGCAATCGCTTGATAGATAACATCAAATTACTCATATTTAAATTGAACTACTCGCAAACTCACAGAGCTGGAAAAATGGAATGGGATGCACTCGATAAATCGGTTCACAGTTGACTGGAAAGATAAATGTTTATATATGATAAATTCATAGCTGTAAAGTCGAAGCGCGAATGAAATCAGGCAACGCATAACAAATGTCATTTATAGCTAAACACATTTGGCAGCGGGTTACAGAAAGACCCGTATTCCCATGGCACAAACCACCTACCCAGACACCCACTAACCCCCTCCTGCCGATGCCAAAGCCAAATCGACGATTGATGCGTTGCGAACTTTTGGATACTATTGCCACAGGCAAATCTCTTTTGCCCCGAAAGCCAAACAATAAATTGGCCAAATGGTCCATGAATGCGGTAGAGTTGGCATGGTTGACGACAACGGGTGGAGTGGTGGGGCAGAGTGGGTGGACTGTGTAGAGTTTATTTTTCAATATTCTCTGGTCAGACGAAAAATAAAAACCGGTAAGCTGTTATTATTTTAAATCGATATGCGTGTAACCAACAAATTTGTGCATTTTGTGAAATTGAAATCGAATCTTAATGGTCGGCAACTAGTCCATGCAAAATTGAATAATTTGTGATGATAATTATAAATCGCAATTTGAAACCAATTCGCCTTTTTGTCTGGCACATTTGCTCTCCACTAATTGCTCTCATTGTTCCATTATTTTAATAATCATTATGAATTAAATTACCACTTTAAACCACAAATGGCTTATTAAAGCTGATTAAATATGTTGAATGGAACTAGAGTTGGGCCACAAAAGCACACGAAATGTGTACAACATTTTCCCTTATGCCTTTTACTTAGGCGCGTGAATCCCTTTTGTAATCAAATGCACAGAAAATTCTATTCTGTTCAACAAAAAAGAACCACAACGAATATATATGTATATGTATATGTATATGTATATAACAAAAAACAGAAAAAAAGTAGAAAACTAAATCCCAAGCCTCTTTCGTGTTGGCTCTGATGGGCTTTGTGTTTTGGCCGCTGTGTTGTGGGTGTGTCCTGACTATCTTCGTGAGTCCGTGTAACTGCGTATCTGTGTATGCATTTGTATGTGTGTGTGTGTGTGTGCGTGCTCCACTTAGGCATTGCAAATAAATCAGTGCACTCGACTGGAAGATACGCTGTAATCAATAGTAAACATAATATGCATTCGATTTTATTGTTAATGCTCATCAGAAATTAGAATTTTTTGCATTCTATAAAGCGAAGTTTTAGTTTTGTACTTGAACAACTGTCTCAATGATCTAATGCTAATATCCCAAATATACGATAAAATCAATAAAAAACGTAAAATGCGTTCGATTAGATTTAGATTGATCATCAGGCATTAAAATTACAGACAATACTTTTGACCTATAGCTGAACAACTGTCTGATACCCTGTATTAGCCTGTATTTTATGTGACCAACAGGGTATAGAAAAAATGAAAGAAGCACTTTAAATAAAAGAAAATCTCGCGTTCGGAAAACAAAGCAGCAAAATTATCTCCACGGCCGTCGCCTGCCACCCACTCATTCACCCACCTCCCCCGCACTCAGGAAACTATTACTACAAGCGCCTAGACAACAACAGCGGCGAAATAAGTAAGCAACAATAATGAAAACAACAAAGAAAACAATACCGTAATAAACTAGCAGTAAAGTAAAACTTGCCAGCAGTATTCCCTTGAGCTGGGTGTATTATTTTATATTATTTTTATTTTGCTAGCTGCACGCAAAAGCAAATTCTTTACTAAATGAATAAAGATAAATTATATAAAAAATATGCATTAAGAACACTTTGAAGCAGAATGGAAGAGACGATGGCAGCTGAATGTGCCTCAAGTTTAATTAAGAACTTTCTCGAAGAAATATCAAAGAAAAGTTCAAAAGCCAATCTGATAAGCCGCCGTCAGGAGATTTTTTTTATGACGTTCTCTTCAGCTGGTAATAGAAAAATCAACGATGCCTTTTTTAAGCCAACTATTCACAAACTAGCGATAAACTGTCACATAAATCCGCTGTGAAATTACAAAAAAAGAGTGCGATCAAACAAAAGATATAAAGTTATAAAAGGAAAGACAAATGAAAGGACTGAAGTTTCACACAGAAATACACAAGAAAGTAGGTTTATTTCTGTGTGAAAGTTATTTTCCTATTTGCACTTGAAATGAAATTCCAAATCGATTAAAATCAAATAATAAAAACGGTTGGCTAACAAAAATCAAAGACTATTCAGCCTTCATTTAAGAGTAACTCATGCTCATGGACTAAATTTGCAAGTCCTTCTCAACAGCTTGCAGCATCTGTCTAAAAAGTTTTAAAGTGTGAAAGGTTCGGAGTCCAATGTCAATCAAAGAGGCAGATAGCCAAAGAAACCGCCGACAACCAGCTGGGTAGGAATCCCAAAGAGCAAAACACACAATGAGAAGCGCTAATTGCCCAAGTGACAGTTGTAATGACGCTCTGGGGCATAAGCGTAGAAAAGCGTGGAAAATGAGGGGTTGTAAAAGAGAAAATATATAATAATGATGAGCAAGTAATAAATCGAAAAATAAAATAAATAGCAAATGTTGCAAATCAAATATGCACTCCGAAAGATATAGATTAATAGGGGGTGGTAAACTCAACTCTATTCAGGCGACTTTTTGAATAAATCTCATTACTTGAGCCTTTACTTATTCGCATCCATTTAATTTCATATCCTGACTTTGACACTCAATTGGTCCATTGAAAGCTGGAAACTGTCCTTGCAGCAAAGTTTTTTCGCACTTTGCAAGTTGGAACATTTTGACAGGCGAAAATTTGCTTGATTATTGCAATGGAATCGAATGAAAGGCGAGGGAAAACGCAGTGAAACTTAATGGCCATTAGGAAACGGTCTCTCTTTCTCTTTCACACACTCACTTAGTGTACTTCTCTCTCTCTCTCTCTCTGTCGCTCTTTTTCTCGCTTAGAGTCCCCATTTTGCAGACCCTTCATTAGTTTGGCACTTCGTCTTTGTTGCACGCTCGAGTGGCCTTTGCTTGAGGTTGCCTCGCATCTCCATCTCTCTCTCTGTCCCACTCTTTCTCCATCTCGTTCTCTCTCTGTCTGTGCAGCTTCCTCTGTTAGTCAGCAAAGCTGACAAAAGTTTAATGATGCGCTTAAGCTGCACGTGGCTTGGCCCTTTACCAGGCAATATTTGCCATTTGTTGAAGTTAAACATACAGTAGAGAAAATTACATATTGGTTTACTCAACTTTGGGAAATAGTATCTGGGTAGTACGATCTTTAGTTAATAACGGCTAAGCCTGTATAAAGATAAGCACTTAAACTAAAGCCACTTTTGTCCCCCAAAGGCTCAATTAAATTGAAAATTCTGTGTGTTCGCCGCAGTGGGCGTGTCAACACAAAGGACACCCACACGCCGTTGGCCATTCAGGCAGAAGCATTTACTTCAATTAGATATACACATATTTCATTAAACCAAAACTCCCATAGCATTGGGGACATGGGCTCAAATGAGGATGGGACGACTGCGAATTTTGCACGCGCTAATGGAGCGTGTGAGCTCGTCAGCAGCTGCTGCTCCTTTTACACCTCCTCTTCCAGCTGCTCCTGCTGCTGAGTGCTGCCGTCCAGGAGCGAATGGCAGCACTTGGTTGGTTTAGTCAACTGTGTGTGATTTGGCATTAGGGTCGTGCCGGGTGCCGGAGGTGCCAGAAGTTGCGGATGACATCTTCACACAGCACGAACACCCTTGGGAGGTCAGCTAAATTCAATATTGGCGCACAGGAAATTCATTGTTTAACCTTTGTTACTTAAATTGCTCAAATTCCTGCCATTAGTTTGACAAACGAGCAAGCGAAATTCATTTTGTTGTTGCAAAATAGTCAAGCGGATTTCAAGCAAAAGTTTCGCCACGGCAAAAAACAACCCTCACAACTACCACGCGAGGATCACGCACTTGGTTGTAACTAGGAACTGCCCTTAGGTTCTGTTGTGGTTCCGTTCTGTTGGTTTCACCATTGTTGTTCTTGTTGTGGCTACCCATTCTGAACTAGTCCGTTTTGGGTTTTTGGGCTTTGGCTTTGCCCTGGGCTCATGCATTTTATGCCATTGCTGCAGATTTATTTGCGGTTTTGCATAATCACTGAAAATTAGTTTAAAATATTTACATTACATTTGCATTTCAATGCCGGTGGTCACAAGCAGATTTTCAGGCGAGCTGCTAGCCAAGCCAAGTGTTCTCCACCACAAACTGTCCAAGGTATAAATATATATTTCAGTGTAGATAAGTCTGACAACATTAGAGATAAAGTAGGAAGCTTAAGCTAATATGAAATTTTAATTACACAATTATAAAATTATTTTAAGGCTTATATAAGTACTGAGCGATGCAAGTGGCAACAATCAACACTTTTCTTATATAACAAATAAGTATTCAAATTATAAATCCCAAGTAAAGTATCAAAAGCGAAAATAAGACTAAATTTTATAAGGAAAACGTTTTCCTCTTTCAGATTTATTAGATTTTCTTCAAGTGTTCACTTTAAACTCTGTCGATGGGAAAAAATAAAAATAAATTGATTGGTCAGCAGTAAGACTTGGCTTATAGTATATTTAGGACGCATTCGTAAAGTGCATTGCATATTTGACAGACCGACGTAATCCTGGCGTAGTTTTTAGTTCTCCTACTCAGCCAAATGTCAGGCAGATAGACACTTAGCTAGTCCCAGAAACAAATGGGACGGGAATCGCAAATGCTGAGTAATGCGCCGTGGCACCTCCACAACGCAACTGTCCGCCCATCTCAAAATATCGACATCCAACTATGGGGAGATGCATATGTATTCGTGTCCTTAGTTGGGAATTAGGTAAAGACGTAAAAATATGTTCGCAACCAAGAGTCTTAGCTATCTTTATATATAGGTATATATATATATAGAAATATATTAGACGTAAGAACGTTTGGGCCAAGGTAAACATAATATTCCACTACTCAAACTGGCAAACGAGAAAGTTCGCGCATATATTCAATGAGTAATGGAGTGTGTAGGAGTATGGGCAGCGGAGGGACGTGGTGGAGGAATGTTGTGGAAAGTGTGTGTGCATTGGAATTCCTTTTGCCAATTCTGCTGTCAGAGCTGTTGGTTGAGAGGAAAATCAACGCCGATGTGTTGTGTGTCTACTATGCAAGCAGCTGCAGCTGAAGCAGCATGCAATGTTCCCAAAGCACCTCCATGTGGTGGGAGAGGATGCGGGGATTACAGCTGGGGAGGAGGTTGAATGTTGCCTGCCTGCATCATTGTCATTTGTGTTTGAGTAAACGCATTAAAGAGCAGCAAATACTTCCGTCAGAGCATCGGTATCCTTGCCCGGAAACATTAAGCTTTCTATCTCCCTCTCTTCCTCTCTCTCTCTCTCTCTCTGTCTCGCAAATGGATCCATCATCAGTCTGTGTGTGGACATCATCGCGGTTTCTTGCTCCTTTGGCCCTTTATTATTGCTGCGGTCTTCTGTGCGATATGATGCGGTTTCTCCGTTTTTGCTGAGTGCCTCGCCGTAGTTTAGAGGACACACAATTTGGGCTTGCCCTTAGTTGTTTGCCTTTGCTAGGCAAAAAGTCGGCTACCAAAGTCCCTAAGATCTCTGCCAGAAATGTCCTGTAAGCGACTGCAAAATGCAATTTCATGTGTCAAATGACTTTGTTACTTCTCCAGCTTTATTTTTAGCACAGAAAATCGATTTTGGTTCTGCAATTTTTTAATATATTCGTTTTTTACAATGCTCTGAGTTTTTTTTTTTTCTTTTCGCCGTTCCCACTACTATGTCAATAAATGTTCACAATATTTCAATGTCTTTGCTTATATAATGAACAATTTAAATGCCTGATTCTTTCATTAATTAAATAAAATCACAAAATTAAGAGCATATTTATATTTAGCCACGAAATCTAAGTGGCACCATTTGAAGCACTTTCGATTAATAACATAGTACATAAAGCATTCTGAAGGCCGTAAGTCCTTGAAATTAATTATGCTAATATTAATCCTTTTTGGCAGTGCTTTTTCATGCTAACAAATGACATTACGACTAACTAATCTGGCCATTAACCGACGCCGACAAACCTTCCAGCCAAACCATGAACTCGTTTTCTGCAAACTGAGCACTTAATACGACACCAACAACAACAACAACAACAACCACATTAAACGGAAATAAAAACCAAACAAGAAATGAGAATCTGTGTGTGGGTTGCTTTTTGGTTAAGATGGGTTGGCGGAAGGATATTTTTTTTGCAACTAAGACCCTGAGCCATAATTTGTCCTTGGATTTGTAGCCCATTTAGTTGGCTCAGCTGAGGCCATTTGAAGTGACCAATAAGCATCGTGAACTCCTGGATTTGGTGGGCGTACCGCAAACATCGTAAAACTTGAGCCTGTCCAATGTTTTGCATTTGCGTAATATTCTCAGCTGATTACAGAGTATTATACAGCTACACAATGTATTAAAATTTTTTGAGCAACTGCTTAACTCACCTTTTATATACAGGCCACAAATACATTGGGCCAAAAATCTCATTTTTTTCTAGCTATGATTGCTAAGACAAAACATAGGCTGCAGTTTTGTGAGCTGCAAATGAATTGGTTTTTTTTTTGCAGCAGCAATTTATAGGAAAATGTATCTGACACTGCTTATCCTTAGCATCAGTTTGCCGGCTTCAGCTGTCAAACGAGCTCGTTTCTTACATCCCAATGGAGTGCCGTCGTGTTTGTACACACATCCTGAAATCCCCAATGTCAGCGTTGGCGACAGCGAGCCACAGCTGCTCTGCAATATATGAGTAATCCTGATATTATGTAGATATATGTATATATATACATTTATGTATGTGGATGTGTGCAAATGTCCTCCCAACATTTTACACTGCAGTGCACTCGAGTGAAGTTTGCCCAGAAATTATTGAAGGATTTCGCTCCAGCTGACTGTTGGATGTTCCATGGTAATATGTACATACGAGCACTTTACTTTCCATCCGTAATTGATATTTTACAGTTGTCTCCGCTGGCAACAAACTTCAGAATGCAGACGCCAGGCCCCAGACTCCTTCCAACTCGTATTCTCTGTCAAATTGTGCAGAAATTCTATTTCTCAGTATCTCCCTGTAGAGCTTATTTACCCACCACCCCGCGGCCATCCTCATTTGTAGCACATTCGTCGCCGACAATGTGTATTGCATTTGACAGTGCTAACTAAAAGTAAAAGCACGTTTGCCTTGGCATGCAAATCGAACTTATCTTTACACTGTTACAAATTTATATTTAACTTAGTTTATTGGATCACATATGTACACACACACACACACACACATAGACACACACACACATTTATAAGTAGACTCTGTGCTACATTATTCAGTTTTATTATAGAAAAAACAAGAAGATGAAGAAACTTTCGTGCACATCATCGACTCGGCCAACAACTGAAACAGTAATCAATCTTGGGTTAGCAGTGTAACCGACTTGCTGTGTGTGTGTGTGTGTGTGTGGGAGTCGGGTATGTTGCGGACAGGTATATAAAGAGCCAACGAACCGCAGCGAAAAGTTTCATTTTGTTGGGGGGCAATCGTGAATTATTTGGCAAATGGCTTGCCGGCAAATTTGTGCATCCGCCCACTTGAACCCCGCCCAGTTAGCAGCTTACCTGGCAGCGAAGATCAAAGCGAAATGTGTAACAAAATTGCCAATTACATATAAAACGCGCCAAATCGTCTGTGTGTGCAAGAGAGAGAGAGAGCCACTCTAAACGGTAGCTTTTATATTACTGAGTGTGTGTGTGTGTGTGTGTAAGAGAGAGAGAGAGGGAGCGATGTTACGGACTAAAACAAAAGGCCATTGCAGGTTGCCGGCAATTCAATTCAATTGTGAATTCAATTTTGAAGTTGGCAACGCCAACATTTGTGCCTGCAAATGAAGCATACTCCATACGAGAGCTGCGCTCTCCTCTCCCACTCTCTCTCGCAGTCTCTCACTCTGCCTGTGTCGTTCTCTCTAACTTACACGCGTGCTCGTTTGGGTTTGTGTGTTGTGAAGGCGTAAAACGAATTTGCACTAAATTCCTTGGCTACAACAAGCCACCACACCCCCTCCTTCCATTAATTTTGAATTGTCCTGCTGCGTCGACATCTTTTCAGCTGCTCTTTCGCCTTTCGCCGTTACACGTTCGCCGCGCGGCTCCGTCGTGTGCCCTTTATTGAAGCGAAATTGAATTAGTGCGACGGCGAAAGCGGAAGCGGTTGCTAAGCAGGAAATTGCCTGAAATCAGGCGCACGTAAGCCCGTCACGCCCACCATCCCCCGATCTGCTGCTAACCAACCACACACACACACTGCACGGTGCGGGTGTGCATGTAATTGTGTATGTGTTTCATTAAAATCTCGAATATCGCCAGTTGGTCTCTGCACGGTGTTGACCCTTATGCGACAATTTCCAGTCTTGTTCCTTGACTTCATTTGCATGCAACGCGAATGGCCATCGTCCATAATGGCGTTCATTTCATGTTAATGGATTTCGCATTATGCGCAATAGTTTTGATTATTAAAACTAATTGAAAGTCATTTAAACAGTATTTTCTGCCCGCCTATGTTAAATATGACTTCTCCGCATATAGTTATGAGAGAAAAGTACTTTGCCTCTTGAGAGAGTATTAGTTGCAATTATTTTTAATGTGGCATTCTTAGAGTTTTAACTTTTCTTAGCAAAGTATTCAACAAAGTCTTCGCAAATTGGTTAATTAAATTAAAATTAATAAATGATATTTAATCATAAACCGCAAATTATTCCAGATTAAAACCAACCAAATAGCAATTATCAGATCGTTTCTGTAGTTTTTATATAAAAAACAGCACACAGTTTTTACACAAACACCCACACACACACACACACACAATATTAAAGAAGCGATGGGGCTTGTACTTAAGTAAATGCATGGAAACATGTGCCAGCAATACGTGAAACGAAGCGTAAATGAATTTTTCATTCTCCCATTAAAATTTAAGTGCACATTTTCCGGCGCAACGCACGAGAGGCTGCCTGCATGGCAGCCGGCTGGCGACCACCGCTGTGGAAATCACAACCATTAAGTTTAAGGAAGTGTAGAAGCTGAGTTCCAGATGGAGCAGCACGTGGCCTCCTGCTCGCTGGTTGCCTTTAAGAACGTGCATAGCAACCACATGACCAAATTATATCAAATTATTAAGCCTTACTTTTATCATATTGATAGTTATTAAACTGTGATCGGGTCTCTTTATTATTGCAGACTACATGCAATCGCTGTGCAAGAATCACTTTCTGCAGCAGCTCTATCGCAAAATTGATGGCGCCGTTTTGTGGTCTCAGAATGAACGCAACTTGGACTGTGTCATCACCTTCCAGACCCACTCGATTCTGCAGCGCTTCATGCTGCGCTTCGACATGCTCCAACTGGACTGCAATGATCATCTGCTTGTCTATGATGGAGCACATGCCGTATCGACGCCCAAGGTAGGTACTTAAATATAATGTTCTTAAGTTATTTGTTTTGGCTTTTTATTAACCGGTTTTAAGATTTTCAAATATATAGAAACTATCTTGTATCTTTCAACATCCTTTCCGATTAGGATTTCTTTATATTTCTCTTGTTTTCTTTTGAATAAGTTTTCAGTATTTTATTTTGTACATTTACTGTCATAATTAATTACCTTTGTTACTGTATTATCAAAGTTTGCCACACGTGGCGAGTAATTGTTGGGGCAATCATTGCGGGAAGTCGTCAAAGCCAAAAATGACAGCAAAACCATTGCAATTTGTGTCGCAGCCTCATGATCCACATGCACAATCGGAGCACGTTGATGCCTCTGACATTTTAGGTTCAATCCCTGAGGGGTTTCCGTTCTACACACACACATACATACATGTATGCAAAAGTATTTGTATAAGCATATATGTATATATATGTATGCACAGACCCTCAGACAAAATGTAGGCATAATTTAAGCCTCTGCAACATTTGCAATGATGACAACGGGTAAGAATGTCAGTCGGTCGGTCGGTTGGTTTGTTGGTTGGTTGTGTGAGTGGGTGTGAGGGGGGAGTTGGTTGCACCACTGCGGTTGCAATGCGGCGCCAACTGGCAGCTGCCAACTGCCAGCTGAGTTTGCTGATAGCACTCTGATACTATCAGTAACCATTTTAATTTTTCATACGTCTCACTGCCTGACTGAGTTATATTATATTTTATAGCTGTTTGTGTGTCTCTCAGTGTGTATAGATGTGTGCATGTGTGTGTATGTGTGCAAATGTATGCCAAGGCAAGTGGCCAGAATGCCGCACATACGCATAAGCTAAATTCTTTAAATCCCTGTGAAGTCCCCGAGAACACCAACAAGACAGGAAAGTGAAAGATTAAAAAAATGCCCTGTAACAAAGAATTGAACACATTTGAGTAATGTAAGCAAAAATGATTTATTTATAATATGATGCAATACGTATAATTATGTGTCTTTATAATTTAGTACGGGAATTTAATAAACGTCTCTCCAAGCTGAGCGTTCCATAATTAATTAAAAGTCAATGTTTCTGATGAAATCAATGGCAGGTTGCTCTTATTATCGGAAGTCAATTCCAGAACCGACAGTGAAGATGAAATGCCAATAAATATAAAACGGGGTAAAAAAAACTGGAAAATCAGCTTTTATGCAATAAGAACAAAATATGCTTTGTGCTTTCATAACTTAAGAGATCCATTTAATTTTGTGTTATTATTCAATTTAAATGGTAGCAATAAGTCACTCAGCGAATCAGACACAAACAATCCATGTTACAGTTTAACATATATTTATTAAAATATGATTTATGCATACTTAGATGTTTTATCAGTACCGTAAATAAGATTAATGTCATTTTAAAATTATTTAAAGGCAAGGGCTTCCTATGGTTGGAAGCCGATTATTTTCTTCTTTTTGCGGTTCAACAATGGGACTTCTCCAATCTTTCTGTTTCTGGCTCATTGTGTTTTTTTATTTTTATTATTTCGTCTTAGCTTTTGCTTAAATATTGGCGAAGTGCCTTGTTTTGCAACAGACTTACTACAAATACAGCTGTGCCGAATCAAAAACACACCGCACAACACACCAACACGCCGTACAACACACCACCCTCTACACCTGACTCTGCTTGTTTCAAAATCAGAAACGGTTGCATGTGGCATAAGAAGCTTTGCACGCCTTCTCTCTTTGTCCCCTCCTACTTTCAGTTCCAAAAGTATCATTGTACAATGCGGCGTATGAGCGATGCGGCAAGATTTATATGAATTTCCATGCGACTTATTACGAGTCTGCGACTCATTTGCATGCCACCGGCCGCAGCAAAGCGAACCACAACCAAAAAACCAATAACATTTTGCGAGTTCTACGTGCGAGTTGAGAGAGAGCCACAGTTTCTAGTGTCGAGTGTCGAGTGCCTCGGCATGTAAATACTCTGGGACAAAAGAAGTTGTCACTGCCTTCAAACATTTTTTTTTTTGCCACACTCTGTGCAGTTTTGAGTGGGGGAGATGTTGTGGGTGTGTTTATGTTGCATACAAAGCAGCGGGGGCAACCGGGTATTGGTAAAATGTGATGAAAGTTTCCGTTTTTGGGGGGCCAGCAACAAAATTAAAATGTGCCACAAAGTGCCGCACGTTGAAGATGCCAACCAACTGCAGCTGCTGCCTCAAAAACAGAGAGAAAGAGGGAGAGACGTTGCAAGGAAGCAGGCACAAGACCTTGTGTCAAGAAAGACAACCGCAGCAAAGGCCTCAACTATGACACGCATATACATCCCTATTTGTGGGTGTGTGCAACGTGGACTTTGATGAACTCTGGTGCAATTTTTAGGTAGCAGGCAACATTGCAAGTTTACACAGAGCGGCCGATGTACGGCATGCCACGTTGCACGTGGCAATAGAAAAAGACTTCATCATCCACCTTTTGCACTTTGCCCAATAATGATGATGATAATGATGCTGCTGCTGGTGATGATAAAAATGGGGCAGCAACAGTGGCTTCCTTTGAAGTAACCTTTTTGAAAAAGCCTTTGCAATTGCAAGTAAAGCCGAAACTAAATTGTTGGCATTAGCCAAAGCATCCTGGCATATTCGAATAGAGATTTTGTGCTTGGTGAAGATTTAATATTTGTTTTCCCTACAAGTGCCTTTATGAATATTGCATTTTTGTGCGGTAATTAAATTCAATATAATGCCAATTTAAGCTATAAACTTAGCACAACTTACTGGCATTAAAACTGGTCATGTGAATATTCATAAATGTGTATAAATATACATATACATATATATGTATATAATGCCCGTATGTGCAGCACGCAAAGCGTTTTGGGGGCAAGGTGGTTTGCTGAGCTTTTGGCATCTGCTGCCAGCCCCTGGCGGTTAGATGGTTGTCAGTTTCCATGGCAGTGATGGAACATCACGCACAAGAGATGCCTTTCCTCCTTTGAACGACGCTGCTAACAAGCTGCACTTGCATTCTTCAAATTTAGCTGCACGAGTGATAAACTGCAGCCTAATGGGTGTGGTTCAACAAAATGATGAGTGTATGTGAAAAGCGAATACCAAAACGAATACCAAAACGAATACCAAAACGAATACCAAAACGAGTAAAAACTTTCCACTGCCAGAACTATGCGAAGAGTAGACAGATTTTCAGAAACTATGACTTTTTCATCTTGATTTGACCTCTTGAATAATACTAAATTTAAAGTTGCGCAACGGATTCTGGTTCGAAACTCAAGTGAACTTTTAACAGTCATAAATATGTGAAAAGAAATCAGATTTTCAAAATTCTTCACTTTTTGGTAGAGATAGAATAATTGTAAATTTAATTTTTGGAAACACGATAGACTCTGAAATTCCATTTCATTTGCAGATTGACATCTCCTGTCGCAACACGAAGAACACTGTGAATGCGATATTGACGCGAACGAATTTCGTGACGCTGAAATACGTGACCGATGGATGGGGGACAGATGCGAATGGCTTTAAGTTGGTGATAACATCGGTGAAGGATCCCAGTAAGTAGACAAGAAAATTACTAGTTGATTAGACTGGACATTAATGTATATTTGTGTGTATTCCTTGCAGAGCACACGTGCAAAGACTTCACGTGCGCCACACGCGAATTTTGCATCAATCCCGATCTGCTGTGCGACGGCGTCAACCACTGTGGCGACAACTCTGATGAGTCCGTTCAGAATCTATGTCAGAGTGAGTAAACAGATAATCTGTGAAAAGGGACACCTTTTATTTAAATCACCTTCAATTTGTAGATGAAACGACGAGCACAGTGTTTGGCGTGGACATGACCTGGTTCGTGCTGATTGTGGTCGGTGTGCTGCTGGTGCTCAGCGCCCTCATTGTGGCCATCGCGATATGTGTCTGCCGGCGGCAGGATGAGAATGCCGCCAATCAGAACACCGCACTGCAGCGTAAGTTACTCATAGTTCTTTCTCATTGCTTATTCAATTGGTAATAATTGTCACACCTGCAGTACACCACAATGCCGAGACGAACGGATCGTCGAAGCATCTGCATTACCATGGCGTCGGCATGGGCATTGGCGTTGGCGGCACGCTGACGCGAGACCACACACAATTGCCGCCGGCGTCGGGAAACTGGCATCACCCTGCGGGACCATCCGGGTACCACCGCATTCCACACAATTACTTGAAGATGGCCATCAAAGTCCGTCCCATTTGGTGCTTGGCAAATTCCGTCAATTAGGTCAAGATCTTTCACAAAACACAACCGGACTCAGCCAGACGAACATCGCCGTTGCTGGCAATCATCCGAATGCCAACTCTGCTGTCGGCGCTGCTCAAAAGGACGAGTGGTTCGTTTAAGAGCCAATTGGCCAACTGGTTCCGGTTCAGTGCTTAACAATGAAAGACAAATATAAAACCAACAAATTAATTGACTTGAGCACAATAATCTGCACTTAATTAAGTGATTTCACGGATATTTGCAGAGCATTAAATGAAGTAAGTTTGGCAAATAAATCTAAAAATAGAAAACAATAAAAATTGTTGTATTCAATGTAATATATTTAACGAAATTGTATTTATTTTTTTGCAGGACTGTTTGACTATATTTAACAACAAAATAATATGTGGACATCACCGCGCAGGGTGTATTTATAAGAGATCTACGCGTACCCAGGCAGAATCTCGAAAGCATTGGTCAAAATTATGCCGTAATTGGCATAATTTTGTCGGATATCCAGTGCAATTGTATATAGTTTATATATATATATATATAATTAATTTAAATTAATTTATAATTAAACCACAAAATAGCTAAACCCGATACTGAAACCGATTCCGATATAAACCAACCATGGGCAGCGGAATCCAATAGAAATAAAGAAAATATTTGATTAAATGTATTCTAACACGATAAGAGAGCCTTCAGCATCACAAAAAGTCCTTGCAAGTCCTTAATTACAGTTATTTAATATAATTGTAAGTAATTTTTTTTCAATTAGTATTCAATTTGTTTTATGATTATTCTAACCGAACCGTGAGTAAGCATCAGAAAATTATACTAACGATGGCATTTAATAGAATTTTTGGAACAGTAACAGAAACCGTTAAAAGTATTAAAGCTCAACAGGAAAAAGATTAACGATAAACGATGAAGGACAAACGATTCACTGTCATTAGCATATAGCTTCCAACATATAAAGTATACACATACATAAATAAAGGTAATATTGTTTAAAAAAAATAAAGGAAGTTATGCCGAAATACAAATTTAATAATACGAACACAAGAACAACATAAACAAGGGATGTACATAAGTAGTAGACAATATTGAAACGAAAGTAAAAAATTATACTATAAAACGAGGAAACAAAACATACAACTTCAAAGATCGCATTCTCAAACTTCAATGTCATTTTCCAAAGTGTGGATAAAGATCACTCAAGAACAAAGCAAATGGGGAATACAACATATTCCAACAAGACAGTTTCTGACATGAGGGGAATTTTATAACTCAGTGAAAAGAGAAACCAGAACCATTGCATTATGACAAATTTCTGAGACATTAATGGACAATACAAAAAAAACACAATTTTGCTCTTTTTGATGAACAAATTTAACGACACTAAATACATTTTGAAGTCAAAATACTGAAACATTATCCACATACATTTTTCTACAATCAAGCAAGAACATTAAATGGAATAAACATTTTGCTACAAATCGAACAAATACAATTATATTACCTAAAAAAAAATAAATAAAAAAAAATAAACCATAAACATAAATGCAAACTAATATAACAACATATTAAAATAAAATGCTTGAAAACGATTGTAGTACTTCCCGCCGTTAACATTTTTTAAAAGTACATATTAATATTGAATGATAATTATAATACATGATGAAAAGCCACTGCTTACGATTCGTCTTTCAAAATACTTCCGAATCGGAAGGACAGTATATCCTTTTTGTTTAACAACCGAAACAGAAATCAAGCATTTTATATTAATTTAAGTTCGTTTATTTTAACAATAAATGTACCTACATACACAGAGAAAAGTATAAAATAATCAACATGTTTAGGCGTTTGTATAAATATAAAAACTAGCTGCAATAAATAATAACAAAATAATAAAATATGTTCCAAAAATTAGAAGATTTTATAAGCAAATCATATAAACTATGTGAATTTAATGAAATTGTCTTCTTTCAAAAGGTTTTTAAGCATTTTCTATTTTCCGTTTTCAATCATTGTAATAGAAATTTCTTACTGAAAAAATTTCACTCGGTTTATTTTATTTTCGAAAGCTTTTCTATAATAATATTATATATAAAATCAAACACATACAAATATTTATCGTAAATTATAGGAGGATGATATGATAAAATGAATTTTAACCAAAATTATAAAAACAAAATATATTAAATTGTATTAGGCGTCAAATTTTAGAAAGGAAAACCAAAAACAAATTGAATCATAACTTAAAGAGCAACAAATACTTAAAGTAACAACAAAGTAATCTAAATTCTTTAAAAAAAAAACGATAATTAAAAAAAAGAAATTATTCATAAAATTGTTTTATATATGCAGAAAATAATTTGTGCAATACAGGAATATTAAATACTAAAAAAATTATGCTGGTTGGCAAAAATTGTAAAACTACCCATTACTTAAATGGATTGAGATATCTATAAGCGATCGTGTCGTGTCGTATATGAATGTAGCTAAAATATACAAATACAATTTAATCCAATTAGCGAAAATTGAGCGAAACTTAACAATCTTTCAAGGGACAGATGGATTGAATAATTGAAGCAGTTAAAATGCGAGTATTCTGAAAGATGAGACCGTAACAATCCCAAAATGTTTGTCAATAATATATATGTATTATGTGTGAGCTTTTTGTTTCCAATTTGTAAATGTTCAAATATGTTAAATATATATTTTCGAAAATCTCTCGTTCCCATTCGATATCTCTGTCTCTATCTCTCTATCGAAAAGACTTTGCCGCAAATAGTTAAACTCTACGTATGTTTGTATATGTATGTATGTACTTAGATATTAAAAAACAACTCTATAATAAAAAAAAACACTCCCATAAAGTACTAATGTCATCTTGAACACCTATCAAAAAGGGAAAGTACGACTGTTATTCGTTTGAGAAATGCAATTATTCCCAAAATGATTTAAATTCAATTGGAATAAAGAAGTCTACACTATAAATTGTAACTGTACTGTTGCTATATCCCACACATAATCGAACATAATCATCCATCATGTGCATATACATATATCTAAACATAAGAACTCATATATTATATTAACATTGGTTACATTTTCTGTTAACGAATATAAAGGAATGCCGAACCAAGCGACAAATTCGATTAGAAACTGATTACTAGCCAGGCGAAACACACCCGAGAGAACAAAAATGGAACATGGTAGGGTATAAATGAGTAGTATGTACTAACTAATGAAGGCAGGCCATGCTAATGCATCAATTGTAGTGCAAATGTTAGACGAAATTTAGTTGTAGAAGTAGGCGAGTGTGTGTGCGCAATTAAATGCAAATATGTATGTACTGGTGTGTGTAAGTATGGTTTTTTTACTCGCAAAACCCACTCTAATTAAGTATAACGCATCTGCAGAGAGTTGGATATCATTAGTCATCATATACATAGTGTATACTCATACATGAAGTGGGTAATTAGTTGAAATCGAAAATCACAAACCTAAATTTGTAGTCATTTTGTATGAGTCACAATAAGCGAATTAAATGGTATAAAATATATATATGTATATTTATATGTATATGTAAAGTTGCCGCGATTCGATTCGATATTGCGTTAAGTAAATGCTTAGCTTTTGTGTTAAATTTGCTGTTGAATGTAATATGTACACAATGGATAACTAAATATGATTGGCATTGAAAAACAATACATACACAATTAACAACCAACAACAACAAGAGAAACAACAACAAAACTAATTATAATAAAATAAAGAATACAAGAAATTTAATTAAAATGTTTTTCATTTATTCTTCCTTTCAATATAGGAAGTCAATATTATTCTTATCCTTTGTTTCCTGTTCAAAGACCACTGTTTCTCTTAATACGTCCAGGTTTTCACTGTCAGTTGATTGTGGACATTCTTGGTCAGTTTTCCGATCTATTTGATCTCTTGCCTGCAGCTGTAAACGCTTGCAATGCCTTTGGGCTAAGACATTTAGCAAGGAAATTCCAAAATATATCATAATAGCAAGGGAAAAGAGCTGGAAAGCGTTTGACACCAGGCCGAGACCAGTGAATGATGCATTGTTATCAGTTTTGTGATGCATGCGCAGCTTGGTTGAAGTCAACAGATGCTCAATGGGTGACTGCATTCTGGAGCCGATTATAGGCACTTTACCCAGTAATTTCACTAGGTTGGCAACCAATTCCTCACTGAAGGCAACAATGACGAGCACTTGCTGTAGGCTGGTCTTGACAATAGCCTTGCCTATTAGAGTGGCCACAAAAAACTTCCAGAAGGGCACATGGAAATGGCCACAAGCAACTCCAGCAAAATCAAAGAGTGGATTCGGAATGCTGGCGCACAAAAGGATGCCAACGAAACCGATGCGTAGAACCACACGCTCAATCAGATCTTTGCATTTGTCAAATAGATAAAGTGGGTTGCCTCGATTTTGCGACTGACTCACCGGCTGCCTTTCAGCCAGCCATTTTCCGGAGAGACGAGCTGCCCGAGCCATAAAGTATGGCGGCAACTCACCTAAAGCGGTGCCAACGCCCCACAATGTTGCTTCGATTCGTACTTTGGATAAGATGTCACACATGTTTGGCATTTTTCTGACATAAGGTTCGTGGGGGCAAATCTTTAGATCCGGATAGGGCGGCGTTGGAAAGTCCAACGATTGGCATTCATAGGCAGCCAATGTAACGGCAGAAATGTGCGGTCCCAGATACAGCAGAAAGGTATGCAGCCCAGTTCCAAAGCCCACCGAGGATAGCACACCCAAGCCCAGCCAGTAGAGGATGAAGCCTAGATTTTGACGACAGATCTGCATGTATTCCACATGAGGCCCCGGCAAAATTTGAATAAAAGCCAAAAACAGCAGACAGATCAGAAGTCGTCGATCCAGCAGACGCACGCCAAGGCTAAGCAACAGCATAAACACCTCCAGGATGCCATATTTTAAGGTCATCAATGGGCGCCTCCATAGCACCAGAGACTTACGCTCCAGACGTTCCACATCACACCGCATCACTGCAAGATCCGTATAATTTTCAAGAGGATCAGCTGCGTTAGCCAAATTACTTGAAGACATTCTCTTTCGCATCTCAATGGAAGCTGGATTAGTTAATTAAATAAATTCGTTTACCTTTCTCAAAATATTTAATGTGGTTATATACGAATAGTTTTCTCGGCTGCAATGCCTACTCAGTTTATGTTACTCCATTTATATGTAATATATCGATTAATATCGAATAAAGAACAGAAAAAAATCTTCATAAATACGAAGTACACAAGATAATATAAAAATAATATGTTAAGTATAGAAATGGAATTGAATTTGATTAATTGTGAATCAATTAAACACCAAGTTGCTGTAGCGAGACTTCAATTTCGTTATAGAATATATTAATAAACGCGTTCGTTTGCCAGAACGTCAGCGGACCTGGTGGTTGAGGCTTTAATCGGATCTCACGCACCGCATTGTTGGATATCACCTCATCTACATCATCCTCACAACGGTATTTGTGTGCGCTAATCTGAGCTATAAAGTTGTCCAGTTCTTGCGATTCGGCAGTGGTAAAAGTGATTGCCTCCAGGCTATTTAGCAGTCGAGCGCTGTGCAGACAAATAATGTTAATTAATAAATTGATTAAGGAATCATTAGATTAATGGCTACGTACATATACATAAAATGTTGCTTCTCAAGACGCAGTGGTGTCACCAGCTCTAGCAAATGACGCAGCGCCAATAGATAATTATTTTGCTTGGTTGCCGCTGGTTGTGTACGGCGTAAATTCAGCTTATTCAATAGAAGCTGCAGTGATGCATTAAAAACATACAATCTCAAAAGCCAAGCCTCCTTCGCACTGACATGCTCTTCAACGAGCTGTAAATGGGAAGCTAGAGCTTCGAGAACCCGCTTTAAATTGGGGCGGTCATTAAAAATCTGCAGATGGATGACGGACAGGCAATGAGCGTAAGTTTCAATACGATGATTGAGTAGCACTACAATTAAATGTTTCAATTCCACGCTAACGAAATCCGGCAGAGCTTTTGGCTTCAGAAAATGAGTAAAGTTAATTAAATATAAAAAACTTTTATTATGTTTCCTACCATTTTATACTGCAACAGCGGTTTCCATATGCGATTTGTGGGCAATGCAATCGACTCACAAGCGTGTAGCTGACGAATGAGCGTGTACATCTCCTGCATGTAGCTTAATGCTAGTGTATCGCTTCGTGCTTTAATTATTAATGTTGTGTCGGAGAGTTGTTCCAGCAATACATCATAGGTGAGCGAATTGAGCGTAAGGCTATGCTGCATTCCCAGCTGCAGCACGATAATGGCACAAAAAAGAGATTTGGCGTGTTGCAAGTTCGGCAACAGGTTGCACATTTCACGCACGCAGACGACATTTAATTCCTCTGCCAGCTTTATGGATCTTGCCTCGTGCTCAGGTGCATTATCCAGCTGGTCTCGCTCCCGATGCAGCAGTGCAAGCATTAGAGCCAAACACTCGTAGCCATAGAGAGCTGCAGTCATACATAAGATGAGAATGTCCAATAAGAACAATAATATATTATTTAAGAATGGGCTTACCTAGACACTCATTGTTCACTGACATACGAAGCATTTGCTGGGCTAGTATCTCGTACATATCGCACACCTGATGACCGCGCAGCTTGTCATGTTTGAGCAGGTCATAAATACATCTCACGCATTTTGCGTATTCGATCAGTCGCTCAGGTTGTGCTTCATCCTGACTGCGATCCAGCAAGTACACTGATGCCTCTGCATACTTATCCTGCAAATTCAGTGCAGCAGCTACAAGAAGCTCTTCATTTCCTGTCACCTCCACAGAGCGACAGATGTTGGTGAATAGTATTGAAAACTCGGCTTCGTTAAGCGTCTCATCATCCAAGAACAGATTCAAACAGTGTCTTTCCAGTGCATAAACTAACTGCAGAAGTAATCAATTTCAAATCAAATGCATTTAATACCTGAGAAATCAACAGCTTACTCTTGACTTTTGCATCACAATGGCCTGAAAGTCTACGACACTGTAGATGCCAAAAAGAATAGTACGTATCTCTGGCTGCTGGGCAGTCCTTTCAAGAATATCCGACCAATTGGCCAAAAGCTTGTGCACCTGTTTCTGGGCCAGTTCGCTGTGAGCATAATGCTCCGTGTAAAGTTCAAAGAGGGCGCAAACAGATTGAGCGCACAATAAAAGGACATCGTGTCGCACATCTGCCGCACTGAACACATGCTGATAGGCCTTGAAGACCTGCAGAGCCGGAAAGTGCGGCATAAGCTTCTTTATATAGTTTTTCAAGAGCAACATAAACTGGTCATAGCTAACAATCTTTTTTCGTGCGCTATGATGTGCTTTTAGAAACAGTTCCAATATGTGCACGAATATCTCGCGCTCATGAAGCTGACGCTGAGCTAAAGTCACATACAGCTTGCCAGCCAAGAAGCACACCCCATTTGAAGCATGCGAAACTTCCAATACAATCATTAAGATTTGCTCCAGAAAACGTAACGGGAAGGCCTCTGCGCTGACCAGGTACCTAAGATATATGACTGTTAAATTATATAATGCAAAGCAAGACGCTAACTTACTGCTGCAAGGTTTGCAAATATTGAAGTGTAGCAACTCGTAAAGGATTGGTATTTTGCCCTTTGAGCATCTCTAATTGAATTGCCAAGTATTTGTCGGTAATTAGCTCGTTGGTAAGCAAGCGTAAATATAAATTGTTCGCTGAATCGCGCTGCTGTCCATCCGCAAATCTATCCAACATCGAGATCAGAAACGTGTATGTCTGAATATAAGTGTCACTGTTGGGCATCTGGAATGGCAAGAATTCAATTAATGCCGTAATTTACCCAATCTTATGGTTACTGTTATTTATACCTCACAGATGAACACGTAGTAGATAAAGTTGAGAGCGGATTTTGTGGCCCCGCAGAAAAGTTGATAGTGATTGGTAAATATGTCGAACATAGGAGTCAGTATGTCCCGACAGGTCTCCTCGTAGCTGCCAAAGTGAATATATATATTATGTGTTATACGATTGAAAAATGATGACTTTGGGAAAGCACTCACAATATGCCATAGCGCGCGAGAACGGCAAGGCTTAAGCAAACCTCGTTGAGCAGCTCAAATTGTCCGTCATAATTGGGTAGCAGCCCGACCAGCCCATGAAGTAGGCTAAATGACAGCCTGGCCAATGGTTCGGAGATAAACCGATGAATTGGATTGAAGTGCAACTGCAGTTTATCAGCAATGACACGCACCACCATCGTCCAGACGCTGACAACGCGCAAGTAACAGCGCACAGGATTTGTTAAATCATAGAATTGCTTTCCCAATTGTGTGTTTGGCTTATCCTTTACAACTTGCCTCTCATAGTAGGCCAGTCGCATAGGCAACTCATCCAGAAACGTCTCAAATCGCCTCAACACAAATGGCACAACGTGAAACACGTAGTTCAAGTTATCATCGCAATACGGATGATCGTAGTCGAACTGCTGAAATGACTCGACGCTGGCATTGAACTTCAAGCCAAGCACTTGGAAACACTGACCGACAAAGTTATGCGATACCTTGGCCAACCAGTTGTGGGGATTGGCGGCGACGACCTGCATAAAACTGTATATGTACTCCTCCGTCGCAAACTAGAAAGCAAATGGAGCTATATGCAAACATTTTCAGACTCTGTTTAATTTACTTACATCGACACTAGCACCGGTCGAAAGAGCAGTTAAGAAATCCATTGAACAAATCGTAATTAGATATCACGGTTTTGACAACAACTATAATATGGTAATTTTACTTCTAGAAAATGTTGCAGAGAGCTATTTTCCGACGCTGCAAATTCCGTTAATTCACTATTATCGAAATTTGTCGATAAGCAGTGAATGTCATTTTTGTTATCGAAAGGTCGTTTATGGCGCTATATTCAAAATCATTACACAATAATCAATATATCATTCTCAGAAATAGTAATAATATTCAAACGGTCTCTGGCACTGATTAAATAAAATTTTCTTCAAAATACAAGAAATTAAATAAAAAGTTAGAAACAAGAATCAGTAGGTAATTGTGTTGTGATTTATAATAAAAGTTTACACTCATTAATTAGTGTTATGAGATTTCAGACAATCTATTTATTATTTAGTTCTGCTCGTACATATCGTTGATTTGTATGTATTATATCATATATAAGTGTATTACTTAATGTACATATATACAGAATAGTTTTTATTTTTGGAAGTAATGCCAACTAGTTCAGTTAACTGCTGTGAATAAATGAAAAGTGCACTTTAATACAATTTTAACTAAACTAAACAAGCCAAATCGAAAGCTAAATTGTACTAATTTTTGTCACATTTTTTCCTTAAGTTACAATATTTATTCGTAAATGCGTTCCTCCAGATGTAATATTTGTACACAAGGATGTAAATAAAAATCTATTTCAAAATAAATGATATTAACAAGACTAGAGGAGTACTTGACTTTCTTCCAATTGTCAAGCACTCTATTGGATTAAACAAAATTTTTTGAAATGCAGATAGTTCAAATGCTTCTGGCCAAATTTGGAATTATTACAACTGTCATTACATTCGTCCTACGTAAACTCATTTGGTGACGAAAGTCCATTCTGGCTACACACACATTAGTGGCAACTCTCTGGCTCAATTTCATTTTAATTACGCTCCTATTATAAAATAGATTTTTTCTGTTTTTGGTTTCAATGCTAAATACATCTTGTACTTGATGTCTTTTGATCTACGACGTTGCTAATATTTCTTTAGTTGCTCGTACGTAATAAAGAAAATAATGTTCCAGGGGCCCATGCGCACCCACGTAGGTATAAAGCCTTTGTACAATGCCAGCAGACCCTCGTTACGAATCGTCTGCACAGCGCAATCCAGACTTCCACTGTAGAGCTTCGGTGTTGTTGCAGCTGCGGCAAGGCCACCATTCAGTATAGTCACATGCCTCTGATTCATCAGGCGCGTCTAATAAAAATGAGTATGTTAGCACCATTTAAGTAAATAATAGCACATTGTGCGTAATTTCACTTACCCGAATCACATCGATTGGTGTCGAGGCAACGGCGCTACCCAAGCTTGCGATGAAACTCGAACTGAAATGTGAAATGAACAAATAAATGGCGTTTACAAATTAAGTGTGCGCGCAGTGCTTACATAAAATGATTTGCGACGTGATCACCAAATGCGCTCATCAGCTGCAGTTTGCAAAAATCGTAGACGGGCAGCTCGACGGAGGCAATAACCACAGCTCGCTGTGCCGTTGGGCCAACGCCACGCCACAGTCCGCGCACACCTTCAAACTTGTAGATCTCGCGGAAGCAGCCAAGCAGACCCAGTTGATCGGTACCCTTGCCATGCACTTGCATTCGCACCTTGAGCACATCCGTCGGATTAGCAATTGCCGATGAGATGGCACCAGCTCCCGCTGCACAGATGACATTGCTCCACACACGCTCACTGCCATCGCGGTGCGTCAGCAGTCCACGCTCATTGGCCAGCTTCTTAAGCGTGTAGTATGTGCCGAATTTGATGGTGCCATAGGTTGCCTGCCGCAGCACCGCCGGCCAAATGCTGCAAGACAATAATTGCTTAGCTAATATTTGGCTATCACAGAAATTAAATAACAAAGTCTAAAAGGGTAACTGTTTTTGCTGCTACTGTCGTCGTGCTTATCAGGCAGGGCCAAAGTTTACGGCCAATTCCATATGATGTAGTCCAATGAACGGATTATGGCACGAGACGACTCCGCATACTTTAACAGAGGGTATTGTAATTTTGTAGAGCACTCTTTTGTCAACAAATATTGTTTGCTAATATATTTATATGTTTTAGTTTCGATTTTTAATACGCTTCCAACATCACGGAAATTACTTACTACAAACTGAAAGGGTATAATTTCTTCGATTTTAAATCAGTTAGCCGTGGTTCGTTATCAATTTGCACAAATTTCAGTTTTGCATACATGCATAATAATTTGCATATGTATGCAAATGGAATTAGAAGCTTGCACGTTATTGGGTCACTCGAATGCAATTCGGGACGAAGCATACTTGTTGACTTACCCGGAATACAATGCTCTCAGTCCCTCCTCCTTGGAGATTTTGACAAATGCATCAGTCATTCCTCGGTATCGCAATTGTGAAAATGTTTGATCAATTTTTTGTCCTTGAACTTGTAGGCGGGTCTTTGTTGTGTCGATGGGAAATGTGCCTGCAAAGAATACACATTTGCATACACACACGCACATATATGCATGTGGGAGATGAGCAAGTGTTTGTTTACATCAGATTCTATACAGTCAAATATAATCGCCGCTTTTGACTTACCAAATTCCGCTGTTATGGATGCTATTCCGCCATAGACAAAGGGCCGCCAATCCTTGACTTCAGCCATGGCCGCAGCAGCAAGTGCTCCTGTTGAGTGCTTTAAATTTTTTGGTCAACACGGCTTGCTGGTTAGATTAATAAAAATAAATAAGTCACGCAACAAACATGCTGCATTTGCGGAAAATTACACAGTGTAGAGCAGCATAATCGATTGTCTATGCGATAGTATCGATACATTTTCATTGTAATCATTACTTTCCTTATCGATATCCGCATTCTACACAATACAACAAATGTTTTAATTGGAATTGCACATAACAAACCCCAGCTTTTAAACAGAATTGATTTAATAAACTATAACATTTGTAAATACAAATATAAAGAATATCTATGAGAATATATAACTAAAATTATGGTTCACTTATAAAACAAGCATCAAATATTTTATTTTCATATTATCTCTTATAAAAATAATATATTTTCTTTTTCTATACCTTGCAAATGGAATAACTTATTTATTTTTTCATTCTGTATATATTTAAATGAGCTGAAACATTTATATATATTTTTGCTTCAGTCAGTAAGTGCGTCGGAGCCGACCAGATCGGACCACCATATCTGGAAAAGTTCGAGACTTCAGTGTCATGTGTGATTCGCGTAGACCTATATAATAACCAAACACAAAAATATCCAGTTCGCTTTTAATCGTGAATCAAAAACCATTTAAATTTAATTTGCTTAAAATGTACATAAACAATACGATATTTCTCAGATGTCAACGGATTGCCTCCGGCGTAGTTTGAGATAGCTAATATTGTTAATTAAATTTAAAAAAAAAAGGTTATTTTTTATGAATATTCTGATAATAACGAGATAATTATAGTTGAAAAATATATATGTATTTGTTTATGGATGGATGGTAGACAGTAGCACATACAAAATATCAAAATACAAATGTTTTGTTATTTTTTTTTCCGTGTAGCGAATTTGGAATGCAAATTATCTCTTGTTCAAATAAAATGGAATTTTATAAACATACGAATGGGAATTCCTAAATCTTGGATGGACCAAGCTAAACTGGGTTCTCTGGCCCCAGCCTTGTCTTTAAATGTTTTGCTTTTTTATTTTGCTCAAGCTTTGTTTAGTTGATAAATTCACCTAATTAAAATTGAATTTTTTCCAATAAAATTACAATACGTGTTTGTGTTTGTTATACAGATAGATACAGTTTTGGCTATTCTACGTCACACACTTGAAATTCAATCGCGGACCGAATCGTGAAAGTCAAGTCGTCACCGAAGCGACGACGGCGTCAGAAAGTCGCCGGCATTTTGGACTAGTTCCTCTATGCTTATTAGAGAACCGACTCGTGGCGGATGAAGAAAGATGTGTTTTTGTATTGGGTTTAACCCGAAATAACGACAGAGACTGGAACTTTTAGTCGCTTCGTTGAAAACAAAGAATTTGGCTAAATGAGTCGATTGCCCCATCTTGTGTAATATAAATTTCGTTATTTTACAGCTCATTTCGTTTGGTTTATTGTCGGCATTATATTTGTTTGTCTGTCAATTTGTTGTCTGTTAAGTGATTTTTGCCAGTGGAGCGATCAGGGTCTAAAAAATAACGTGTGGGTAGCAACAATCGACCCGCCTCTGCTATTAGCAACTGTGCACAAAGTAAATTAACAAATTAATTCAGGCATGCTATGGCTTTATTGTCTACTTCATTTTGTTAAGCCACAAAATACGAGAGATTCATTTACCCAGTTTTTTTCCACAAATTATAGAATATGACATTATCAATCAAGTAGTCGAAGTAAGTAAATAACGACAGAAGAGCTGTTAATCGTAGCACAACGGCTGATTATCTTTCTTAGCCGCAAAATAACGCCGCCTGGATCTCTTAACATAGCCAAGTCTCACAGCAATTTCGAGTATCTCCCTTATCCTCCTTTTGATTCGAAGCCGATTCTTTTTGGGGAGATTGGAAAAAGTGATCAGCTCCTGAATGGTTACTGGTTGATTAATTTTCTTAAGGGTCGCAACCATCTGTATGATTATTGTGTTCACACTTCGATTTGCCATTTAACCGTTGTTTCATACTAGTTTCAATAACTTGAATTTTGAATTTAAATTTGTCTGACAGATGAGTAAAAAATCTGCTGGTTATGTTACAAAATGTAACAAAATGTAAAAAAGATAAACTTTAACTGAATTACTCATCCAATGTGAATCTGTGATCTTGAAAATGTACACATTAATTATGTTAATTAGAAGAATTTATGGTATTAGTCTGTCATATAAGCATAATAAAAGCATATTCAAAAAGCTTTCAAATTCACAGAATTTATCGATGCGACTTGGAGATGCCTCTACAAATTCCTGCATAATTAGACACAATCGCAGTAAACTTCTGCTGCTGGTGCTGCGTCCAAATTTCAATCGGGAAATAGATTCAAAAATTCGTCTATGGACCGGTCAGACGGTAGCATGACGTTGCCGTCATTTGGCGACGTTGATGTGTAATAAAAAATAAGACAAAAAGTACCTCAAGCAACGCGCCATCGGAGCGATTAACACACGTCGGCGGCTGGTGCTGAAGGCTAGCAACGAGATTGATACTGAGACTAAAACTGAGATCCAGTCTGACACTGACACTGATAAACAAAACCACTAAAAACACGACTTGATGGATTATTTAAAATTTCTTTGGCGCCAGACTCTATTTGGTTTCTTCTCCTATTCGAATGCGGATTTGGTATTTTGGGGTTTTTCACTGAGCAAAAAAGACAACAAAGCAAAAAAAAAAAATACAACGTGCTAAATATGCAAATTAATTTAAAATCAATTTATAAAGACTGATTTGTTGTGACTCTAAAAGAAATTTCATTCTCTCTCAGTGGGTTCACGCACAATACAGGGGAATACCGCATAAATGTTGAACCATAATATCTTAAGCAAATAAATTAAATATTTTATACGAAAGTGGATGCAATTTGCTTGACTTTTGGGCCATCACACTTAAAACTAAATGGACAGAATAATAAATAAAATATCAGGTTGTGAGATCTGTATGAATAATACATATGGGGGACTGAATTGTTTACTTGTTCGCAGCAAACATCAAATAAAATTAATCAAGAATTAATTGTTGACATGTCGCTTGAGGAGACGGGGTGACTGGGGAAGGGAGGGTGCTAAAAGCCTGCTACTGTCTGCGAACGGACCGATTTAATAAACAATTCATTACTAATTATGCGTCACATCAAAACAAAAAACCTAAACCCTATAAATATTTATCAATTTGTATTTTTTTTTGTGATTTTTGTTTTGTTTTATTTATGTTGGTTTTTTATTTTTTTTTTATTTTTTTTTGTATACAACGTCAGATTGGCACGTAGTCGAAAAATGAGCAACAACACTAATACGAATCAACAATAAATCATCAATAAAACGGCTGCTCGCAGTGGAATTTTTAGCATAGTTGTCGACCGGCTGCCGGCTCCCCAAGCATTCTGCTAAAGCAAAACTGAAATCTTGTACTTGGTCATAATTAATAAATTCCAGCGTGCGCCGCAAAATAATCTCAGTTTCAGCCTCTGCTGCTGACTAGCCAGGCCAAGGCAATGTCAGCAGCAGCAACTCCAAACACAAGCAAACAAAGCAACAGCAACAATAAAACAACAATATTGACGTCAGACTGCGAAGTTGTTATTTGTCGCTTGTTGCGAGTGTGACATGCGAACTGAGGCTTTGAACGGGTTAAACGGGTATATTGGGGTACCGAAACGACAACACGAAAAAGTGGCCCCAAATATGCAGTAAACACATAAACATATCAGCTGGAAATATACTCTTTTCTCTATATCTGTAGCACAACTTAGACATAAGATAACAGGACACTATGATAGCATTAAATGGTTGATTGTAGCACTTAAAAAAAAGCTGCTGTCCTTTCTTTGTTGTTAAGAATGACGTGCAAAGCCGGACACGGATAATAGGTATTTAAACTCTGGTATGCAATAAAACAAGACAAAAACAGCAACAACAAAAAACAGGCGACTAGTTTTTATTAAACGGTACGCCTCCTGGCGGCCGGTGGCGTCAACTTGGCGTCAGTTGAATGGGATAATAAGCAATACAAGCAACTTGGCCTGTCAGGGCAAGTTTAAAACATACTCAAGGTATTACAATACAAAATATAAGTATAAGTTTTTATGTACTGAGATAAACTGAAAATAAACAGTACCTGTGATCTATTATTTAAAGCTTGTAAATAGAGTATAATAAAAATGTGTTTATGGCACTTAGAAACAGCTTATATTTAATACATATATCAACACAAACCACTGGCTAAGCAATAGCAAGACGAGTATGTCAGATGTAAAGATCCAACGACGCCATAAAATGAAAGCAGATAGGTGCTCTGCCATACGCCCACAACGCACGCCTACAACTATTCCCACGACCCACAGAGAGTCAGACGGCTTTGGATTAACCCGTCGACGAACCGATTGCCATTTGAAGTGAGCAAGCAATTAATTACCAAACTGCACAATAATGCAGAACAATGAGTTGTGCCAAAGGGGCGTAGGCGAATCTCATAACGGAGGCGACCAAGTAAAATAGTAAACAAATAAAAAAGCATTTCGCCGGCACAGCAAATTGTATATACACACATTAACACATACACACACATACACATACATACAAGTATGGGCAGTGCAGATGGGTCTTAAGATTTATAGTTAGCGCGTTAGTCGCGGAATAACCCAAGACTCAAAAACGTAAAGCGAAAAAGCCGAAACAAATAACAACAGTAAAAAAGAAAACATGTGCTATTCGCCCAGAGAGCGGGAGAGTGCAGAAAAAATGAGATGTGCGAGAGAGCTTGAGTGTGAGTGAATCGGTGTGAAACGAAACGCCAGCGATATTCGCTTAAATATGAGCGTCACTGGCCGCTGTAGCCTCAGTTGCTGACTGTTAAGTGCCCAGTGCAAAACTCGACAACAATATCATAAAGCAGAAATTAACTCTGTAAAAAGCTTACAAAAAGTTGAACCACCTGTGAACGGAAATTAGTTTGACAAACACAATAAATCAACAACATCCACATTTGCAATACCTTACACAAACAACAAAAATCAACAATTAACATGTACGCGGAAAAAGTTTGTGTCGCAATCGCGTTCCTCGCCTGCATTGCTGAAGCGGCTGTTTACACTCAGCCCGCGATATTCAATCCTGGTTAGTATTTCAGAAACAATAAGAAGCTTGCTTTCAAAATTCGGTTTGCCCTTTCATTATTTTCTTTTTGTTTTCAAACAAAAATCCAGTTAATAAAAACTCGCTGTATTTTATATATATATATTTTTTAGAGCTATCAAATCAAAATATTTCCACAATTTGAGAAACGTACGCAGTTTAATTCAATTTGATATAAATTTTAGTCATAAAAGACCTTAAGCAACACAAAAAAGCTAATAAAGTTAAAAGCTGTTGGCAGTTTCTGTGATTGATTTATCGTTGAAATTGAGATGTTTTGTGATAATTTTGATTTGTCGCAATTTCAAAGAATTGTCATACCCTTAATTGCAACTTTTTAAATGTCAACATCAGATGGCAGACTCAAAATTATATTTATTTTGTATTTATGTTTTTGGCAGTTTTCGTTTTTGTTTTGTTTTGAGTTATGGGATTAATAATTATTTTGTTTTAGTTGTTTTCGTTGACGTCAACATTCCAAAAAAATTCAATCATAAGTAGCACAATAAAAACAACGTAATACAGTCGAAGCCAAATTAGCAGCAAACAACAACTAAGTTATGGATATCGTGTTTTTCTTTCTTTTTCTGTTTTGCTGATACAAATTTGGGTTTTTTTGCGTTTGCGTCTGCAAAAAATTAGCATAAGAAATGTGCTGATTTGTATTTCTGCTAGTATTTTATTAACGAATTTAAATTCGCTCTACTAATTTGCATAGCTATGCGGATTTGTGTTACAATATTGACGCAGCTCTTGATAAAATGCTTGTTTTTCTTCTTAACCCGATATTTTCGTTTGTGAAGGTCGTCCAACTGCTGACCGGGTTAAGTGAATGCTGAGCTAACTAACTAATGCTTAAAAATAGGCGATGAGTTCACGCGAATTTCTTTAGCCCAATCTCAATTAGCAAAAAATCAACAACAACGCTACTATTAAAATAAATGTACAAAAGTCTTTAAGATCACACCGCCTCCGACCTGAATGGAGAAGTACCATTAATCAAAATGTCTATAGCCGGCGGCTTATTGTTATAAATAATAGCGTAGCTGTCAATTGTTTGCAAGTACCGCCACACGAGAGTTTTATTTTTAAATATGCCACAAGAGCGTTTTTTTTTATTTTTTACTATTTGCTCACAGTTTGCGGCGTGACTCTCAAGTTTGTGGCTTAAGTCTTTTGATCAGTTTTTTGAGATACTCACGTCGAAATCGTTTTGAAAGCAAATATTTACAGATATTTATAGATGTTTACACACATACATATTGTATGTACATATGTGTATTGGCAGCTTTGCATAATGTGAACCCCACTTCCTTGTGCATAAATCAGAAACGGAAAATGAGAAGAAAAAAAAGCAAAATGCAATCAGCTGTAATAAAGCACAACAAGAAAAACAGCTTCCGGTTTACTGATTCGCATTCTTTATTATTTCTACTTGCAGCGCATCCCGGCAGATGCTACGACAAGCTGACCAGACGCTTCATGCTCCCCAACAAGGAGTACAAGCCGAAGGGCATCTGTGCCGCCATGACGTGCGACATTGAGGCGCGTCAGATCAATATCGAGACCTGTCCCTACATCGAGATGCCCGGCTGCGAGGAGCTTCCCAGTGACCTCAACTGGAGCTTCCCCAAGTGCTGTCCACAGTACAAGTGCGTCGACTTCAAGACCGGCAAGGAATTTGTCGTCTCCATGTAGTTAAAGACTCCAGCAGAGAGAAAACATTACATATTTTCTACATGGGGCAATTTGGGGCCTTCTACAGACCTGAAACGTGATTTTACATGAAATGTATTCGTAGTTTTCTAGTTATTTGACTGTGTGTGTGCAAGTGTGTTTCTTAGTTGGTAAGCTTGTTTGTTTGTTTTGTGTGAATGATTCATTTAGCAGGCATTATTTATTTATTATTCAATTTTGTACATAACAAAACAACTTGCATATTTTCTTTGTAAATCTCTTGATCTTTTGTTTCCATTTTTCATGAGTGAACATACATATATAATATTATTAACTTTTTTCTTTCTTTTTTTTTTTTGATTATTTCAAAAAACACTGTATGCGATATTTGCAAACGTGACTAACTGTGTAAATGGTTTAGTTCATTAGTTATAAGTAACAACAAAAACAATATAATAAAAAATTAATAATTAAAACAAATGCGTTTTATTTGCAAGTTAAAGGATGAATAAACTGATTATGCCGTATTGGGAAAATATATTGAATTAATAAAACACTCACTGAATTAAGCATTAGTCGGCCTTTTACGGACTTGTCAACAATAACCGAAACCGTTGGTTTAATTAGTGCTTGTGTCTGTCTTGGTCGGATGAATCACCACTTGGCCATATTGATTTGGCAAACATCGCACATTCCACCATAAAACATACTCCAAAAAGCGATCACCAAATACAAGCAAAAGTTTATTGGCTCGACTTCTGTCGCTGATTGGCATACTAAATTTGCAGCTCTTAAAATATAAATGACTGTTAGCAGGAAACAACAAAAGTATGTGTTTCGGAAATAGGTTGTAAAGAGGTAAACAAATTGATAATGAATTCGATTTGTGCAATAAAAAAACAAATATCAAAGTTTGGCTCACAGCGAAAGTAAATTTGCAAAATACAAACAACGATGAGACAACCAAAATTGTTGATATTATGTGCTTTATAAACTAGGTGAGTCTTCACCAAGTAAATAAATATTGCAAACTTTTGAAAATGGCGCGAAATACGAATATGTAGCAATACCTTTGGTTGTGTTTTCAAGCACTGGATATGCATAAATTGTGGTGGATGTTCGATAGCCCACATTCGATAACATAAACGTGTGTCATCGTTATCCATAGCTTGGGCGTTGTTTTTGTCTAAATAAATATACAAATTATAATTTAAAGCATTTCAACTTGTTGAAACATATCAATTAAAGATGCAAGCACAAGCATTGCTTACTGCCTTTCTAATAATGGCAGCCTTCATACACGAAGGTAAGCCACTTAATCTTTAATTGAGATGACTAGAAGAAGAAAAGCAACCCTTCGTAAACAATTGAGAATTGTGGACTCAAATATACATATTAATAATTGGATGTACAGGTGCTGCTATTTGGTGTTATCGCTGCACATCGGCAACACCCGGATGCGCCGACAATTTCAACTGGCGCGGTATCGGTTTCCTCGGCGAACAGTGTCCCGAGGCCAACGACATCTGCGTCAAGGTGACGGAGAGACGGGGCGCCAAGGAAACGATTACCCGCGATTGCCTCAGTGCGCTTAGCTTTCGCACCGACATACCCGCTGACAAATACGAGGGCTGTCGCCCAGCCGCCAAGGATGAGCGCCTGGCCCACTATGTCAATCATACGATAAAGGAGCACGATGTGAAGCGTGACTACTTTACCGAGACAACCTTCTGCTTCTGCTTCCTTGACCATCGCTGCAATGCTGCTAGCGGCCTGAATCATCTTTCAGCGCTAGCTGGAACAGCTGTAGCTCTGCTGCTGCTACTGCCCAGCATATTCCACTAAACCGTACTGCAGTTCCAAGTACCAAAGTGCCTTTTTTAGAATTAACGACAGTTCAATTTTCCGACTCGAATCTCGTCTAGCCAATATTCCGTCCGCAAACAATGCACATCATTTTTGTACCTTTTTTTTAACATTTTCTCTGTTGTAGTCTCCAATTTGACTGAACAAATCTTATGTAATACATATTTTATACATTATACACAAAAAAACAAAAGAAATTTGATGAAATCGTTGATTTAGTCCTGGTTGCGCATCTGCCTTGGCGCTCGATAATCGTAATTGGCCACCTCGGGATGGGCAGCCAAATGCTCAGCATAGACTTCAGCAAGACGCAGGCACTCATCCACGGATAGCTCGAAGGGACGCAACGTATCCTGCACATCGGCCAGTTGGAACAGCTTGTGTGTATTCTCCTCGCGGCCCTCCAGCGGGAGAAGGGTGCTAAAGCCACGACGACAATATTTCTGCCGCATGCTGAAAATGTGACGTACGACGCGCTCCACGAGTGCAAAGGGTAACTGTGTCTTGGGTTGCTTGAGGGGCATCACCTTGACAACGCCAACATCGACCTGTGGCTTTGGCACAAACGCCTTGCCCGGTATGATGAACTTGAGCAACGGCTGCGTCCAGATCTGGGACATGATCGAGAGACGGCAACGCTGCTCGCTGCCCAGCTGAGCGCAAATGCGTTCGGCGACTTCCTTCTGGAAGGTAAGCGTCATGCAGGTGTCATTTCGTCGAAAAGCGCCACGTCTTGCGGCCAGATCCTCGTACCAATTGATCAGCAGGCGTGTGGAGATAGCAAACGGCAGATTGCCAATAAGATGGAGACGCTGCGCGGTGTCCGGCACGTGTTGCTCGATGTTGAAGCGCAGGATGTCGTCGTGGTAGATGTCCACCTGCATTTGCAAGGGACTGGCGCATTCGCGCAGCAGTTGCAACGTTTCCGTGAAGCGTGCATCCTTCTCGACCAGGATTAGACGCTGCGGTTGCCGCCGCAAAATGGAACGCGTTATGCCACCGGGTCCGGGTCCCACCTCGAGGACAATGTCACGCGCATCTATGCGACCCGCCGACTTGACAATCTTGTCGGTCAGCCGCTCGTCCATGAGAAAGTTTTGACTAAGCTGTTTCATCGCCTGCAGCTTGTACAGCTTGACCAGATCTCGAATGGTGGGCAAAGGCGGCAGTCGGACGCCGCTGCTAAGGATACGTACCGTCGCTTGGGACATCTGCAAGCCAGAAATGAATAATGATTCCTATTTGCAGGTCATATCACACTTGGAAAATACTTACAGTGATGATTTTGGGGTTGCTGCAACGATTTCAAAGTTGTGTAAAAAAGACGCTTAATGACTAGAAAATTAACTGTAACTGTTGGTTGCGGGCTGGTTATCTAACGGTTTATTAGTTGGTGGTCACCTTCTTCGGCTCGTCAAAGTCGTCGAGGAACTTTTCCTGCTGCACGGAGAATATGGAGTAACCGTATATGGCCAGCACGGAGACACCGAGTGCGCCGGCAGTCAGCAAATTGTTGCGTCGCGTGCGTCTCAATTTCTGCACACGATCTAAGTTTTGCTGCTCGATGATTTTCATGAACTGCAGCTGGCCCTTGTCTAGCTTGGGTGCGGTTTCGCCGTACTTGATTTTGGGACCTTGTTCCGATGCCGACATTATTATACAATTCCGGTCGTGATCTTTATTGGCCTGCTTGAGGGGAAATTTTATTCTCAATTGAATTTAACAATCTTCGGCAAAAATTATGAAATCTCACACGAATTAGTGATGACACCAAATCGTTGATAAGCAAGTATCGATCAATCGACTATACACGAAAGCAATCGATAGTTTCCATCGAATTTGTCAGAGCACACTTTGGTAGTTTTTAATACATGTTCCTAAGCGCAGCTGTCAAATATTTGTACTACAAATTACAAAACTGTAAAACTTACTTAGACCTTACTATATTTAAAATTAGTGTAATAGCAGATTTTATTCCAAGCTAAATAAATTGTTCCTTTGTACTGCATATGAAAACCGAGTTTCTTAAATCAGGGAACTTGTTGCTACAAATTTGAAATTGTACGGCCGAGCTGCAAATCTCTGGAATGTAAAGCAACATGCTGCTGAACTTGTCTGGGTGAGGACACATGCTGCTAAGTATTTGAATAGCGCTCTTACAATGTTGAGCAACATTTGCACATAGTGCTTTAAGATTGGGGCTCGAGTGCAACGTGAAGCGCGTCAAGTGAAGCAGTTCGTGGAGTTTGTGGAGCTGTGCGGTAGCATTGTAATTTGTGTTCCGTGCTATAATTTTAAAAATCTCCATAAAACTGAGACTTGAATTACTGCCACTTTTAAGCAAAAGTACAGTGGAAATTAACACACAAATCGAAACCAGCCAATTTACAAGTGCGTTTTTCACCTATACATACAAAGAAAAAACTGCGTTTTGATTCGAGCAATTACAAAACAATTACACACATGCACATACATATATATATATATATATATATATACATGTGTAATTGCTTTGTATATATTTATATATATATATATATATATAGTTAGCATATGTATTTGTCAATATGTGTTCGACTCAAAATTTATTTAATTGAGGAAATGAAAGCAAAGCCTATCTAAAAATGTGCTACGAAAAATTTGGTTGCGTGTTTTGAGAGCAAGCTGAAAAAATGTATAACAAAAAAAATCAAAACAACAACATCAACACTAGCAACTACAAAAGCAAAACAAACGCGTAATTGCAGAAATCAGCTGTGTACCTACAGCTCCACGCTCGCACACATGCACACAAAGGAAAACAAACGGAACAACAGAGCGCGAGAGAAAGAGACAGCAAAACAACGCACGATTCGTGCGCTCCTCTTGAGAGACAAACAATCAGCCACTCTACCCCGACATAGCCCCTTAGCCAGTGACAAGTCACTCAGCTAACAGCTGGTCGTCTGCTCATCTCTCCCACTCTCTTGCTCTCTTTTGCTTGTATGTGTGTTCTCTGGCTTTAGCTCTTTGCCTTTATTTGGTTCGTTTATATTTTGTTTTGATTCCGCATCACAATTAAGTTGCAACGTTTTTATACTCTTTCTAAACTTAATTGGCGGCAAACTAGTGACAAGATGAAGTAATTAAAATATTTCATCAAGCAATCTAACAGATACTTAGCCTGTTACTTATTCTAACAATTTCGCCAATTTATATTTATGACAGAAGTGTGTGCGAAAATAGGTAAGCACTTTTGGCCGCGTGAAGTGTGTAGGCAGTTCGACCCCAATTGTATATAAAATTGGAAATGCGCAACAAATTTTGTTGTATCCGCTGCTTTATAGAATTGCATAAAATTTCGAAATTTCACACACATTACTCTTTTACTCTTGCAGCTAACAGCAAACAGACATACTAAGCAGACTTAACCGAGTGAGACGCAAGCGTAAAACGCGTTATTCATAACCGCCGTCCGCATAAAAAAAGAAAACCAAAAAAATAAAATCATTATAAAACAATAAAGAAATAACATTAAGAGTAATTAAAAAATACAAGCTCGTAATACACAAATAAAGCGTAATAGGCAACAAATAACATTTAATGGCGTTCATTTCGAAAGATTTTCGCTCACCTGGCGAGGCCTGGGTCAAAACCGACGAGGGCTGGGAGAAGAAGAAGGTGCTCGAATGCGGCGGCAAACGCAAACGGTGAGTCTCCTCTTGGCCATTGAGCTAAATACGCAATACACATCTCTGATTAGCAATCAATAGATTTTATGACAATACAACTATCTGACAATCGAATTGGATATTGCAGTTTGTTGTTTGATGTTTGTCACTTTGCAATCGACAAAACAATAGATAATTTAAACTCTGCTCATAATATTTGGGTCAGATTTAAAAACAAAACTGTTTTTTGCTATATACTTATATATTATGCGTATATTGTTATGGGCATTGATAAGATAATTTGCCCAATATGACTGATTAAAGGCCAAGGTTGCCGAAACTGTTAACGTCAAAGAAAAATAAGACCAAGGCCTTCATGCGACCTACTAACAATTCTTATCAGACTTTCTTAATATTACAGATTTGAATAGTTGGAAAACATTGTGGTAAGCTTCCTTTGCCAAAAGACTGTAGTAGTTTTTACAGGTGATGACAGATGAAACGACAATTGTTGTATTCATTTGTATAAATAAAAATACCCTTCACCTTTTCCGCACAGCAAGCGATTTAAAAAGAAACATACAAAAATGAGGAAACGCAAAATGTTGAAACCGCATAATGTCCATGAAATGAATACCATTAAGATTAATGTTCAATTATTTAAAATGGACTGATTTTACTTTTAAAGTTACCTTTACAAATACAATATACAAATCTACTCACCTCATTCCGGAGTATTGATTTGAAGAAATGTACTTTCGATTCATTTATGTATGTCGGTAATCATTAGGGTGACTCACTTCAAATGAGTGTAAAAGTGACAGTGACAGCAAACGGATGGATGACGATAGAAAGGGGCAGGGAGAGCAGCATATTTTTTTTTTGTTGCAGCTCTCATTTGATTAATGATTAGATTTTCTTAACTTGCCCACAAAGAAATCAAAGTAAAAACAAAATTTTCAGAGTTTTAAGCAAAGCAGCTGAGAAATTCGTATTCAGCGCTGCAATTTACCGAAAATTGATCGAAATAAATTTCAAATGCAAACAAAATAAAAAGACCATGAACCAACTTGTACATTAACTAATTGACCCCTCAGCGCCAGTTGTTAACTCTTGGCTCAAATTTTAAGGCATAGCGGTGGGGATGGGGATTGGGTATGTGGCAACGTGACGGAGCAAAACGTGCAAGTTGAACGAGCCAGTCAAGCGACCCACTTGAAAGACTCCAACAACGGTTTGCATAAAGCAGAACAGCATGAAAAGCATGCACAGAAAAAGTAATTTTAAAGTGATTATTTTGACATGCCATAAAGAACCATTTTCCGAATGCAGCGTGGAAAAACCTATTTTTGGCATGTGTCAGGCAGCTATATATTAGCTATATATACATATTGTATGTACAGTTCTTATATGGTAGATAAATGCGAAAGCAATGCGCAAAGCATATTCAAAAAAATTCATAAAGAACTCCAACATTACCTGCAGACAGTTAAAAGAAATGAAGTCACTTATTCTATTTAAATATATATATATATATTCATATATATATATATATATATATAAATAAATGTATATTCAACATCTTCCAAGTATTTCATTTTTGCGTTGAAGGGCGAGCTGTAAAATTGTCTGCGGCTTTTATATATATTTATTATATATACAAATATATATATTTATTATATATACAAATGCATATAACTGAGCGATTCGCAGCCTTGGAAACTTCAATCCCTTGGCTCATCCACCACACCCACACACATACAGTGCCTATAGGAACTCGGTCAAGTTTAGCCGAAAGTACAACAGTTAATATATATATATATGTACATATTTATATATATATATGTGTGTTTGGGTGTGTGTGCGTTTTGTATATTTGGGTGCTTGTAGCTGCCCTAATAGCTCAAGGTTCCGTCTCATTCCTATGAGCTTATCTTTCACCTGAAATCGATTTTAAATGGGGAGTAGAGCGCTACCTAAAGTAAAAAATATATTTAAAAAATATGTAATACCCATTGTCAAGAACTCTTCAAGGTTTGTTTATGTTCGACAAATATCAGAAATTCGTCTTTTCTTCAGTTTTTACTACAAAAGTTCTCAAAACAAAAACCTCACAATTTGGTTTTCATATCATGCAATAGGAAAAATAGATATATATGCGTTGGACGTTTCATAACTATTACGAGTTGTATATACGTGTGTTATTTCTTTTTTGGGAGTCTTTCTTTGTTTTTTGGTTCAATTAAAAATTCGATTGCCGAATTGCGAGCACTGCGTAATCCATTTGTAATCCTAATTAAAAAATTTCAATTGCATAAAACCAAAAACGAATCAAAGATACGGACGTGGATGTGGACGTGGACGGATGGATGGTGGCTAGTGGACCCACTTTCACTGCACTCTCTATTGAACATTTGTTAGCCTTTTGAATCGACTCTTTGTTTCATATGCTTTTCGAAACTCGGGTGCAGCCAATGGAAATGCATTCGTTTCGTACACTAGCCAACAGGGTATTAAAGAAGCAGTCGGCATTAGCAGTAGGTCTTAAATAGATTACGCTATATGCAACTATAGCATCTATTAGATTAAAGAAAAAAATATCGTTTCTAAAAATAGATATCTATAAATTTTTATTAAAGTTCAACGACCTAACTTTGCTGTATAGTGTAATGTGCACATTTATCATATTTTTTTTTATTGCACTCAATTTTGTTTCATTTTCTTTTTCTTCTTGTAACAATAATTTTTGCTGTTACTTGTGGGTCCATGATCCGAAACAAAAGAAAACTTGCCAAAGAAGTTGGACACAATTTCTATTTCTTGTAAATATGAACTCAAGTTTTCCAAAGTTTAAAACCCCCCCAAAAAACGAAAACACGTATTAATTGTATTTATAGATTCAGGAAAGAGTCTGCGAGAGCGACAGCGACATGTGATATCTTCCAACTTCAGCTAAAAATAGGACTATAGGACTAGAGAACTTCGACTCGTAGCGCTGCTCATTCGAGTTTTGTGTTCCGAAAAAAAGGTCACACACACACTTAAAAATAGAAGAGCTAATTGCAGTCGGGAGTTGGCCCGGAGCCTTATCTCAGCCAGCATTTGCATTTGTTTAATTTGACGCGATGAGAGGTAAACGAACGGTTGATGATGACGTCGTTGACTGATTTATTATGAATCACGTGTTCATCGCCCCGCCCCCTCTCGCTCTATCTATCTGCATCTCCCTCTTTGCATCTCATGGTCGGTTGGGCAATAGCTGCAGCCCGTTCATTTGTTGCCTGAACCATGAGCATAACAATTACAGTTACTTTGTTCCAACTGTGCCGCTTGTTTTTTTTTTCAACTCTCTGTGACAGCCCTGAAAACAAAGCAAATTCATTTTCAAAACACTCGCAAATAGAACTCTGCCGTTTTTTATTGTATTACTTTTATTTTAGATAGGTGACTAACCTCAAAAGTTATAAACTTTGCGTTTATAATTGTATTTAAGGCATTGCATGTACTTTTTTTTATATTTTCTGCTCTTGCAATGTTATTCACTGTTTAAATTGTTAGCAACCATTTTTAATTACTACATTTGCAATTAGTCATATCTTATGATATTATGAAGAAAGATATCAGTTTTAGCAATTAGGAGGGAATTACACGGAGCTTTTTATAAAACAAAAATATAGATTATAGATACAGCAACTACCACTTTTACTCTCTCTTATACACACACACACACTATATAAACACACTCACTTAGAGTGAGAGAGGGAGGGAAACTGACCCAGTTTGGACCATAATTGAAATGCAGTAGCCCAAGGACATGTCCTCGTTGGCAACGCTGGCCCAGCTAGCGGATGCATAGCCGCATTCTAAATATGGTCAAGGCACATATCGATCTATCAGATGGAAGACTGCCTCAATGCAGCATGTTATGGCATATATTATTAAATGAGCTGCTCTCATTGAGATCTGGCGCTAAACGTTTGCTTTAAAGAAAGTAGGTCAGTGACTAAGGCAGATTCCCTAACAAACATGGATAGATTTGTTGGTCTTCTTCTTTAAATATGTGTAAGAATAGTGAACCAAAATCATTGTTCCTATTAGAGCTATATGATAAATTAATTCGATGGCAAACATCATTTGTAGCAGGAGCTTTGTCAAAATAACTTGTTACAGAATAAAATTTTATATTTAAGAATTTAACACTCGACCGACTGTTCCTATTGGACTACAGTTGCTTGATCTTACTAATCTAATCTGATCTGAAATATATGCATATACTTTATGTAGTTGGAGACGTCTCCTGCAATACCTTAAAATCAACACGACAAAATTATTACATTCCCTGCAACGACATAGATGCAAAAGGAGCAGATTATAATTTGGTTCAATCTCGTAGCTGTTCCATTATACTTCTACTCCAAAGGGGAATCGAGCTTAATTACAATTTCCTTATTCGTTTTAGTTTAGAGCACAAATCACTAAATTGAAATTGTGCAAGTTGTAATTGGTAAAAGTAAATAAAAATACATTTAATTGGGGAAACTTGACACTTGTAAAAATAAAAATGCCTCTGGCCACCCAGTGAATCGCTTAATTTAATAACCGGGACTCAACACACACGCCACATGCCACCTGCAACGTGCAACAGCTGAGCTAAGAGTCTTGGCTACTTCCGCCTCTCAAAAAAAAAAAAAAGAAGCAGTTTGAAAACGTTTAAAATAAAGCAAACAACACGACAAACTCTAAATTCAACAACAACAAAAACTCAGAAAACAATTATTTGCTAACAACTTATCCAACAGGTAAGACAGACGGACAGATGGACAGAGGGGGCACTTGGTAGAAGAGGCAGTTGAACAGTGCGATTGCAATCACTTCCGAATGCTGGTTTTGACTGCTTTTTATTTGTGTTTGGTTTTTTTCAGGCACAGCTCAGAGGGTAGCTGTGTGGAGGCAACTAGCAGCGGCAGCAACAGCGGCTCGGATGTTGGTGAGGAGGAGGAAGAGGCTTGCATGCCGCCACATTATCACATCACAATACGCTGCACCCGTGAGATAGCCGGCTTCAACGGACTGAGTGAGGCAGTGAAGCGCCTCGATTTCCGTCGTTCGGTGCGGGATCGCAAACGCTTCCATTATATCTGTGCGTTCCTGCTGCTCGTCTCCAACAAGGGCATCGCCAGCTTGCCGGGCAGTGCTCAGCGTCAGTTGCTCCAAATGGTCGAGGAGGTGGCCTCCCACGGTGAGTAGCAATCAATCAATCACTCAATTTGTAATCCCAAATTAAATCTTTGCACTTTGCATGCAGTCAACGACAGTCAGCAGCATCCGAATGTGCTGCGTGTGTTGGCGCTTAAGCTGGAGCACATTGTCAACCAGGAGAACCAGAAGTGCTGGGGTAAGCCGCTGGGCAGCACCTATCTGTGGCAGGAGCATGTGGCGCGTATTAAGCGCATTCAACGGGTCGCCAGTCAGATTGAGATTAGGGAGCCGGATCCGCAGGCCAGGCCCAAGTTGTATGAGCTGCCCGAGGAATGTGTGCGCGAGATTATACTGTGCATTGCCGATCATCGGGATTTGGAGTCAGCTGCTCAGGCCTGGGAGACAATGGCCAAGCTGGTGTCGGAGCAGCGCATTTGGCGTGAGCTGACCCGGTTCCACTTTAATCAGCGACAGATTAGCACCATACTCGATCTGGACAAGATCAAGCTGATGGGCGATGCCAAAGACTGGAAGCAGATCTATCATCAGTTGCGTCGCACCTATGGCGTCAGCGATGACTATCAGTATGCCGAGGTGTTGGCCCTGTGCCGCTCGTGCCGCTGCCTTTTCTGGCCCTCGGACGGACATCCGTGCATTCTCGACCAGAGTCCCGATTACAAGCAGCGCGTCGAGCAGGCTGGCGGCCAATTGGCACTGGCTCAGCCAGTTCCACCCGCACAGTTCTTAAAGTACTTCTCATTGTAAGGATCAGGAGAAGAATTTTAACAAAATCTGACCAATGTGTGTGGCGAACGGGGGAAGGCGTTGTGAATGGGCGGGGGGAGAGAGAGCAAAGAGATATATTCATATTTTTAAAACCAGAGATGGAGAAAGAGAGAGAGAGAGAGAAAGAGAGAAATGCAGATTGCTCCAGCTAAAGACGATCTTAACTCATGAGAATTATGAGAATTTAATGTATGTGTTAAAGTTTTTGAAAATTAAAAGTCCAACAGAGAAAGAGAATGGAAGACAGAGAGGAAGATATGGCAGAGAGAAAGCAAAGTGATAGTCTTAACAACAACAACAACAACAACACTACTTACATATTTTTATTTATAAATAGAAGATCAGTTCTAGGCAAAGTTTGCATAGTTTATTGTTACGATTTTGAACCGCTAATTGCTTGTGACTAGACTTTCAAAACTGCAACATTCTCTGTATAAGTATTGATTTTTAACGATTTAAGCATCCGTAAATCTTCCTTTACTAAACTAATCTAAACAGATGTTGAGCACTTGGGTCAAATACCGGTTGATAAATTCAGTTGTGACGAGCCGAACGAAAATCAGTCCCAAAAAAAATGTACAACAGTAATGCAAAAATAACAAAACTGCCAAACTTTTGTTGGACAACTAGATAAAGAAGCTGATAAAAAAAAAAATACAAAAAAAAAAAAAAAAAGAAAACAAAAAACAGAAAAAATACAATTTGTTGGACATAAGCATTATTAGACACACAGTTTTGTGTATGACTTTTAAAACGATCTTTTTCTTTTAGGTATTAAGTGTAGTTATTTTATTGTCAGCTGCTTTTTGGTGCTACATTCGAACATAAGTTACCAAGTTATCCCAGTTATTCTTGCCCAAAATGTTACCAAATCCAAAAACTCTATTTACAATTCCCGAAAACGTTAACAAACAAAAAGTACAGAAGACAAAAAACGGAAATAGAAATCATGTGATGTTGCAGGAAGCAAAGCTAGAAACGAATACACCTACCTAAAGATGAATAAAACACAAATCTTAAAAAAAAAAAACAAAACGACAAACAAACAAACAAACAGAGAAGATATCAATATATGTACCACTTACATAGTTGTATATCTGAATCACATAAATACATATGTATCTATGTATGTACGTGTCCCAAAACTAACTGTAAATGCGTCAGAATCCAAGCCTAACTTAATGAAATGCCGCCAGTCAGGATACAATATATATATGTATAAAGAAAATCTCTCTATATATATATAGCATACTATATTTAAACAAAAGTACATTTAAGATTCTCTAAATGTTAAGCGGGTAAAATACGTAAACATATTTTCAAAATCCAAACAACAACACATTTCGAATCACGAATGTGATTTTTTTGAAGTGTAGACAATTCAAGATTAACGCTTAAATGCTATTCGGTATACACAGATCAGTTGAGCAATCTATGTAAAATATATTTCGATCTGATTTATGCCCAAAACAAAACAAGAAACTACAAAACAAACAAAAAACACATAAATATTCAGCTTTTAAATGCATGTATTATGTGTGATCGTATTTGTACTACGAACATTTTTATGTTGAAAATAAAATCTTTAAATATTTATGAAGCCAAATAAAATCTGGTTTAATTACGCAGTGAATAAATAATCACAAAGATGTGAAATATAAATTGGTTCACTTTGGTAAATATTATTATTTGTTTTCAATTTGTTTTTCTTTTGGTTTCAACTTGACTGTCTAATTTGAGTTTCAAATTGCATTCCCATATTTTGTGATAATCCCAGTGCAACACAAATAATAGAATTAACGCCAAATTTTGTTATCTATTGTTTATTTGACAGAAGAATATCGCCCGATGGATTCAACTGTAAATATATATATTGATACGTATATACATATATTTTTTGACCTACAGCTTTCATCAAATCACAACGAAAATAAAATGAGATTACTAATCAAATAGAAGACAATTTCACTATATTAACAATTTGGTAGATAAGCAAAAAGTTGGGCGTGTGTCTAATGCGTAATTTTAAAGCTAATGTTTTCATATTATTAAAAGAAATGCTTTCCATTTGAATTTGTATTTAAAAAAACATTTCCAATTCAATCCTTAAAAACAATAGTTTCAGATATATATTTTTGTTGTTGTAAAAAATCAACTAAAAACTAGAATATTTGATGAATGCTGTTACATAATTGTGTAAAAAAGAAATGTTATGAACACAAGAGTTTTGAGCTAAATAATAGAGTTACATAACTTAGAAACCAAATTTGTACTAACTTAAATTAGTAGGTATTTTACAAATGGGCTTGGTTGGCTCACATAAACTAAATCACTTAGTTACTTAGCAGTAAGTCTCACATGAGAGATGATTTGAGAACGACTGCAGGATGTCGTTCTCAAGACGGAACTGTCAACTTTGTGGTTTACCCCTTCTTGTAATCAAGCAGATCGGCTAATGCCGCCGCCTTGCCGGTGTCGTCCTTCTCCAGCTCGGCCCGTGTGCAACGGCCGCAGCAATCGGCTGACGGTTTATTCTCGCATTCGCCCAGCGCTGGGGGCTTAAAATTAGGTGTCCAAGGACCGAGACTGCCGGAGGCATAAAAGTCCATCGGGTATGCATTAGTGCGGGGCGAGGCATTGTTCGGCGTCCACTCGATGTCACCCAGAACGACAGAAAGTTCGTATGGATTCAGCAATGGCTGCTCAAAGGCCGAGCCCCAATCGATAGAGAGTCGCGGACAGGCAATCTGAACGAAGGCATCGATTCCACTAAACAACGCCAGCTTCTGTGGAAAGATCTCCGATAGCAATATGGTTGTCGTCTCAATGCCTTTGGCATGCAGACGCTTCTCCAGAAAACGATGCACACGCGAACTGCCCTGCCGTCCCAGTGTGCCCAGAATGATGCCGATGCGTTTCGCCTCCTTGGCGCGTTGCACGGCCGCATGCCGTAAGCCTTGCATGGCGCCATGATCATAACGCTCCACGGTGAACTTCTTCTCATACGGATCGTACTTGTAGGCCTACGAAAAATTAGTAAAAGTTAGCTAAATGTTGCCATTGAAAGTAGCTGCGCTTTGCTCACCTTGACCAAAGGATTAGCAATCATGGCCGATTCTAAATGGAAACGTCCGTCTCCCAGGTAGATAATCATTTGCGCCGTCTCCGGCAGCTGTGGCGAGGTGCAGCCCAATATTTCGCCCGGACTGAGAGGCTTGGCCTGCGGCACCAGCACATCGTAACCGGCTGCTTTCAGCTCTGTGGCAGCTGCCTGCAACGTGGTGACAAACTGTATCGTGCTCACGAGCGCAATTTGTCCCACTTCGGGTTTAAAGTTCAGCTTGACGGAGTCGAGGAAGTGCAACGGATCGATTTTAATGTCCACAAATATGTAGAGCACCTTAATGCCACATGTCTGATCAACGGGAATCAAACAACTGTGGCCATAATGCACGAGCAAATCGGCGCCCAATGCCTGTGCGGTATAATCGTCAACACAGCAGGCGCCATAGGTGACATCGCCCATGATGACGGTGTCGGCGCTAGTGAAGCGTTCCACAATATCGCTGATGACCATTGCGTACATCAGCAGACCCTCAGGCAGCTGGAGGGCGACACGCTTTGCCTTTGATTCGCGTATGCGCCAAATAGTCTTGTGCAGCTCAAAGTTGTAGTTCGAGGGTAACCTATCAATGGCCTGCTGCAGCTGCGGATCATCGAGCAACTCCTGTGGTATGCGATTGATGCGTGCCTTTGGCTTAAACACCTTCTTTGGCTTAGCCCGAACGACGACCACATCGCTGCTAATGTTGTCGTAGTTGCTGCTGCTGCTGGCGCTTATTTGGTCGAGTGGTTGGACAATGTCCAACATTTTTACCACTTGCAATCGAGCTACTGCAATAGAAAAACTTAATGAGTTAAACACACGATACACACTTGACCTTGACAAGCAAAGGCATATATATCATTTTGTCTGTCTGTAGATATATATAAAAATATAGATATAACTATTATTGGATGCTCGACAATATTTTGCGGGTGCCTACGTGACTACGTGCAGATGTGCAAATTGTTAATATAAACAAAATTTAAAACCGCATTCAGGTCTTTCAGGAAAACCAAATGCAATAAAAATAAACCATTACAAATACACAAAATATTTTTTTAAAAAAACCAAAGCTGTTAAGTGAGTCAGAAGTCGAGTAACGAGCCTCACCTTCACTTTAGTTCTAATTTTAGCAGCAACTGTCGAAACGTAAACGCGCCAAGGTTTTTTATGTACGAATTTCCTGCACATTCACTTTACAGTTTGTTGTTGTTGTTATTGCTTAGTTGTTGTATATGTTGTATTTAAAAAAACACTTGCTGATTATTTAAGAGGCGCACTCGTGTGTGTGTCGGTCTCTGTTTTTCTGTGTGTCTGTATGATTTTTCAATTAAAAAGTAAACGTTGAATACTGCTTGGTTCGAGGGTTGCCGTTGCACTAAAATTGGTCAGTGAACTTTTGAAGCAGCTGTTGTTGCGCCATTGATAACTGTTTCTGAGTCACGTAGGCCACACGGCCACTACAATGTGCAACATATGAAAGTTGACCTTGTTGCGCGCGCACTTCAAACAGTTACGCACATTTTAAGCACTTAGACAAGGCACGATAGTATTATATCAAATACGAAAATAATGTTGAGAAGCATTTGCTTTACTTACACTGTATTTAAATTATAGAATACGACTGAATGATCAATTCACTGTATACTTTTCGATAAGACTAACACCGATTCGATATCGATATTTTGTTCAAGCTTATCGTCGACCCACCTCACTTTGTAACGTCCTTTCAGTGTTGATCACTGTACAACGCGTAGCCAACTTCTCACTGCGCAATTTGGACTCACGTGAAGTGGGCGGCATTTTGCTGACAAATGTCTGGTATTTTAGTAACATATTATTTTTATATTTAGCTGATAGGGTCACTTCTTAAAAATCATACATTCTCTTTTGATTTTAATAACAGATAAACATTTTCCAGTTTTCAATATGAAAGTGTCAATTTGAGTGCAACATATTCATTATTGTGATAAAAATTCAAATCTAATAAGCATTCTAAATTTAACATAGGGTTTTGTTCGCAGATGTATAAATTAAAGTCACTGTAAATAGTGTTACTATCGCATGTAATCATAACAGTCGCGATACGCTGTGTATATCGATTAATGTACATATCGTTATATCGAGCATAACAGACGCATAACAGCTGGCAAGTAACATTTCTGTTGTTGTTGCGTCGGAGTTCGGACGTGCTTGTCCGTGTTGCTCGCGTAAAGATTTATTTAATTTTTTCCATCGACTTGCACAAACCGGAACTTGCTTAAAATTGGGCAAGTCAGTTGTACATTGTGCTCGTGGTGCAAAAACAATCTAAAAACACAATTCGCTGTGCGCGCAAAGTATGTAAAAAGAATACCGCAATTCCAAAACGCAAACTCCGAAAAATCAAAGGCAACAGAGAAAAAGCGAGTGGCAGATTTTTTCCTGTCTACCTACACATTCACACACATACGTACACAAGAAATACATATCTAAAGTATATGAATGCGTGTACATCTGTGTGTGTTGTGTATAACGAAGAGCGCAAAGTGTATGTGTGTGTGTGTGTGATTAATCGGTGAAGAATACGAATATTAAATATGTTTAAATATTAATTGCACTTGTATCTGTCTAAACAAAAAAAAATATAGAGAAAAATCAGTGAAAAAGTACGTGCCGCGCCCGTAAAAAAACACACATACATACAAAATAAAAAGAGAAAAGTTGTGTGGTCAGCAACAAATAACAATTTGTTTTATTTTGTCTAATTGTCGTACTTAAAAGTCTTATTGTTATTTATCAATTTTATATTATAGAGCAACTCAAAGAATATAATTAAAGCATAGTCTGCTTGTTACTTGCCAAATAATTTATAAACAATAATAACAGAAGCAGAGCAGAGAAGAAGCAACAAAAAAGTGACGGCTTCTGTGTATGCGTGAGCGTGTTTATGTGTGTGTGCGTTGGTGTGCATAGCCTGCATAGCAGTGTGTGCGTATGCGTGAGTGTGTGTGTGCTTGTGTGAAGTAGCAGCAGAAACAACAACAGCAGCCGCAGCAGCAGCAGGCAGAATAACAAAAAATAGCAAATCAAAATGGCGCACCAACAGCAGCAGCAACAACAACAACTTGCACAATCGGTGAATTGTTCATTGGATGATATCGATTTGACGGCACTAAAGGTAAGTTGTCAGCTTCACCAACAACAGCAACATTTGCTGAAGTCTCGCTCATTTGCTGCAAGGTGTGGCCATGTGTGCATGCCTTTTTTTCATTTTATTTTTTATATATATTTTTTTTTTAGTAATTTCCGCATTGCGACGTCCATAAACTTAAAATACGATTTTCTGCAGCTGTGCTCTCTCTCTTAATCAGTCATCAAATTCACTTTCAATTCCAAATGCACCTATTCAATTATCGCACTGCAACACTTGTAATCTGATAAGAAATTTTTTTGTGGTTGGCCAATACTGAATTATATATGTTGGTTTATCAAGTAGTTATTATACAACCGTTTCAAATTCCTTGGCTCTTGTCTCAAACCGACTTACTCAAAAAACTTGACAATTGTTGTTAAAAATAAAGACTATAGCAACGCCCACTCCCCCCACACACACATACAGAACTGCACAATGCATAATGCATAATAACTGCATATTGACATTTAGTGTTTTGCTTAAACACTTTGTAATTTTCTCCGCTCTCTCTCTCTCTCTTTCTGTATACACCCCAAAAACTCAGCCCACTCCTCACTCCAACCCCCTCAATTCACCACGATAGCGACAGTGACCGGCCGGTGCCAGCGCCATTGCCAAGTCTTTATCACTGTTGTCGTTGCTGTTGTTGGTTTTCTTTTATGTATTTTTCATTTCTCAATGAAATGCCCCACACGCACCATGCTAAGCCAAGCAAAAGCCGCACGCGTTGTTTTGTGTGTGCCTACTTTGCCTGTGCTTTTGCCTTTCTCTTTCAGCAAACATTCACCACAGCTTTTCAAACTCACCACTCATTGGCCGCCCAACGTTGGGCGCAGCACCCACAGAAAGTAAAGTGTTGCCAGTGTTGAGGAGCATCAGTAGCAGTAGCAGCGCTGTCTGTGAGCCGTCTGCCTCTTCACCTCTGTGTGTTTGTGTGTGTGTGCGTGTCCGTTTGTTGACTCTGTCTTGCTGCTGCGGTGGGTGGGCAGTGTGGTGGGGAGCATAAGGTGGATTGCGACTGTCGGCGGGCGACTGTCTGTATTGGTGTGTGTGCTGGCATGTGCATGTGTGCGCATATGATGATGTTCTTCATAGTCGAAGAAGACGAGACAAAAACGAGACAAGAATGAAAATTGTTTAGTTTACTTTATTAAAAGAAACAGCAGCAGCAGCATGCGTGTGTAAATAAATGCATGTGTGAATGTGTGTGCAGACTACATGAAGATGATGAAGCAAAGCAAAGCAAAAAAAGAAGAAAAATGGCAGATGTATGAGGGCCCCATAAGTTGTTGTTGTCGTTTGCTGCTGCTGCTCTTGTTGCTTTTGTTGCTGCTATTGTTGGCCTTCTCATAGCAGGCGCGTGGGCGTCGCGTCTGCGTTGGCTTTTTTTTAAAGGTCATTAAACAATGAAATACGTGCCCCGAAATAGTATTTGGCTTTGTTGCTGCTGCTGTTGACAAACGGTCACAGTCCTTAAAGCTGCTGCTGGGCGAATGACACTTGTGCTTCTTCTTCTACTTCTTCTGCTTAAGCCCTCATTGCCTTTGTGAAAACTTTTTTAAACTGATAAGAGACTTAAAAAATGAAGCAAAGGCAAACATACAAAATGCATTCATAAATTATTTTTTGATTGTCAGCTATGAATATATATTGTACATATATCTATATCTATATGTGTATGTAAATATATCAACAGTAATTATCTTCTAAAATGCAGTTTGAAGTTTCAGTTTGTTGTTGCACTATTTGATAAGCTCTTTTGCTGATTGCCTTCATATAATTTTTTGTGCATGACTTACACACGCATACATACATCACACGCGCACACTTTCGCATACATATTCTTACACATACGTTTGCTTCTTTGTTTTTTTCTTTTGTCCGTTTCTTGTGTATATTTATTTTAATCATTGTCGTTTATTGCATTTGGATTTGTGCGATAAAAACGTGTTCGCCCACATTTGGTGTGTGTGCTGCTTGTGTGTTGTTTTAAAGTGCTGCAATTTGCTGCATTTGTTATTCTTCTTCTTCTTGCAGACATTGTAAAGATATAGATACAGAGAGAGAGGGAGAAAAAATCACATATGTTTGGGTTTGGTCTCTTTTGTGGGTTAAATCAACATGACTTGGGTAAACAGTCAGACACCGGGGAAAAACGTATCACTAAATATTTCAAGCCAGGTGGATACCCATACAAACGCACATAGATACATAATAAATATATGTGTGTTTATATATCTGTGTACATAAGTGAAAATGAATGTACAAATAAATATTTGATGTAGATTTTAAAATATATCTTATTTTTGTTTCATGGGTTTTTCAAAACTTTCTTAAAGCAGAAGCGCAAACTTAGTCTAAATCGAAATTTCGAAACTATATTAATCCTTTTCCTACCACTTTGAGTGTATGTTAACTGGTTTTTTTTTTTCATAGCTGTCAGCTTAATTTGCTGTTGGTTACAACTCTTGAATATATTTTGCAGCTGAAGCTCAGCTTTCTTGCATATTATGCATTGCATTCCTAATCGAATTGGTCTCAGCCCACACATACATGCATATGTAGTCTGCATCTCTTCCTCCTCCTCTTCTGGCTCTATTTTGCATATGCAAAAAAACAGCTTTTGCTACTATTATTTCCCGCATGGGCGTTCAATATGCAGTCAGTCCTGTTGGCGAGTCTCCTTATTGTATATATATAGATATGTACATTCACATATCATTGCTACTCTAACTGGGCCAAGCCTCGTATACGGCCAAAAAGAAATCCAGTTTTGCCAGCCAAGCCGCCTGCCCAGCAGCAGCAGCAAGTTTTAGACTTGGAGTATCAGCGAGTTTTTTTTTTAGTTTGAGTTTTAGTTTTAGTTGCACTCGTGGCCCGTTTCAACAAATACAACACATCGACACAAGACACAAAGTCAAACAAGAAAGCACAATTATCTATGCAGTATCGAATTTAAAATACCCTTTGCTAAGCTACAGACAGATTTTTATTTTGATACATTTTTTATTTACTCTTAAGCTTAATATCGGCAAATATCAAATGTGGAAGAATGTTGATTTTCAAGCGATTACAACTCCCTGGAAGTTATATAAAAAAACGAAAAAAAAAAACAAATAAAGCGAAAGAATGAGGAGTGAGAGAGAGGAACACATATAAAAGAGTTGAGAGAGAAATGGTCAACAGGCACCAGCAACAACAGCTACTGATAACTGTAAACTAAACGCAGCTGCAAAACAATCTTAACCTATGCATCTCTCTCGCTCTCTCACCCACTCCCGCAATGATTTCTGTGTGTTGTTTGAGTTTTTCTTTAGCATGTCAACGCTAATGAGTCATGAAGCGGTTTGCGCCGTTAAAAGTGTGCTGTAAGTGGAAAGGGTTGGGGAACAACACTTGGCTCAATTTTTCGTGCATTTTTAATTGATTTTACAACGTGAAGTAATCGGCCATAAATAGCAGTAATTGCTGACTGACTGACTGCCTGCCCTGATGCCCCCTCTCTTTTACTTACGCTGCCTGCATGTGTTTGACACACTTCGATGCAACAACAAAAAAAAAAACGAATAAGAACAAGAACAATGATAGCAGCGATTGGGAGGCGTTTCTCGATGGCTCATTTGAAGGCAGCCATAAATCTACTTGAGGCAGCTCTTAATAGTTCCCTCTCTCTCTGACTCTCTCTCACTCTTTTGCCCCATTTGCAGTTTTTTACTTTTATTGTGTATTTTGTTTTATTTTTTGTTGTTGTTTTCGACTGACGCTTTGTCTTTGGCTTTATTATAATTCCTGTGGCTTTGGCTTGCTTCCCGGCTGCTTGAGCATATCATCAGCCCAGCCCAGCCCAGTCTGACTGCCTACAAATTACTGCCTACCGTTAGCTTTTGCCTTTGTTTAAAGGGGAAAGGGGGGTGTTGGACGGGCGTGTATTTGTTGAAATGTGCAGCTGAAGCTTTTAAAGAGTTGACTCTCTGCTGCACAGAAGAATATTCCGTTACAATGGAATGGAGGGCGGGGGAACTCGACGAGTGCTGCTTTTTAACAGTGAAGTGCAAGAAGAAAATAATGCCCAAGGAGGAAAGCATAAGCTGATGGTTGATGCGGAGCGGGGAAGGGTATTTAGTATGGTGGCCAATCAACTGAGAAATATCGTTAAAAAGAAATACCGCATTCAGTCATAATCAAAACCTTTTTATGGGCATCTGTTTTATTTTTTTATGATCGTTAAAAATGCCATTTCTCAACTCTACATAAAATAGTTATTGAAATCTAAAAATAGATCTTCTCGCCCTAAATTCAACAATTGCTTGTTGTTGAAGTCCAAAGTTATCGCATATGTGAGAACTGCATTCAAGTTATTCTATAAAGCTAAACTTGCATGTCTTCTCAATTAACCGAAGTCTGCCCTTCTTCTTTTTCTACTTCTTTTCCGTCGACTGTTTGGCTGCCTGTCTGCCCTTTGGCCTCCCCCTTTGGCTTGTTGTAGTTCAGCTAGTCATACGTGGAATTTAGAGCACAGACTGCCCCTGTCAAAAAAAGAAGAGAAGAAGCAGCAGAAGAACTCAGTCATTTACCTGTTGAAATTGTTTTTGTTATTTTAATTGACGTTTGCCTTAGCTGTCACTAGTTTGTACACCAACCACTGCCTCCCATTGTGCCCCTTTCTGTGAGTTCTCCAGATTGCTTCGTGTTCGCTTCGTGCTTCGTGAGTTGCGTGTCAATGAACCCGCATGCGATATGTTGTTGTATGGCTTGACATGCACAGTGCCTGGTGCAGTGGCAGGGGTGGTGGTGAGGGTTTGGAGATTTCGTTGGATTTGTATTTGTATTAAATGCCGCTTTATTTTTAACGTTTGTTGCGGCAATCCGTATTTGTATTATTATGCCTTAATAATTTGTTTACACAAACAAACAAAACAAAACCCAAAATAACTATGTTGCCTGATTCAACCTTAATGTTATTTGTTGTTGTTGTTAAGTGCCTCTGTGCCGCAGCAATAACACCAGCAGCTCCGCCCTGCTCTCAGCTCATCCGCATTTGGCTTTCAGCCTTTTTTCTTTGTTTGTCTTTCGGTTTTTTTTTACTTTTTTCATCTGGCTAAGGATTTTTTAGTTTGTTTTTTATTTTTGTCTTGGGCGTTTTCCCTCCTCGCTATTTATTTTAATTGTTATTGCAGTTTCGTCTTTGACATTTGGTTTAAACTAATTTTTACCTTTTATCTTATCTTTTCCCTTGCAGGATCCGGCTGGCATCTTTGAGCTCATCGAGGTTGTTGGCAATGGCACCTACGGCCAGGTCTATAAGGTAAGCAAAACATTTGTAATTATATATAAGATATTTTTTTTATTATCGATTTTCTACTTATAAAACTTGCTAAGTAAGCACTGTATTTAAACTCTTGTTTACAAGCGTGTTAATTCGGGTAGTTTGTATAATGAATAACATAGTTTTATATATGGATAACACCCCTATTTAATAATTAAAACGAACATATTGGTAACAAAACAATAATAGCCTTGAAATTATGAACACACCGTTCAGGAAATTAACACAAAAGAAAAGTCCTAAACATGTTGTTATAAAACAACTACAAGTTTTTTTTTTTATAATACTGAGATTGAGATTGCAATAAAAGTATTATGTAGTTATTTGTTGCCGTGTTGTGGTTGCCTTTTTTTAACGGCAGCTCAGAAGATCTCGGATATTGAAACCAATTTGTCTGACCATTTGAATGTTGAGTCGGAGTCTAGGTAGTTTTTATTTTTTATTTTTGTGGGCAGATTTGCAGCTTTCTTTTGAAGCTCAAACGGGCAATTTGGTTACGGCGCAATGATCTCACAATTTACGTTCAGTTTAGTTTCAGGGCGACCGTTTCTTGATAGTTGTGGTTGTTGTTGTTGTCTTGTAATTAGCAATCATTAGACTTTATGCTTGAATGCGTCGCAGTTGCGGCTGCTGCTTGCCACAGACAGCTAAGATGAGTTGCATATACACACATATATAGATATATATATATATATATAAATATATAGATGTATATGTATATTTTAGCTGAGTGTCTATCTATCTATATCTATATCCGAAAACAAGCTGCGTCATTTGCGAGAGGCTGCTGCCTTCTTAATTAGTTGCGAACCGCTAGACGTGCGCGCTACTTTAACATCATCTTGCCACCAAAAAAAAACTAAAAAAAACTTATCTCCTTCTCTCACACATTAACACATTTTTTTCCGCTCCTTTCGCTTTAAAATTGCCGCTGGGCAAAAGTTCAAAACCAAAAACAAACAACGACAAGCGCAACAACAACAACAGCAACAATCATCATCATAATAATAATCACATCAAAGATTTAAACCAAATGCTTCGCGCTGTCGCTGCTGTGGTTGTGAACAGAAAAAAAATACAATGCCTCGACTTTGTATTTAAATTATAAGTTTAAAATTGTATCTGCAAGATACAGCAGCAACATTATAGTGCTGCAACAGCACCAGCAACAGATACAAAAATAGACATTGTGGGGATTACCGTTAGAATTTGTTGCTCCACACTACTCCGCGCTGCTCTGTTCTGCACTTGGAAGGCCAACGGCAAGTTCCCCTCATCTCCCACTCCCCACCTTGTTACTTGCTTGCTGCGACATGCACTTTGTGGGGGTTAGCTTTAAAAGAACTTCTGAAATAGAGATACACCGATAGTTTTGATAGCTTCAGCTCAAGTTACCTAGGAAATAAATGTCTTTTGATCTGTGTTGACAACCTTTAAAAATCACATTATATAAATTTTAGTGTGTATAGCAACAACACTTTATTCTTCAATATAATTTTATTTCTTAAAGCACTGATTTTCAAAAGAATTACAGCAGATAAGATATTCATATGTATCATGTCGAAAGATTGTACACGTATTCGCACTTAATATTTACGATTGCCTATTTCACAATTGGGTCCAATGAAGTGTCAATAAAGTGTCTGATTTTACAATTTTGCATGCGTCACGGTCCTCCGCTCACTTTACACCATTTTCGGTTTAGAAATGCGGCCAATTCGCAAAAAAGAAAAAAATATATAAAATCATATTGACGGCCCACGTCTGTTGAGTCTCCTTCGGAACGCTGACGACCTTATTTGTGTTGGGTTACCACGCTAAGCTGCAAGTGGCACGTGGTAACAAAAAAATATTTAATCAACAACAACTATGCAATACATGGATATATATATGTATATATATATATACATAATAAGTAACTTTTCCACTGTGCGGCGACAACTTGTTTCACCGCTGCTGCTGCGGAATTAAGTAGTTCATTATACTGTTCAACACTGGACTCTCACTGTCTGATTGCGTGTGTGTGTGTTTTCGGAATTAGCATGAGTAATAAGAAGGCAGAAATGCTTTTCGAGTGTCTTTCTTTCTTTCGCAGACATGGAACTTGTGACTTGTCGCCACTCAGCCAGCGCTAGAACTCACTACAAGAGTAACGGACAATTTGATCTTGTTGTTGTGATTGGTTGAGTTTCTTGTTCTTCCTTCTTTGATGTTGTTGTTGTACACTTGTTAGCTACGCTTCGCTCGTCGTTTTCTGCTGTCTGACTGTGTGTGTCATTTCTTAGGCATTTACTGGATTTTGATTTTTATTGACCGCCAGTCAACCGGTTTTAATCTCGCTCTATCTTCTTCCCTCTTTCTTTCTCCCGTTGTGGCTCTCAACGCTTTTTGCTGGTTGCATACGCAATCGCATTTTTAGTAACAGCTTATCAGAAATTAGTCGGGGCGTCATTTTAACGCTTACTCATAAAGTGACTAAAGTGATTCGTTGAGTGGGGAATTTTGTGCTTAAAATGGCTTTTAAGTCAATTAATTAGAAGGTTTTGACGTCACATTGTGACATTTCTACGAATTCAGATGACTCGCTTCGCTGCATACGATTATTTATGCAGCGACTGATACTCCCCTTCCCCTCATCTGTCACTTTTTATGCTATTTATCAACTAATTTGTCGTATGTTTTGTGCTTTGCACTTCCGCTCTCTGGTTTTTTTTTTGCGTTTTATTGCTAGCGCAGTAGCTGCTTATCACTTCTAGTGACTCAGAAAGAAATGCCAATTTTTTGTATGTTTAGATTGAGAGCTTTAAGAATACATGTTAAAATATAGGTTTGCTTGTAAACGTGAATCTAGAACACGTAGTCACTGCAGGGGGAGTTCCCCGTGGGAGAGCTTTGTATGTGTTGTGGATGTCGAATGCTTTGGAAACGTGGCTGGAAACGGAAAATTACGATATGGTGTAATGTAAATAAATCAAAATGGTTGTATTTTGTGGTAGAATCTGACTTTAACAATAATCTGATGTCATTGAATTCAGTTAATAGGATTGGCAATCTTATTCAGCTGTGTTTGTGATTTGAGTGAATTCGAAACAATATATAAAAAATTGGCATCTTAATTTATGCCAAAAATATGACTTTAAATAAGCAACCCGCGGAATAACAACACAGGCACATTTAAAAACTGCATAACTTGGCAACTTCAACAATAACATTGTAAAATCAACGCGCACCGTTTCCCAAGGTCGTCGTCGTGATCGCCCACCACAGCCCCCTTTCTGCTTACGGCACATTGACTTTCCCATAGTGTAGCGTCGCTTACTTGCTGCGCTAGCAGAAACTTAGTTTGTTTTTTTTTTTTACATTATATTTTGCGAAAGCGTTCGTAGCGTAAATATGTATATACTACAAAAGATGTACTCGTAAACCTAAATCGCATTTATTGTTTTGGCTTTTGCTATTTTTGGCCGGTCGGAATTTCGGGTGCAGGTTGGTTGCCTTGTCAATGAAAAAAGTGTCAGGGCTAAAGATTTAATTAAGCGAACACAGAGCAGAGCAGCAGACACGGCAGCAAAACAAACTTCACAATAACTCACACACTCACATGCAATATAGTTGTATCTATAATAACACTAAAGTTAGTGAACCTCTAAAAATACAATGGAAAACATCGCGAGCAGAGCAGAGAATGGGTTGGCAGATCGGGCGAACATCGCACAAAGAGAGGGAGAGAGAGCGGCGCCGGTGAGGCGTCAAAGTAGCGGTAAATAATTTGCAAAATCTGCTATGTTGTGTGAAAGAGAAAGGAGCGCAGGGCAAGCGACGACTATACAACTACAACGACACTTTGGCGACGATGCGATGTTCGTTGTATTGTGTTAGTTTGCTCTTGTTACGATTTATGTATTATGTGTTTGTGTCTGTGCATGTGTTGTTTTATGCTCTTGTGTCAATGACTCTTTGTTAATGTTTTCGAATGTTGTTTAAAAACAAATAAAAAATGTGCGTAATAATTAGGTATAAGCTATTCGCTTTGCTTAGCAATTTTCTTTTTGTTTTTTTTTTATTGTCATTTTGTAGTTTTGTTTCATGACATTGAGTTGGACTGAGAAGAGGAGACGAAGCGCGTACAAAAATTAAAGAAACAAAATAATTTGTTTGCCGAGTACTTGAGCACTGCCTAATTGCAATTTTACGTTGCTTAATTTCAATTTAAAAATTTTACGAGGCTGCGTCTCATTTTTTTTGTTGAAGTTTATTTTTATGCTTGTGTTGTTTCCTGCTTGATATTTTGTATTGCCTTTAATGTGTTTCGCATGTTTCTGTTGAGTGGCGTTTTATTGACTACGCCTGCGTGCAGTATTGTTATGGTTGTGTGTGTGTCTTTTTCTCCTCTCTTCTTTCTACATTTATATTTGTACTTGAGCTGCTCCAGCTACACCCCACCAACCGTTGCGTTGGTCTTGCTCTGTGGTGGGAACGTTGCGCTTGCGTTCTTTAAATGCGGCCAAAAATTAAGTAAATAAAAGCTTTTGCTAATTGTTGAAGTTTCTTTCATTCTCGCTTAGCGCATTTTATTATCTTCTATCTCTCTTTTACACAAACTACTAACTCGTAAATTTGAATAGTGCATGTGTGTGTGAATGTCGCGTTATATAGCGCGTAATTGGGTCAAAGTTCGTAGCGATGTTTGGAGAATGTTAATTAGATGTGGCAGGGGCGGATCAAGCTGTGTGGGCGAAAGTCTTTGGGGGCATTAAACGCTTTATTAAAGTAAAGTCCACAACTCTCAGAGGTACAGAAAATGTTGCACTGTAACTTCTTTGGTCTATGCGTGACGCATGTGTCATGAATTGTACATGCAAAGAGCTTGAAAAACTGCTCAACAGTTAGAAAATCCAAAAATGGATATGCTTTGAAATTACTTAAAATAACTAAAATAATTGTGGTGGCAACAACATTCTAAAATTAACACTTTAAGTGGGACGAGTACCATAAAATACTTTACCGCAACAGATTTTAAGCACCGAAATGGATGTGGTCAACATTCTTAAACTTATGTTAATTTCGAATTGTACGTTCGGCGAATTCATAAATTCATTTTATTTATGCTTGATAAGTCGAATACGCTTTTTATAAATATGCATGAAAGATAGCTTTATATTTATATTTACATACGGCCTTAAAATGTTACGTTGTGGTCATAATTCGATTTGTTCTTATTTGCATATCTCCCTTTAAATTCTGTGCGCCCCTTTTACTTGACCCAATTCGGCGGCTCACTTGAAACCACAAAGTCAAACATTTCTTACGCCCACCACAAAAGCAACAAAACGTAATTCGATAACACTTTGGTGTCGATAAGCGGCGGCTTGTTTGTAAATTGCACATCGTCATCGATAGTTATTGTTGTGGTTGTTGTTGTGGCGCTCTCAAGGTTGCCAGCATACAGAAAGTTATTCAAATATTTGAGCAATTTGGCTGATTTGAAATGCAAACCTTAAGCGCTCTTCATTACCCACGGCACAACAAAACAGCTGGGCAACTGATTCATAGACAGACATACTGATTAACATATGTGAATTTTTACTTGAAAGCGTTGATTTCACAATTAGCTCCTCACTTTGGGGCATTTAGTTTTGTTTCCAATTCGAAAAACAATTAATTTATGAGTGAAAGTTTCTTGGTTTTTTCTTTTGTATATTTCTTGCTGTGGCTGCTGTTTTTTTACGTTGTTTTTTTTTTTTTTTTGCATGCATGCATAAAGAGCACACAATGAGTCGCCTTTGTTAGGGTTTTTGTTTGATAATGGGAATTATCTAACTGGTGCTGGTCCCTTATATGCATATTGGCTTACAATGCCAACCACACAGACAAACCCCACGGGACAAATGTCACATAACAATGCGAGACTATGTGTGCGTGTGTGGTTATGATAATAAACTGGTTGAGTGTCATGTAATTGGGCGACAATGACGAGCAGCTCTCCTCAAGTCGATGGAACCCAAATGCAATTCCTCATCGCATCTCTGCTCTACTCTCAAACTTTTGACCCGCAGTTGACAAAAGCTCATTGCCACTTGCGATACCCCTATCCACAACCCCCCTACCCCTCTTATAACTATTGCATTTCGATTTGAGGTTTTGTTCTTCTTCTTGCTCAACACTTAATTCAGTTAATTTTAATTTCGCTCATGTTGAGTGCTCTCAATTAATAGCGTATAACGAGGAAGAGCTTGCTCTTTCTATCTCTCTTTTTCACTCTATATATCTCTCTTTCTTAAGCTCAATCAATCATCCTTATGAGGGTACATGTGTTTTTGGGTCTCTTTTTTCCCCAGCGAAGCGGAAGTAAATGTGACGTCATTGTCAGTCGCCGTCAATTCTGTGAACTTGGTCACAAGCCTCGAAGGCGTTAAATAAACGAATACAACAAACACAAACACAGACACTCACTGCAAATTATCTTTTGGCACAATTCACGCCAGCTTATCGCAACGAACAGCAGAAAATGTAGAATTAAAAAGTCATGTCAAAAACATTGCACGGAAATATTGATAAGAAAATTGTTGTTTCACTTCTGATTTGTGTTTGATGATTATTAATGCTAATTTTAGTAATTAGAACATATAAAAACTCAACAATAATGTAAAAATATGCATTTGTTTTTCTTTGTTGTAGAAAAACTTAAAGCATTCTTAAATCGATCAACTTTTTTAAAAGTTTTAGTTTTAATTTGTGAATACACAACTAGTTTTTGCTATACAATGTTAAAATCTTATATACTTTATTTGAATTAGTTGTGAAAGTCGAATTAATTCAAGCATGATGAATAAATATCTTTATCTGGAATAATTTAAAGCGTTTTCGCTGAAAAAAATAATCGGCTGTTTCTTTTTTCGAAATAGCAATAAAAATTATGCAAATTTTGGTATAAACAACAGTTTGGAAAGATTTTAAATTGATGTGTTTTAAGATATTTATGTATTCTCCATTCACTTTTAACACTGGTTGCATTATTGTATAATATTATTGGGTAACTGTCTAGAACTTTGAACTTAATCAGACTAGTTTTTGTTGTTGTGCACTTTGTGTAGAATTTTTTTTGTTGTTTGAAGGTAATATTAAAGTTGGTAAAATCGCTTTTAGTCCGTTGGCTGCTGCTCAATTGAAAGTGGAACATCAAACACAACTCGCTAACTGGGTTAGACAGGTATAACTTAAATGAAAGGAGTGTAAACAGCGGCGGGAGGCAGGCAAGGGGGAGGGCAGACAGGCTAACAAGCAGTCAGTCATTTAGTGGGGCATCCAAGTTGCCCAATAAGCCTTTTGTAAAACACTTTGCTAAGCGCTGTGCACGAAAACATCCAACAATCAGTCGAACTTTTAATGGCTGTACATTTAAATTGAATTTTAATGAAATGACAAGAAAACGAGACGGAAAGAGAGAGAGAGAGAAAGGCAGAGAAAGAGAAAGATAGTCTAGTGATTGAAAATCTAGTTAGAGAATTGCAATGATTCATGCGCTTGGCAAACCACAGCTTTAAAAGCTATTTTTTAATACATATTTTACATTTATATTGTTGCTATTTTGAGAATGAGAATGAGGCGTGTAAACGAGCGAGGAGAGGGGTACTCAATTAACTTTAAGCACACTGCACAACAAAGTTCAATTAGAATTAATTCGTGGTTGCCTTACAAGTGCAGTTTAGAAGAAAAAAAGCTCTGCGATTTCTGTATTAATTAACACAAACAAGCTGAAACAAACAACAATTGGTAATTGATGTGTCGTACCCACCCCTTCCCTGACTCCCCAACCAGCCCCTTGAGAGGCCAGGTAATTACCTTAACGCATTTTTGTTTCCCAAGCGAATACCCTAACTTTTTCGAGAGTAGTAATTAATGTTAAACAAACATATAGATAGCATTCGATAAAACATGAAAATCAAAACAAAAATTTCGAAAGTTCGATAAAAGGTTTTGTTTTATTCCTTTACCTTTTTTGTAGCATACTTTTGTGTGTTTGAATTTTTGTGTGACTCTTGTTAAAAGGTCATGTCGCAGTCGGGTAAACTCGATGAGTACAGTTCTCATTTGTTTTGATTCGGAGCCACAACAAATTTGCGAGTTGAAATTTATTGTGTGGCAGCAATGGAGGTAATGGACCATGGGGCATGGGTGCGGAGAGGCATCAAAAGCTTGCACAATGTTGGCAAACGCAGCAGCTGCGTTAAAACATATTGCCACAAGCGTCGTCGCTCTGTGGGCCAGTGGGGCAATATAGCTAGGCAGCCAGCGAGGCAAGCAATCCACAATCGAGTGAGGGCAACCACTTGGTTACTTAAGGCACACGTGTGCGCGGGGTGTGTTGCATGCAGCAACAGCAGCAGCAGAAATCAGGTCTCGTTGTCTCCGGTGGCTGCTCCCACTTGCAATTGTGTTGTGGCAAGTGCTGTAAATTGAATTGCGGTTTTTTTGCCAAGTGTTGCACGTGTGGGCTGTGTGAGGATTTTGCCGACAGATCTCTAACGACACTCCATATACATACAATATATGTATGTATCTATATATCTCTTCATCACTCCATATGTAACTCATGCATTGTTGCTGCTTGCCACAAATTTAATATGCAAGCTCAGTGAGCAAAGTGTGTAGTTCACAGAGGTGTGTGTGTGCGAGTGTGAGTGTGTGTTTTGTATTTAAGTGTAAAATGGAGTACTCCATTGTGGTTGGAGGTAGGCTTTGATCTAATGCCGGCAGAGCTGCGTTGCGGGTGATTCGATTACCTAACACACATTGTAGCATTGTAAGGGGTACGTTAAAGCTGTTGTGAGGGAGAATAATAAGTGCAGATTACCATATGAATGTGTCGTTGTTGAAGTCTTCACACCTCTTTTATTTATAATTTTTACAGTTCATGTTAATTTAAAAAAGTAAAAAAAAATAAACATTTCTATTAAACCAATTCATATGCAAACAACTTAATAGTCTAAACTTTCTCAATAATATTAAAAGGTGTTGTTCCCCATGGTCTTCTTTGTATATATCTGGCCTAGTTATTTACAATTTCATCACAACTAACTTTACAGAACAGAATGCATTCATCTAAAAAAATTTTATAGTTATATTTTCTTTCATTAAGCCGAAATCACTTAACATTTTGCGGCCTTATCGGAAACACACATTGCCCACCACCGTTATATCCCATATATACGCTTCTTCTTTCAAGCTGTTAGCCAGCTGTTTTTAGTTGTTCCATGAATACAGTATTTTTATTTTCCATCTCTCTCTCTCTTTTTCTCTCTGCTGCTCTTTGCATTAAAACACCACAACACGTCAACTAAACATGTCTGAGATAATCTTTTTAGTCTGTGTGACGCCAAACGCAATAGGGATGTATTTGTATGGGGAATTTGTTGTCCACAGGGAAAAGCTCCCCGCCCCTCTTTGCAAGTTTCTTGTTGAATGTTTCTGTTTTATTTCCTTCTCTTCTCATATTTGCAATGTCAGAGATTTTTTAACGGTATTATCAACAACACGCACAGCAATTGTTATTTAATATTTGCTGTGGCTGCTGAACACCCTTTAATGCGATGAGATAATGTGCATTATATAAGTGAATCGGTTTAAAAGTGTGTCTAATATCGTATCTTTAACACAAGAATTATATGCAGGGTATTTCTCAGACACAAAAAAGGCACGTTTTTTATTTATTAGCAACAATTAATTCTGCTGTTTGTTGACTTATTGCAAATATTTTTGAGTGCGCAGAACAGGGCGTGGGATGTGGGGAAAAATGGGTATTGGAGCAACTTCATGTTGTTCAAGAATAACAAGAGGAATGATTACAAGAAGAGGAAGAAGAAGCAGACAACAGTAGTCGTCATTTGCCATACGAATCACGTTATGACAACACGTAATTGTCTGATTATGCATTTTTACTTATATACATATAGATCGTATGCAAGTGCAGCTGTGTGTGTGTGTGTCTGCTTACACAAAATGTGCAATGTGCGTGTTTTTTTTTTTGTTTTGTCGGTTTTTTGTCGTTGCAATTTTCATCAAGTTTATTGTGTTTGTTGATTTTCGTATTTTTCTCGTTTTTCATGCCCATAGCATAGAGCATTGTGCATTGAGCATTGTGTATCTGCCAGATACTAATACTGAAACTGAATACTTGAGCAGCAAATCAGAAGAAAAAAAAAACGAAAATAACTTCTGCATAGGTAGGCAAAGCGAATGGGACAGCTGCTCGATGTGTTTTGAGACACTCCGATGCGGTTCCACCATTGTTGACTTTACCTTTAAAACATTTTTCGTTTCGTTTTGGGGCTTTGGGTTTTGTTTTCATCACACAGATATATTTGAACGTATTCAGCAGTTTCGTCTTTATAAGGCAAAGGCTTGTCGCTATCGCTGTCGTCGTCGTCAGTGTGTTTGTTTGTTTATTTATTTTATTTATTTGTTTCTCGGATTGTGTTTAGCTCTATTTGCTCTAAAGCTGATCTGTGAGTGCTGCGCGAGTGATTCACAAATAGTTTTTTTTTTGTATTTCTTTTTTGTTTCTTACATATTTGATTATTCTTATTGCGGCAATCGCTGTTGGACTTTAAACTGAATTCGCTTGAAATAGCGTCCGTTGCTAAATAGCTGGCAACTGGATACAATGCAATGATGAGCCATAAACTGGTTGCACCTGCCTCCGCGACTCAGCATGTTCAATCGATTTATTCTCTCTTTCTCTCGCCATTAGTGCAAGTCATTAATTTGCATAAAATCTGTAGAATTTTGCACAGTCAACCGTTAGAACATGACAACAGGAACAACAACCGCCAAGAGCTAAAAATTGTTACTTAATAGCATTTTGATAGCAGTAAATATATCTCTATATATTTATATATGTATACGCCCCGCTGGCTAATCAATAAAAGCAACCTACTCTCTGACAGCCATCGACATCGTCATGCCAGGTCTTCGTCTTCTTCTTCGTTAGGAGCAAGAAAATTGTTATCATATCTCGTTAGACACTTGATTTATTATGGGTAGCTAACTGTGCTTGCAGCAACTCATAGCAGCTGCTGCTGCTGCTGCTACTCGTCAATTAAAACTGTATTAAATTTTAAATTAATTTTTATAGTCTCTTTAAAAAATAAATAAAAAAAGGTCATCAAATTGATGGAGTACTAGCGGCAAATGTAACCGGTCAGGACAACTCAATCAGAAACGGAACAAAATCAATTTATGACACCGATTAAAACGACAGCTGATTGAAATGCATTTTCCGCCTTGATTGACTGACTGATTTTCTGCTCGAGGATAATCGATTTTCAAGGCACGTTATTCAATTTTGCTGTGCGCATAACGAGCTATGAAATCGACATAAAAAACGGGAATAGCTTAATAAAAAGTCATTGAGTTTTGACCAGAAATTCAACATAAAAAAAAACCAAAGGCAAACAGGAATTTACTAAAGTTTTTTTTTGAATGCTGAATTTATCTAAAAATCAAACACTGCTTAAAAATCAGTTTAGCTTTGCAACATTTAAGCGAGTTTAAAACGTATAAAATGCATTTCTTACGTTTTTTTTTGCCTTGAATTATTGAAAATTAGTGTGTGCATTTTTTAGCGTGTTGGTTTGAATAACTAGGTGCTGAATTTTAAGAAATTAAAGTCTTGTGTGCTATTCGATTTATGTACTAGAGCATTGCTTGTTTTTATTCAACATTTCGTGAGTGCTGAATATTTAAGCATCATTTACACTTATTCTCATTAATTTATAAATAGAATTGTTTCGCAATATGCTAAATATTTCGAAATAACAAATGATTCTGATTCGCTTGCAAGTCAAAGATAGTTTTTGCCATTTGCTGAATATTGAGAAAGCGTATTTTCGCAATAGATTGCAATGACTGTATTTAAGATGCTGCTTCAAGTCGAGCATAGGCAAGATTCGTGATTCTTCCTGTTCTATTGTGTGATGAATGTGTGCATTGAATTATTGTTTACTCCCAACACTTACAGTCTTATGTGACTGACACAGTTTATTGACGTCGTGTCGCCCACGGTCAACAATTCTTGTTGTCATCGCCGTCGTCGTCGAGTTCAAGTGTCTTGTGACTTTCACAGTCAGAGATTCAATGTCGTGTAAATTTACACTGCACGATAAGCAAAGTATTCACTTTAATTCTGCGCAACTAATGTGATATTTTTATTTGATTGTTGTAGGGCCGTCATACAAAAACTGGTCAGTTGGCTGCCATAAAGGTGATGGATGTCACCGAGGATGAGGAGGAAGAGATTAAGCTTGAGATCAATGTGCTTAAGAAATACTCAAATCATCGCAACATTGCCACCTATTATGGGGCGTTTATTAAGAAATCGCCACCGGGTAAAGATGATCAGCTGTGGCTGGTTATGGAATACTGCGGCGCTGGCTCTGTCACCGATCTGGTCAAGTCCACAAAAGGTCAAAGCCTCAAAGAGGAATGGATTGCATACATTTGCCGCGAAATATTACGCGGACTCAGCTATTTGCACTCGAACAAAGTCATTCATCGCGACATCAAGGGCCAAAATGTGCTACTCACAGATAATGCCGAGGTTAAACTTGTGGACTTTGGTGTATCTGCGCAGTTGGATCGCACGATAGGCAGACGCAACACATTCATCGGTGAGATGCAAAATATTTGGTTGAATCATGCTGAGCTGGGTTAAGCTTAACTGGTTTGTTCTTGCTGTTGTTGTTTGTATACAGGTACTCCCTATTGGATGGCACCCGAGGTCATTGCCTGCGACGAGAATCCCGAAGCGACATATGACAATCGGTCGGATTTGTGGTCCCTGGGCATCACGGCATTGGAAATGGCTGAGTCACAGCCGCCGCTCTGCGATTTGCATCCGATGCGTGCTCTTTTCTTAATTCCACGCAACTCGCCGCCTCGTCTCAAATCCAAGAAATGGTCCAAGAAGTTTCACGGCTTCATTGACACGGTGCTAGGTGAGTCATTTTTATTATATTGTCATTCAATTTAAATATTTTAATCATTTTCCATTCACAGTGAAGGACTATCACCAGAGGCCTTACACCGAGAATCTACTGAAGCATGCCTTCATTAAAGATCAGCCGACGGATCGACAGGTGCGCATCCAGCTTAAGGATCACATCGATCGCTGCAAGAAGCGTAAGCAGGAGAAGGAACGCGAAGATTATCGCTACTCGGGCTCCGACAACGATGATGACGAGCCGCAGCTGGCCGGTGAGCCTAGCTCGATCATACAAGCACCCGGTGGCGACACATTGCGTCGCAACTTTCAGCAAATCCAGGAAGGTCGCCTTGCTGCCGAACAGCTGCAGCAGCATCATCAGTTGCTTGCCCAGGCGCAGGCACAGGCCGCTGCTGCTCATGCTGCTGCCCAGGCGCAGCTACATCAACAGCAACAGCAGGCGGCAGCAGCAGCAGCAGCAGCAGCGGCGGCGGCGGCGCATGCAGCGCAAGTGGCACAGCAACAGCAGCAGCAACAACAACAACAACAGCAGCAGCAGGCACAGGCTCAACAGCCACAGGCGAATCGTCAGCAGAAACCGCCATCGGTGAGAGTGGTTTGAATGAGCAACCAAAGCTAATCATTGACTTATATTTTGTTGTTGTTTCTTGCAGCGCCAGCAGAATGAGGAACCGGGTCCGCCGACACGCCCACAATTGCCGAACCGTCTGATTGTGGTGCCAGATCCACCGCACGCCAATCGGCCATTGCCACCGACACCGAAGTGCAGCGAGCCAGTGGCTCAGGCGCCCTCTCAACAACAGCAGCTGCAGTCGCAGCGCAGCTCGCAGAACAATTTCAAGCCATCGGTGCGTATTCTCCACAGAGAGAAGAGATTACGAATAACAACGGCAGCGATACTCAGCTACTGATAAGATGAAGCCTGTGTTTCCTAGAGCAATGACTTGCAGAGATATTGAAAGCAGCGCGCGATTAAAACTAGCTCGTGTCGGAAGTTGTTCTTGTGTTGAACGATAGATAGGGGTTTACAATGCAGGCCATACAAATATGACTAGATAAATGACAATAGAGTTTATTGAGTTAAAATAGATTGCAGCTCTGTTTTGTATAGCCTATCACGGAGTAAAATTTAAATAGAATGGAATTGAATAGGTTTAAGTGAGATTAGTTAACTTATCAAGGAATGAAATGTACGCAAGACTTGGGCAATTTATTAATTTGAGAAGCGCATCTGATCAGAATTTTTTCAGTTTGTTATTTAAATACTCTATATAAATATAACCAATAGACAGTTTAACAATCCTTGTAGATTTCTAGATATTTAATCAAAATTCACGAAGAGCTGTAAAATTTAAATAAAAAGTAGACACTGATTACAAAAGCTTAGAAATTTTACAATTTTAAAGAAGGAAGAGGATGATTAACAGAATTTTACGCTTTTGATAATTCGCCTACCTTACAATTAAAATATTTAAGAAATTTGAACCACATCTTCTGCTATATTAATGCTTTAAAAAGATTTCCTATTAGGCGTTTCTTATAGACCCGTATTATAGACCCTTAACAAAACCCAAGTTGATCTATTGCTGATTAGTAGTTTAATTCCCGTCCCTGCCTCTTAGCTCATTTATTATTTACCCATGAGTATTGTGCGATCGATTGTATATATTTATATATGATTTTGAACTTCTTTTATTTTCATGTTTTGTGCGTCTACCATAACATAATGCATAACTATATAAACTAAAATATCGACCTTATGATTTCGCTCATGTGTCTGTGTGTCACTCTTCTGTGTGTGTGTGTGTATATTAAACGTACATCATCCCGTTGCGCCAAATATATCTATATATAAATTGTTCAACAACCAACGTATAATTTGATCCAAAACACTAAAACACACAATAAAAAACAATAAATCATACAACAGTTACCACCAAGGAGACCTGAGGTATGTTTTTATAATTTTCGGTTGCAGCCTGCTCGCTCGCTCCTCTCTCTCTCTCTCTCTCTCACTCTGCCTATATATATATCTATAAATCTATCTGTATCCTATTTATGTGTATTTTATGCTTGATTTACTAGTATGTACATATATAAAAATCCTCCATTTTTGGAAACCTTGTCGAAATTTTGAAAAAAATAATAAAATGTAAAATTGATGGAGGTACACAAGTACACAGAGAAACTAAATTGAGTTGCACTCTTCGTAACTCTATTATACCAAAACCATACAATGCACGTGTCCACTAATCCAATAAAAAAAAAAACATACTCGAAAACACTTTCAATTTTTCCAAAATGCAACTAACCAAAAAGAGAAAAAGTGAAAAAAGTAGCTGCTACTATTTGAAGCAGTTCTATAAATAGAACAGTTGCTGTGATTGATGCGTTTGTAATGCCAAGCACAAAATCCATTTCAAACAAAAAACTAACCCCGGCCAGTACCATAGATAGATAATAACTAACCGAGCTTTCTCTAATGTTTGGCCCTGTTTGTTGTTTATCTATGTATATAAGAAGTGAAAGGTACAAAAACCAGTCTAATTCTCTCTTACTTTTCGTTCCACCCCGAAAAACAATCGCATTTGCCCCCCATCCGAAAACAACAACTACAACAAACAACAACAACAAATGTGGTACCACGTGCAACACTCAAACACACACACACACAACACAACACACTACACTACACATAAAAATCCTCCGTGTGCATAAAAATATGGCCCACAAAAAATTTATTGTAAAATACAAAAAAAAAAATGTAGGATCATTTGGATGATTTAGCAGCACAATTAAATGAATTGGCCGTGGTCTCCTCTCAACAGCCGCAGCCACAGACAGCAATATGCGGCGGACAGCCGCAACTGGCACAGCCGGAGGCGCCGCCGCGGAACAATCGACAATCGGGTGCATCTTCGGGCAATGGGGCGATCTGTGTATCGGCTTCCTCGTCGTCATCCAAGCCGTCCGCGGTACAGCCACAGCAACAGTCCAACAATCATATGGGACAGGCTGTCGTCAATCCGTTGGATCCGCCTGACAGCAGCGACTCGGACAGCGAACCGGATGAGCCCAACGATAGGGCACGCAACGATGGCACACTTTTGGCCAGTGATCCGCCCAAGCCACTGTAAGTACAACGTAATCCAAAAATACAGAAACCCATGCCGCACAAAACGGGAGGCGTTTCAAAATTTGCATTGCAACACAGTTTGTTAATGTTGCTACACAAAATTTACTAGCAATTTGCAAATGGCGCACAACACTTCACATTTATAATGGATATATCTATATTTATATATAAATATGGACTGCAACAAATATTTAAACTCAGCGAACCTTTTATGAAAATTATTTCATAGAAATTAGTTTAATGGATTTATGGAAAATTGAAAAATTTGTTGTTAAACCATAAAAATGAATGAATTGTTTACATTTCACTAATTTATGGTTGTGTCACAGATATAAATAGATCCATTAGTAAATTTAGCAATTGTTAAAGAACTTATCGTATACAATACAAATTCACAACATGCTATATAATTTTCTGCCACCTATTACCGTTATCGTTACCCACACCACTGCTCCACATCCACTTTACATTACTTCCCAACATTATTTTCATGCCACACATTTATCGATTTGTTTGAAATGCCGTCCCGTTTTTGCGTTTTGCCGTTTTGTGTTTTTCTGGTTTTTTGTTTTCGGTTTTTTGTTTTTTGGTTTGTTCAGACCCGAATTTTCATACAGGCCTGGCTTGGGACCCGTCTCCGAGGACACAACAACAACAACTGCCACACCGTTGACCCACGGCAGTGGTGGGCCTCCAAATCGACCCTTGCCACCGACGCCGGATGACGATGATCAGGCTGGAGATCGTACGCTGATCCTGAAGCGCGTAAGTAGACGCCATCTAAAATTACAGTACAACCCATTAAATCTAATTATTATATTACTTAGATTAGTTTCTTTTAGTATGTTTCTTTTAGTTTAGTTTTTAGTTGTTTTTTCACTTTCACTTTGAGATATATACTTTTACTGAGATACGTTGAGAAGTATTAGGGCAAAAGTTTAGGTTACTCTAATCTTAACCATTAGGCAGCTGTACAAATTGTAATTAGCTTTTGTAGGGTTAAAGGTCTTAATAATTATGAAAGAAAACAAAACCCCAAAAAAAAAAGTATATTAATATTAGTCTATTAAATCAACAACAACAAAAGTTTGGATGGTTGTGGTTCTATTTAGACAACTTTATGCAGCAATTACTTTATACTATATACTATATATATAATTTATTTTTAACTCTTAACCGCCCAATTTGATGAATGAACGAGTTTCATTTGAGCCTAGTTTAAACTATTATAAACTACATACTTATTTCTATACTCAATACATATTTTTTTAATTATTTTGATCAGAATGTATCGCAAGAAAAGAAAAACTCGGTATGCAACTTTTTTCGTGAATTACTTTTGTACAAAGTTTTATGTAATATTCCCAATCTTTATAATTTTTAAATCTGTCTGTGTCATATATATTTTATTCTACAATTTTCGATTGACTTTCAAAAATGATTTTCGGTTTTAACTTGTGTATGTTTTGTATGAAAATGATATGCACTGATGCAATGAATGTTTACACGGGCACATTCCATCTACAAACTTGAGAGCTGGAAAACAGTCGAAAACAAATAAATTGATGAATTTCAATTAAATAATATGTAAAAGTGACTGTGATAGTTTTCCAGCTTTAATACATACTTTCATAAATGTATACAGATAATATATCAAAGGTAGGCGTCAAACAAGTGCATCCGACTGGTTTCAGAACATGACATTAAATATTTATATATTTACGCATTGTAAACACACCTTTGCACCACAATGTGCATTACTATCCACCCTTCCTCCACACAAGCAAAACACCAACAAACAAATACCCCAATTATCTTATAAACATCAATATTATATGGAATGTAATGCAATGAGGGAATTCATGAAAAACTTTCCATGCTACAAGCGGTTTTTTTTGGGCAAGAAATCAATTTAGACTGTAGAAATGTAATGCAACCGAAACCTAACAACAATTCTTCTCTTGCGCTGTTACTCACAACAACAACATTAACTACAACAACAATTAGTTGTTCAACAACAACCAGACCACCAACATGAACAACTACCCTAAACAGGAATTAGAACATAACATAAATCGCTTACAAAAATCCGCTTCCACCTCGCATGCGCCAAAGAGAGCCGAAGACGCAAAACTCTTACGCGACTGGAACTTTGATAAGTTCTTTCCCAAGAGTACCAATGGTGGCGCTGGCAGCAGCAGCAGCGGCAGCAGTAGCAGCACCACAGCCAGCCTTAGTCGCAGCTCACATTTGAGCACACTAAAAGTGGAGACGAGGCTGCAGCGAGCCAGTGTCGCGGAGGCCATAGCACGTCCTGTGCCCAAAGGCTATCAGCCGCTAAAAGGCGCCAGCTCTACGGCTGGCGTCAATATTGCCAAAGAACGCAGCAGCTCCACACAGCAGACGCAGGCGCAGGCGCAGCACAAGCGACAGGAGTCTGACTCAAAGTTGCCCAGTTTTGAGCGGGGCTTTCGACGCGAGAATTCTGATTTTTTCCCGTTAACAAAGCGCCATTCGGCTGTGCTCAGCGGCAGCGTCACTGCCAGCAGTGGCAGCGCTGCCACAGCTCAGCTGCAGTCGCCACAGCTTGTGCAGCAGCAGCGCGCCAGTGCCATGTACAAAAGGAACAGCATTTACAACAGCAGTAAGGAGAACAGCACGCTGACAGGAGCAGCTTCTGCTGCCAATAACAAAACCAAAGCAACGTCCACTGCCGGCAGCCACAAATCAGCAGCACCAACAGCAAAACCAACAACAGCAGCAGCGCCCACAAAGTCCAGTTTTAATTTAAATTTTCTGCGTCCGCGTCGCGAAAAGACTGAGTCTGTCATTGTGCTGCAGAATGCAGCGGCCCGAGCGCAGCAACATCAGCAGCAGCAGCAACAACAACAACAAACGCTACAGCTACAGCCACAGCAACAACAACAGCAGCTACAGCCGCAGCAGCAGGTAAACGTTCTCAGCTCGCACGCATCAAAAAAAAAAGAATTCAAACAAACAAAAAGAACAAAGCATCAGATGAAAAAAAAACTATTCAAATATATATCGTTCATTTATTGTGTTTTGTCTTGGCGCCAGAAACGTAAACCAAACCAAACTACTTGAAAACAAAATCACCAAACAACAAAAAAAAACAAAAGAAAAGAAACCAAGCGTAATGCAAATAAAATTTACCATTTGGCTAGAATTCCGATACTCACCGCCACACGCCCACCAACACACTCACACACATATATATGTATTGCTCACTCTCTCTCTCTCTCTCTGTATATCTTTTCTTCGCATCTGAATCTCCATTCTATTTCTCTGTTGTTTGATCTCACCTGACAGCACCCACGCTGTTGTTTACACATGTACAAACAAAAGCCGCATACTGTTAATAACATTGAACTAACAGCTCGTAAATATAAATGATATTTGACAGCAAAGTATAATAATCGAAAATTCGCTGAGTGTACTTTGCTGTTTTCTTTTTTTTTCCCATCTTTGCTTTGATTTACACAGGCATGTTTACTATTATCATTTCATCTGCATTTGGTTCTCTAATTAGAAACATCAACTAATTCTAAATGGTTACATATAACATTCATAATAATATAAGTAATTCGCATTACTCACCATTTAGTGCTATTTTCGGTCTGCCACATTTAAATGCTGCTTGAAATATAACAACTTGACTTATTATGCATAATACAAAGCGCACCTTGGTACACGGTCAAATATCGCAGTATTTATCCAATAAAGGTTTTTTTTACCATTGTATGTATATAATTTTACCATCAACATAATAATAAAAGTATCGAATGCTAATGAGATGCTAATATTGAATAGAAAAATCACATAGCAGGCTTAACTTTTAAGCTTATTGTACTCTATCTGTTAATAACGTGATTAGCCCATTGTGATATTAGCTCAAAATTGATATTATGTAGGAATTAAGAAAGTATACAAAAAGGTATTGTAAATACAGAATAAAATAATGGTCAGAAACATATTTGAAAAAAGCTGATTTTTTTTTATAAAGAAATTAATTGGAGATATACCAACATTTATTTAGGCTTAGAATGATTTACTCAAGACCAAGTAAAATATGCTTTGAAATATTAAACACCTAAACTATTTGTTGCTTGCTTTGCTTTACCCATAATTCATTCATTAGAGCAAAATTGTTTTAAAGCTGTTATATTATGCGCAATTCGAAAAGTTTATTGGTTTGGTTAGCATACTGTTCAATATGTTAATTGAATTAAAAGCCATCCTCAAGTTATGTGATGTTTGCAAATTGAGCAACGTTTTTGCCTGCTGTGCAGAAAACAAACCCCCACCCCCCTCGTGAATGTTGCGCTAAACAAAACTAAAATAATCTTAAGTGCTTTGTACTCTTCCTCGTAGCACCACTGTTAAAACAGCAAGAAGCAATTTTGAGACAATTAAAAAAAAAATCTTTATGTTTTAGTTTGTAAGCTTTTTAGTGTTACAATGTTGAAGAGAAGAATTTGTAGGCGTCTCCAGTATCCTTAAGTATCTCATTGGCATTCATTTTGCTTTCTTTTTGAATCTGTCCCTATTTGCCTATCTGTTTTATGACTCTTTCAATTTGTTGTTTATTCATTACTTTTTGTTGTTACCTTTTCAAAAAAAAAAAACCATTTATAACCCAGTTGACTCGTTTTAATTTAATTTCCAAATGTTTTGTTTCTCAAATTTATTACGTCCATTTAAAACTTTTGATTACAAACTTTTTCTCATATGCATTTAAACGGAATTTTTCTCATTCTCTATTCTCCTTCTCTACATCTGACAGAATCGCTCGGTAGCTGGCAGCGGCGCTGGTGGGGACAACAGTGGCCTTGGCACACCCGGCACCCGAACCAGCAGCGTTCTGCCAGATCTGCTCAGCCAGGCATCGCCAGCAACGCCGGCACGCCACGATAAATCATCCAGTGAGGAGGTGAGTAGCGCTTCAGTCGTCGTCCCATTATTAATACCCCTATTATTATTTATCTCAACCGATTCGATTTTTCACTGTGTGTTTTGTGCGTTCAACTCAACTCAGCGTTTTCGAGTTGCCAATTTTTGTTATTTGTTTTCTTCTTTATTTTTTTAAATTGTTTGTTATCTGTCCTACGCATAATCAAAGAAAGAAAATAACCACCAACTATTAATCACGAGTCATTTGCAATTCATCATTTGCAAATTCATTTGCATTAAAAAAAGAGTAAATGGAACAATCTCTCATTAAATCAAATGCATTTTTGCTTTATAAGCACTTTCTTTTTTTAAAATAGATACGTTTCAAATTTTTCCCATATGAAACGTATTGTATTAAAAATATCCGTTTTGCCTTATAGTTTTTTTGTCTTATATGTTTTTTATTTTTTGTGCTTAAACAAAATTATACTGACTTATTCAAAATTACCTAACCCTCCCTTAAGTGTGACTAATCCAAAAGAATATCTTAGCATATACATTTTTCTTTGACGTGGAGCAAAGTTCATTATGAAGAGCGCGTAACGAAATCAAAAATTATCCATACAAATAAATTAGATACATCTAATTAAATTGGTCGAGAATTTCCAAAAAAATAAACCCGAAAGAATTGAAAATAATAAAATGTGCATGCAAGTTGAGTTGCAGCTTTTATAAGTGCATGTTTTTCTTTTTAAATGAATCAAACCAAATGAATTTTTAAATTTAACCAAATTAAACAAAAAACCGTTACAAACACTTTCTTCTTCTTAATTGTGCTTTGTCTTTCCGCAACGTTTGAGCTGATGGCCACTACGATATATTCTAACAAATTACAAAATACAAATCAATTACAAACAAACCAAAATTTACAATAGTAAGTATGAAAAACAATAAACATCAAAAGCAATAGTTTTCAAACACCAACCAAAACCAAACAAAATACTCTTTGTAAAAATCTAAAAAAAAAAACGTATACCAACTCCCAACAAATACCAAACTTTTGTGAATAGTAGTTTTTATATATGTGTCATGTGTTATTGTACATAATATTAAATGTGCAGGGCTTCTTATAGTACTGAACTCAAATTAAACAGTATCGCACCAGGAATGCCTTTTGTTTTAGCTTTCTATTGTATATAAATACATATTCTCAATATATTATCATTATTATTTGCTCGTGCAATATACCTATGCATTCCACTGTGCTCGCTCTTTACTTCATTCTCTCTTTCTCTCTCTCTCTCTCTATCACTGTCGCTCTACCATTCATATTGTGTGTTTCAAAGCAGGCAGCTTCATATCACTGTCACTAACATTTCGTCTTGCCAGCAGCGCTGTAAACGCACTGTACATATAACAGACACTCAGAGGGCAATGATCCTCGTAAAACCTGTATTTTCATTCTTATTGTTTTTCTACACACACATACACGCACACACACACACTTATACACCACACACAAATCAATTAAAACTTTTTGTTAAAGATTTTTTTACCATTGGCCTCCGGGGAAAGACTAATCACATTTTATTTAGCTTATATTATTGTTAACATTTTTCACACATTTCCTAGCTCTGCAAACATATTTTTGGCTATTGTTTAATTTATTTATTTTTTAATTGTCGCTAGCATAAGCAGCACTCAATATTTAACCACCCCCACATACACACACATACACACAAACACTGCCTACCAATTCCCACTCAGCATGTTTAATTTATTAATGAATTTATTTTGTTGACAACTCGAAGACTAATTGAAATTTTTTCTTGCACTTTTTCTATTTTCTTTTCTCTTTAATTACAAAATACCAAACAAAACCAAAAAACAAAAAAAAATATATCGAATCCAAACAAATATATAAATCAAACAACCAATCAATCAATCAAATATAAAGTATCAAGCGGCCATTAGTTCATCCGTGCATTCCACGCCATCGAAATCGTTTATCGCTAGCAGCAGCAGCGCCGCCGGAGGCGTCGCCGTCGGCGTTGGCGGCCACGGTCATGGCGGCGGCAGCGTTGTCGGTGGTGTAATTATTAGCACAAATAATTCACCACAATCAACCATATCGCTGGCCTCATCGACATCGAATTCGCGCCAAAATTCGCCAAAGAATTCGATTAGTAAAACGCGTTCTTCCAGCAGTATTACTAATTTATTGCATAAATCTGCTTCTTCCTCCTCCGCGAACATTCACCACCTGACGCCCTGCTCGTCAACATCGAATGCGTCCGCCAACTCGTCACATGTGCCACCGCACGCTTATGCGTTGCAACAGAAACAACGCAGTTTTCTCACCTTCGGCTTTGGTGCCGGCGGCTCGGGTCCGACCCGTCGGGAGTCGACCGTCAATGTGAATGTGACGCCCACATCGCACGAGGTGGCCAACGATACGCCCGAGATACGTAAGTATAAGAAACGCTTCAACTCGGAGATTCTATGTGCCGCGCTTTGGGGTGTCAATTTGCTGATTGGCACCGAGAATGGACTCATGTTGCTCGATCGTTCCGGTCAGGGCAAGGTAAGTGCCACATCCCATTACAAATCAGGACACACATTAATCGGCCTCTTCTTTCTTTTCGTGTGTGTGAACAGGTCTATCAGCTTATCTCGCGTCGCCGTTTCCAACAGATGGAGGTGCTAGAGGGCCAAAATATATTGGTTACCATATCCGGGAAAAAGAATCGTGTGCGCGTCTATTATTTGTCCTGGCTAAAGTCGAAGATCTTGCGCACCGATGGACTCTCCGATGTAAGTTTCAAAACTGGCAAACTGTATTCGATTGTAAAACTAATGTTTGATTTTATTTACATTTTTTTAAAATGCGTACAGCAAGTGGAGCGTCGCAATGGTTGGATAAATGTGGGTGATCTACAAGGTGCTGTACATTTTAAGATTGTCAAATACGAGAGGATTAAGTTCCTAGTGATTGCACTAAAAGACTCAATTGAAATTTATGCATGGGCGCCCAAACCATATCACAAATTTATGGCATTTAAGGTGATTTCAATAAGTAATCTGCTTCTGGAATATTCTAACTAACATGCCAATTACTTTTATTATTATGTTTAGAATTTTGGTGAACTGGAACATCGCCCCCTTTTGGTCGATCTCACAATTGAGGATCAGTCGCGATTGAAAGTGATTTATGGTTCCGCCGAGGGTTTCCATGCAGTTGATTTAGATTCGGCTGAAGTATACGATATATATCTTCCTAAGCATGTAAGTGGTGCCGCATGCCAAACAACTACTGATTGGATATATCCAGTAAATGCGAAATTCCAACCACAGACTCAGGGTGCAATCATTCCGCATTGTATTGTGGCGCTTCCAAATTCAAACGGTATGCAACTACTGCTGTGCTATGACAACGAAGGCGTCTATGTGAACACTGGCGGACGTGTATCCAAGAACATTGTGCTGCAGGCAAGTAAAAACAATAATAATTATAATTCTTTGATTTTAAACTGTCTCTTTTTTGCAGTGGGGCGAGATGCCCACTTCGGTGGCCTACATTGGCACTGGACAGATTATGGGCTGGGGCAATAAAGCAATAGAGGTGCGCATTAAATGTGATTCTTCAATTTCGAATTAGAAATAATCTAATTTTCATATTGCATTACAGATACGTTCCGTTGAAAGCGGCCATTTGGATGGTGTGTTTATGCACAAGAAGGCGCAGCGCTTGAAATTCCTTTGCGAGCGCAATGACAAAGTATTCTTCAGCAGTGCCAAAGGTGCTTCATCGTGTCAAATCTACTTCATGACGCTCAACAAGCCGGGCATGGCCAATTGGTAATTGGTTAAATGAATAACTGACGAGCCACACCCTTCCGCAAGATACTTGGCAAACTCTGATCCATAGATGATCCAACATTCAAAACAACATTTTCTTCTTATTTTACAAGCTATAAAACAGCTACAAAAAAATATCTAAAGAGAACGTTTACAACACACACTGAACACACCCAAAACCCACTCTCACACACACACACCTTAGCTCGATATAAGTAAAAAGTTCATAATTCTTAAGTGAGAACATTCTATACACAGTCACACATACCCAAACACGCCCACACACACACACAGACACTCGTAAACATGTGCTTATGAAATTTAACCCAGGAGAACGTTTCAATTAGTAAATGTGCTATGCATAAAAGTTACTCAACAATTGGAGTGCACAATTTTAAAACGAGCGTTTAAATAATGTATTTAAAAGAAAAGTTAATGGAAAAGCTCACTCGACGAGGTTTTTTTTTGCATTTGAAGCACAGAATTAGAACAGCAACGAGAGCAACGTCACATAAAAGTTGTTTTTGACAAGGAGACGGACACAGACAGACAAATATCTATGTATAATGAAGATTACATAACTAAATCGCAATTAATTTGTACTATGCACACGTACACTCCACTCACAAACACACCCACAAACTTACACACACCGCAATTTCATTTCAAATGTCATTTTATAAAATTGTGTGCATTGTTGTTTTCTACTTATTATAATTCGCCTACAAGTTAAACTTAAGTTAAAGCAAAAGCAACGCAGAGAAAGCTAAAGAAAATTATCGAATTGTGTGAGAGAAAATATGAAATTTGTTGATTTCTTTGACACACAGAATATATCGGTAATAATCTATTAGATATTGATTTGTGCGTTTCGAGCTAGTGCTAAAGAGCAAAGCAACATTTACAATTATATCACCAATATATTAAATAATGTCTCTGTATGCTCATTTTTATGAAAAGAAAACAAAAAAGAAAAAAGAAAAACAAAAACAAAAAGCGCCATTGTAAAAACTAAGTGATAAAAACAAGCAAGTAAATAATATTATAAATGAGAGCTGAACAAAACAAAATGTTATTAGAAAACGCCGCAACAATTATGATTGATGAATATGTATAAATTTAACAAGAGACAAAAAACCAGAAAGCAACACAAAAAAGCAAGCAAGCAAATTAACAATTATGCTTAACGAAATTTTGAACCTAACTTATGAGACAATTGATTGAGAGATTGCATAAAATTACATCATTTAAAATGCATATGTATGTCAAATATTGAAGACGACAACTAAACTTACAAGATTGGAGTGTAATTCGATAAACCTAGTTAAGCTGCATTTTTTACTGAACTTTTATACAGAACTTAAAAAAAAAAGAAAGCAAAAACGTAAAAAACAAAACAAAAAAGTAAGCAATGAAACGAAATTCTATAAAAAGCTAGCATGTTAAAATGGAAAACTCCTTAATTAGAGACGATAATAACGATAATAATGATGATTGATGATTGATTGATGATAATTATGAACTCCGCTTGTGTGCTGTGCATTTTCTTAGTGTCTACTATTGTTTTTGTTTTTCTCATCACGATTCCTGTGTGTGTGTGTGTGGTCAAGTTTTAAGCTTAGTTATTGAAATGGCTACGTTGCAATATACATACACATTCTTTCTCTATTACATTCTGTCGATCGGCACACAACAAACAAAAAACAAAATACAACTTGCAATACATATTTACATACATATGTCAAATTATGCTGACAGCCAAAATGCTGAAATATTATGAATTATTCTTCCTTGTTTTGTGTTGTTTTCTCACGTGCGTCCTTCCCTTATAAAAAAATTATGAAAAAAGCAAAAAACGATTGAAACTACTACACGTCTCAATAAAAAAATTTTTTAAATATTGTTTGTTTTTGTGTTATTAAAGAAAATAAATGTATACCCCTATGTCCCCCCTCCCCTAACCATATTTAATAATGTTCTTTAAACAAAAATGCACTAAAATGCAATTAAAAAACCGAATTAGTAATAATAAAATGCTTACTTTATTTCTAAAATAAAAAAGTAAATTGATGATGATGAAATGAATGTAAATCTAAATCGTAAAAAAAAATTATATATATAATCTCAAAATTAAAGAAAAAAATAAACAAAATCAACTGCAATTCAAACTTGAGTATTTTCGATATCAATGGGTGGGCACTTTTAATCGATTTGCGATACATACTACGTATGTTTTATAACACTAAGTGGGTACGAACAGCTGACGGAAAACAGCGTGAAGTTGGCAGCGCTGCCTGTCAAAAATTTGACAATTTGTGAGTATCTTCCTCTTCTCTCTTTTCTTTTTACCCGAGCATCGGTAGGTGTAGACTGCTGTAATGTTAATCGAAAAATTAAAAGCCATAGCTGCAACATCCGCAATAAATAATAAACAATATGTTTATGATGATTACTAAACTAGCACATGCGCTAGATATTTGTGACAGATGGCAGTGCGGAATAATATGAATCGCAATTAATCTTGTTGTGTTTCTTCACCTCTCAAATATGTAGAAATGGGTCGTGTAATTCGTGCACAGCGTAAGGGCGCCGGTTCCGTCTTTAAGGCGCACGTCAAGAAGCGCAAGGGAGCCGCCAAGCTGCGTTCTCTGGACTTTGCCGAGCGCTCTGGATACATTCGTGGCGTCGTCAAGGTGAGTTTCTTGGTTCCGTGAATGATATGGCAACAGTGAATTATGCTAACTGAATTTGTTTTGTATATTTTAGGACATCATTCACGATCCAGGTCGTGGTGCTCCTTTGGCCGTCGTCCACTTCCGCGATCCCTATCGCTACAAGGTCCGCAAGGAGCTGTTCATCGCCCCCGAGGGCATGCACACCGGCCAGTTCGTCTACTGTGGTCGCAAGGCCACTCTGCAGATTGGCAACGTGATGCCCCTGAGCCAGATGCCCGAGGGTACCATCGTCTGCAATCTCGAGGAGAAGACCGGTGACCGTGGCCGTTTGGCGCGCACCTCTGGCAACTATGCCACGGTGATTGCCCACAACCAGGACACAAAGAAGACCCGTGTCAAGCTGCCGTCTGGCGCCAAGAAGGTGGTGCCATCGGCCAATCGCGCCATGGTCGGCATTGTTGCCGGCGGCGGTCGTATTGACAAGCCCATCCTCAAGGCCGGTCGTGCCTACCACAAGTACAAGGTGAAGCGTAACAGCTGGCCAAAGGTACGTGGTGTTGCCATGAACCCCGTCGAGCATCCCCACGGTGGTGGTAACCATCAACATATTGGCAAGGCCTCAACAGTCAAGCGTGGCACATCTGCCGGTCGCAAGGTCGGTCTCATTGCTGCCCGTCGCACTGGTAGGATTCGTGGTGGCAAGGGCGATGCCAAGGACAAATAAGTATCTGGAAAATGGAGCTAATTCCGTCTGATATCGGTAGAATTGTGCTAATTGTATATGAAAATGTGTATGTGGTCAAAATGCTATTGAAGCGGCGGAATAAAAAAATTATTTCTAAACAAATGTCATACATTATTTGTTGTTCTATTTACAAAATATATTTATTATGTGGGTCTAGTAAATTTACAAAACAAAAAAGTTGTTTATAGTGTGGCTCCACTGTTTACCAAACAAGGGTATCGATAATCCACAAAAGTGATTGAGTACATTATCGACTTGTTTTTGCGTCTTTAATATCTCGAACGTAGCACATAGGGCTAAACTTATATTTATTTATGAGGATCTAACCTTAGTTAAATAGTCTTGATAATTAAAATTAATAATAATAATAATAATAATAAAAATTAATAAAATAAACAAATCCAAAAAGATCACCATTAGTGCTTAACAGCCTCGATAAATGCGGCGAAAATAACTACAGCGACCGATGCTGTTAAGTTAATTTTATACCAATATTCTGCACTGTGAAGCAGCTGTTAAATTCAAATAATCTCCTAAATCAATGTTTGTCCTCTAAACAAGTTTATGGCGCAACAAAATCCGCAATAATTAAAAAATTAAATAATTAATAAATACCAAGCAATTCGATATTTGAGTTGACTGAAGTTATAAGCCGTCACTGTTAAATAGGATTAGCAGCAATGTTAAATAATTTTGTACCGCTGTTAAGTTGCTATTAAAATAATGAAAGGAAATGCGCGAGTGTTGGTGCGTTGTTGTGAGCGGACGACAGTAAAAATAAACGGGAATTTGTTATAAATAATCGCTGCCAATAAATAAACAATGGATAGCACATTCCACGAAGGATGGCTTATAAAGTCACCGCCATCCAAGCGCATTTGGCGTGCTGTAAGTTTATTGACCCAAGGGCTAAAGGCAAAGCATATATATTTTTTTTGTGCAATGCAAATACCAAATGGTCAGTCAAATTGGCAATTTGCAAGCTTCAGGCAAAGCATACGGTAATATAGCTAACAGCAGCAACAACAAGAAATGAGCAGTTAACTGTTTTTTCCGCTCGGTTCTACACTGAGTCATACAAAGAAACGCACCAACCAGTGGCATTTTTTTATATGTACAATTACGCTCTGTATACATTTGTGTGTGTGTGTTTGTGTGCAAGAGAGAGTGTGTTTGTGTGTGTATGTGTGATCATTTGTTTGTTGCTGTTGTTGTGTGTCCGATAATCATTTTTAATTCATTAATAAGCGGCTGACGGGCAGGGCACGAACTGCATGGCTGATGATATCCGAGTTGTTGTTGTTGTTGCCGCTGAAGTTGCTTGAAAAGGCTTCAGAAGTGATTAAAAAGCAAAACAAGCTAAAAGCCGCAAACATAAATGTTGTTGCTGCAAATTTGTAAACTGTGAATGAGCTTTTACAGTTGTATATATTTATATATGTATGCATATATATATAAATGTGTGTGCGTATATTTACTGTTACTGTTTATGTTTCGCTTTTAAGGCGTGGGAATATTTTTGTGTGGCTGTATTGAAAATTTGACGCTTAATTAACTGTTTACCCTGCGCTAACCGTTAAGCGCCGTTGAGTATTAAATTACAACAATACAAGCAGCAACAACAGTTTAGCAACTGTTGCCCATTTCATCCAAATTAATGCTTCCAAGTGGAAAGCGATCAACAAGGCACGTATGTATTTACACACTTATGTACATACATCCGATTTATATGTATGCGTGCACATAAAAAAAACTATTTACATAAACAAGTCTAAGGGCGATAAGAAGCCACACAGCACGCACAAAAACAATGACGCGCTTGTTGTTGATATTTTTGCTTTTGCTTTTGCTTTTGTCTTTGACTATTGTTATTATTACTATTAAGGCAAGCCCTTTTATAGGGGTTATACAAGCCATATAGCATATGTCCATCCCTGTTTCTTTTCTTATACTCTTACTATAAGTAGTACAAGTTGATCACTAAATACGCAACTCTTTGTTGATTTCGGGTACTCGAATAGTTTATAAATGCATTAGACATATTTTTATACAATTTACTTCATTAACCGTTAGGGTATTTAATATTCGGCTCTTCACTGTTATTATTATGTGTTTAATTCTGTTGCGCCGCAGGGTGTTAATTCGTCCATGATGTGTGTGGCATAATGTTTATTGTTTATAATTGAATTAAGCGTGAAACTGTGCAGACAACAATGCAAATTTGTCTGTCGAAAACCAATAAAAAAAAGTGATAGTAGATACAATATATACCCTTAAATTTAGATGTTGTAAATGTATAACCATTCATCTTCATCTGCTGTTGCGGTAGCATTAATGATTGACCTGTAGAAGTGGTGTACAGCAGTGAATCATGAAATTTTCAAATGTATCATCTGCAAAACCAAATTCTTACGCACTTAAGTTGGCAGGCAAAGTTCCTCAAATACCGGATTAATAATGGAAGGGTATTTGGCACTGATCTTGCTATTTTTCTGCCAATAATTTGGCATTCTTCCACTTGTGGATCAGCGATACTGAAAGAATTTATAAACAAAAAAAAATAATTCCAAATTTATATTTACTGAACTATAAACAATCTTTAATCAAACGGCTAATGGGTAATGTAAACAATTTTGTTTCAAATGTGGTAGAGACTTTAAACGATTGAGATATTTCTACGATGTTATAAAAGCTAATGATATATAGAAACAGAACTTCTACGCAACATATTCCATAACAGCAATACAAAATTTCGCATGCAAATTGTTACACCTTTGATTTTAGACAACCTTGCAGGGTATTTGTCGGTCAAAATTTCTTGACTGAAGCTTTTTTAGTACAAAGTAGCTTGTTTATTACTAATCAGTAGATCGTGTCACATCGGACTTCCGTCTTTTTAATGAGCCACTTAATTGACGTTTTGAATACATGTTAAAATAAAACTATAATCTAATTACTTAATGCGTGCAAAAGCTAAGCTTACGAGAAACCAAAAAGTAGCAATAACAATTTACCTGCTCTTATCTTGATGAGCTGTGGTGTAAAGGGAAAGAAGTGTAAAGAGGGCTCAGCTCATTGGGGAGTCAACAGACAACAAGTCGTTGTCTGTAAACCATTTCAGCTGTTTGTTTGGCAATGCGAATTGTGGGTGTGGGTGTTGGTGTGGTTGTCAACTGCTGATTACTCAAGAAAATGCCAATGTAAATGCGTTTCGCGGAAAAGCTGACAGCAACTGCCAGCAGCGCAGTAAGCAGCGACGTCAACAGCAAACAAAGCGTCGCTTAGTCACCGCTGCTGATAGTTGGTGTTGCTGCTGCTGCTGCTGCTGTTGTTGTTTGCAGTCATGCAGTGAACTATCATTTCATACATACATATTGGAATTGGCTGACGGTCCAACTATCTAACTGTCCAACTGTTCGCTTGCCCGTTGACCGTGCGCTTATCGAGTGGAAACTCTTGTTTTTGTGTTGTGTTTTTTTTTCAGCGCTGGCGCCGTCGCTGGTTTACGTTGAAACAGGGCGAGATACCGGAGCAGTTTTGCCTTGAATACTATACGGATCAATACTGCCGTAAGCTGAAGGGTGTCATAGATCTGGATCAATGCGAGCAAGTCGATTGTGGTCTGCGTCTCGAGAATCGCAAACAGAAGTTTCAGTACATGTTCGATATTAAGACGCCAAAGCGCACATATTACCTGGCCGCCGAGACGGAAGCGAGCATGCGCGATTGGGTGAACTGCATCTGTCAGGTGTGCCATCTGCATGACACCAAGCAATCCAATGAGCTGCCACTGGGCGCTACAGCAACATCCACAGCAGCAGCAGCGGCGGCAGCAGCAGCAGGTAAGTGCCATAAACCAACAAGTAAAAACTCGTTGCCAACACTTTCACTTAACCATGTTTAATTTTCCAGATGATACTCGCAATGCACAGCAGCACACCAGTTCCAGCGGCGCATTGAGCAACTCCACACAGAATACAACAACCACATCGCTGCACTCCTCGGCGGGGACGACGGCCAGTTCGCTGCTGCGTCGCCCGGCTGTCATTGATCAGCAGCCGCAGAGCTTGACCAACAATAACTCGGACTCGGTCTATGTGAATACTGACTATAATAATCGAGAGACATTGCTGTGCGATGCGCACTTTGATCAGCAACAGTTGTTGTCGGCAGCACAGCAACAGCCGCCGCCTTCGCCTGCCACAGCGCTCTATTTGAATCAAAGTGCGCTGATTCAGGCCCAGACACAGGCAGCAGTCGCCGAGCAACAACAGCAGCAGGCTCAGGCTCAAGCAGCTGCTGCTCGACTTGCGATCAATGCGAATGGAGTTGTGCGCAAGTTGCCCGAGCATTTGGTGCTAACACAGCAGACTCTGTCGGAGGCCATGGCACAGCAACAGCATAGCAGTGTGCAGGCTTCACCAGCGCTGAGCACCGCTTCCGGGCCGTATATACCCATTAGTGAGTGCTTTACGGGCAGCCCCAAATTGTTGCTGGACAGTCATGCCAGTGCGGCGGGTGCTCTGAACAATTTGGATCCCAAATTCTATGATACGCCGCGCAGTCATAACAACATTGGTCTGAACCTGACCAACGATCAATCCTATTCACCCAAAATTACCAACTGCAGCTTGGTAAGTTTCTCAATTATTTTAAAATTGCAATCATTAATTGATGGCCATTACAGCAACAACTGGCGAATGCGCATGCGAACAGCGGCAAGCAGCGCAGTCAACGCTCCGATTCTGACTCGGAGAGCGTTTTCACCGATGATGACGAGTGGGCGCATCCGTTGCCGCTACGCGAGAATGTTGGTGAGTCAACAGTAGAGTTATGATTATGAATTCATATAATATATGGGCTCTAAATATACAAGCAGATACTTACAATTCTGTCTCTCTCTTTGATAGATCGCAGCACACGTCCCTCGGATAGCTCCATTGAGAACGAGTCATTTGTGCTGACCTATTCGCAGCGCTTCTCCAAAATGCCCGAAGATGGTGTCGCCTTGGCGACCACAGCAGCTGACAAGCAATCCAAGCAACAAGATACAATATCAGCAACACCAGCTGATGGTGCTGGTGAGCATTATACGCTGGAGAGGTTAGCCAAGGTGTTGAAGAACAAAAATAATCTCATACTGGACTTTAAGGACAATGAAAAGTATATATTATTCAAATTACAACTGCAACGAGAGTCTTTTGCTAAATCAGTCGCTTTTATTTATTAGATTGCCACGCGACCTGCCGCAGCTGTCGGATACGGAGAACACATCACCAGCGATTGTGGCCTCGGCTCGGCATGCCAATTCCTCGTTGATCGAAGAGAGCTATGACATTCCACGTTCGCATCAGTTGCCCTATTGCAATGTGGGACAGCTGTTGAACGAGCGACCCGTCACCAGTCCGCACAACACCAATCCCATAGCAGCCTCCACGCCCAATCTTATGGCAGACGCATGCGCTGTTGCGCTACCCAATCGCGGCCAGAATGCGCCCTATGCAACGACGACAGCCAATTCACCGACTAGTGCTCGCACCCTTCCACGCCAACATTGTTATACAAATGCAGCGCCCACCAGAATGGAGGGTAATGTGTTTCGCTATGATTTTATTGAGCAGGCCGATTGCCCGCCAGTTAATCGAAAGCTGAAACCCAAGGTAGGCAATCTGCCGCCGGAGGCGACGCATAAGTCGAGCGTGGAGGACAGGCCGCCAGAGGAGTTTCCCGCCAAGCCGCCAGTTGGTGCGATGGAGCAGGTGATCAGCAAACTGTACAACACAAAGCTGCAATCAAGTGGGCCGCCCAGTGTGGATCGGAAGTGTAAACCAAATGCCTACAAGGTGAGCATTTTAGTTTTCAGCATAAATCTAAATCCAAACTAACTGTTAACTTTATCGCTTTGCAGTTGGGCTCCTCGGCCACAATGTCGCCAGCAACGCGGCGGTCTTCGGGTGCACCACTTTCAATGGTGCTGCCGCACGAGACCGATGTCCATTCACCGGCAGCTGCTATCTATTTTCATGAGACGCGCACCCTGCCTCGCCAGCAACATCGACAGCATCCCAACAGCCCCGGCAGTCAATCAGTGCAACATCAGCGCACCGCCTCCGCAGCAGCAGCCATGACATCACCATCAGCATCGCCGGCAGCATGCATTGCTGCGGCACATAAGCAACACGCGAATGCAATGCAACAACAGTCGGAGCACAAGCTGCAATACTTTGATCTAGATGTGACCAACAAACCGCCGATGCTGAATCGCCAGAGCATGAGCGTTGGCAATTTGTATGCCCAGGGCGGCGGTGGCCTGACTAGTGTGCGTCTGGGGGCAACGGATGCGGCCTCGGTGCGTGTGCCAGTGCAAAGTAGCGTTGTCTACAACTTTGTTGACTTTGTCAAGACAGAGGCGTTTAAGCGCGTACGCGAGGAACGCAAGAAGGAGAGCAGCGAGAGCGGTGGCAACAAATAAGCAACACTTTCCATGACAACCACGACGCGCATTAATCTCAGTCGTCTTTCCGATTTGTTTTAGTGCCTACAAATGCTCTCTAAACAGTGCAAATTTCTAATTGGCTTTGACATTCATAATTCATACATATATAAAAAAAAAACGTAAAAACACACGCACACACACACTTCCACATCCATATACATATATATATATACATATTAATTACTTAGCCAATAAGTTAGTGTTATCCTAAGAGCATATTTGTGCCCTCAGCACTTCGTTGTGTGCTTTATAACCACTGCTGTGTGCATCTATCCAAAAAGATGTTTTGTCTTTTTATATTGTGCTTCCAATTTCCAAAATTTGACCACAGTTAATCAGTGTTAAAGCCTTTGCGATCAAAGCATGTATAACGTTTGTAAAAGCTATTTTTATATATATGTATACACCGACTCATGCAAACACGATAAACACACACACACACAATAGCTATTTATATACACCACGAATTTTTTTATGGTAAAGAATTATATACAATTTTATTAGTATTAAGCGTAACTCGTGTGCGACACAAGCTGTAGCTTGATATTGTGCTTTAATAAATCAACATTTATAGAACTACTTCCTGCGTAATCTTATTTTTATTCATATGGTAAACAATAAAATTGTTATCTATGGTTATAACTAGTTTCAAAAATTTGAAGGCTTAAGGCATACTCTGAGAAAGAAATACAAGTCTGGGACAATTGCCGGGACTGAAAAGCTGCAAAAATTGGTTTTCACGAATATAGCTCTAACTCGGCTTTTTTCCACGCTGAGACCTAATCCTTAAATGAAATCGACCAAAGAAATTGAGTGAAAAGTAAAATTCTGTGAAACAATCCAGAATTTATTGATTAAAAAAAATAATGTTAGCACTTTGTTTGGTAGCTAAGCCAACGTCAACATGTCCAGACGTATTGTAGCAACACAGTTTTTAAAATGTTTTGAAACTTGGCAACCATAAACAAGTTGTTTTCAAAGTCATACTTATAAAACTATAACTACAAACTAGCATTTAAAAATATACCTTACAGATTTCGGGAATCATTTTGCAGCCTTTGATATTTTTTTGAGCGATTAAGGTTAGCTCTGTTGAATTAAAGATAATGTCGCTGGTTTATATTACACATCACAATGAGAACATCTTCGATGTGGAGCGAGAGCACGAAAAGCCGCAGAATTTGTTGTCAAGTCAGGATGGTAGGTATATAGGCTATAGTCTATATAGGATTGCTTCGCTTAAGTACACAATATTCATACAGATACAGCGAAGAAAGCCGCCAAATTCTCCAAGGGATTGCGCGATCGTCTAAATATAGAGTACAAGAAACATTCGATGCAGGTTCTTGATGATGGCGTCCGTCTGCTCACCGATGCCAAAAAGTCCCATCATCGCACTATGGGTTGTGCCCATGTGCCGCTCGATCCGCCGTGCGCTTTCCTACGCAAGAACCAGGGCGTGAAGTGGCGTCGCGAGAATATGCACGTGTGTCCCAAAGGACAGTTGATGCCGCCATTGCCCGAGATGGGCAAAAAGATGCAGAAAGCGGACATGGTGCCAAATTTCGTATTGCGTAACATTAAGTGTGCACGAAACACAGTACAATGTCCGCCGCCACCACGCTATGTGGACACGCCCGGTGGGACGCGTCAGAATCTGCTCAATTCGGGCATGGTGCCACAGTTTGTGTGCCGCAAGGACTTTGGCCAAGTGCCCGTGTACATCAAGAAGACGAAGAAAATGCTTAATAAATTGCATGTCGACTGCCGTAAGGAGCAGTCGCGCCTTATGGGGATTTGCGGTGGCATGAAGCCATCAGATTCGCTGGCAGCCACTCAACCTACTCGAGCCGACGGCGCACCTCCAGATATGCCTGGCATGCGCTCCATGAATCAAGCAGAGCGTGACGAAATTCTTTTGGGTTTGCGGGCCCATTTGAATGAGATGACCAAGTCATATCAGACCATGTCCTTGCTGATTGACAGTGAGAGCAAGCGGCAGCGCAAGCGCAAACTTGAAAGCGATTTGCGGCAGGTCGAGCAGGATATTCTATTGCTGGAGACCACTCCCATTATCTATGTTTCACTGTATTAACTTTAATTCTAAGAAGCACACGCACGCACACACACACACTCGCAAAAAAAAATGTTTAATATAAATTTTACGAGCATGCTCTAAATTCCGAAACTTGCTCAAATCTGCAAACTCTCAAAAGAGAATAGCTTTAAAAGTAGTTATGCCAAAATAGTAAACTGCAGATTTAATTTGGTATCGGAATTTAGAACATTCATGCTCATGTCTATGCATCCAAAAGCTCCAATTTGTATTCTCCACGACAGCAGGGGCAGAGCAGCAAGCTATTCGGGGCATAAAGCTCCATCAGGAGCTGCTTCTCCAGCAGCGCCAGTCCACCGCACAGTGAGCAATAGTGTCGCTCCAGCGATGGCTTTAGCTAAGAAAATAAAAGCAATTAATGTTGTGGACATAGAAACAATGCCGTTCCTAATACTCACCTGCAGATAGGAAACGTTGCATAGCTGCACAGCTTCCTCGACGGTTGTATTGGGCACATTCAATTTAAGCTGCAGCTCTTCGAAATGCAACTCCAACTGGGCAATAAATCGTTTAATGGTCACGTTAAGTGAATGATCCTTTGGCAGCTGCTGTTTCAGTTGTTGTATGATGCGAGTACTCTCAGCCAACATAGATTGCGTTGCCTTCCGCTGAAATGCCGTTAGTTCATCTAAGCTACATAAGTATTGTAAGCGCAGTCGCATGTGAGTCATGGTTAACATGGCCAGGAGCACCTGCATTCTCAGCTTGGATTGTTCCAGCGGTTGATCGTTAAGTTGAACTCGCTGCGCTTGAATAATTGCATCAAGAACATGGTATTTGAGTTGTAGCTGCTTCTGTTGCGATTCTGTGGCCAACTCATCGAATGCAAACAAATCGAATGAGGCATAATTCGCGTACTCCTCTAGTTTGGTACCATTAAATATGTCCAAACGCATTTCGGCCAATATATCGCTGCAGCTGTTGATGGCTTCGTTGGGCAACAGACAGGTGTCCAGCTTAGCCATGGTATCCACTCTTTGCAGTCTGCCCACGCGCACCTGCAGTTGAAAACGCAGCAGAGTCGTATTGAGAACATATTCCTTGTTGCACGTTGAGAGCACAGTCAGTAAATTATTGTGCGGACTGCTAAACAGGCCGACGGGTTTAAAGTTCTCTGAATCCATCAACTCAATCAGCTGCATGCTAGCACTCAGCTGGACAGACTTATGGGTGAGCTCAATTCGATATAAGTCTCCACGTGCCGTCGCCAGAGCGTAGTTCCGATTCTCCAGTGTGCAAAGTGCTGAGGGAAATAAGAATTGTATTAACAATTTAGGTATTTCCATCGGATAAACGAACTTACCAGTGATCTTCATACCACCTGCATGGAGACGTGTCTCAAGCCATTGACCATTCTCTTTGCGGGGCATGCACCAAATCAGCAGATGCGCTGCCTTGCAGCAGACAATGTAGTAGCAGTTGCGTTCCCCACAATGTGTAATCAATGCTTGTTGCAGTCCCATGTGATCGGGTCGGAGCCAGAGCGTCTTCACCAGACATAGGCCCTCCTCGTCGGCGTCGTCAAACCTGTAAAGATGCACGAGTCCACTGTTGTCGCCCACCAGAAGTAGATCTTTAAAGATGTGCATATAACAGATGCGATCCAAAAGCGTCTGCAGCTGGCAATGAGTTAGCACAGATTTGGCGTCGGGGCTCAAAGTCAGTGTCCAAATGCTGCCGGTAGCTGTGCCCAGGACGAGCACATAATTGGCATCGACTGGACGCCAAGCGCACATAGTTATCCAACTGCGATCAATAAATGCCTGAAATTGGCGAAATGTATCGATCTTTGAAGCTGGCACTTCATACGGAGGCTGTAATGTGTCCCTGAGTGTAGTGGACACATTAAGACCATCTCCATAGTGATCCCAGGTCGTCTGCTCCACGCTCTTAGTTAACAAATCTACTGCCCCATAGCTGTTAAGCGTGGCCAACAGCATTTGGCCGCTGGGCAGAAGCTGTGGTGCTAATCTGGCTGCCATAATCTTCGGCACAGGCACTTCCTCTGAACAGACGGCTGTGTAAGTTGGCTCCAAGCTCAGCTGCTGCATCTCCAGCACATTGCTGCTCTCGTAGATATTCTGGAGATTCACTTTAAGCGACAGATGATCCAGTGGCCGCATTTTGTTTGAGCACTTGGAGCTGGCCAGAATGTAGGGGAAAGGCACTTGATATGTCGACTTGCTTGTCAGCTCCATGGTGAGCAGCTCCGTTTTGGAGCCAATAAGCGCAATGCAATTGCCATCTGTTGTGTAGGACACAAAGTCGTGGACAGTGTCCTGCCTAAGATCATCCTTGGCCAATTGTTCAAATTTTAGCGCTATACCAGCTGTTAAAATATAAAATATAAATTGTCGAATATTGATAAATTTATGGTCAAAGTTTAATTTTCTGGCATTTCGCTTGTGAAATTGGAAAAGAAAAAGAAAACAATTGCAAAGTCGATTAACACGTGCTATACAAACATAAAATATTCATTTTGTTTGTTTTTTATTATCACATTTAAGCCGATAGACGCAGACGCGTACAGCACGAGCACAACAAACACGTAAAATTCACGTGTTGCAAGCCTAGACAAAGTTCACAGCACACACACATGTGCATTCTTATGAATAGCATTTTAGTTCGTTTCGCACTCACTTTTGTCATCGCTAGCGTTTGTTTCAGTAGCTTTTTTCATTTCAAAGCAAACACAACTTTGTAGGAAGAGTGGAAAAACAACAGTAGCAAAAATATGGCAGCTAAGAATGGTGTTGAAATTATGAGAAATGCAGTGAAACTTGTGACCAAAGGCCCAAGTTTTGATCGCGTCACGAAAATGGTAAATGGAGACGAAAAACTCGCATAAAGAGCTACCAAAAAGGACGCAACAAACAGCTGAAGCAAAGTTTCGATATTATGTAAACAAGCCTATCGATAACTCGCCTCATTTGAATTCTTTGCAGGTAAAAATAATTAGCGGCGGTGATGGTTGCTGCGTGGGTGAATTTACCGTGGCTGCGGAGCATTTGAATCGCTTGGGCTCGCTGCATGGCGGCTTAACGGCTACCATATTAGACAATGTAACGACTTATGCACTGATGTCCAAGGGCTCAAATCCAGGCGTCACCTCCAACTTAAATGTGAGGTATTTGTCCGCGTCAAAACCTGGAGATGTCATTGAAGTGGATGCTGTTACTATACGAGCTGGTCGTAAACTGGCCTATATTGAGTGCGTGCTGCGAAATAAAGCCGATGGCCGAATCGTTGCCAAAGGTGGGCAAACAAAATTCGTGGACCTCTAAAAGTTACCTCAAGAAGCTTCCAGTCATCATATGTTATTAAAATGAGATAATTGCACATCAAATATTTGTAATGTCGAAATAGATTAAGACAGTTATTGTGCTATGATTTGATTAATAATTTATCGATAGTTGATGCTGCAACAGCTCGTCTCTAAAACTACTTGATATTTTTCTTATATTGTCATCCACACGTTTCGTAACAACAGAAAAATGGGCACGCGTAAAAAGGGTCTGGAGTTTGCCAAACATATTTCAGAGATTATAGCTAAGGCAACAGGCTTTGAGCGTCACTTGGAAAAGGTATGAATTTTATATAATAGATGAATCCCATTTCAACTGACAATTTTCAAGGTAAAAATACTTGATGGTGGCGATGGCCTTTGCACTGCCGAGTTCACCGTGGCGCCTGAGCATTTGAATACTATGGGTGGTTTGCATGGCGGGTATACGGCAACTTTGGTGGACATGGTAACCACCTATGCTCTAATGTCCAAGCCGTGTCACCCAGGTGTCTCAGTGGACCTCAATGTGAATTACCTGAAAACAGCAACAGTCGGCGACGAAGTCCTTATCGAAGCCAATTTGGTGAGGGCAGGTAAAACATTGGCCTTCATCGATTGCCAGTTGCGACACAAGAAGGATAACTCTGTGATAGCCAAGGGATCGCATACGAAATATGTAAACTTTGAGTAGCATGCTAAGATTTGCTATTAATGTGCTTTATTGTTACATGTGTAGCAGTAAATGTTTAGTTAATTGTTAATTAATTGCTTGCTCTGTGTGCATCATCGATTAGAGTTTATAGACGGATTCCATAGGTTTAAACTGTGTTGATTTGTATTATCATTTCTATATAACTTCAATCTTTGACACCATAAGTAAATTTTTCTCTTAATGGGATAAAACTTCAACGATAGTTTTCGATAAAATAAGTTGATACAAGTCTCATCATTATATAGAAATTATGTAAATGTTGATCCAGTGGAATCCGGCTATGAGTGTTAATGTGGCTACTAAGAATTAGGGTTTTGATTAATCGTTAAGTCGATATGCAAATTGCAAGATCCTCTGAGCCCATTTCACTTAACCACCTTGGATTTGGTTGGCATTACGGGGCAGTGTGGACAACAGGCTTCTGGAGGAGTCAGTGGCTCAATGCCAGGCGGGCAGCTGACCTCGCCGCACAGTTGACGCACACAGTTCACCTGTCCATGGAAGCAGTTGCACTTGGTGCACACATCCGGCGTCCAAACCTCGTTATTCAGTCGAGTGGTGCCCTTATCATCGACGCAGTGGCTCCGCTTGGGCTTCACGGCGACGGGCAGTGGTGCGGGCGCCAGTTGAACAATTTGTGCAACTGGTTCAGCATCGGCGGCATTGCATGAGTCCTCCAACTTGCGCAGTTTCTTGTGTAATTTCTTCAGCTCCTTCTGGAAGCTGCCAATAAGATCCTCCAAGCCGCTAACGCGTTCCTCATTCACTTCGTACAAAGCTTCCAGGGGGCTGTCATAACTTTCGGCAGTGGGCACCTCCGTCTCATAGCTGTGCACATCCCGCTTATTGCGCTGGCTGCGCTTGGTGTACGTCTGCGGAGTGTAGGAGTCAAAGATGGTTGGAAGGCTATTGCAGTTGCTGCACTCCTGCCACAAATATAGATTAATGCCGACGATGTCCTCGCACTGCTTGTAGCCGCCCTGATGCTTGGCCAGGATGAACACATTCTCTGTAACCTGATCGAAATTATCGCCCACATCGCACAGCACACGTCCCAAATTGGCCTGCTTGATCTGGACAAGCTGCTCGGGCAGGAAGACGCCCGGATTCTCATAGTAGAAACGATCACCATCACGCAGGCGACGGAATTGCTCCACCAGCAAGCATTGGAAGAGCGCACCCACCTTGCCGCCCTCCACCTGATCCTCCAGTATACCACCTAGCCATACATCAATGTTGTCAGGATGACCATAGAGCTCACGTAGCTTCTGCCTGATCCCTGCACTGCTAATCTCTCCGGCCAAATCATCAAAATCTTGAGCGACGGTCATATTACAGAACTTTCTATAGACATTATAGCCGGGAATGCCATGATCTCGTCCACGTTGTATGTTGATCGCAGCCAAGTCGAGAGCCACAGCGTGTGCCGTGTGGAACAGTTTCTCTGTGAGCTCCATGTTAAGATTTTCATCGGGTTTCTTCAGTTTAGCGGGAACAGCGAGCATGCCGCGCAACAAGGGATCTACTCCGCCCTCGTAGGCCAGACGCCAGGGTGCAAAGAAGGCCTTGTGCAGCTGCAGATTACCCTCGGGAATCGGCTGGAAACTTGAGTTTAAGCGATGCAGTATGGGATTAATGATGGTGTGTCCAAAACGCAGTGCAGCCGTTGCAAACTCATTGGCAATGCTCGGATTGATCTGAGGATTATAGCCACGATACTCGCCCAACATTTGCATGCCACTGTCACCAATGATGAGTGGAAGCCACTGCTTAAAGGTGATGTGCTGCATCTGTGCGCCGACAATCTTGCGTGCCTCCTGATACAGCTTATCGCCATCCCACTGTTTGTTAATCTCGTGCAGCTTGCTCGCGATGCGATTGTGTTCCCTCATCCAGATCGTATGCATGGCAAGCAGACCCACCTGCTCGTTAACCCTTATATCACCGGAGACAAAGCATTTCATTTGGTGCTCATCCAGATCACGGCGACAGTCAATGCCGTCCTGCGGCGCAGCAAAGGGCAACATATCCTTCTGTTTGGGAAAGTGGACGCCCACGCGGAGTAGACCCTCATCGGAGGTCAGGTTGCGCAGCTCCTGGGCGAAGGGTTCATTATAGCCATAAATCTGTGAGCCATCTATGTAGGCTGTCAGCTGATTGATCTGCTCGCGATGCTGCACGTCGTTGAAGAACAGCGAAGTCATGCCAGAACCACAGATGGCACTGGAGCGCACCAAATCAATGCAGCGACGATTTGTCACGCGTAGATCGTTCGGAGGCACTTCAATGGGATAGCAGGGCGGGGCAAATTCACAAGTCTTCTTGCAATCAACGCCATCCCAGCTTTCCGAACTAAGCGAGGGGATGGCGTGATCCAGATCGTGATCCAGAAACTGGCCCCACTGCATGACCATGTGGGTAATGCGTGCATCTGGCGTAATATCCTTGGTGGCCACCACTGAGGTCGACACAAGACGAGCACTTGGCTTTGGATGACCCGAATAGAGGACACCCTTTGTCCAACCCACGGGCATGCTGAAGCCGTTCTCATAGATGGGTGGCGCCAGTCGTCTGAATGCCGTCAAGGATGCACCCCATGTCGGATGCATCAGATTATTGCAGGTGCCCTCAATGCTGCGATATTTCGAGTGGAAGCACATATCCGTACAATTGGGCATTTCGCGATGCTCCTGGCAGCCCGACAGCTCCGCCACCAGATGCAAATGCTCACGGGACAGCAGATCCCTAAACTCATAGCTTTTGCTCTCCATGGTCAGATTATCGCCTCGCTCCACATGCTTCCTAATGTTCACCAGTGTGCGCTCATAGATTTCCGCGGCACGTGCCAACTGCCTGGCCTGGCCAGTGGGAAAGCGAAAGATACGCAATAAATTTCCATAGTTTGGTGGAGCACGAGTGGAGCGATTGGCGAACAGTGTGTCCAGTGTGTTGTTAATGGCCACATCGATTTCCTTGGCCGCCTCGGCAAAGGCAACGCGCACATAACGATCTCCAGGTGCCAAATCCACATTGTTTCTGCAAAAAACATAATTTATTGATTGAGCTTAAAGTTTGAAAAGAAAGAAATTTTGGGATTTTATTGGCAGGAAATCAGCTACAACCATTTCTAGCAATCTAAAGTTATGTGGAAATTGTAAACTATTTGCGAACTAAAATCAGTTTAAATTTCATAGCGTTACAAATTTTAAACGACCAGTCTTTCGCTTATCTCATAAAAGCAAATTCATTAATTAATATTACACAAAAAAAAAAAAACATAAAAAGAGTAGACCAACTTTTTACATTCCACACTTTAATTGCAATTAATTTTTCCAAAGCGTCAGAAGTTGCTTAAAACTTCATTGTCGTTGTCTCATGAAAAGCCAGAAGTAAACTAAAATTCTTGTTTTTTTTTTTGTAGTTTCTAGTCTGGTTCTTTTTTTATTATTTAACCCAGCGGCAGTCGCTGAACTGGCAAGGAGCAGAATTATGCCACACTTTTTGTTATTTGGGTTTTGGCTGGTAAAAAGGGAAAATCCGCGCCAAGCTCTGGCGCCAGGCTACAACAACGGCGGCATTAACAACAATTCATGCCTCACATTCTCAGTTGGCGTTGCCGTTGCCGTTGCCCGTTAAAGGAATTTCCCTTTGGAAACTTTCGCTGTGTAAACTTTGCCATTGTCGGCGTGGTAGGTAATAACTTAACGACCATAATACACCCTGTTGCACCACAGCCACTGCTCACGGCTTACCACTATCAACTATCGCATCGCACTACGCCAACTAAATGGCAACCACTGCCAGCCAACTACATACATACATATATATATACATCCTCCCATCCTCCCTGCACCTGCTCCCCTGCCCGATTTGTGGTTGCGCTTTATCTGGCACACCAGGGTGTTTGTAAATACCCTAAACAGTTGTTCAATGTAGTCCTTTGAAATTGTTGTGTAAGTTGCTGAGGCTTGTTATATTTGCCAACTTAAGTAGGAATTAAAGTAAGCTGAGAATGCTGTGTGTTAATCTCATAGCAAAGGCATGCTTACTCCCTAAATCCGAGATTGTTATACAATTATTGAGAGAACGCTACTTAAGTCTATTTCTAAATTCAAACCTAGTTTATTTTAATTAAATCAAGTTACTTCAATTAGAAGTTTATTTCAATTGAAAATTATGCACTTTCTATCAAGATTTTAATATCGAGTTCAACTGATTAAGTATTTACTTACTTATGACTTTATTACTTCTGTATTAGCAAACCAGATTAGTTACCAGATTTGCTTAATATGTTTATGTGACATTCATTGAAATAATAATAATTATTTTAATAGCTTCAAGTAAAGTAAGTTTCTTGTATATATTAGCTGTTGAGTATCTCGGAAGTCCAGCTGCCCGCTTCTTCAGCATGTATGTGTGGGCTTTTTCTTGGCTTTTCAGTCACTGTATGTGTGTGTGGTGTGTGTGTGCATGCCACATGCTGGGGCAATGGCAACGTATTTCCGGAGTCGGCAAGCATCTAGTAACAGGATAAGCTTTTGTTTTACGCCAGCATTACCCACAACTTAGGCGGATCTCAGTAGCTGCTGCCCTCTGCTGTTTCTGCTGTCGTCGTCGTCGTCGTCGTAGTTGTTGTTGTTGCAGCCTTTCAGCGGTTTTCGCTCACTTTTTTTTTTGTTGGCCTCAGCGACGCAGCCACTCCGGGCCGCCACAATTCCGTTAGCCATTCTTGGTCTGTGACTCAGCATAGTTTTTCACTTTTAACGTTTTGCACGCCGCCTCCTTTTTTTTGATTTGCAAATTTTTTGCCTGTTTTCTTTGCTGTGGTCTAGCTGCTGAGGTTGGCACAGCGTAATGAGTAAAGTTTCTAATGCTGGCGGCGGCGGCAGCACAACGTAAGCTGTTCCAGCATCCTGCCACACAGCAGCAGCAGTAGCAGCAGCAGCAGTAGCAGCAGCAGCAGTAGCAGCAGCAGCTGTTATTGCTGCCACTGCTGCTACTGCATCTGGCAAGCAAACTAAATGACGCGTGCAAACAAAGCATACTGAGAACAGAGCGTACCCAATCTCATAGAAGAAAGCAGGTCATATGGAAGTCGGAAGATTGCTTCCAGCCTTATAGCTTTTACTGCTATAATGGAGGGTTCTGCATAATGCATTTAAAAAAAAAAAATGCTGCGTAAGCAACGCCTTTTTCTTGCCTCCGAACTGGGCAGAATTTGTGGGAATGTTTTGGTTTACCATTTTGTGCGGCACTTGCTTTATCATGGCCAGGGTAACAAATTGATTTACGGCCACGTATATGTTGCACACAGGCCCATTTGGCAACCATCTTGAATGGAACGAACGAATATACACTCAATCACATCAGCACACACACACAAATAGACACACGCACACTAAAATAGAATCAGTTAAAGAAAACTAGATTCTTCTCAGTCCCATGAACAACTTGTCAACTCAATTTCAATTTGGGCAATTTGGACAACTTGTGCGGTTGTCTCATCCTCAGCGAACACGCCTCTTCTCTTCTCTTCTTACTCTCTCTCTCTCTCTTTCTCTCTCTGTCTCTTTCTGCCTTACATTTCGTGTCTGGTTGTCACGTTTCGATGTCCTGTGTTGGCACGTTTTTGCCAACTGCCACAGCAACTTTGGTTCTTTCGTCGCTGGTTTTTGATGTCTTTTAGTGCATATTTTATATGCAGTTTAGCCAGCGGCACAATGGGCCAAGACTGCTTCTCCGCGCATTGTGGAAGGCAATTAAGGTAGGTTACAGAAGAGTCCATCAATAATTAATTTGCCTGGCAGCTTTCTGCTTATGGGCCTACCCAAACTTAGACTTGAAACATAAATAGCTTTCTTGAAGAATAGGCAAATCTCAGAAAGTGAAAGTTGAGTTATTTCACATCTCATGTCAAAATCTGTGGCCAATATCTTTTTGTGCTGCCTACAGTCCAAAAAACTTTTTAAGTAGAGTGCTTTAAGGGTAGTTTCTAAAGTGCACAGTGGGCCTAGTCGCACAATGGTTCTACACAAACTCACTTTACGAGAAGTTAAAACACCACAAATCTTTTTTTTTATAAGCACTTGCAGCGCAGTGTTCGAGCAGAAGTGCCGTTATATTTGGCCTGACTTGCCGTTGCTCTTATGCGCTATGAAAGTATTTTTCAATTAATTAAGCAAGCTTTTTTTACCCACACTAAATGCGTTTTAAGTGCGCTTCTCGTCTGGCAAGGAAGTCGCTTTTAGTTTTACTTTAAGACTGTTGGCAAAGTAGTTTTGCTTTGAGCAAGAACTTTGCGTTTTGCGCTCTGCGATTTGGAAGTTTATTTTTTCTTAGGCCACCCACCTGATGGTAACCAGAGCAGAGGCTGTTGCTCTGCCAAATTTATTCCTTAGCTGGCACTCGTAGCGTCCGCTATCCAGGATGGTCACATTCTTCACAAACAAACTGCCCGTGCCGCTTATTTGATATTTTTCCGTCAATTGCACGTTGGGATCGATAAGGCGTCCATCGCGTCGCCAAACAATCTGTGTATCGAAAGACAAAGGCAATGGCAAAGTTGAAGATGGAAAACGGAAACGTCAACAAGTGGCGTTTAAGTTTTATTTCATTTACCTGAAGTCCGGTCTCTTGATGCTCGGCTTGGCAGGGCAGCTCGATGGTGGTGCCCGTAATGGCCACCAAATTGCTGGGCTCAATGACCAAACGCGGCGGGGTTTGTGAATGCTCCAATTTAATGGTTGCCTCAACGCTCACCTCGCCATTCTCATTGCTCGCCGTGCAGCGGTAGACACCTACAATTTAAAACGAACGTATAAATAGAGAGAGGGTGAAAGAGACGATGAAGGAGATGGAAGGGGAGAGTATTGCACTTACCCGCATGGTGTTCTTTGGCTCTGCTAACCACCAGTTCGGTGTTTTCGTTCTCCAGCAAGAGGTCGACGGTGTTGGTAGCGAATAAGGGAGCTCCATTGAATTGCCAGGTTATGGTGGGCAGAGGATTGCCCTCGGCATCGCATTCCAGCACAAATGCTGTGCCCAGTTTGATTGTTTGGTTTTGCGGTGCCATTAAAATTTCGGGTAAATCTGCAACGAGAGTTGGCAACGAGGCGTATTTGAGTGATTTGAGCAATTTCTGACGCTCCAAATAGCAGCAGCAATTGCAGCAGCAGCAGCAGCAGCAGCAGCAGTTGTAGAAGCTGTGCCAGCAACAACAAAAGGAAAATTGCAGTTGCCGGTCAGTTTTCTATTCGTTCTTTTGTTGTTGTCGTTTTTATATTTGACTCCATTGCTCCTCACATTTTTCATAGCATACTTTTTGGCGCAGCCCAAAACCAACTGTTCGCCATTTTTGTTGCCGCTTGCTTGCACTCGTGTGTGTGTGTGTGTGTATGATTGTATATCTATGTGATTGCAGGGTTAATTATGCTAACCAAAGGCAGCGGCAACCTTAACCTACCCCTGTCCCTTTCCCTTTCCCAGTCCCATTTGAAGAGCGTGCCACACTCGGGAATTTGCATCGAGTGCAAAATAGTTTATAATTTTTGCACTTAATTTGCAAAATATTGCGCACATTTCCCACTTCATTTTATGCTGTGACCACAAATTATAATGAGCCATTGTGATTAAGGCGCTGACTGCACAATATATATATATATATATTTATGAAACACACGTTCTCCACACCAACCCATAAACCGCTCCCCGCATTTGATGCCATAAAAAGTACAGTCACGTCGCAGCGCTTGGCTAAGAAATTAAAGATATTAAAGCCAAAGTTTAAATATATACTTGCACAGCACGGTATTTATGGCAATGGTTATTACGTGCTGCTCATAATATGGATCCGTATAATTATAATAGTTCACTTCACATTATTAACCAACATAATTAAACTACTCTCGTTTGGTATAGTCAGAATTAATATGCTTGCTTTGTTGGGTGATTATAAATTAAATCGGTTTAAAGGTCAAATATATTTTTGAAGAGAATTTAATTTTCTTTTGTATAATAAATTTGTTTGAGGTTGTAAGAAAACCAATTTAATGTGCAAAAATAAATTTCAATAAAAAGCATTAACAGCAAAATAATTAGTCAACTAGCAATAAATTTTAGTTAAATGAAAACGAAGAACCATAGATTTCAGTCAGAACGTTAAATAAAATGTATATAGATATGTATTCATATATATATAAATATTTCAGTTAAGCTGCACACAATAAAAGCTCTGCATAAATATGAAATACCTTTTTCCATGGGAAGAAAACTAAAAGAAAAAATCCCATTTGGAACTCTTTGTGCGACCAATTAATCTTAAGCCTTGCAATAAAAGTACTTTTATTTGATGTCAATGGGAGTCGGCTTAAATCATGACGCTAATAGGCAACAGAAACAAAAACAACAACAAAAACAAAAAGTGCATAACCAAGTTACAGTTGAAGCATTTGTTGGTTTTATAAAAGCTGTGCAAACCAATACGAAATTAAATCGACTGCAAATTGTGTTAAACGCGACAGTTGTGACAGTGAAATGGAAACGCAGACAGATACACGAGCCAGGAGCGTGGTGTGACAGTAGGGAACCGAATATGGACACATTACAACCCAGATGGATGGGACTCACCCTTGACTTCGATGCGGGCGGTGGCCTCAATGCTGCCCAGACGATTGTGCGCCTGGCAACGATACGTGCCCGCTGTCAACTGGCTGGGCTGGAGGAGAACGAGACTGCCGTTCGCCTGCAGCTGCAATGTGGACGTGGACTGGGTCAGCTGGCGACCATTGACGAACCATTGTATGTCTGGCTGTGGCCAGCCGGTGGCAGCGCAATCTAACAGCACGTGCTCGCCACCATGCAGTGCCACAACTTGGTCATGCGGCTGATGGGTGAAGCGCGGTGGCGCCAGTGTCGTATCCACATCCGTAATCGCATTCGCATCGACATCCGCTGCCCACACCTGATTCCTGTTGACCCGTTGGCTGTACACATTGCTGACCATTAGGCGCACGGGCTGTGATTTGATCTCGCCCATTTCATTGCGTGCTATGCACTCGTAGATGCCAATGTCATTGGACTCGACGCCACTGATTCGCAATGTGCCAGTGGATAGGATCTGGATGCGCGGTGACTGATTTACACCGATCTCCTTGGTGTCCTGCATCCAGATGAGTTCCGGTTTGGGTTTGCCCACCACATCGCAGACCATCTCCACAGTCTCACCCTCATGCGCCTGCATATCCTGTGGTCCTTCTCGCAATTTTGGCTCGGCTGTGAGTAGCAATCGAAGAGAATATGTTAATAATAACGTTAAATTGGCTTTAAGCAACTGTAACAGTTGAAAAGTTATTTTAAATCGAGCTGTAAGCAGGCTTAAGCAATTTATGCAGTTGTTGAAAAACAGCAAACTACCTTTTTTTACATTTGAGTGGATTAAACTTTTTAAAGGAGAATTTGGCAGTTGAAAAACCTGAGTTTTCATTGACTAAATATATATATTGCTCAGCTTGATTAGGGTATTCCTATTCGATTACTCCCGAATTGATCATTTTTACTTGTTGTATTTTGTTTTAACATTTTAAGCTGCTAACTAAATGATTTTCTTTTACTATTTGTGTTGCTAAAAGTTAGCAAGCATCGCATTTCGCAAACACTTAATTCACTAAGGAAAATCTTTCAAATGCTTTTGCGGCTGTGTTGCGAAAGCTGATTAAATTTGAAACAGCTCATTCGTTGGCTGTCTGAAAATGGAGGTCGAGTCATTTGGTCAATATACACACAAAGTGTCTGTTGCTGCTGCTGCTGCTGCTCCAGTTGCTGTCACTTACCGCATTGGAAATGCTGCTCCGAGAGATCACTAAAACTGTATTGACGCTGAGGCGCATCCGGTTGGGCACATTCCAAACTGATGGCAACCCGTTGACGCTGTGCGTCCAGATGCCAGTGACGCCACAAGGAGTAGACACCGCAATTGCAATTAATCGGGTTGCCATCCAAACGCAAACGCTTCAGGCCACGCAATTTGTTGAACACATCCAATGGAAGAGTTGTCAGCTTGTTGTTGCGCAATGTGCTGCAGCCAAAAGAAAAACAAATCGAAAAAATCGTTGAGATAATCTGCAGAGCAAAACAGAGGAAACACCAAAAGCGAGGTGGCTGAGCCAACCAACCAACTTACAGGCTATACAGATGGGGTAAATTGTCAAAGAGTCCAGGCGGAAGTTGCCAAATATCATTGTCTTCCAGGAATCTACACAGAGAAGATGAAAATAAAATGGCGTGTTTTTAATTAAGCTTGAACTCGATTTGAAATTAAATTTTGTGTTTGCTTACAGTGTCTCCAAACGTTGCAACTGCTGAAAGACGCCGACGGGTAAGCGGCTTAGGCGATTTTTATGTAAATAGAGAAACCGCAAGGATTTTAGATCCTTGAATGCATTCTCGTGCACATAAGCCAGCTCGTTCTCATCCAGAAATAATGTGGTCAGTTGGCCAAGTCCATTGAATGCATTGGCCGGCAGCTCCCCAATGCGATTGAAGCGCAAATCTCTGCGAAATGACAGCGTTGTGGGAGAGACAATAAAAGCGTTTAGTTAAGGACACACTATTGTGGTTGATTGGGTGGTGGTACGAATCTCCTTTTAAAATGGACATAATGGTGCTGATCTGGTGAGTTCCAAGTGGATTGCTTCCCTTTTTGCAAATTCCGTTTTGCTAGCACCAATTTGCTGCAAGTTGTTCGCTCGTACGGACATGTGTCATGTCCACTATAAGTGTGAGATTGTGTGTGTATGTGTGTGTGTGTGTATTTCTGAGTGTGAATCTGTGTAACTGGGTCTAGCAAGCGCCACATGCAATTAGTGTGTTACTTGAGCGCAAAGTCAACACTTAATTACTTGACTTCCCTACAAACGTAATCCTGCTCAAAATAGCAGCTTTTTCCAGAAAATTCTGCAAAACAACTTAATAATTTACCTTTTGTGGAACAGATGAATGCATTCATTTACGCTAGTTTCAATAACTTTAATCATTCCCCGTCACAAATGTCACTTAAGTCAACCCACTGCAGCTTTTCAGTCTGTTTAGAAGTGGATTGTGTTGCTTAAAAGCAAAGTAAATACTCATTTACAAAACATTTTACACACATTAAAAATTAATTAGAAAAAGTTGTGTGCCATAATATATATTTTTTTTTTGCTTGCACAGCCCTGCGATAAGTCTCAAACATAAACATACCCCAAAACAATTACACACACATGCTCGGATGGGGGGGGGTCCAAAACTGCGCTAACGGATCTCCCACATATGCTCGCGGTTCGCGAACCTCCCAAAACTTTTCGCCTAATGGAAACAAGTATGCAACGAGGCAAACAGCACCAGCAACAACATCAATAGCAAAGGCAACGGCAACGGCAACAGCAGCCGCAGCAGGAGCAGCAGGAGCAGCAGCAGCAGCTGAAAAAACTTTCTAATAAACTCTTTGGAGTTGCCAGTGCAAACAGCAACAATGAAAACAACAACAACTCGTTAGGGTGTAAATTCAATGTGGAGCTAGCAGCATACCAAAAAATTACAGCAACAACAACAACAACATTTTGTGTATGATTGACTACGGCATACCTCAGGCTTAAGAATTGTTGTTTGCATATTGAATTTAGCTAACACAGTTATCAGATTAATACTAACTCAAACTGAAATCATAAAAAAAAATGTATCAGATTTATACTAACTCTAACTGAAATCATAAATTTAAAAAATTTTTATCATAGAAAACTGTCAGAGAAAATAATACAGAAAACAATTGAAACGTTCTCTGAAATCCGATTCTCTAATTGTAGATGTGTTTTTATCCAAAAAAAAAAAAACTGATTGTGGAACAGGGTACAGAACCAAAATGTTCGTTGAAAAGTTTTGCGCTCTGCACCAAATTAAAATTGAAAATTATACCAAACTGGCAATGCTGGCCAAGCTTTAGTTACCGTTAGGAAAGGCCTCGGCTGTCGCTTTTGCCACAACTGTTGTTGTTGTTGTTGTAGTTGTTGTTGTTGTTGCTGCTGCTGCTGCTGTGCAAGCGATAATTATGGCCCAGGTTACAGAGCAGGAGGAGATGAAGGGCTTTGGCGAGCATTTGCAACTGGAGATGGGGCAGCAGTTTAGTCCTCGTTTTGTGGAGTTGTCTAAACAAAAATTATGTTTTGTGGCTACTGTAAACATGCAACTAAGGCACGAAGTGCAGCAACAAAAACAACAATAGACAGCTAACCCTAATTGGTGTCAGCGTTCAGTGCGTGGCTATGCCTCAACTCATATATATATGTGTGTGGTGCCTATGTGTGTGCGAGTGTGTGTGTGTGTGTTAGTTGTTTAAGTGCATATGTTGCAACTAAAGAAGAGCACACACAGGAAAAAAGGCAACACAAGCAACAGTGTACGACAACGAAAACAACTTAAAAATCCAGAACAACACTAAAACCACTCACACGTACAGCTTGAGGGTTTCAGCAGCAACAACAACAACAACAACAAAAACACCAACCACAACAACAACAAAAACAACAACATCAGCCAGCATTCACAGTGAGTGAGTGAAATATTCACACACACACACACACTGAGGTTGTAGACAGCGCCCAAATGTTGGCATATAAACAAAGAAGCTGCTAGCGCTGCCTCAGTCAACGTCGACGTCAGCGTCAACGTCAACGTCAACGTCGCTGTTGCTGTGGCCCGTCACGGTCGGTTCTTGTGCAAAAGGACCCAAGCCCCGGGGCCAGTCGCCCAACTTGGCAACCACATGCACATTGCGGGCAAGCACAGGACTCACATTGAATGGAAAAAAACAAGAGAACGGGCAAAATGGAGGATGAGGAAGAGGAGTGTTTTGGGTCGTTTTGGGGAAGTGTGAGGCTTTTAGGTAGTTTGCATTGCAAAAGCGACAACGATTTGTAAGTTGCCTGGGCATGCCCTGCATGCTGGCAATTGTTGGCTAGTTGGTTTGCAACGAGAGATGCCTTTGTGCCGAGCATACCAGGAGCTTGATCCACTTTTTACGCCAGCTCTTACAAACTCCATTAGCCCCACCAACAGGCACTCAGCCAACAGCACACTGTGGTGCAATGTGACAAACTCCAGTGACTGACACACAGCCTGAGTGACAGAGTGTATATGAGGAGTCCAAAGCAAATATCTTGCAGCAGACAAATCACAAGTGACAAACTAAAAAGTTAAGGGTTTCCTAAAGGAATGGACAACTATCGGAGACAAGCCCAAATCAGAGAGACTACTTGAGTGAAAAGTCCTGGGAAGACTGCAATTCCTACTATCGATTGGGACTTCTCTATAATATTGAAACTATAAAAAAGTTTAAAATGCTGAATGCTGTAAGATGTTGTTAATGTTAATAATTTTTACATTTTTTTATTATAAAATAAAAAAACGATGATTTGAAAACACCAACTTAAACTAACTAGAAATGTTTGAATTTTATTTTTTAATATATTCGTTTTGTAAAAAGCTTTCAGCTTTCATTTGCAGTTGATTTTTTTGTTGTAGAACTTGTTTTCCCTGCCAGGACATCAACTTGTTTATTTACTTTTGTAAATAGTAAACCAGCGACCCATATTAAATATTCTCTTCCAATTAAGTTGGTTTCTGCACCACTGTGCAAAGCTTTTGCAGGCCTGCTGCTGCTGGTGCTGCTGCTGCTCCTGCTCCTGCTACCGCTGCGGCTGACGATGCTACTGAAGATTTACAGACTTTGTCTCTCCACACGCTGTCGCACTTGAGCTGCGCTGCGCCCAACCCGCCCATCTGGAGACGTGTGACAAACGATGGGTCCACTCAATGCACATATTACAAAAGAGCGAGAGTCCTGGGCCTTAGTCAGCAGCTGCAATTGCTCTTCTGCTCCTTTTGCTTTTACTTTCGACCCTCTTACAGTGCGTGCGGGTGTGCGGGTGTGGGGGTGTGTGCATTTGCGCCAGTTCCAGGCCGGCATAGTTTGCGTGTCAGTTGCGCAACTATTTGTCGAACATCAGCAGGAGCATTTACAGAGGCATCAGCACCAGCAGCAGCAGCCGCACCAGCAGCAGAAGCAAAAAATGGCTCCAGTGCCTCTATTCAAAGCCCAACCACAAATAGCACTGACCTGACACGGCTACCTGCTGGGATGCACCATTTCAATCAGATGGCAGACCACACCACAATCGCCTCACCCATCTTTTTTGTGCTGGCAAGGAAATTACATTTTTTTTATATCGAATCAGTTGCGAAGGTTTCAAAACAGATTTTGATAATAACAATTGCATTCGAGTTGTATTTTCAATTCTTGTTGTTGCTGTTCAAAATTCCAATTAAATTGATGCGCATATAAGCACAGAAATACGCATATGCCACATGCATGGGGCAGGCACTTCCGTTCTAAGCTCGCTCTGCGTCCATCTATGGCGTCCATCGATGTCTGCACTTAATTAATGCATATTATTGACAAAAGCATTGCTTGTTCGAATGTGTGTTGTCTATTCATGCATGCCTGAACTCAAACAAGCATACACACACACACACACACACACACACGCACACACTCAAACTATGGATATATGCAATTGTTCCGTATACGCTTTGATGTCCATGCCGAGAATTTATGGTTTGCCCCAAAACTAAAGCCAAGCGTTGAGCCAGACAGGCAAATTGTATGAAAACAATTATTACTGCGCCACCTAACGGTTAGCCAACCAATCGTTAGTATGTATTTGTGTGTGTGTGTGTGTGTGCTAGCATGCGAGTGCACCACAATACGGCCCTCACATAGCTGTGGGCGTGGCTTGGCGTGCGGCTAAGGTGTGTCGGCAACGACTCGAAAACATGACAGCTGGCGTTGAACTATTTAGTGGGTTTACAAATTTTTAATTCAATTAGTTTTACAAATTAGTGACGCAAAAGCCACAACAACTGAATTAGTCCATTAGTGAGCGAGACTGACAACAAAAAGATAACATTTATATAAAACTCAACAGATATCAACAACTAACAAATGATTTTATAATTAGAGAAAGATTTTAAATGAAATCGATAAGTGTGAATTTTAATCACAGTCGAATTGGCAGTTGCATATATAAATATATATACTTATTCTATTGGTTTTTATGTAATATATATTTTACTACTTAACATGAAATATAAAAATATATAGACAACTTATATATTTATATAGAAATAAAATGAATATTTCGGTCGTACTTATTACTACGAACCATCCATGTCAATTGTCTGCCATAAGCCACGCCCCTCTAAACATACTTAATGGACAACTCATATGTTAAAATGACTAAAAATGAGTGCTGAGTGCACTTTTACGTCCACATGGTAAACCCATTTCCTTCGCCCAACGTCATCATCATCATTTAGATATAAAACTCTGCTTTACAAAATGCATTTGTCTAATGGGCAGCGGCAGTTATTTTTATCATTTAATATGTATATATTATTCAAGGGGTTTCATTATTGTTCAACTTTCTTATTTTACGCTTTGCCACAACACTCACTACTCTGCATGTGTGCGATGCATGCTGCATGGTGGGTCTTTATCTTCTTCTTTTTTTTTAGCGCCGTGTGGTATGCAACATAAAAATAAAAAACTCGATAAATATGCGCTTTTTATGTGTGCTCCGTCTAAGCACGCAGCGCCTCTTGCATCGCAATTTTGTACCCCTTTTGCCACGACCCGACGTTCTTTGTTTCCCCTCTTAGCTGCGTGTGGGCGTGGCACGTAGCCGTTCACAGCCCTCTTAAAGCCCGTGCGAGGCCAAGCTCATGTTTCGTTTTTAAGGTATATTTGTCGTTGTCGCTTGTCTCCGTTGGAGACGCTGCTGCTGTTGTCTCTGATTATGATTTGTCTGGCTTAAGCAGAAACACACACACACACTTGTGTACTACATATAGTGACATCAGCTTAGGCATCATCTTATGACGCCCCTCTTTACGCCCCTCTTTACGCCCTTTTCTCTGTTCTATTGCTCTCTGGGCTGCCTTTATGGCAAATGTGACAATAAAAACAAGATGTAACTTTAGCTTTGGTGCACGACAAACAGCCCGGACAACAGAAACATGAGCATAAACACACAAACACAGCCATACACACACACACACACACACACACACGAGCACTCATGCATCGCACATTATTGTCATAACATGGCTTACAAACACGCAAATAACAAGCAGCAACAACAACACAAAAATACAATAAGATGCATTGCTACAGCTACAATTGACAGACTTTCAGATACCCTGGCACCAGGATTGCATACAAGTTTTTGTTGCAGCTTTCACATAAACACAAAAAAAACCGAGTTGCTTTACAGATCCGATCAGATGGAGAGCTTCTCATTGCTCAGCACAGCGCAACAATTATCGCTGTGTGTTTTTGCACCAAATGCAAAATAGCCTAAAGCACAGCATACCCGCTTAGCAATTCAATTAGGGTAACTATGACAGCCATAACAATAATAAAACGCGTTTGTAAAGGCATTTTGCATTATGCCAGGATCCATACAGATCCTGTGCGGGCTGCTGTTGCATGGTTGGCCCAGGTGATTTTTTGACTGACAGGCGATATACACAGGCAAACACGCATGACAATTGTCAAATGTACAGCTATATATATATATATATATGATTGTTATAAGCCGCAGCTGTATTCAGACACTTGGTAATGCAATTTAAGTCAGCGCCTAAAAGCCATTGCAATCATGTCCACCCATGCCACCCCATGCACAAGCGAACAATGTCATTTATTTTGTTGTATGTTGGCTGGCGTTTTATTATTATTAAACAAAAGCCACTGCAACTGCCGTATTGCACCCCTCAGCACCCCTGACCGGGGCTTATATTGTTTGCCCATGCTGAGGCTGCTTGACATTGCTTACCTTGTTTTGCTGGCTTACGTAAAAGTTGAGCTTGTCAGCCAGTCAGTCAGTGAGTCACTTGCTTGTCACTCGGTCAGGTGCCGAGCGAAGTATCTCTGCCTCTGCTGCAGTTTGCAGTTGCCCCAAATGCTGTGCCACTGTTTTTGGGGAGCTGTAGCTGGGATTCAATTTGATTTGTTTATTTACCCTATGCCCACATACATTAGCTCAATCTCTGAGGAGAGATTGTGTGTAAATGTAATTGCGGCCAGTTGGCTATTGCTGTCATCTTAGAGGGTACTTAGAGCACTTTGAATAATTACCTTAAAATTGCTGCATGCATAAAATTCTTTGTTCAAGTGCATTTCAAAGTAGCTCGATTAACTTTACTCGTTGCTGCTTCTATTTTCTCTAATTTGCACAGCTCAAAGCTGTTAATTGAGGTCTGTTTTTGAGAGATTTGCCAACCACACATGAAATATGTGTGAGGCAGGCTTTTGTGGTAACCAAAGGAAAATTATTAAATTTGTTGTTTTACACTTGAAACCAGTTGCAAGAAGCAAAGGCAACCACATGTGCAAATAGCATTATGGTCGAAAAAAGTCGAAATAAAACAACAATAATGGGTTTTGATACCTTGTATTTAGAAGCTAAAAATGTATTTTAAGAAATGAAAGGATTACAAAAATTCAATTAAGATAACTTATTGATTTCAATTTAATTAATTGGCAATGGCCAAACCAATATTTTCCAACTCAAGCTCAATTGAAGCTCTAAACGGTATTTAAAGATGATACGCATTCAAAATAGTACATTTTTCAATCAAACGTTTATGGCAACACAAACAGTTTAATAAAGCAGTGAAATAAATTTTCGCAATATGAGCCTTGGCATAATATACGCTTTTTATACGCATATTAAATTGTTTCCAATTGAATGGTGCGCTGATTTCAATGCATTTTCATATTACTTTTATACATATATATTTTTATATATATATATTTATATATATATATATGTTTTTTCGTCTCTTCAAATACAATTTCAGCTGACTGCAGCTCGAAACGGCAAAACTACGCCATGCTCAACATATAAATCGTGCTATATAATTGAATTTCACACATTACACTGCACAAAAAAAAACTAACAACGAAAAAAACACTAAAAAAAATTGTAAAAATTGCCAAAAATACGAGACGAAAGTTTAAATAAAATTTATTTCAACAGAAATACAAGCACATCCACACACACACACCCACACACACACACGACTGCAAACCGTGAAAATTATAACTGAAAATGGAGCCCACTTCCCCGCTGGGGCGCCACTTAAACTATGGAACAGTTGCCAAACAGTTGCTGGGCTCCGCTGAAAGCAGCTTAGCGGATACACCTACACACACACACACATGTCTGTATGCATTTACACCTGTAGCAATGTCGGATGGCAATCGCAGTGGCCAGTGGCAGTGTGGCAAACGTGGAAAATGTGGAAAACGTGGCACAAAAACATTAGCAGCTAAGAATACAGAAAAGTGGCATTCAGCCGCCAGCGATAAGAGCAATGCAATGTCGAGCATTATTTACTGAAGTAATGACGAGGGGATGGTAGCTGCAAAGGAAGGAGAGGGGGGCCCTAGTTGAATAGACAGTTCGAGAGCTGGGGAATTTGTTGACTAACGGCTTTCGAGTTTTCCAATTTTTTTTTTTATTTTTTTTCTAGCAGGTTTTTTTCTGAAATCACAAGACTATGCAACGCCAGCCTTGATGCTACTTGCTTATTTTTTTTTTCTAGCCACGCCAAGTGAATTTTTGCTGGCAATGCACGTGGCCCCGAAAGTTTACCGTTGCCTCAACAAGAACGTTACAACTGCTGCTGCTGCAACTGCTGCTGCTGCTGCTGCTGCTGCTCCTGTGGTTGCTTCTTCAGTTGAAGCGTGTCACGACCCAAACCACAAACCTCAACACTCCATGCAGGGCGCGCTGGTTTATCTTGTGCAGTTTGCGATTTTTCCCTATAATTTTCTGGCAGCGTAGCATTTAAAGCACAAGTATCCAGCCGGCATTTGCAGGAAGGAAATGCTATGTCGCCGCTAAAGCTGGGTTAGCTTATATAATGGCAACATTGACGATAACGTTTTCCTTCCGTTGTGCAACGGGAGACTTGCCAGCTTCCTTGCGCATATCCACCCAGGCCATTACGCTTCGTCGCTTATTGGACATAATTACTGAAAATAACAATTTACGCTGGTAAACGGGTGGGGCGCAGGAGGAGGAACGAGAGGCGAGAGGTGCGAAGAGAGTGAGGTCAATTGTGAGGTGGCTGGCTGAGGTTACTTGTGCGTAGCCACAGCGACAACACTGATAAGTGCAACAATGCAGCCAAGCAGTAGCAGGAGCAGCAACAGGGCGGTGTTGGGGTAGGAGGAGGACAAGAACCGTGGACGAAGCCAAGCACGACAACATATCAATTCCGTGTGAACGAACAGGAATTTCTTGTTGATGTTGTCGGAGTTGTAGTCCTTCCTCGTTGTTGTCATTGTTGTTGTTGTTGTTGCTTCTATTGTTATTGTTATTGGCGGTGGTCGTGGTCAGTGCAGAAGGCGCCTGGTTTATCGTTTACACTTCGTCGAAGCTGTTTGACTTTTTTCTAACTGCAAGCAACTGAGCGAGTGTGTGTTGTGTTGTGTGTGTGTTTGTGTGTGTGTTTATAAAGCGGTTTCTTAACTGTGAGTGAATTGTTTTAATTCGATTCTTAAAGAGCTTAAATTAATAGACTTTCTGGACATTATTTTTATGGCCAAGAGCTTAACTTCAGCTTGGCTATTCAACTTTTATTAAATTAAATTTAAAATGCTTACCGACACAAAATTGCATCTTAATATAAAAAAAAAGAATATTGTTTAACAAACTGATACCTATTTATATATACTAATTTAGTTATTCTTGTACTCTTCCGATTTTTTTGTTTTATTTTATTTTAAGTAGTGCGATGCATCTTAAAAATCTATTCAATCTATTCAATGCTTAAAAAAAAACTTACAAAATTGGCAGTAAGCTAAATAATTTATGGTAAAGGTTTTTTTTTTTGCTAAAAATCTTTCATTAATTTCTTAAGCAATTTTTTACAATTTTTAAATGCACTTATTTGCTATGCTTTTTAAACATTTGCCTTGCAAAGGCAGCCTTCCGTTCGCTTCCGCTCTATTAATGGCCTCGTCGTTAGGCTCCATCCACATCAACTAACTACCACTTAGCTACCTGTGTAGACGACACGGCAACGGGATACTTAATCTTAGTCACGTTTCTAACCACATTAACATTTGGCGCTTTATGGAACGATATCTGCCTGGCATTAAAATAAAACTCTCATTAATAATGTGACGTATACGCAACGTGCTCGGTTGACTGCAGCAGCAAGTTGAAGCTGAAGTGCAAAGCTGACCCGCTGCCAATTGACATGCCAAACAGCTGTTAGCCGCCAACAACCCCCCCCCACTCCCCCACATTTATCGACAGCTATCAAAGCTGTTACTTTAACATTATTATGCGTCTGTCTATCACATTTCAAAAATGGAATGCAGAAAACGTGGCGCGCCACTTTGGCTTAGTTACTTAGTTTGCCGCCTGGTCGAGCAGCATATTTTTCGCAGGCGTACTCCTGTTAAGCCCCACTCTCTTTTTACTCTCTCTCTCTCTCTCTCGCTTTCTATCTCTCTTTTGCTCTCTATTTGCTTGTGCTGTCGATTTTACCTATGCCGTGCTGGCATCTTCAGCAGCAGCCACTTCTTCAGCTCTACAATTGCCGCACATTTGCTTTAGCTACAAAAGTCTTTTTTTTCTGTTACCCACTCTTACTGTCTCCCTCACTTCATGTCCTTCTAACCCCACCCCCTCTCTCTCTACCACTCTCCTTTTACTATTCGTTGCTATAGCATACTTATGAGCTGCTTGTTCCTCATGCTTGACCAGTCGCTGCAGCATTTTTCGAATCCCTAGCCCCGCTGTCGGACACATGCCGATTGCTCCACTTTGACATGTTTGAGCTGCTGTCTCCATCTGGCAGCCAGTGTAGCCCCGTTCTTCCCCTCCCCAGTGGCCATCTCAACACAACGCTGGCAGCTACAAAAATAACTTTGCTTATAGATTGTGGCATGTGTTTGTGAGTTGTTGCCGTGAAGCTATCACAGTGACTACTTTTGCATTCTGTGCTCTCTGCACTAACGAGCATGCGAAATGACAAAGCTTGTGGGCGTGGCAGAGGCAGTGGCGGGGGCAGGGGCGGAGGCGTCTGTGAAGTAAGAGCCACTTTGTTGCAGCATTAAAGTAAAAGAAATCGGATCTCACGAAAACTTTAAATGCAAATTGCTCAGTGTGACGAGGCAGAGAGAGTTACACAAACAGAGAGAGAGAAAGAGGGAGGGAGTGGTAAACAGAGACTGATAGAAAAGAGAATCAATCTAGAGACCATGATGCTCCTCGCCCTTGCTATTCTCAAAGTACTGCAGGCGAAATCAATAGCAGATTTTTCTTAAAGATTTCTGTCAAAGTGAAAAACTTGAAAAGTCGAAACCCTCCCACATCGACTCCCCCCCCTCCCCCCACCGTGCACTGGAAACACTTTGAAGTGCTTTAAAAATGCATTCGATGTGATTGGTTACATGCGGTAAACAACTGGGATCTGGAATATATGGAATCTGGGAATTACGATTGAGGCTTTGCTTCCACTCCATGTTTCACTTTAACTAATTTGCTGCACATGCCCATTTTATTTCAGGTCGGACGTTTTCATTTGCATAATTACAAATCAAATTACAATTTGTGCATTGTTCGAACTTCGGAGTGGTCAGTAAACACACACGCAAAAACACACACACACACACACACATATACATACATATCTGGATATGCAGAACAGTTTTATTTCATTTTTATGCAAATGCAGAAAGGTTCAACAATTGAAAAGTCAAACCAGACACATGCAGCAAAAAATGTGTAAGGCCAGCGAGCGAAAGGGAAACAAAAAAACATTAATCATATAAAAAAATAACATTTCCATTGGTAGAAGTTTTAATGCGCTCTGTTTTTTTTGTTGTTGATATAGTTGCAACTTAATCCTTAATATCCATAAACCATACACATTTATAAATCAATTTTAGACAACTGTGAAAAAATTACATAAATAAAGCGCGAAATAAAACCGTAAAAAAGAATCAATTCAAATCTCAAATCTTGCCAGAACCACAACTTTGACAGAATTGAAACTATTTTAGTTTTTAACTGTATAAATTTAAAGCACGTGATATCTGTAAAAAGAGCAAATAGCCAATTCCTATTTTTGTTATAAAATAACGAGGGTAAATCGCGTTCAATTGATGATGTTATCGCCCTGCGGCATTTAATATGATCATCCATGGTGAGTTTGCTGTCAGCACATGCTCTCAATGCTAAAGGTGAAGGGATTGGTTAGTTTGTCCTGACTATGGTAACAGTATCGAAATTTGTTTTGGAAAACTTTTTCAATATTTGCAGACACGGGGAAATAAACAGCAAAAGTGAATGCGAAATTGCAACAGAAATTGGTGACAGCAACAAAAACAAAAAATATAAATATCAGTACTCTGCGGCATGCAAAAAGGAAATTTATGCATATTTAATAACAACATAAAATACATTGTGCTGCCAGGCAGACGGGCAGGCAGACGGCTGTTGGATGTGTGCAAAGTGGAGCAGCAGCAGGAGCAGGAGCAGCATCAGCAACAAGGATGAACAAGGCGTTTCTCACGCATAAGTGCTTCGTAATATAACATGACGAAATGAGGAAATGCGGAGGGGAATTCGGAGGCATGCATGCAAGCAGCCGCACAATATTTTTTGAGCTGGCAAAAAATAGTTTTCGGTTTTGGGGATGTGTGGGTGTGTGGGTGTGGTGCGGTGGGTCATGCATTGCTGTGCTCTGTGCTGGGCACTAATCAAACTTTTTAATATGCCAAGCGTGCAACGTGAGGCGACTTTTGTTTTGATAATGCACCGCACAGCATGAGATAACTACACACACACACAAACACACACACATCTGTGTTTATAAAGATATATAGTAACCGTTATGAGTGTGTGCAGGCCATATTTACATAAAGATGCGAGATATATGCATATCGTATATAGCACATGTGCTTCCTTGAGACCAACTGCGTTTTATGTGGCAGCTATGGTAGTGCTCCCAAGCTGCAGCCTCAGGACGCACAGGCTCAGTATCTACACTCAACGAAATAATAAAGAAGTAGCTGCTCTAAACAACAGCCTTAAATTCATAGTTTAATAAAGGTTTTTCGAATTTCAAAAATTTTGAATTTAAGACTTCGGGGTAAAATAATTTCGTATTTAATAAGTCAATAAATATCTAACTTAAATACCTCAAATACTTAAAAAAAAATCTTCTAATAAGTGTTTTGCCTTATATTCATTTTTTCTCATGGTTCTTTAGTAAACATTGCATTCGTAACAGCGGTTTTCTCTAAGTGCACACATAATGACAGGCTAACTGACTCCATCCGGAAATGGGCAGCGTGCTAAGCTGCTGCTTGGTCTAAGATATCTTACATATATACATTTTATTTACGTATATGTATATATATATATATATATATATATGTTGTATATGTTGTATATAGTTTGAAAAGAAGACCAAGCTGAAATGCATCATCACGAAATGAAATCAAGTGCATTTATTTAACAAGAGAAAAGAAAAAAAAAATGTAGAAATAGAATTTGCTCAGCGACTCAACTTGTGTGTGTATAGTGTGTGTGTGGGTGTGGTGTGTGTGGGTGTTGAAGATGAATGATGGCAGTGGCAGCGCCATATGTTACACACACAAACAAAACTTGCCTCCATTTAGTTGCAAGTTTAAATACGCGCAACGGGGGCAAAAAGTCAAAAAGCTTGCGCTTTTGTATTCGCATTTGAACAACATTTGAACTTGTGTTTGTGAATAGAAAGCGAGCAAGTTGGACAAAGAAAAAGGCATCCAACGATGACTGATGGACAGCCGGTGAAAGAATACTTGTGTGGCATAGGCCATGGCACATTTCCACAGTTGAATGTGGAAAATCCCCTTTAAATTGAATAGCAAACTTACAGGTGAATTATGGAACAGCTTATATATATATATATATATATATATATATATATTAATATATATACTTATAATAGATGACAGTAAATAAAGTCAGTTTATATCATTTCTGTTTCAATCTGAAGCATTTTTGACTCGTGCATTGGCAATTTTTATGTGTGCTCATCGTGTTCTTTTTGCATTTTTTCCTTGTATCATTATCTGTCTCTCTCTGTCTTTCTTTCTATCTCTCTCTCTCTCTTTTATCTCACACTCATGCATATTAGTCTTTTCATCACACACACATAAACAGACACACACACATTCAAGCACACAGCTACAGATTGACACAAGCAGAATGTGTAAACAAATTTTGAGCCATTAACAAAATTAAAACAAACAAATGGAAAAGCTGCTAATCTGACTCGACTTGTACATACTTGCAAAAAGTAAACATTAAATAAGCTCCAAAAGCACTCAATGCAAGTGCATTCAGTTGAATCAGTTTATATTGAAAGGGTATTACAAAAAGAGCTTCAAAATGAAATCTACATAGAAGTGCAAAATAGAAAAATGGCTTACAAAATGTTAACTTAACTTGTGCTTAACTCCAGAATTTTATTTTCAAAAATTTACCCTTACTAAATGGGTAAAGAATCTTTATTTAAATACTCTTATGAATTTAAATTTGAGAAATTAAAATAGATTATATAATTCATCTATGATTATTTGGTTTTCTATACTGTTATTATATATATCTTTTGACTAAAGTTCAATATACCCCTTTGTGGTACCCACACACATATGGGGTATAGAAAATTCCACACAATTCAAGATCGTAGCATGTGTGTTCCACAAGCTACAACAGGAATCTCTTTGTATAAGTATGACACTAGTATTAATGCATTTGGGGCCTGCTGCAAACTTTATGTGCGACATGTGTTAAATGTTGAATTTCATATATATATATATATATAAAGAGAGACAGCGAGAGAGACAAAAAGAGAGAGATAGAGAGATATTTATAGAGATAGAGGAGAAAAGCTGCCAAACTAACGAGAAACAAAAATTGTGTTTATGTGGCACATTTAGCTAAACAGAAAAGCTGTCACAAAACAAAATTAAACAAATTAATTTAATCTGCCACACGGTAAATTAAAACTAACTGAAATGTGCAGTTATTTCGGACAACCCATGATTAATAATACACTCTACAAGAAAAATGTTTCTAAAAATTGAACAAAATGCGATACAAAATTAAATAGTCCTCAATTATAAGTCTACATTTTTTAAGAAACGCTAAACATATTTCCAAGGCAACTATTTTTTTAAAATTTTTTTAAGCCAGCTCAAGTATTTTCTTATAAAAGCTATAAATTTAAATGTAGTTAATCATTAAGAGAAGTCTGTTGAATTATATAGGTTAAGGCAAAGTGATTTATATCTGAATAAACAGAAAATTACGAAACTTATATTTACTCATCCCCTTTGTGCGCTTTCACAAATGACAATCATAATTTTCTTATAACGCCCACTTGCCAGTTGCAGGGACAACTTGCAACTGTAAATTTGTCGCAAATTGAATTCGTTGCACATAAATACAGAAATCCTTTTTCTTGTTTTTTGTTATTTGCAGTCGACGTTGGGTTCGACATGCGGCATGGAATTGGTGGCAGCCTATACCATGCATAAATATGCATATGCTCCACAAACATTTTACTAAGTCAAATCACCCCTCGACACCCGCTCCGATCCCGCCATCCCGACACACCCGCTCGTTGCACTGTTCTGCATGAAACTTTAGCTGAAATTCATGGGGAAAACTGCTGACATTTGGAAAATAAATGCAGCGTCAGTGAAATATTTCGCATGCATACAAATCGCGACGCGGATGCGATGCGATGCGATGCGATGTGATAAATATACAAATTCTCTCGCTGCTGCCACAGTTAAACAACGTTTAATTGAGTCAACACACAGCACAGCCAGCGGGTGGTCGATGGATGGGGGGGTGGTTGAGGCAAAAGGGAGAAGCATCTGTTTTGCTGGAGGAACTCTTCAAATTAACGCTGGCAACAGCTTCAGTATCAGAGTCAGCGAGGAGCACATTAAAAACTAATTTATGGATTTGCCAAATGCCAAACTTGCTATGATTTATGCATGTAAACCAGTGAGAACCAAACCAGACTCCCAAACTCAAACCAAAAAAAAAAAAAAAACACCCTTCCCCACGCGTTGGACTACTTACAGCACTTTGGTGTCCTTTGGCAGTTGTTGAGGCAGCGTGGTGAATCGGGCACGAATGCAGCGAACTGTGCCCTGGAGGCAAGTGCAACCGCTGGGGCAGTTCACCCACTCTCCGTTGGCGAGTTGGACAACGCTGGCCAGGCACACGGCAACGGCCAGCAGTTGCCAGCAGTGCCAGCGCATCTTCCTCTCGATGATTAATCGGTGAACAGAGCAAGCAAAACGACCAACTGAATGTCTTAGAAAGTAACTTGTAACTGTCGCTTGCCTGACGACAAAAAATTCCAAACCAAACGAAACCTTTTCCCGGGCGTGAATTGAATGAAGCCGATTCCGAAAAAATAATAAAACTAAAAAAACAAGCAAACAGTTTTGCCAGCAATGATTAACGGCACTGCACAGCGGAAGTGTGTCTTTAATAGTTTTGTTTTTTTTGAGATAGTCCACTTTAGCTTGGACTTCTTTTGCTTATCACCACAGCTTTTATCACTCTTAAAAGTTTACACTATCAGTTTGGTTCGCGATCCTGTTGCCACGCTCATATAGCGGCAGGCAGTTTTATGTTTTTTGTTGGTTTTTATTATTTTTTGGAAAATTTTTAAAAAGTTTAAATTTTAAATTTATTATTTAGTTTATTGTGGCGTTTTGTCCGCGTTTTGCAACTGCACGCGCCAAATGCCGACGAGCATCTGAAAACTGAAAATGAACCGATTCCTCCGTAACCGAACCGATGCCATTAACCGAAACCAAGCCAAAAGCAACAACAACAACGCGGAGGAGCAGCAATCAAAGCCGAACAAAGTTGCACATTCACGACACGGACACCAACGTTGACTGCGACGGCGACTGCGACAGCGACGCTGACTGCGACGCTAAAAGCGATGCCGATACCGATGCCGCCGGAAGCAGTTTGTGATAACATTTTGCGTGAGGCGCATAGCTCAAGATTATTTTTAATTTTGCTCATGTGATGTTTTAGGAAATGCATGCATTGTGTGCGTGGGTGCGTGTCTATGTGTGTGTGTGTGTGTGTGTGTGGTATTAAATAAGCTGATACGAAACTAAACAAGTTTAGCCCAAGCTTAGTCAAGGCTACAAAAACAAGAAACGCTCGGCAATGTCGAAATACGCTGAGCGATTAGAATAAGAGGGAAACACTTTGACTCCTTTTTTTTCTTAAATGTACACGAAAATTGACAACTATAGCAAAAGCAGCTTGCCCTAAAAGAAATCACAAATACTAGTTACCAAGTCATTGGTTTTGGCCAGCAGATATCCTGTAACACACAGATGCGAACTAAAATCAAGTTTTTTAATTTAAATGCCGTTGTATTCTAGGGAACAAATCATAATCAATAAGCCCTTTTTTGAAAATCAGTTCATTTTTGACAAAGTATGCAATGATTTGGCCCTTCCTTTTAGATACTTTTTGATACTAATTTAAAAATGAATAACATTTTCAATTGAAAATTTCGTATTAACTTAGTGGTAAAGCTCTTGTGTGCGAATATCTGTTTACTTTTAACAAAATTATTGGTTTACACATTTTTGACGCTCCTGATTCTTATTTCCAACTTTTAATTTGTATTTTCAGTTTTGTCAAAGTTATTGCAGCGAAAAGTTAAGGTCCATTCCTAGCTGACAAGCACTTATCTTTCGACCGATTGTTCCTATGACCGCTGAAAAAGCTGAAAAATACTTTGCGTATAGGGTATTTGAAAAAAAAGAGGCATGCGGCACGGCGAGCTTCAGGGCTGCTGGCAGTTGCTGCAAGCCATAAAATGTTTTGCGCTGCTCATTTTTAATGCAACGCAGAATGTAGAAGGAACAGTTAGTGGAGCAGAAGCTGGAGTGGCTGACAAAAAGGGTGACAAGGGATTGGCTGGGGCACAAGATGGGGGGATTATGTGTGCCAGCCACTCCGACTGGGCCTGTCGAACGTGTCACTTCGGTGATAAGACGCGGAATCAAATTTAAAAGCTATCAATTTGATATTAGTTTGGGGAACTCAGCTTGTCGTTGTGGGAACGCTTGTGAGATTTAAACGCATGCCAGGATGCAGTCAAAGTCGAATTTAGTTTAGTTGTTGCATATGTCTGGTGCTGTATTAGTTTCCTATTTTTTGGAATGCAACATTTGGGAATGAGTGCCTGCGGCACGTCATAATGTTTCGAGTGTTCTCTTTTTTTCGTTTGCTTGCTGTCGTTAAAGTTTTTGAAATCAATTTACAGATGATTTATCATGTTGTCGAAGAGGTGTGGGAGGAGGAAAGGAGCATGGAGTATATTTTATTGCTGCAAACGACAGCGACGTACGATGATGAATGCCGCTGTGTATTGTTGCACTGTCAATTTTGATCAAAATTCGTTGCAGATGAAGTGGAAAATGTGCAAGTTATGCGACAGTTTTATGTGGCCGGCTATGTTTATTTTTTTCTTTTTTTGGCAGCATTGATTGTAGTTAGCGGTGATTTGACGTTGGAATTCTGCAAATTGACTGCATTGCCAAGAGGCACTTTGCTCTGGGAATTGCTGCAACAGACTGACCGTTGGGGCATGTAGGTTTAATGGGTGGAAAAATGTGTCAAGTGTCAAAATCGAAAGCAAAGCAATAAATTTCAGTAATAAATAATAGATTATGAGAATAATCAAAATCAAATATAGAAGACGCAGCATACTGGCAAAGCATAATCTTCTATAATTTAATAGGATTTTCAAATTCAATCGGATCTTGCAGTTTAACTTTTACGTTTTGATTAATACATTATTGTAAATGATATATTTTTTCTACTCAATTTTACGCATGCAAATTATTTTAGGACTCAAATAGTATCGGCTAACTCATAGTGCGGTTTCATTCACAATAGATTTCAAATTTTAAAACCCGCCAACCATAAATAAAATATGGCGTTCATGCGCAATACCCAACAATTGCAGTACTAACAGCTGATAGCTATCATTCCTATCGATATGATAAAAACAAAACGATAGCCAAAATATAAACTTTTTTAAAATTAATGTGACTAAATCCGAAATGTAACTAATTTATCGAGAATGACAAACATTTTCTTACATTAAAATAATATGTGCACTAAATACAGTCCAAGCATAAATTCGGCAGCTTATAATGTTGGGGCAAATTCGTTTTGCAACACTGCACGAGCAGTGTTCAGCGGTAATGATAAGTGAACAGCGGCAATCAAAATAGAAACAATAATCAACCAGCTGCAAAGCATTGAAGGATTTTTCATACTAATGTGCTAATTGCTATGTCCAAGCGCAACAATATAACCTACGTGAAGCCACAGGAACCAAGTTTTTTGGCCAAACTCAAGGCGGAAATCGGCTACAAAGAAGGGCCCACCGTCGACACAAAGGTAAGCTCTTTTTTGGGCCAAAAAAAAAAGAAGTGCCTCGCTCATGCTCAGCTTTAAATCAAACAAAACAAAAACAGCGCCAGAAACTCGAGGGTCAGGACCAGGACGACTGCGACTACGATTCCTGTGAGGAGCGACCCGAACGCGAAGACGAGAAGCCCCAAATTGTTGTCCTCTCAAGTGGGGATCTCAGCGCCGATGAGGTGGCCCTCGAGCAGCAGCGCATAGCAAAAGGTATGAACACACACACATACTGAAACACACGTATATAAATATTTTGTATTTGTAAGTATGTATGTATGCTTGAGTTTGCATTTGTAAGTATGTGTGCGTGTCGGTGTGTGCGTAGGTAGGATGTAGTTATCGTCTGTGGCAGTTTGGCTTTCAGTTCAGTTGAGTCAGAATCGAGCGTCGGTCGCTTCCACGCTTTTTTCTGCCCTATACTACAGTGTATGTACCAGACACATACATACATATATATATATATATATAAACGTACATATGTATGTAAATATGTGCATATTTCTAGTCGTGTATTAGTGATGTCAGTTTGTTTGCGCGCGTGTGTGTTTTTGCAATTGAAATTGAACATTTTAATGAAACATAAACAAAATGCAAACAAAATACGCAAAAGTGCAGCAAAACAAAAAACGCCGCGTTTGACATTTTTAAATTTTTGCGGGCACGCTGAGTATTTATTTATTTATATTTTCCATTTTTACTGTGGTGTGCAAAAAAAATAATTGTGTTGCTCTTTTCAACAATGCTTTGCTTTTTGTTAATGTTCCATAAAAACTACATTTTCATGCTAACTTCAGTTCTAACCTCGAAAATGTGTCTTGTTAATTTTTTTTATATTGTTATTGAATAAGGGGTGGGGGAAGCAATGCGTGCCATGCCTGCAACGCACCGCCCATGGGCGTCTCTATGGTAGCGCAGTTCCAATGTTCCTCTTTCCTTTGAGTTTGACTATTGCAATTAATGTGGCAATGCCAGCGGAGCACCCTCATTTACACACATACAGATATACACACGCTCACATACAAATATACAGCTGGCGCAAAGCATACACACTGACATTTTCATTGGGTGCTCCGCTAAAGCGGAGCATGTGATAAAAATCATAGTCAAAGCGGAGCGCACGATAAAGCAGCCGGGCCAGAGAAGTTAACAAATATAACGGCGACCAAAAACCAACAACAGCTGCCGCTGTGTTGCTGCTGCTGTTGCTGCTAGCGTCGTCATCACCCCGCCACCGACACCTCTGCTGCTGCTGATGCTCTTGCTATTGTTGTTGTTGGTGCTGCTCAGAAGGCCCGCGCAGAAAATCGGGTGAAAACGTGTGAAAGAATGAACGAAGCAGCAAAACGGGAGAGACAATGATGAACGAAACAGGCGAACAAAGAGAGCACAGCAAGTGGCTTGACGACGACGACGTCGACAATATGTAAGGTCGAAGGGGAGGCAAGGCGGTGCAGGGCCGGCAAGTATAGGTGCGGAGTGGAGAGGGAGATGGGGGTGACGTTAGCCACTGTCCGTTTCGGCTTTGGCGAATTCAAAGGCGGAGAACTGCAAGACACCAAAAAACCAAAGATATCGCAAAGGGGGTAGGCGAAGGGGGACTGCTGCTGGTGTTGAGGGGAAGTGAGTTCGATTTCAAAGTAGGGAATGACTAAATCGTTTAGCTATCTAACTGATGGGAATGATTCGGAGGGGAGTGTTATATGTTGTGGGCGGAGGGAGGGGATATAACTTGCAGTTGCACAATTTTAACATATATATATAAAACGCATTTGAATTTATTTGGCTAAAATGTAAAATTTCTTGATTGCAATTTGCAGAAGATTCTGAAAAGCGCGCGGATTTAAACCAACCCATTGTGTTTCAGCAGCGTGTCAAGCAGCCAACTATTAAATCACAGAAGGAGCAGGAAACCATAACAGATAAATCCCAGAAATCACCAGAGAAACGCAAAAAGTCCAAGGCCAGCAGTAAAAGCAAATTGTCATTCAACGAGGACGAGGAGGACGACGAGGCAGGCGAGGATTAAGCACGCCATTACCACAAACGCATTCAATTGCAACTGTATTCGATTTCGAGTTTGTCGCCAGGAGAAGTCTCCTTGTATGGTTGTTGACTGCAGTAAATGCTTTAGGTGAGCACTCAAAACGTTTCACACACACACAGACACTTATATACATATATATGGATGAGTTATGTACATACAAATTAAACTGCGCACTTAAAATCTGTATGGACATCTACATCTGTATGTATGTAGGTATTTAATATATTGATTATCGTGTTAAATTGCCTTCGTAGATCCAGGATTTGCTTTTTTTTTATTATTCATCCAATTTTATTTTTTTTGTGGCTTAGTATATTTTTATATAAGTATTCGTTTTGTGTTTATTCTAATTTAAAAGGCCATCATTAAAAAATACGAAGATAATATTTCTGAGATAAAAACTATTATTCTTATTATATATATATGCTGTGCTATAAGGGATTGCACATCCTTAATCACCACTATGACAGCTTAGGATATTATAAATCACTCCATTTAAATATCATGTCATCATCCCCATTAACTTCAATTGCCCTGTTAGAATATTCTTTCAATTATTCAACAATCGGAGAAAATGAGCAAAACACATGGATGAATCATTTTAGTTCTTTGTACCTACAAAATGTATATACCAATATACAAACATTTACATAAATACGCACTTTTATGCATGTATGTATACAAATTCTTTAAGATTCTTTGGAAATTTGTCAATAGCAAAATATAAGTTCACTGATTAGAAAAACAATTTTTATCTCTGTTAGTTTACTCATAAGTTAGGTTAAACTGTGACACAAATAGACCAAGTTTCACCCGTTAGTATGTCGTTTGGATTTAACTCGGCGACTTTATGCGACTTTGGGATAGGATTGAGATTCAAAGATTAGACCATCGAGCGCTTATACATTTTTTAATCTTGGCAAGAGATTTTTCTTCTAAATCTTCTCTGCAGCTTGTGCGGAAGTCATCACAAGGCACCAGGAGTCGATTGGCATGAATTCCAACTAGCCAGTGTCCTGTTATATCACAGATTACTGCAGATCAGCCTGTGCGACTAAGATTACGTTTTCGTTTCACCTGTGTCTATTTTCTTCCTTATATGTGCGTAGTGATAGTAGGTGCCCTTCCTAGCTAACTAATCAGTTTCAAAGTTTTGGTGACCAGGTGGCTATATTAGGCTATTAACATGCTGTTTAGCTATCTCAGCCATATATCCAATCATTCAAAATTGACATTGTTATGTTTGCTTGAATGAAAATGATTGCCATAGATAATATTCTCTTCTTTAGATCTTTTTATTCATCATAAATTTGAACAAACTCTTATCTAGAACTTAGAACTGGTATTTAGGATTTCGGTGCATAAGGCCTACAATGTCGTCGTCCTCTATAAAATAAATCAAAGCACAAAATATCTGCAATTTGTATCTGAAATATATATACAGAAAACGTCACGTGTATGTATAACATATCTAGATTTGCTATCGAATATATGTATATATATATTATACCGATAGTTTTGTTAGTTCTTAATGAATTCCGCAGTGAGCGAAATCCATATTTCTACCAGTTGCCACCGATCTACGGGGGTGAGAAGCGGGTTACTTTCAAATTTGTACTTGCATATAAACCAAATCACACACACATACTATACAGATACACACACACACACAGAGACATAACATTCAACTTATATATACATACTTATAGAAGTATACATACATATATATGTATATATATATATATTTATATATATATATAAATATATATTATATTGGCCCATAGCATGTGAGAGCGCCACAGAGAGAAAAAGAAAAAGAGAGAGAGAGCAGTAGCGTAATCTGAAATAAGTTGGAAAAGAAGAAGCATCAGCAGCACCATCAGAAGTATGAGTATGGGTATACAGTTTTAAAACTTACAGACGGGGCAATCGCCGCTTTTCGTTGCCTACGCTTACTACTCCACACTCCACATATATAAATGTATGAAAATGCACTTACATCGATATAAATTTCTAAGTGTGTGTGGGTGTGGGGGAAGCATTTTATATTTCGGACTGGCTTTGATTTGCATCCCAAGCCGCAGCAGCAGTATCCATTTTCGCGCGTAAATTTGAAATTCGGACACGACGCAGATACAAATACCGAATGTCATAAAAAAAAATCCATCAAACACGCCGGCAACTGTGACGACGACGTGTATATAGCAGTAGCACCAATGCCGTTTCATTTTTGTTTTGTTCATTTCGTTCGTACGCGCGGTACAATTGTCAAATTTGTTTTTTCTTCTCCCATCCATCCATTCACATGGGCGCTCTCCAATACTACGACAGTCACACGACCCACCGACGACGACTGCATGAAACACGCACGCACACACACACACCGGCCCAGTGACAACGGTTCGTTTGCGCTTTACATTGCTATTCGCTATTTTTGAGCGTAACACCTTGAGCAATGTGTTTGCTCTCTGCTTGCTCGTTTAAGGGAGCCACATGCACGTTGCCACAACTTGCGCTGAAAGTCAAGAAATCCATTTTTGTTGAGGAAATATCAACAAAAACAATCGACTAATTAGGTAAAATATGTGTAAATTGAAGTTCACAAGAAGTTGTAAAATGCAATGGAAATGTCAACTGCAATATTATCGATTGTCCGATAACTTTGGCGCGCACCGCTTTTATTTGGCCCAATGTGCAACCCTGCGTGCCCGGCTGCCACCCATGCAACTCTGTGTTTGTAGCGACGGTTTTTGCTTTTTTTCCGCTTCCATTTCCAGTTTGTCTTGTTGTTTCTCCCCGTCTATCGTTCGTTCTCGCGCTTTGACATAGCGTTCTTTTTCTTTCGTTCTCTGTGTGTGTCCACAATCAAGAAAATTTTGTGTTGTGATCCTTTATGTTTTATTTGGGGTGTTTTGGTTTATATCATATGTGTTATCGCTTGTAAATTGCCACAATAACAACAACAACCTGCCACTGCCACTCTGTGACGTAAAATGTAAATTGTAAGTTGATGCATTTTATTGTTTATTTCGTATTTGTTTTGCATTTGAGTTTGTTATTGTTGCTGTTGCGGATGTTGTGCAAAAATTAGAGAATTTGCAAGTGCTTCTTTGCAACTTACTTGCCTAAAAAATATCACATTGTTCACACACACACACAAACACAGCCATAAAGACACACACACATGCACTAATGCGCAAACACACACACACACACACATGCATAGTCAAGCGCAAAACACGCTCCTGTACCCACCCGTACTCCACTCCACACCGCCGCAAGCTACATCAGCAACACCAGCAACGAGCCACAGCCAACCAACAGCACAGAGTCAAAGCCAACGTCGTCGTCATCGTCGTCGTCGTCTCACCGGCTGTCTGTCCGTCCGTTCATTTGTCTGTTTGTCCGTCGCAGCGTCTGCGTGTCCGTTTGTATCTACATACACACATACATATGTAATTATATATATATATATGTGTACGCGTGTGCATGTGTGTGTGTATATATATATATATATATATATATATATATATAGATTGTACATATATACATGCGTGTGTGAGTGAGTGTGCTCGTTTTGTTGGTGCGCTTTGTGTGAGTGTGTGTGAATAAGTGTGCGAGTGTGTGTAGTGCTTGTATGTATGTCAATCGTGCAGTTGCTGTGTGCTCGGTAACTGCTAGTCTGTATGTATGTAAGTGTGTGTATGTAACATTGTATATATATGTATATATGTATGATGAATAATATATTTATATATATATATATAAATAAATATATATATAATAATGATGTATCAATATAAGTATGTTAGTATGTTTTTTTATACAACACAAGATGTAATTATTTACATATGCATCTATATACATGCCGCGCAAAATTATATTTTCATGTTGTTACATACGTATATACATATATATGTATATATGTATATATATGTATGTAAGTAAGTATTTATATATATGTATATATATATACATGTCGATACATATATATATTTATACATATATATAAATACTTACTTACATACATACATATTAAATTGTATTTTAGTTTTAATCCAATATGGCAGCCATTTTGTCTCAATCAACTCTTTTTGGTTTTCGACTGCCTCCCTTCCCCTCTTGTTGGGTAGGTCTGGCTTAATTCACCTAGATTTCAATTTTCTTTGATGTATGTTGGTTTTTTTTTTATTTTGCTAATTTTTAATTTTGGTTGTACTCAATTTGATTAATTTTCTGCAAGCTTTGCGCTACTTGTTTTCCAATTCTTCTTTGCTCTGCTCTTTCGTTGCGATTTACGGTATAGTTTTCTTTTCAATGCGCCAAATAAATTTCCCGGTTAGTTTTTTTTTTCGAGGGTAAAAATATTTAAAATTTCGAACTAATTGTATTGCAAGAGTTGAAAATAATTAATAATAAAAAATATATCGATCTATCTATTTGACCAGACATCCACGTCAAGAAGAATAAGAACTGCAGCAGAGACAACTATTGACCGAGAGGCACATTCCAGTAGCATCAATCGAGAAAAACAACAACAAATGACTGAAGTCGACGTCGTCTTGCCGGAGGGCGTTGCCGAGCCCAAATCCAAATTACTTGCCAAGACATCAGCAGCACCAGCAGCAGCAAAAGTAGCGGCAACTGCGAAGGTGGCAAGTGACGACGACGACGACAACAACAGCAATAATAGCAACAACAGTAACAGCAGAAGTGAAGATTTGCTGCAAGATGATCTGCCAAAGACAAACTCTAAGCGAGATGTCAAGCAGGAGCCGGAGACGAAACAGTTGAAGCAAGCCAATAAGCTGAAAGTGGTGGATGCTGTGATAGACTCTAAGTTACCCCTCGATAGCAACAGCAACAGTAACAGCAACACTAATAGCAATAGCAATGACGATTGCAAGATTGATGGCGATGCTAAGCGGGCGACGTTAGAAGAGTCCATGGATGTGGATGAAACTACCGAGGAGGATGAGGGTGACTCACAGATAACCAGCTCTACAGAAAATGGCAATAGCAAAGACCCAAAGCTAGTAGACGGAGACGAAGAAGGAGCAGAGGACGAGGAGGAGGAGGAGGAAGTGACCACTAATGGTGATCATGAGGATACTGAAGAGGATCAGGAGAAAATTGGCAGTACAGCGGAGAACAGTTGCGATGCCGAAGATCCCTTGGGTGCAGCGACACAGCCAGTAGCAGAACAACCGGAGGAGGAGCAGGTGGATGAGCTTGTAACAGAGAAGAAAAACAGCGATGAAGTAGACGATCTGGAAGAAGAGGAGGAGTGTAGCCAGGAGAGTGGCACAGCTAAAACTGTAACCGACTCGGAAGCGGAAGCAGTCCACACAGAGGAAGAGGAGGAGGAGGCAGTGCTGGAGTCTAAGAAGAAGGAGACGCCGCTGAATGGCTTCATTCAGAGCCCAGAGGCTAAGGGGGCAGCTAAAAGAGCGCCCAAAGCGTCAGCAGCAGATGTCGCCAATAAAGCCAACGGTCAGGCGAGCACAGCTGAAGCAACGAAAAGCAATGATATCACTGGCAATGACAATGACGGGGATGACAATGCTAGCGGTGTTGTAAATTTGGATGAAGACAGCGATGAGGATGAGGCAATGCCTGAAGCACCGCCAGCGACAGCTGCTATACCAAGCAAGGCTGCAGCGCCCAGCAAGGCAACACCAATGCCACAAGCAGTGGTTGCTGCAGCGGTTGCATCTGCTTCCAGCGGCTGTGAATCTTCTGACGATGCCGTGGTAATTCCATCCGACTCAGAATCGGAATCGGAACAAATGGCAGTGGCGGCGCCACAACAGACACTTAGCAAAAAATTGTCGCCCGTTGGAAAGGCAACGCCAGCAGCGGTAGCACCACCACCACCTCCAGTCCAGGATGACGATGATGATGATGATGACTGTGTGGTCATTGAGGATGATACGCCACCAAGTATTTCGCCAAGCGAGCAGGGACTTAACAAGCGTAAGAGCGATTTGGACGACCTGCAATCGAACAGTAAGCGACAGCGCAGCTCGACGCCGTCCTCCAACATGGTTAACATGGGTGCTGGCATTGGTCTGGGGCAGCTGACCATCAAGGATGCACGCACACTTATGCCACACGAGGCGGGCCCAACGCTCGGCGCAGCTATTTATCCGGTAACAATAACAAATGCCGTCACTGGTGTGGCCACAAATCTGGGCAATGCACCACCCAAACTGGTGCCGATGACAACAGGTATTTCAGGCATGGGTGCGACAGTGCAACTAAATCCGCCAACGCTCTCGTTAACTGCCGCTGGTCTGCCCAGCATGACGAATAATGCGAATCTGTTGCCGGGCCTGACGGACGATATGTTCGTGCTCGAGGCGCCCTCATTTATTGTGCCCTACATTTACGAGAAGCCACCGAATGATAATATCCGCGAGGTAATCAGAGCCATTGAAATGAAATATGCGCTCTCTCCGGAGGATTTAGCAGTGGCGGACAAGCTGGATGAGTTCGACATGATGACCGAACAGAACAAGGAGGATAAACTCAATGCGGATGCTCAGGGCAAGAAGAAAAAGAAGCGTGGCGATGATGAATCTTGGTCGGAGCAATCCGATGAGGATGACGATGAGGACGATGACGATGATTCGGAGTCGGGTGTGCGCACCAAGGTTCTAATCAAAGAGGCAAACGATGACCTGACCGCACTTAAGGGCGCCATCAAACCAGCTGCTGCACTGGCCGCATCGGGAGGTATCACCTCCAATGTGGCCGCCAAGCCTGGACAGGAGAACTATTTTGAGAGTCCGTTGGGCAAATTCTTCATGGACATTGGAGTTGGTCTTGTCCAGGAATACGTTCAGGCTGATCTGCTGCGACTACAAAAGCGTAAGATGCGCAAATCTCTCACACGGGATCCCAAGGACTTTGAGATGGCCATCAATGCGCTCAGCGGCAACCTGCAGGCATCCAAGACGAAAAATGCACCTTTCAAATTCACGATGAAACGCTGCGAATTCTGCAACTTTAAATCCGAATCGGCGCTCTCCATGGCGAATCACTATGAGACGCCGCACATGAATGGAGTGCTGTACAAGTGCAACTTTTGCACATTCGAGATACGCAACGCCACCGAAATCGTTTACCACATGGAGGCGGTGCACAATATTAAGGCGCGCTTGATAAAACCGCTGCCGTATCATCAGTGTCCCAACTGTGGATTCGAAGATAATGGCAAGGCGAAACTCGCACGTCATCAACCCGTCTGCGCGAAGAAGTTCCGGCCGGAACTTAATCTGGCGCCGCCCAACGATTGGGAAGCACCCGCCAAGATACCGCGCATCAAGCCACGTCACGGACTCGTTGGCACAGCGACTGCCTATCAGGTAATATATAACATACATATCTCAAAGAAGTAACAATCTAATCCTCTTGTTTTTTGTCGCACAGGCTATGGCAGCGCAAGCGGCGGCGCAGAAGGCAGCGCTGGCGACTATCCAGCAGCAACAGGCAGCAGCTCAGGCCCGCAATCTGCAGGCAGCGGCGCTCGCCGCACAGAATGCGGCCAAGATGCGTCAGCGTGCGCCTCAGATGCCCAAGGCAATGCCCAATGCCAACAGTATGGTGAGGAATCCAGCGCCCATTCGCGGAACCATTGGCAACAATGCGGCTCTCTCGCTGCCCAACAGCTATCAGCTCGCCGCCGGACAGCTTGTCCAGGTAAGCCCTTGACAAATCAAGTCAATCAATCAGCTTAATGTAAAGTTGAGTTTACATTTGATTTATTTATTTACTTACATTATTGTATTTGCAGCAAGCGTCCAAGAAGCCCATAGCCGGGCAGCCGAGTATCTCAATAACGCCACTACCTCGACAAACTGCAACTGGCAGCAATGCGGCAGCTGCGTCGTCCAGCAAACAGCCAACGGTGGCAGCAGCTGGCATGAAGCCCGGTCAGAGTCCCAGCGCCGGCAACAACAAGGCGCAGTTTGTCATCTGCGAAATATGCGATGGATATATTAAGGATCTTGAGCAGCTGCGCAATCACATGCAATGGATGCACAAAGTGAAGGTAAATTCAAAATACAAACACCTTAGGGTACAAATGTTAAATTTACCTATTTATTGTTGTGTGCTTTAGATACATCCGAAGATGATCTACAATCGGCCTCCATTGAACTGTCAGAAGTGTCAGTTCCGCTTCTTTACGGATCAGGGCTTGGAAAGGCATTTGCTGGGCTCACACGGCTTGGTCACAAGTTCCATGCAAGAGGCTGCCAACAAGGGCAAGGATGCCGGACGCTGTCCAGTCTGTGGAAGGGTATGTTTTATTATATTCAAAATAACTATGAACTCTTAGTAATTGTTTGGTATTTCAGATGTACCAATGGAAGCTACTAAATCACGTATCGCGCGATCATCACATGACCCTGAAGCCCGCACATTTATCCTACAAGTGCACCGTGTGCACGGCAACCTTTGGCATGTACAAACAGTTCGAAACGCATGTGTATACGGCGCACAGCACTGTGGCCAGAAAGGCAATGGACAGCAAGAAGAATAGCGCACAGTCGCAGTCCAGCAGTAGTAGTGGTGCTGGTGGTGGTGGTGGCGGTGCCGGGCTGTCGCGCAATTCGCTGGGTGCCGCCAACGATTCGTTGCTGAAGCCGTTGAAGATAAATGATGAGATAACCATTATACCACAGCCCGCATCGAAGCCACGCATCACAAATATGGAGAGTCATGTTATAGGTAAGTTTTTTAGACTCGTCTACTCTACTCAACAAATACCGATCAATATAACCAAATATTTTTAATATTTGTGTAGATTAAATGGCGCGCATTGTGTGGATCAACCAAAAACCTAATCTCGCATAGTTATTGCTGCAGCATTTTGGACCTGGCGCGTTTTCATGATTTATAGGCTGCGCCTACGCATGCGTTACTAAATTTAATTTGTTAGTAAGCCAAAATTGTATAAAGCGAGCAGACATTTAGAAAAACAGCCCACAAAGAAACCTAACGTAAACAGTTAATACGTACGTCGATCATAAAGAGAAAAGTTACCGCTTAACACAACATACACACATTGATTATGATTATACAGATACGGATACACGGATACAAGATACACAGATACAAGATACACGATGCAGAAACAGTTTCAGATACTAGCTACGGTTTAGTTGATAAACAATGTTAAGAGAGAGAAAGTGTGCAAATAAGATGAAATTGTAGCTACTACTAATAAATAAAACGTTGAATACCATGCCTAATTTGCACACACACACATACGAAGTAAGCAAACACACACCCACACACACATTTAAACAAACAAACATATTTTAAATGAAGCCGCTAGAGCGCATCGTCTATACGACTTTGTAAATTAGTTAAAAACTAAATATTATTTATGCTATATACGAATACAAGTATCTAAATGTGCGTTGCAGTATGTACATATATTAATACACACCCACACACATACAAACAGACACACACACACACACCTTGGATGGTATAGAAGGTTGCCACGTCAAATCTAAATCGATATCCTTGACATCATTATCAATGGATAGCTGAAAGTTGAATAAAGAGAGAGAGGGAGAGAAGTTGCTGGGTGTGGTAGGGGGGGTGGGGCCGGGGAGGGACTTCTAAGGCTTGTGGATTGGGGGAACGTAAATTGGCTTTTTGGAATCGTTCCCCTAACTGATCTGAGACGTTCAACAAATTTTAATGTTCGTGTACAAGTTTAAACTTATATTTATATATATATATAATCTATTAATATAAAATATATCATCTACTAGTGTTTAAGAACCCCATGTACTACAGTTAAACAACTAAAACAACAACAAACCAACAAATGAAAATGAGAAGAATTAAAAACTAGTTAATATAAAAATCCATTGAAAAAATTCGTTTTTACTTGAAACGAAAAGAATTCTAAGGTCTTTATTTATAAATTTAAAACATTGAAAATGCAAAGTTTTTCGTTTCTCAGACTTAAGTGCAACAATCTGTGAATCAAAATGATCATAGAACAATTAGACTTTATTTCCAGGAAATGTTTTGCAACAAATTGTAAATTTAATGTTTTTTAATATTTATTAAATATAAATTTCTTATTTCCCTAGCCAAGATTATAGCTGTTTCCGACCGGAAAAAACTTAACTTCCATTTATTTCTCATGGCACTTGGCCATTATAAAAAGTGTGTTAATTTTTGCACTTAATTATGATACATGCAAGTTTTGTTCGAGTCATTCGAGGGCAAATATATAATGGAAAGTTTTCAGCACTCAGAGTCACATGAGAAACCCGACGTCAGAAAAGTAACGCATTTTCGTAGAATTTATCTAACACTAATGCAATTTTTATTTCAAATTGATTTTAACCATGGAAAGTGTAAAATTCCGTTTTGTTTTTTTGTTTATTATTTGTTCTATGGTTCCTAACAATGCTTATCCATTCTCTGTACTTAAAAAAGAATATCGACTATTTATTATAATGTAAACTGTAGCTAATTTGTATTAATTAGGGTGGGGGGGGGTTTGCACAATGCACTGCATTATGTTCATGAATTTAGGTCTCTTTTGACTTAGCGTCCTTATCCACCTCGTTGGAGGCAGAGGCGACAATATCTTCCAAACCACTGGTGCGCGGAAATAGTTCGGAGGCATGCGTTAACTTGCCTAACTCATCCTGGCTGAGCAGTTGGGGCTTCCCGATCGCGCTCGAATTCGACTTGGTCAGCTGATAGAAGGCAGTGTCGCTGTGCGTTATGTTGACGATGTGGCCTGTGAGGGGCAGCGTCTCTAGCAGCTCCTGTGGACTGCTAAAAGCACCAATATTGATCGGGGCAATGCCTGTGAGAACCTGGCCTGTAACGTTTGTCTGTATGGGCAGTGGTATGTTGCCCAGATTGATGTGACTTTCATTGGTGTGCGCATCGTAGAAGGTCAGATCGACACGTTCCTGTTCCTCAAAGTCCGTATCATTGTCGCCCACCTCGGTGAGTATTCCAATCTCATAGACCACCGCCTTGACCACATAGCTAAACAGTCGTAAAAAGAATAATGGTAAGTAAACTATAAACAATTCAATATATTGCAGTGAAACTTACAGATTCTTTGGCGTATCATTGCCACTGCCATGGAGCTGCTCAAGAGTTTCATTATCTAGGGTAGAGCTAATGTCCACAAGAGGCAAAGAGCAGCTAAAGGCCAACAGCATGCCCAGCACAGCGGCGCCAAATATCGCATGATGTGTCTGCATCTCTCTCAAAAGGATATGACTTTTACGCGGGTAGACTGCAATGGAAGACACTCCTCCTGTTGAGGATCTCTACTCTGTATGTAGATTGGCCTGTGTGGGTCGCTGCTGTGTGTTCTGATCGCTTGTCTGATGTTCGCGTGTTTGAGGCTAATTAAAGCAGATCACACGGCTTTTATAGGCATCGCCATTTTGTTGGATGTTTCTCGTTGATTCCGCTTAAATATCGATACCTGTTAATTGGCTGACAGGTTTGCACATTGATCCTCATCTCGAGGCTTTGGGCCATTGTTTCTAGTTGCTACCCCTTGACTACCTCACATCCTCACATCCCCGCATCCGTCGGTGTTTTTATCACTGTTTCTGGCTCGCAGACTCTAATTAATTGTGCTCGTTTTTGTATTGATGCGCAGAGGTCGTCTACGCAATTCTCAACTTGGTGTAAAATCGCAATTGTTGATGTCAACGGTGTGTTGTTTACCTGGCCACTGGCTTAAAAATACGTTCATAAACATTGCGCCCCCGAGCTGACGTATTCCCGACGACTGGTCGACACGCGCCTGTCTCTCTGAATTCGCCCATTACGCATTCGAGTCGGATGACGTTTGATTTTAGTACGCTGAAGTAAACAACTAATAATTGAAATCATATTAAAATTATTTGTGAATTAGTTTCATTTTCTCTTAGCACAAGCTTTTTATTAGCAGCTTTTAATCCCTCATACGCGGTGTAAGCCAGCATGAAACTTTTTATTTGTGTATTAATTTATTTTTAAAGTGTAGCGTAAAAGCTTCTAAGCCAGATTCAATATACGTCATTAAATTAGGACCATTTTTGAAAAATTGTAATTAGTTAAGTTTTTAATGGACGCTATGACTGTATCCGGCTTAGTCAAGAAATGTTTTGTTTTTAAAACTTCACACAAAAGCCAACTGCTTTGAGCCGCCTCGCAACACCACAGAACCAGACTAATCGCAACTTTTCATTCATAATCGCTGACTGATCTTTGTAGCCAGACGTGCCTCGCATTTTGGATTTGATAGCTTATTTTCAGTTCAGTTTAGTTTAGTTTCGACTTCATCTCAGATTAGTTAAATGGAAAATTTTATATTTAATTTGCACATTTATTATCTGTTATTTGTTGTAAGAGTTATAGCCTTACCTATTGATTCATTAAAGTTGTAAGCTGTAAATTATACATATAAAAAAATAAGCTTTTAATTTAACTTTTTATTTATTCTCCAAACTCTAAACTAAAACTAAATAGTGAAAACTAGTTTAATTGCACTCGACTTCTAAGAAAATAAAGTGTGTCAATCTTTTTATTTGGATGTTTAAGCTGCAGTCAAATATTTTTCCGCCAAAGATTAGTCTGGGATTTTTTTTTATATTTTTATCACTGTTCCTCACAACAGAGTAAATCCCCGTAAACAAAAACAAATTTAAAGTTAATATTTTTCCGTGGAAACAATAGTGCACAAATATCTTAAGCATATTTATAAATATAACAATCTAATGTTAATTATATTAATTAAAAATTAAAAAAAAAAACAGTTTAAAGCTAGGGTCGGACAATTTAAACTTAAATGCCAACTAATATTGTAACCAAAAAGTGTGGCATCTGAAGGTTGTATCTATTACCATTAATTTAAGAAACAACTAAACGCAAATAAAGAATTTCAAGTGAAAAATCAAAAATAAAAACAGAAAATTAAGGAGAACAGGTGCAGAAGAGCGCTAGCGCATTAAACCAGTTAACAGCGTATCGCATTCGATTCAGGCCACGTTTAGGCGACAGTGCTAACTGAAAGCTTAGCTACGAAACTTTTTTATTTATTTTTTTTTATTTTAAACGGCTTTAAAAACTCGCACGCTTCTCGTCAGCGAACTTACTATCAATCTGGACTCTGTGGTGAAAACAGCTCGGAAATAAAAATTAGCAGCTTCAACCACATCAACTGAGCCATGAAGTGCGCATTGATATTCACTGTGAGTGCAAAGCTTGAGCTGCGCTTGAGATCTCTTCTAATGGTCCTGGCCTTTCTCTCCCTTTAGCTGCTGGCCATTGCTGCATCCAACAGCCTTGCTGCTCCGTTGGACCTGAATGATCTCTTCCTCGGTCTGCCCAGGAATGCGCCAGCTGTAGCGGAGCCGCAGCCTGATCAGGATGTGGTCAAGCGACAGGTGCTGGCCAATCCCGATGGTCAGCTGAAGCAGGTCTCGTTCCATTCGCTGATTGGCAATCTGGAGAATAGTTTGTTCCAGTCAGCGCTGAGTTTACATGGCGCCAGCGCTCCAGACTCAGTGGTGACTGGGCTGAAACCGGATCAGGCTACGAATAGTGAGCATATTATTTCCAAGCGTTCGGTTGATCCAGTAACCTCTACAACGCCTGTTGCCCTTTCCGACGAAGCGGAGGAGCGCAAAATTCTGATGCTGACCACCAAGAAGGTGCCACTGTCGGAGGAGGGTGTTCCCGCACATCTGATCATCGATCATGTCTCGGTACAGCCCCACAATAGCGCCTCTGTGCCACTGATACCCATATTCCAGGTGCATCACACGAAAATTACCTCCGCCACTATTAAGGAGGATGCCAACAATGACAGCACCGATGGCAAACAGACCAAGATTAGCATTACCAAGACATTCATAACCTCAACGGCACCCGTCGAGAGTCTGGAGACGCAGAGCAGCAACACAGAGCTGTCCCACAGTGGCGAAAGCAGCAGCACAACCAGCAAGAGCACAATCTTAAACAGCTCCACCACTGTCTCCACACCTAGTTCCACCACTAGCTCTGCCACTAGCACCACACCTAGCTCCACCACCAGTGGCAGCATCATTAGTAGCACATCGGAGCTGCCAATTATCAAGCTGAAGCAGGAGGAGGAGCAGAAGCTTAAAACAAAGGTGGCTGAAGTCGAGGCTGATCCAGTTATTTTGACCGCCCGTGTTTAGACGGCAAATTCTCTCTAGTATTAGCCATCTCATGTAGACTCAAAAAAAACAAAAAAACCAAACTCACACATTAATATACATATATTTATATCACGAAAAGTTCAATTAAAGTCATGTGATTTGATCTGAAGCCCAAGTAGCAGCAAAGCCGAAGCCTCTTTATTTAAATAAAAAATTCACACAAAAATCGCACGCTCAAACTAGAAACGGGGACAGTTCGGGGTATCTGTCCAATTCGAGACTCTAATTGAGGGTGCAAACAGCTAAACAGCTTTGGAATGGATTAGCATATGTTGTTCGACATCATTGCTAAAAGCGATTCACTCAACCATAAAAGTTTTCCCAACGCCTCGCAGAGATCGGGTTTCCGCTCTCTCCACAGAATATACACAAATGTTCTCTTAATTGTCTAGTGCAAATAATTCCAATCAGTTTGGGCGTCTCAAATTCAGATAAGCTTTCAATTGGGTTACACAAATATTGCCAAACTTTGTAGTAAAGCGCAATTTGTTATGCTCAAAATGTGCTAATGAGCTAAGAAAAGTAATTTAAACAACTAAAGATTTGAAAATGTAATCAATAACAAAAGTATCTTGAACAAATAAAGCTAAGTGAGAAATTTTAAAATAAATTTGGCATTTCTGAGCGGGGAATGGAAAGTTGTTCAAATATTGGCAATATTTTTATTTATAAAATTTTATTCTTAGAAATTAAATTTGCATACAAAAAAAGGAAATTAGCATCAACTCGAGTTTCATAGTACATTAGAAATAAGTGTTAATCACTTGTTAACAAATATAATTTGAAGTATTCTGACTTGTCTTATTTGATATTTGAAATTTAATCAATTATTGCAATTTGGTAAACATTTCGCAATTCTTATCACCAAGCAATTGATATCTTTCTTAGCTAAGTACATTTTTTGCATTGGGGTTCACTTTTTTCCGCACTGACTCATCTGCTTGAATCTAAATATTACGTTGATTTATACCATTTTCAACAATTGCGGAACTGATAAACACATGAACACGAGCACAAATATACTCTTCCGAACAGCGAGGGGAAGAGGAGCCGATATTCAGGCTGTTCACATGACCAAAAGAGCAAGCATTAAGTATACGCAGCGAGTGGCAAAGATTTTCAGAACCTAAAATTCTCAGCGAATTTACTGTTACTGCCTCCTCGAGTCCATTCATCGTTTAAAATTAGCACACATTGTCAAGAGTATGTATATTTTGATTACTAAGGCTACTAATTTATTTGTCTTAATATTTGCACATTATTATAATTCAAACGAATATGCTACATAATAAAAAGGTGTCAGATAACGCCAGAGATTGTTGGCCTGTTGTTGATAAGCGCGTTTAAATGAATACATATTCATTTTGTAATGAGAGTACTCGAAATATTTGTCCGCTGAGTGGAGCTTTTGCCTCACCTGCCCCTGGCCTAGTCTGTTTTGTTGGCCAACAGTTATTGCTATTTGTTGAATAACTTTTGATAGCAAGTGTTACCCTTTAAAATTGATTAAGCTTATCTTATCGCCTATGACCAAAACATAAAAGCCAAGAAATTACAAAAGAGCTGCGAGAGTACGGGTTCTAATTTTCGATGGCCATTCAATGGCGGATGAGTTTTTGCCCACTGCATAGTGTGCTCTCAGTCCAAGGAAAGCAGCCGGTGAATGCGCTTCGCTTTTCTACTTGTCCATAACATCCAACAACAGCCAAGTGAAGACTCACTATTATTCTATCGGTGAGCAAGATAACAACAACAACAACAACAACAACAACAAAAGTTTCTAGCTGATTGCTGTTGTTGATAGCCGTCATGCGTATCGAGCAACAAACCCAAGTTGATTTATATTTAAAGTACTCCATGTACGAAAAAGTGTAATTTCATTCAAGTGCGCTCATTCCGTGACTCATTCGCACTATATGATTGTGACAACAACAACAAAATAACAATTAGTGACAATAAATGAAAACTGAATCAAAATATCAAGACCCGCAAAAAATATATATATATATATGTATATAGCGAAGAACTCATTAAATTGATTAGATACTCAAATTTTGTGCTGGATTTTTTTCTAATTTCTAATTGAATTTTTAGCCTAAAGGTATTACGTGCGTGTTCTTATCGTATGGTAACAACAATCAGGCATTTGATCGCAGTTTCTATTTAAGCATACAAGTAAAAACAATATCAAGAACATCATGGCTGGAGTCAGTGTGGGATTTGCCAAATGTTTTATGCTATTTATGGCTGTTGTCATATTGGTAAGTCCATTTATTTCCTCTATTTCAATTATTCTCGTTGCACCATTTAAATACTAAGAAAAAACATTAGTCATTCATAGATATATATGCCTAATTCGCACGAATCATAAGCCGTTTATATTTATTACTTCCGCGAATTTTTATAGCAACATTTCCAATACTATAAAAATATATCGAATGTTATTCTCTGAATGTAATTTGACCTTGTGATCCCTGCTAATTAATCATTTATTATCAACATTCATCTATCATGTTTTAAATCAATTATTTGACATTTTTTATAACTAATTTGGGAATGACCAGCCTTTTTCTCAGCTCAGTGCAGATAGCAACTGTTGTCTAAATCTGAATCCCAACCTTAATTTATTAAATAAGCAGAAAACTATTTCCGCTGATATAAGCAAAGTATTCATCTTGACTAATTACTAATATTATTAACAGGTTCAAGGAGTTGTTTATCTGGGCCTTGCAATATGGGGCATAACATTGCGTGATTGCCAGACGACATCGGACATTGCCAATGATCCCTTCAAGTTTGCCATGGATTTGATCTACTTTGTGCGTAAGTGGCATCACCTAAAAAGAGAAAAAAGAGCCAAATTTAATTAATATCCCTTAAATAGAGGAGAAATGCGGTGATCCGACGATTCAGCTGGCTTCTGAGACCTACCAGTTGACGATGGACTGGTCGAAATCCTTTGCGGTCACCAATCGTGAATACATATTCATGATTGTCTATGCAGCAGTCAGTGGCTTGTGGATAGCCTCCTCAGCTTTAATCATACGTGAGTTTTTCAAATCCAATGCTATATTTGAATTTAGTTGTTTATTATTTAAATCTCAATAGTTACCTTGTGCTTCGCGACCACTAAACTCATTTCTGGCATCATCTATTGGCCCTGGTTTTTGTCCGTGCTCGCTGGCTGTATCCTGGACGTTGTCGCTACTGTCTATCATGGTCTGGACATATCCCATACTTTGGTAAGACTTAGCAAATATCCATCTCCAAATGAATTAATTAAAATGCTCTTCCTCTTGCAGTCCATAGATGATGCTTTTGATTTTATTGGCGCCCAGACGGATGCTTCAATGCAACCGATTGTTTGGTCATCGTTACAAACCTTTGGCGTCTACTTCTCCACGCCCGCCGTCCTGCTTACCTGTATCAGCTCTCGCGTGGTGCTCATCTGGGTGCTCAACTTGATTGGCGGCATGTTCTGTCTGTCGCTGTCGCATGTCCTGGCAAAGCAGACGTCACAAAACAAGGCGAACTCCCACGTAGTTCACAACAATCAGATGACGCCACGCCAGCAAACACCAGAGACTGTGGTGCTCGAACAGCCCGTGTTTCACCCAACGGCGCCTGTTTCCTTAACACCCGAGATAGATCAGTATCCGGAGCAGATACATCCCAAGCCCTTGCCCATAATAATACCAGCACAAACTGCAGAGATGATGCAGCGACAGGATTCGCGTTATCAGGCCAGCGACCGCACCACGCTACAATCCCCAGTTTTGGTGCTTCCACCCTTGCCACAAAAGGAGCAACAACAACAAGTGACTCAAGTTCAGCCAGATATCAACACTTACCGGACTACAGATGCGCATCCCGATCAACTCAATTATCCCGCCTCGGGACCCAAATCGCCACAGACTCCCTTGTCGCCGGCAGCACAGCAGATGGCCACTGGTTCAGCCTTAAATAGTCGCTATTCGGAAATCTATCCGGCACAGCCTACAAATCCGCGCGTTAGCGAGGAGCTGCGCAATCAGATGCCCTGGTCGTATACGAGCATGATCACGAAGCCACCACCACCACCCCGTAAGCCACAGCAACAGGTGCAGATATATCCACAGATACCCGAGCCGGATTACACAGAAAACTAGGTGGGCTCCGTTCCAATTACGGCACTGATTGCAGGCTAATCAGCTGAGCTGTTCAATTATTGCTACATTGTTTTGAGTTATTGTTACCTTTATTATATGCACATAAAGCTAATGTATATGGCCAAATTTAAGACTTATGACTATTTTCCAATATGGATCTGCATTTTATTTTACTTGAATTGAAAACTTCCGCAGCAAACTGAATAGTTACAAGTCTTATTATATTTCTAACATTTTGGAAAACCCATATTCATGAAGATGTTGTAGATAATTATATAATCACATACTAAGTCATTTTGCACTTGTTGTAAAAGGACACTTAAAATAAGATACTAATAAAATATCTTTAGTCTAATGAGAATGAGAATATGAGCAAGAACATCATGGACATGCACCAGTCCAAAAATAATAGGTTTGAGTACTGACTAAATCGAGAACAAATTATCTGTGGCATACTTTCAAGGGCGCATCGCAGTCGAAAAAATATTGCACTTACTCGAAATTATTTTTGTAGATTTCAAATGGTTCGTAAGGACCACAATTGTCTCCTTGATCGAACTGCATCCAAGGATAATGCGGTCAACTACAACACAAACACTTCAAAATATATATATCCCTTGAGAAAACATATCCCTTAAAGATTTAAAATGATTTATATTTTAGTTTTAATTCAAATTAAAATGGATAACATCTAGATATCGTAAAACAATTAAGCCAGGTGCAAACCTTAGGGCAATGTCCTCTCCTGCTTACGTAATGGGACTATTTGTTGTTCATTTGTAACACTCTCTTGCAGCAGCTGCTGCTTGTGCCGCACATGCGCCGTCACCAGGTTAAGCACTTCAGGCAGCTCCAACTCTATTTTCTCAGCTCCGCTTAGATGCAGCTCTAGCTTGGGTGCTTCCTGCTGCACAGCCTTGGCGCCAACTACAATCGTCAGTGGGTGTCCCAGGCGTTTAGCATCGAACAAACGCTTGCCAATGGTCAGCTCCTTCCGCTCATCATGTAGCACCTCATCAGCTCCACAGATTTGCGTTAGCTGATGCAGTAAATCGAATTCTATACGCTCCGCCGGCAGTTGCTCATTGCTGCCTTGCTTGGGCCCAATCAGGCAGACATCGTAGGGTGCAAGTAGCTTGGGCCAACGTAACTCCTGATCCGTCGAGAGCACTTCTAGAGCGGCAGCAATGACACGCGTGATTCCAATGCCATAGCAGCCCATTACGAGCGTCTCTGGTTTGCCAGAGTTGTTGAGAAACGTAGCACCCAGCGGCTTTGAGTACTTGTCGCCCAGCAGAAAGGTGTGCGCCACCTCTACGCCACGTACCGGAGTCAATTGTGATCCCTGACAGCGGGGACATGTGTTGGCTGCAGTGTTGCCAAAGACTTCAGCGTTTCCCGCATAGCCGCAGGCGCTGCATTTGAGCAACGTGTCCTCGCCCACTGGTGAAATATAATGATATTCATGCGATAAGCTGCCGCCCATAATGCCTGTGGCAGCCTCAACTATAAAGATAAATACGATAATAGTAGATACACGAACAAACAAAATATTAAAGGCACCTGTAACAAACGGCACTTCTAGCTGCCTAAAGAACTTTGCGTAGGTATTGCTAATTCTCTCGTAAGTCTTCTCTGCAGCTTCCTTTGTCACATCGAATGTGTACATGTCCTTCATAAGAAACTCCTTGGCTCGCATCAGGCCAAATCGGGACTTCAGCTCATCTCGAAACTTGGGCCCAATCTGATAAAGACGCAAGGGCATTTGGCGATAAGAAATGGGCGCTGTTGTGGCCAGCATGGCTGTCACTGCTTCCTCGTGAGTCTGAAATGAATATTTAAGAAATATATATTTTCCTCATAACTTTGTGACCTGCGGAATCGCTAGATTAGCATTTCAGTCAGATTATACTCACTCACTGGACTCATCAGGAATTGTTTTCCGCTGCGATCGCGCACCATATAAAATTCGGAAATGTCGCCTTCCAATCTTCCAGTCTTCTTCCACAGTTGTGTGGGCGTTAGAACAGGCATGCTGATCTTTTGGCCGCCCGCCTCTTGCATATTGCGTTGCACTAAATTAATGCATTTGTCCACCGCACGCTGTGCTATGGGCATGATCTGGTAGGTGCCATTGCTTCCCGGCTTAACCAAGCCAAGCTCCGTTAAAAGCTGAAAATGGAAAATATCGTAATCAGATTGATACTTTCGTAACACACACAAAAATTACCTTTTGACTGCGGGACAGTTGCTCTGTTTGCTTGACAATTGCATTTTTTGGTGTTACCAATACTGGCCAAAATAGACTCGAAGCTTTATTCATGTTTAAATAACATTAAATGTTTTTTGGCAAGTAATTAAAGTTGAAGTAGAAACCGGCACAAATCTAATGCAGTAGCAAATGCAAAACAGCTGTTCAGCCGATTAGTATCATACTGATGCATAAAGCATATCGATAAATGTGCGAATATCACCAGTGTGACCGTTTCCATTGACCGGTGTTTTGTTTATTATGTGAATTTTGCAACCATAGAAATGAGTTCTAATTTCCAGGAGCTGTACAAAAAGAGCGTGGATCTGGGTGAGCAGCAGAAATTGCGCCAGCAGCAGCTGCTCAACGTACAGAAGCAACGACGACAACAGCTTCAAGATGAATACCGTCACGTACCAGAATCCGACGACTATGACGAAGATGCAACAAAGGAAGAACGCGCAGAGCAAAGCACATCGCAGCGTAAACAACGCAGGCAACGCAACCGCAAAAGCAAAAACAGCAAGGAAAGAAAGGGCCAACATTTTCGGCTGCAGCAATCAGAGTGGCTGCGTCATCGTCCCGAGAATCTAGCCGATTGGCTGCTGCTCCCATGTCCCGTGGGCAAAAGATGTCTGGTCATTGCCACCAATGGATGCACCAAGGTATACAACAAGGCCGGTCGGATCACAATGCAGCTGCGTTCCCTGTTGCCCGGCGATGGTTGCATGCAAAAGTTCAGGACTATCTTGGATTGTGTCTATGTGCCGGAGGAGGATTCATTTTATGTACTGGATGCGCTCGCCTTTGGACAGCAGCAGCTCTTAAATTGCGATGCCAACTTTCGTTTCTTCTGGTTGCGCTCGCGCTTCGACGAGCACAGGGAACTGAGTGAGCTCAGTAAACGAAATGAGAAACCTTTCAAGCTTCTGGAATACTATGACTTTGAGGATGCTAGTGCTGTCGACCAGGCGCTTCAAAAGTATCCACAGTGGACGGACAATCAGCCGCAGTTGGACGGTCTGCTCTTCTACCACAAGGAGGCGAGCTATGAATGCGGCACAACTCCACTCGTCTGTTGGTTGTTTCCCTATATGGTGCCCGATGTGCTGCAGTTGCCTGTACACAGCAGCTATGCAGCGCCAGAGGATTACCGACCAAGTGCAGCACTAGAATACATGGAAGAGTTTGACAAGAAGTTGCTGGCGCAGCGACAACAACATCAAAAACGAGGTAAAAAAACAGAAAATAAAGGGACAGCTGCAGCAGCAGCTGCTAGTGATTCGGTTGCCATGGAGCAGGAGCAGGAAGATGAGCTTGCGGAGTATGCAGAGCTGCGGAGTATGTTGGATCAGCAGCGTCGTCTTGAATTGGGTGAACTGGATATGGACTGCATGGAACCGGTATCGCCAGCTGCTGCTGCTGCCAGTATCAGCTGTTGACTGCCTGTGTCGTTGTTGCTTTAGAGGGTCGGAAGTGGGAGTTCCAGGTGGTGGCTCTAGTACGCATGCGCACTGCAGCTACACACATTCTGGTCCCTGGCCAGCGAACGCAGCCCAGATAGAACTAAAAAAAAATAGAAAAAGCACACAGCCACTCAAGGAAAAATTAATGCAATAAGTAGAGCTAAAAAAAAAAGAACAATAATACAAAATGGTCATTCAGCGCAGCTGGAAGATTCTAAGCGATACAGCGAGCATAGCGCACCACAATACCATCAGTGATGTCCAGCATCGTTCGCCTGCTACGCTGCAGGTCAATTCCTCTTCGGATGATTCTAATAGCTCCAATCAGACCACACATTCCATTGACACACGCCTTGCATGTCCACTCAAGCAGTCAATACAGCCGGAGGCAGAACCCACATTGGAGATAATATCAACGCTGGCGCCGAATGAAATGGAGCCCGCACGGGTGCGTAAGGATAAGAATGTACATATAGAAATATTAATTATTCTATTCACTGTTTAACAGAAATATATAACCACTTCTGAGATGGCGGAGACAATGCTGCAGAGGATACGGCATCGATACAATGGTGTCTACAACATTGAAAGTAGCAGCAATGCGGAGTCTGCTATGCGAGCATTGGAACTTTTGCGAATCAGCGTGCAGCAGGCATTCGATACGGAAGTCAATGATATTATTAAGCGCTATATGAACGTATGTACTTAAAACGTGTAAGTTGAATTGTTAAAGACATTTGTTTGCTATATTTCGCAGAACTATTTCGTACCCGCTCTTGGTAATATTAAGGAGAATCTGAGACAGTATGCAGTGAATGAGGAGACGCTGCAGAATATGTCCTCCTGTGCGCTGCTCGAGAATGCCAAGAGCCAGTATACAAATTTTTTAATACGGCAACAGCGTCCAGGGGCATTAACAACAGTTGCCTGCGAACAGCAGCGTCTGGGGCTCAAGCGTCCTGGAAAGCCCCTTGAGTATAATAACAGCAAGATGTATGCCAACAATTTGGGTTTCCCTTTCGCAGCTGGTAAGCCCATGCCCTGCACCTCAAATACTTTGGCTGCAGAACAACATCAACAACAACTGCAACACCAACACCTGCAGCAACAGCTACAGCAGCAACTGCAGCAACAGCTACACCAGCAACAGTTTTTGCAACTGCATCAGCAACAACAACATTTGATAATAAGTGGACCGCTGCCAACTCCGGTACGTCGTCAGATCTTTTGGAACACTGCACAAATCACGACTTCAACCAAATTTGTTCTCGATGTGCAGGCGAATCTGACATTTGGCTTCAACACTGATGGCAAGGAAATGGGTGGCCCTCGACTCGCCAGCAAGCATCCCGAGATAATACGTTATCTGCCGGATGCGGAGGATCGTGAGTGGCTGATGGCGCGTGGCATTATTCCACCCGAGAATCGCAGCTCGCGTTTTCTATTTCTTATTTACGACGAGATCTGTCGGCTGCAGCAGACCCATGATCTGTATCGGAACCAAGCCAACATTGATCTTAGCATGATGCTCACTTTCACTGTCACCGAGCCGATGATCCACAAGATGAAGCTGTTCTTTGTGGACTTGAATATTAAGAGTCGGGGATTGATTACCAACTCCTTTGTTCTGGCCGACAATCCAGATCATCCGCCGCAACAACAGCAGCAAGAACAGCAACAGCAACAACAGCAAGATCAACCACAACAGCCGCCGCCAACACAGCAGCAACAGCTACAGCAACAACAGCTACATCAACAACAACAACTGTCACTGCAACATTCACTGCAACAGCAGGATAAACAAGCACAGTTGCAGCAACAGCTTTCCAACAACAATAGCCACTTACGGAATGCTCTGCTACAAGGCGTGCCCACATTGCCACAGCTGACGCCAATGCCAATGCCGATGCTAATGCCAACCGTTGAGGATGCAACGCCCAAAGATCAGAGTAATCAGACAATCGCAACAGCACCATGCTTGCAGGGCACTGTTGTGGGCAGCAGCACCGCCAATCCACTGAAGGCCAAAATTATGAACACCAGCAGCAATAGCAACAGCAGCAGTTCGACTCTTAGCTCATCGCATGCCACACTGACGGCTTTACTTAACCAATGTGGGAGCTCAGCGGGCTTGGCACTCGCCAGCAAATTTCGCAATTAAACTTAGTTGCAACTAAAGTTCACACTATATATTATATGAATACTATCAAGTAATAATAATAATAATAGTTTATTTGTGCAACTATTTTCGTCACGCTATAATGCCACAATAATAGAAGCCAACGAGCAATAATTTGGGATTATCTCAATTTCAGCTCTAGATTACAAATGTACAGAATGAATATTCAACTTATGTTTCCAATCAAATTGAAAATATCTTTAAATTACTTTATCGATTAAAGCTTAAGGTTTGTGTTTACTTTACTGAAATCGAATTTGTTTTAATATGATATATGACCTTAAGTCATAAGAATATTTATACTGGTGCACTTTTTCTTTTGGACTAATCCAAAGTGAATGGTTTATTTAAAGAATATCTTAACGGCTAATCTCGTCTGACAAGTATATTGTTTGTGTGAGATATTGTTTTGTTTTGTTTGGGCTCTTGGCATATTGCCAAGTACCAGAGTATAACCTATATGCCACATTGCTTTCAGTGTACCGTGCAATTCTCTATGCGTTGTCTAGCGCATGCTTGACTGGGGCATTTCTCCATATCTCGAGTGTTGTTGTCGTGCAACTGTTGTCTATATATACATATATATTATATATATATAAATATATGTAACACGTTTTTCATACGTAAATACTATATAGATACATTTACACTTTTTGTATATTTGGGAAGAGCGCAACGCATCGCATTATAGCTGGCGATTCATGCAGCTTTAGCCTCGACAACAAACATCCCCTTTCTGACCGCTTTCTGTTCCATTCGTGCTTGTGTGGAATCGCTGAGATTGCTGCTGTTGTTGCTGGTGCTGCTCCGTCTGGTTGGAAAACCATTATACGGCTCACATTCGGACTGGCATCGTCCATCGTCTTGAACGTGAAATGTGGACGCGATCGTTTTAATCGCATTTACAGTTCTTTCTAAAAAACAATAAAATTCAGGCATCGGGCGTGGAAAAGCGCTACATATGTGTATACAAATACATTTTCCGAAATGAGCATCTCGGTTTCGTTGGCTATACGAATAAGATCGTATTTATGTACGTCTGTGTTTGTGTCGAGTTCAGAGACAGTCGATCTCAATTTTCTTGGGCTATATTTTGGAAAACTCAGATGCGTTGCTTCGTAGTAGGCACGAATACTCCGAGGTGATCGTTTCGTTCAATCTGTCAAATACAGATCGATCTATAAATTTCTTTTGTACCGTACAAAAAATAAAAACAGCAACAACATGAGCAGCGTTGTAAGTATTACTAAAACGGATATTAAAAAAATTATTTTATTTAAATCAAATAAAATCATGGAATTTATTCGATCAGGATGAGGATCTGACACCCGAGCAAATTGCCGTCCTCCAGAAGGCCTTCAACAGCTTCGATCATCAAAAGTCTGGCAGTATTCCCACCGAAATGGTTGCCGATATTCTGCGTTTGATGGGTAAGTTACAAAATGTGACTAGATTAAGAATTTACTATTTTAAACTACCCTCGTTTTGTCTTTTGAAGGTCAGCCCTTCGACAAGAAGATCCTGGAGGAACTGATCGAGGAGGTTGATGAGGACAGTAAGTATGCGAATTTCACATTAGTTGCTCAACGAAATAAGCCATTAAATTCAGTATCAATTATACTGATTGCATGTATTTGGACTTAATAGCCAGCTGGCCGTGGTCAAATATATGATTCTGATGGTGGCATATATATTCATTGAGCACACGCTATATTTCATGTAGTGTAATCTATTATTAAATTTCCAGCTATTTAACAATTTATAATTTTGTTTTGCAGAGTCTGGTCGCTTGGAATTCGGTGAGTTCGTGCAACTGGCTGCCAAATTCATTGTGGAGGAGGATGCGGAGGCCATGCAGAAGGAGCTGCGTGAGGCGTTCCGTTTGTATGACAAACAGGGCAATGGTTTCATTCCCACCACCTGTCTGAAGGAGATCCTTAAGGAGCTCGACGATCAGCTGACCGAACAGGAATTGGACATTATGATCGAGGAAATCGATAGTGATGGTTCCGGTACAGTTGATTTCGATGGTGAGTTGCCAAATCTGATGAGAGCACGACATATAAATATATATATATATATATATATTTATAAATATGTGTATATATGTATGTATTTATGGAATCTAGTTGGTTGCGCAAAAAAATTGAGAACCACCCAGCCACCCACGTAAACACAGTCACCCACTGATTTTTATAAATTTGTGTAAACATCAGCTAGATGCTAGATGAGGCGAAATGACATCGCTTCTTCTCTGGCTGTTGATCTTGAGTTCTCGATTATGACAACCTCATCGTTTTGGAGCATATCGATGCTATTTATAGGGGCGCGCGACATACAAAATAATTATGCCGAATTTCCATCAGTTTGTTCTCGTGGCATATGTCATTAATAACTACTTCTGTACATCTGTATATATACGTAGTATATATATAGATATATTTATTTATAAATGCATATTACGAACGCATTGGCATTCGATTATTTTTTTAATGTCTGTCATTCTGTTTAATTTACAGAATTCATGGAGATGATGACCGGCGAGTAAATAAACGCAGTCCCCAAGATTCACACACACACACACACACAAATACACCATGCAACAACAACACACCCTGATACACTGTCACACACACACACATACACTACTACATGCACACACCCTGGAAAACAAAAAACACAGCACATACACAAGTACACACACACACACACATGGACACCTGTTGGGCCAACGTTTACATATATTTGTTTAAATTTGCACATTTGTTTCACTTCGCAAACAAATCCACGTATTTAAATTTGAACAAAAAAGAAGCAGCCTCAAATTAATAGCATTAAACACTTTTGTACTACTTTTTTATACCAAAAACAAAAATAAAAATACAACAAAAACTGTGTATGCAAAAAAAAAGAGATAAAAATAATTACAAAAACTACAACTAAAAACAAACAAATACAAAATTGTAAGCGTATTATGGTTGTGCTATGCTGTCAATGCCAACCGCACAGTTGGCTGATAAACACGGCTAGCTATCAGTGAAGAGCGCGCCCCACCTGAAGAAAGCTGACGGCAAAAAAAAGCTCGTCAAGTTAACTACGTTAACAACTGCGCTCGACGCTGGCCTCGACGGTGACGTCGGCGCCAGCGGCTCTGCTACCGCTGCTGCCTGCCATTGACCAATTCGCGTTGTTGGCCCGCTCGACTTGGCGGCGCTTTTTTTTACTGAGTGTATGTGTGCGAGTGTGTGTGTGTGTTGCCTTTTTTTCTTGGGGCCGCCGTTTGTCGGTTCAGTTGCTTGGCTGTGGCTTTTGTGTGCGCTCGCCTTGCCGTTAGCTGTTACCTGTCGGCTGTTCAGCTACCAACATCTGATCGCATGTGCACCCACCGCTAACAACAACAACAACTTAACCTGCCTCTTACGTTCGCTCGTGATTGTGAAGTGTTTGCCTTTGATAATAACAAACAAATAGCCCCAAATATTAACAAAAAAATGCCGCAGAGGTAACACTATTTACATATATATATATATATGTATAAATATAGATTTAAATACGTACATAAATAATAAAGAATAAAATTAAAAATAATTATACCTTTTGGGGTAGCAGCTTATCGAATGTGTTAAAAAAGCCGCCGACTTTTCGTGTCCATAAAATTTATAGCGGCAAATAAATACTTTAATACAAATTGTTTCTAGACATCACATTCTCTTATCAAAAGAATGACAGGAAGGCTTTGCTTGATAAATTGTTAAAAAAAAAAACAAAAACTATCCGCGTGTTTTAGATATATATATTTGTGTGTTTGTGTAAATAAAACGTCAGCATAGCTTGATAAGCGCGTTTTGTAATTTTAAGCCGAAAGCCAATGCCATCAAAGTTGCTGACACGCGCGCTGTGGGAACCCCAGATTACATATGCATTATATGCAGTTCAAGCGAAACGGGTAAAGATTCAGAAGTAACCAAAAGCCCAACAGCTGCTCCGATGAGTCATTATTGAACAACAGCAGCAGCAGCGATAGCGACCAATACAATAGGCATTATGGCAATTAACACTTCACATTGAATCAAATCAAGCCCAAAAAATCAAACACAAAAACAACAAAAAGCAAAACAAAAAAAAATCATATACAAAAAAGTGTGATAAGGCAAACTGAGAGATGTACCTTTTGTTGTTTGTGTATATTTGTTCTAGCAATCAAGTAGTATATTATTGATGATAATAATAACAATGTTATTTGAATAAGTGATTTCAACTATTTTGCAGCTCGACAACAAATTGGTCATTCCAGCCACTACATCGACAGCGTAGTGGACAATTTCAGCACCATGTGCTTAATCCGGTGCCGGAGACGGCGTTGCTGACAACACCCCCGCCTCTTCGCAAACGTATGTACTATCACTTATTTTGAATATAACCGCCCATCTTCGAGCATTCGCATGACAACGTATTTGTTGTTCCGATGTTTACTAATTAATCGATAGCAAGATGAACAGATAGTCAGGGCTGCAATTGCGGTACTCATAAAAACTATCTATAATTTGCATGGAAAACATTAACTTGCAAATGTCTTAAGTTACTCTTATCTTTTTTTTAACATTACTTATTACAACTGTAACGTAAGACCCCACATACACATACACAATTTAAAATATGAGCAACATCTCTAATGCAAGCGATGACACAAACAATATCGTGATATCGGTCAGAAGATGCATTCGTTCGTTTTTGTTTGTTCATTCATGAACAGAAGCAGTTGTTAGATACTACTACTGACTAATATAGACAACTCTAATACATACAACATCATCCAACAACATTACAGCGTTCTCACTGCAAATCGCTGGCGTCGCTGCTAACGGGGGTGCTGCAGCACTAGCTGACAAAACCAAACGGAGATATTTAACAGCCCGCAAGAAGGTCAAAAGCACCATGAAAATGCTTGTCGTTGACACCGAGCGAGAGGAGGCTCTAAATTTGGTATGTCTGTTTGTGTAATTACAAATGTTTGTTCAAAGCCTGTGCTAAAAATACAATGCAGCTATTAATCAACAGCGCCGATAATTGATTATTGATTGTCTTCGTCTCATTATTTGTTTTTGTTCTCTTCCCACTTCTCTTCACACTTTGCTCGATTGCCGATATTATTGATTTGTACATGAAACGGGCCGCTGTTTCCTCTTTGTTATTTTTTTGGGGGGCGCTATCGCAAAAACGTTTACTCACACATACATACACGCCCATACATTCATATATGTATACGGATATGTATATATATTTATAAATATATATGCAAACATTCTTATAGCAAATTGAATTCGAATGGGTTCTGAGACAAGAGGTTCATGCGATCTTAAAACAATTGCGAACTATACTAGTAGTAAGTATTACCGAATGCTATTGTTGTTGTTGCAAAACTAATGCCAAATCTTTTCCAGGAATGCGCTCATAGATTTCCGGTGCCGCTGTACGATAATGAGGGCAAGAAGACTGAAAAGTTCATACTCAGCGTTTCACCCGACCAGCTGAAAGCGGTGCTTACCCTGACGGGCGATGCGATAACGCAGGCGGTAAGCACATAACCTCCCCAACAATCGAGAACAGACATTACTATGTCTACTTGTTCCTTACAGGATATTAGCTTTAAGCTGTGCAAGGCGCCAAGTCAAACGCAACGTACCTCAATAACGCATGATTCGCCTTGGAAATTGCAGCAAGTTCAGGATGCCGCCAATCATCTTCAAACCGCAATTAATCACATTGACGACGTTGATGACTCTTATCACTTCAAGTGAGTGTGTGCGTGTATATTTTTCCATGAATGTTTTCTGATTTATTTTTAATTTGCTGATGCTGCAGAACCTCCGATGAAGTGCTTCATGTGATAGGCAATATTCTAGATGCATTGCAGCGAGGTCGCAACAGCCTGCTGGTGCCGAAGAAGAAGCCAATTGAGGAGCTAATTAAGGGACGCAATATGAAGTCGCTTGTACCCAACCTGCCCGAAGATTTGGCCGTTAGTTTCTATCTGCAAAGCCATAAGCTCATCATTGCCGTGTATCAGCTGCTCAACAATCAGGGCACAATGCAATTCGACTCGCGCCAAGCGGAGATTGGCGTCCAGTGGCTCAACGATGTCCTCCTCCTGCTGATGAATGGCCAGAAACTGTGTCAGCAGCTGAAAGACAAGGTAATCAACACACTGACTCGCACATAAAAGCTGTTAAGCCAATTGTTTGTATTGGCTTTGTCTGCTCTTTGTGTTTTATTTATTGAATGCACACATTCCTCCGACAAAAGTGTGAATTGGCCTGCCAATAGTATTGTATTATATGCCAAGTTTAATTTGGTTTTTTGGCAAGTTGCCCGCATTATTATTATGCAGATCTTGACTGTGACGCAAGTTGCCAATTAATTTAACCACGTGCATGCGGTATACTCATTAATATATATAGTATAAATACATGTATGATTTATGACCTATATTTAATATTACTCTTTGCAGATATCTGTGTTTTCAGTGTATAAAGATTTTACAGTTGGTTCGCGATCGCCGTCAGCATTATCGTACTGAATATAATGAAAAGGAAGATATACACATTTATATTATATTTGTGTGCAAGTGTGCAAGTGTTATTCGGTAACACAAAACAATAACAACAATAATAGCAGATAATAAAAATGTATTTGTAATAGTAAAAGTAAAATAATGTTAGTTAAAGTGTTGCTCTTTACAACTGCATAACAAAATACCTAATTTATATATATATATATATATGTATATATATATGTATATGTATATGTAAATGTAAATGTATATGTATATGTGTATGTATATGTATACGTATATGTATATGTATACGTATATGTATATGTATATGTATATGTATATGTATATGTATATGTATATGTATATGTATATGTATATGTATATGTATATGTATATGTATACATACCATATACAGAGCTATATACATCTAAATTAGTTTAATACACACAATCAACATTCACATTGTTCATAGCGCGACAATTCAAAACTATAGAATTTGTTTTCATTGCTTCACGTCACTCCAATTATGCATCTAAATGCAATACAAATAATTTACTATGGTTTGTAATGTAACTAAATGAAATTGCTAGATAATTATTAATGATTATTTATAGTTTGTACGTTGTAACGTGCATACATTAATATTATGATACTTATTTATATATAAATATTTATATTTATATAAATGCTGAGATACAGTAATCAAAGAAGTCAGCTAGTACTTAACAGATTAATATATACATACAAAACCTGCATATATACGTTAAAAGTTAACTGAAGATTAATATATATACGAAATAATGTAATGTAATAAACCAAACCGAAATGTGAAGAGAATTTTTAATTGTACTAAACACCATTTTGTATTCCATGTATGTATATGTTAATGCTAATGTTTAAGCGCGCCTAATCTAATCCAAAGTCATTTGTATCAACGGCCTTTAACTTCTCGTTTACTTTATATTTATATATATGAAGAGGGATGCAACGAAAACAATTAACAATGTACTTATATATATTGAATATTGTAATATGCCTGTGTAATTAACACGTTGCGTTTGAAAATTATTGAAGAAACCTATTTATGTAATCTCTAAGCATATTTAATGTCCATATTCATTTAATTGTTGTTGAATAAAAATTGAATTTTACCAAATTTTATGTGTTTGTTCATATTCAAATGTGGCGCTATCGTGAACGATCGATAACATGGCGATCAATGCTGCTGCATTCCGATAACAAAGCAACTTAACAGTTGGCAACTCTTTTAGTTTGTTTGTGGCTCCATTCGTGCTCCAACCAGTCTATCAGTTATAAAGTGGCAGGCAACGCAAAACATCGTTTAGCAACGGCAAAAATCTCATTCGAGGTAAGTTTGGTACGTTGATCAATGTGTTTCGCAAATTGCAAATGTAACGGTACACGGCCAAATGCACTTGTTTTATATGGCCGATATAATTTGCAAAGAAATAGACCAAAACTCAGAGTCAGACTCTGTGCTGAACCATTTGACGTTATGGGCAACATTTGATGTTGTAACAGAGATAGGGAAACCAGTTCGTAATAATTATAGTGAAGCTAATTTCCCGTTGCTGCTTGCTTGTTGCCTTTGCAATTTGGCAGTTTTTCTGTTTTTGTTGCTTTTGAAGTTGATGTGTTGCAATCGCCACTAGCCCAGCGTCAAAATAGTAAATCTTTGTTGCCGTTTGTAATTCGTGTCTGTTGCTGTAGGCCAAAGGTGATGAATAATGTGACCATGGCCAAGTAACATACAAACCTAGGAAGTAGAAACGAAATAAATTTAAAATAAGTTAAAAATTACAACACTAAAAGTGAAGTTGTTAGAAAAAAATAATGGCATTAAAAATTGCATTAGAAATTAAATATTTTGTAATGTTTGTATAGCCAGATAATGAAATAAATTCCGTAACTTATGGTTGAGCACAATAAGCTGGAGTTTTCGGGATAAAGAGATACAAATTGAATATCTGATCTCTCTTAAGTCGTCTGCTGGTCTTCATTACCATAACAAAGCAGCACGTAAGCAAAGCGCAATAAAAACCGCCAAGTCATTCCAAATAAAGTGGCTCTTGTGACCTCTGTTAAGGTTTCGCCACGGTGAACTGCTTTGGCTTTGATAATAATGTTTATGAGGCTGCAACGGTAGATGGATGCTTCGGTTGCGACAGACTTGCACAGTTTATGGCAGACAACTGACCAACTCAGTTGTTGCCTTTTATTTTTTATGGTCCATGCACTTTCCATGTAACTACTAACATTTCTCCTTCTTTTTGTTTTTAGCAGTCTCATAGAGCTAATATTGGACATTAGACGCAAAATGGAAAACAGTGCTGGCGATGTGGTACTCGTAACGGGTGGCAGCGGCTTTTTGGGGCAGCATATCATCAAAATGCTGCTGGAGCAGCGCAAGGAGCTGAACATCAATGAGATACGCTCGCTCGACATTGTCCCGTACAAGAACAAAATTGGGCACTTGGAGGCGCCCCAAATGCTGCACACATTTGTTGCCGACATTAGTGGCGAACATGAGAGTTTAAGCAAAATCTTTAAGGGAGTTGATAGCGTCTTCCATTGCGCCGCCTCCGTTAAAATTGAATATCCGCCCAACTATGAGGAACTGGAGCGTGTGAACATAAATGGTGAGTGCACTCAAATTTGCATGCTTAAAACTTCACACACATTAGAAATGTGTGCATCCAAACTAATCAAAGCGTGACAAAAATATAGAAAAAACTTTGTCATCATGATGACAGCAAATAGTAATTGATTATATGAAAATAACTATTAGTTATACACAAAAGTTTTATATGCCGAAGTTATCCAGTGGAGCAGTGAGATTCATTTATTATATGTAGAGGGTATCTCTTAGTCAGCCACTTCCAAGCAGTGTCTCTTTATTTGTTTGCGATCGATTTAGTACATAAAATTAAACCCAAAAACTTGTTTTTAGCTTTATTATTAAAAGTGTGTAAAATGTCAAACTATTACCAAAGAGAGAATATATTTTTTACTCGAGCGACTTTTTGAATCTTTATCGTCTCACCTAATAATAATGTATTTTATTTACTTAATAATCAGAAGCTAAAGCTATAACAAACTGAATACATAGGATATTCACCTATATTTATATATAATTCATATCACTAAACTATTTGTAATTTTTAATTGTAGGAACTCGAACTGTGGTCGATTTGTGCATACAAAACAATGTGAAGCGTTTGGTTTACAGCAGTTGCACTTCGGTGTGCTTTGCGCCTTATAAGGGACGCGGCACGTTTGCGGCGATTATCAATTCCACAGAGTCAAAAACGGATACGCCCAGACTGGATAGCTCCAAGCTGTGGGAGCAGGATAATGAGTTTCTCATAGCCGGCTATGCATCCAGCAAGCTGCGTGCAGAGAACATAGTACTCAACTCTAATGGGGCGCCGCTGCAGAACCAATTGGGTAAGCTTTGGGATTGTCATTCTCTGCTATTTTTCAATTCTAGTAATCGTATATATTTATAGATTATCTGGCCACTAGTGCGATACGTGCACCGTTGACTTATGGCGAGTGTGATTCCCATTTCATCACCGACTCTTTTGATTACCTGTCCACACGCGATTGGATCTTTCCACGAATTGCGGGACCTGGTGGCAAACAACAGTTGGTCTATGCCGGCAACGTTGCCTGGGGTCATATTTGTGCCTATAAGGCGCTCAAGGTTTCCACTAAGGCTGTGAATGGTTTACCCGTTTTTATCACAGATGATACGGGTATTAATGATGTTTCACGCTTTATCCAAAAAATGGCGCTGCTCGGCGGGCAATTCAAGGTGAAGACTAGCTGGTGGTATATACCACACTTTCTGTACTTCTTCCTTGCCTTCCTATTGGAGTTTGTGATCCGTGTGGCCTATCCCTATACAAAGTATCGTCTGCATTACTCACCACGGGCCATCGCCTCGTTTACTTCCTCTATGCTGATGTACAATCGACTGCGTGCCTCCATTCACATGGATTATGTGCCACTTTACGATGCGGATAGCAGCGCCGAACGTAGTGCCAAATGGTATGCCAATTGGTGGAATGACAGGAAGGTGTTCAAAAAGTCAAAAAAGTCGAGTTGAACCAGTGCAATATTATTAATAGAAACTGTACTTTAATTGCTAGTTTATTTTCTGTTTTGTTTACTGGAAAAAATTTAATAAATCTGGGTGTTATTGTTATCTAATATTGTCTTGTTTCTAGCATATATCTGTAGAACCCTAATGGATATTCCCTAAGTTCATAACGATATGTATAGTTATTGATATATTAAGGATATCGTGGTTATTATTTTAAAAGCAATCCTTGCAGCTCTATCGTAGGATATCACTCAAAAATCTGTTAGGATTTGGGCGGAACTTATTAAGTTTTGATTATTAAAATCTTCATATATTATTAGCCATCGTATAAAAGTTTTTTCCTGAAATAAACCGAAGCGTTGCCCACCCAATTGAGAAGAAAAAAGACTTGAATTTATGTTTTTGAACAATGTTCATATTTGTTTATTAATCATTATGAATTAATTTATTTATTTCTCAGTTATTTCAATATAATTTGTATTATATATTTTTTTGTTGCTCTAGAGCGTTTCTTTGCCATTGTTTTTTAAACTTATGTACCATTATCTTAACTTATAATGCCACTATTTAATTTTCATTTCTGTTTTAAAATCATGTTTCTTTATAGTTTATATTTATATATGCATGCATATCGGATGTTATTTAATGCTTCTGCCCATTTTAACCAGCTCATTGGAATATCCGTCAGGCCTGCCTCCCTCAACAACATGTTGCTTTATGCAACACATTGCGAACAAAGTGATTTTTTTTTTCTTTCGACATTATCAATTTCAGTTAATGGGGTAGGTTGTAAGTTGTAAATGTTGTTGCTAAAGTTTTTAATAATTATTTTTCTTTTGTTGATATTGTGTTTGTGTGTGTGTGTGTGTGTTAAAAACTTTTACAATTTCCTCTTGACCGACTGTGTATGTGTGTAAGGGTGTGTGTGTGGGTGTATATGCAGTGTGTGAAAGTAGCAATAATTGCCGTATCTGAATGATCTGATTCAGTTGTTAATTTTCATCTTTGTTGGTGGCCTCATATTGTGTGGGTTTTATTTTTCCCCAAGGGTCCTTATAAATAATTGAATTACTTTAACCATCGGCATGCGCCCTTGTCTGTGTTTCATCATATGCTTAACATTATTGAATTTAACTATATGTTTATTTGTTGTTCTTGGTTATATAACTATTATATATATATATATGTATATGTATATATAATATCATATGCCATATATAGTATATGATATACACATATATATATATATGTATATATTTGTATTTATATGTATGTATATTTGGGCATATTTGCGGTCGTATGAAGATTTTTGTTGCCTTTTCGTATCATCATACATATATGTATATACATATATATGTATAATTTGCTTTTTTGTATTTTTCGTAGTAAATATACAAATTCGTTACCGGATTTCTTTTTAGAAATGAAAAAATTTTTTTTTACTTTAATCTTTTTTATGTTTTTTGTTGTTTATGTTTTTTTTTTTTAAATTCTTGTTATGCTTCTATTTATGTGTATGGCTTTCGCACAGGTTTGTCTTATTCTTGTTGTTGTTGCTGTTGTTATTATAATTTACCTTGTATAGTTTGCTGTAAGTGTAGTACTGTACCAGTTATTCTCATAGCTATTACACTGTCATACATACAATATATATGCACTATATATGTATATAGAGCCTATATACACACATTGGCAACGCCTCCAAAAAACCTCATCAACTTCATTCTCATCCTGAATCACTCGATGCCCAATGTGTCCTGCTGGGACTTAGTACCTAGACTAATTTTTAAAGTATTCGCGCTCAAAGTGTGCGTGATCCTGATCCTCTGCCCTCCACTCCACTGCATTCAACTGAAGTCCTCTACTCGTCTCATAATAGATACCACACAATATATACCATTCGAGTATATAAGTATGTATGTGTGTATTTAATTGATTTTCCATCCTTCGCACGCTTCGACTTAACTACTTTTACTTACATAGTAGAATACTTACAAACTGTACGCATTATTATCGCGTTTTATATAAATGTATCTTCATTTTTGTCTTGTTCTGCCTTGTTAAATTTTGGGGATTTTTTTTGGGTTTTTTTTTTTTTTTTTTTAAGATTCTTTTGACTTGTATCGTGTATAAAGTATTAAAATGATTTCATTTTGCTGGTTACGCATTTGTAAATACAATTTTAACGTCACTGCCGCCATCTTTGTCATTATCTTTATCTTAATCATTTTTTGTTGTATTTTTTTGTTGTTTTCTTTATTATTATTTTATATATTGTTATTTGTTTTTCTTGTATATATTAATATATAATTTTTGTTTTTCCATATAGTATAGTGTAAAATATATAAGAGATATTGTCAATATAGTAAAGGTGTTTTTGTCAGTAGGAGTACCAACTGCAAACTGACATATTCCTGGGGGGAATTTCTTACTTATAGCAAAAATAGTCAAGTGATCGTTCGTATGTAGGTTCTTTTGTATGCATTCTTTACCAAGTATGTGTGTATAAATGTCTAAGTATATTGTGTTTAAATGTGTGTGTAAGTGTGTGGTGTGTGTGTTTGTGTGTTTATCTGTGCTGAGGTCTGGTGTATGTACATATGTTTATGTATGTCTATAAAATCAAAACTGAAGATAGAAAAAGATGTCTGATATAAGTATGCAAGAAATGGATATTGCTACCATTCAAAGTGTACAAGGCTCACAAACTCTCGCGTTCACCCAAGCGATCCCCTAATAACCGTAAGTATTTTTCACTTTCTGTCTGTTAAGGGATTCTGTGCTCCTGTGCTCAAGGCGTTTGCGTATGTGTGTGTGTGTGTGGGTTTGCATGGTGAAAAACAAGTTCGTCTTTAGCATAAGATATTAGTTATGTAATTGTATTTAACGGTCATTATCGTTATCTCTCGTATCGTATTGTATTTATACTCATACACATAATTAGAACTGATATGTTTTATAAGACAATATATGTAATAATAATAATATAAAAGAAAAAAACGGAAAGTAAGTCGTATAAGTAGCTACCGAACGTTTACTCTTTGCTCTGTCTTTTCGTAATTGTTTTTTTTTCTTTTCACATTTAAAACTATTTTACATATTACATTACGCCTTTTCGTGTCTTCTTCTTTCTTTATATCTTCTTGCTGCGACCACAAAATTGACCTTTGACTTTAAAACGGCGTTTAGCTTAAAGTATGTGTGTGTGAGTCTATATTTTGTTTAAAAAATCTTTTACGGCATACTTATGCATTTATTTATACACGTTTTCCTCCCTATATAAAAAAGAGGGACATCTTTTGTTTAATTATGTTCAATTTAAAGCTTTTGCGCCTGCGCCGTCAAAACTCTCTCCCATCGATTTTTGCATTGACGGCGCCTTCAGTAGAAAAATAATGAAAAAATGTTCGATTTTGTTTTACATTTGTTTTTTTTTTTTTTGTTTTTTTTTTTGTTGTTTTTTTATGTCTTTATGTTGCTCTTTGTGTTTTTGCTGTAACATTTTGTTTTTGTGTTTTCTAATTGACTGAAATTGATTTTGTTACAAGGACGCATATAATTTGGTTGTTGTTGTTGTTAATGTTGTTGCTTTTATTGATCCGGTATACCAATGTAGTTTTGCATGAAGTTGTTGTTGTTGTTGTTGTTGTAGTTTGCTGTCTTGAGATTTGTGTTTAACAATAGAGCACTACAAATAAAATGTGTAAAGCATGTTCTTCTACTCATAACGAACGTTAACAGGGAAAATGCTAGAAAAATTCAACAGTACGCTTAAAGCTGTTTTGGTTTTTGACTTACTCGCACAACATCATGTATGTATGTGTGTGTACTATAATAACCGATTTGGGCAATTCATAGCTAATCGCTTTCAACGAGCCCAAACAGCGAGCTGCCTTAAATTGTCATTCGCTTTGGGCCTGCTGCAATATTTACGATTTGCATCTAAGCCGCTTGTGTTTCTTACACCATTTTGGTATCGGTTTTCGACTTACAACATAAAAAATTTCCTAGCTGACTGACTTTGTGCCAGCAAAGTTTAGCATACATTTGTATTTATTTTTTTTTTTAATTTTCATTATCAATTTTTTTCTTTTTTTTTGGCATAGCTGCCTAGAAATGATTTGTATTGTTTTGAGAATTGTTATAGACTTGGATTCCATTTCCCCTGTCTGTCTCCACATATACCGATTAAGGAGAGATTCTATATTTTGTGTGCTTCTTTCTTTTTCTAGGACAGTCAAAAAATGTTTACAAGTAATTTACAATATGCAGGGTTTGTTCTTATAAAGAGAGTTAACCTCTCAGTATTTTCCTTCCTTTCAATGCAGTTCTTGCGCTGTCGCTATCTGATCATTATTAATAATATTTGTATATATATTTTATGTATATTTATATATTGGTGTATATTTAATGTACTCTTTTTTTATATTTTTTATTTTTTTTTTTAAGTTTTTTCTTTTCCTTTTTGTCAAACTTACTTCACTGCTTGTTGTTTGGTTTCTTTTTGTTCTTGTTGTTGTTAATTATTATTGCTTTTAGAACGTGTCTTAAAAATATATTTATTTATATATTTAATTATATATGTGTATGTATATGCCTTAGACGGTAGTTGTTTTTTTCTTTCTCATATATATATTTGTATGCAAATATAACATGTTTTCGCTTTTTGTTTTGGATTTTCATCATTCCGTCAATGCTTGTTTTAACCCACCCGAAAATTCGCTTGGATCTCCACTAATTTCGGCTGTCACTCATGATAAGCAGGCAGCTGGAATACGAGCACTTAAAATACGCTTTTGACCTGTTTTTCGTATTTTTTGTTTTTTTTTGGTTGCTTTTATTATGCTTATATATTTTTTTTTGTTATTAACAAATAGTTTAGTTAGCGTTAAAGTAACCATTGCCTTGACTCCCTTGCAGATGTAAGCATGTACGTGCTATTCATTAATAGCAAACATACATACGTATACATAAGTAAAATATGTTTTTTTGTGTGTGATTTATTTTTTGTTTCCTTTGCTGGACAATCAGCAATCACCAATGCACGATAATCTAGATACTGGATTGCCTCTAGCCGATTCATTTATAAATATGTATATATATATATAAATATATATATATATATTATATGTGTGTAATTTAGCAGCTTACTTTCGCCTATCTAACATTGTTTTTCGTGTCTTTTTTGCTCTGCTTTTTCATTCTTGATTATTTATATAAGTATATATAAATGTATATATAATTTTGGTTTATTAATTATGCTGTTTTTTCATGACGAATCAATTTTTTTTTTGTCTCCAATGAAGTGCATTTTAACTAAAAGTGTGTGAAATGTCGGCGAATTCATTTAAATGAAATCTTCAAGTGATTTCTTCATAATACTTGGATGCATCTGATTTGGGTTGGTTTCTGTATTTGTCAACATTATAAACGCTATAATTTATAATACACTGCAACTATTTGTCGTAATTTGTAATTTGTATAACTATGTATTTATTTTTATGTATATCGTATTTGTTTGTTGGTTTGTTGTTGTTTTTTTTTTTTTTGTTGTCATCATCATTCCTATATAAGTTTTGTATTTGGTCCGAGACTTGACAGGCAAAGTCCTGGAGAGCGTTGGTTTGACAATTTGGCAAAAAAGTTATGAAAGGAACATTTTCACTGCGTCTGTTTCTGTTTCTGCTTCTGCTTCTGCATCTGCTTCTATTTCTGCTTTTGCTTATAGTTTTTTTTTTTTAGTTTTAAGTGTGTGTTTTTACGTAGCCTAATGCAAACATCTCAGACAGACAAAAAGCGCATCTTATTGTTGTTCTGTCAATTATAGAACAATACAAGTTTTGTTATTAATTGTTTTCCTTTTTTTTTTTTTATGTTTTGTTTTCCCACTTGCTGTGTGTAACAAATGTTGTTTACTTAATTGTCAGATAGTTTTTTTTGTTTTGTTCCAATAATTGAATACTCCATATAGTTGTATATAAATATATTTTTCTATTACGCCTCCGAATTGCATCATCGTCGAATACATCTAGTCCCCTCGCATCCTCTGTCCCATCGTCCTCCTCGTCGTCGTCCAGCCGTGTCCTTGTGCGACACGAGTCGGTGCGACTAGAAAAATTAATTGCACATTACGTGGCCTGCTTTTCATCTTGCTTTCGATTTCGATTTCTCAACATGAATTCTTGTTTTACCCATCCTTATCTGGCTTTTTTTACATACATATATTTAGTTAATTGTTCAAACATTTGCGTGTTTCAGCGTTTGTCTTTTGTGTTTTCTGTTTTGTTTTTTGTTTTTGTTCTCTTTATAAATATTTTATTTACTTAAATACAATATATGTTGTATGTATAATAGTTCATTGTTATATTTGCATATGCGCTTAGATTGTAATTTGTTTAAGTTTTTTTTTCTTTTGATTCATCAGTTTTATGTGTGTGTGTATCTGTGTTTGTGCGGGGTGATTGTGTTTGTGGGGAGTGTGTATTGGTTGTGTGTGTTTTTTTTTTGTGTGTATTCGAGTTTATATGATTCTTTTTCAAAAATGTTTCTTACATATATAATAGATTTTTTTTCTGCTTTTTGCAAATAAATTGATTTATGCCTCGAGTTATGCAAAATGCAATCTCTCAATGTGCATTCATTGTTTTAATGAATGCTTTAACATATTTGTCTAACTATCCATATCCATTTTTTTTTAATTAGCATTATGCGTTTGCTTTCAATGTGAACACAAAAGAGTTGCATTTAGAAATAATTCAGAACTTCAACACATGTAACAAATTAGTTCAGCTTATCATCATCATTATCATTATCATCATTATCATTCACATACACATAATGCTTTGCTTTGCTTCGCTTTGCTTTTTGGCCAATAAACGATTGTTGTACTTTAAAATAAATTCATAATAATTCTAACTTGCATCTAATTGCTTTTGCACAATTTTGATTTTTGTTTCACATCCCACTGAAAACTGAAAACATACAATACTTAAATAGCTGCCAATTGGGTTCAGTGCAGTTGATTGCACTACTTGAACTGAGCCCAATTTCTAACATATGCAAACTTTCAATATTCATCAACAAATAATAATTATGCTGTTGTTTATATTTGTTTGCATTTTCATTTTCATTTTGATTTGTGTGTGTGTAATTAGCTTGTATATATTGCAGTTTTCTTTAAATGTATGTATGTATAATATGTATATATAAGGATATATATATATATATCGACTTTAACTTTAAAAGTTACAACTTAGTTATTTAAGAATAGTAATAATAATGATAATAATCATTTACTTTTAATAATACGCAATTAAATAATAACATTTTCGCTATTATTGCAACATTTGTGTTTGGTTTTCAACATGTCTCTCTTTTTTTTTTCATTATTTTTTAGTTTACATTTTCCATTTTTGGTTTTTAATCATTTTTTTTTTTGGTTTTTCATTACTTTAAAATTGTGACGCTTCGGCCTCTGGTGCCACAATGTTGTCATCCTCCAGGCTGGCCTTTATATTGCTGTCTTTTAGTGTGTGTGTGTGTGTGTGTCTGTGTGTGGTTTGTATATGAGTGTGTATGCGGTTGTGTGTGCAAATGGCCTACGCCTACTTGCCACCTCCACGCTGCCTCCTGCTGCTGCACTCGACGCAGTTTCGTTTAATTTGCATTTTAAACGATTTTTGCTGCACACGTTGCATCTTTTTGGGGCACTGCGGCTGCCGTGGTTGGTTATTTGATTATTTGGTTATAATGTTGTGTTTGTTGTTGTTGTTGTTGTTGCTGCTGTTATTGTTGTTGTTCTTCTTGTTCTTGTTGTCATTAAATTAAAATTAATTTTTTTTGTTTGCCCATAGTTGTTGGATTTTTTTACGCTGCGTTCTATAAATTTATATGTATACATATGTATGTATATATGTATGTATTACATATACGTTAATTAATTAATTGTATTATGTAAGTGTATGTGTGTGTGTGTGTGTGTGTAGGATGGTGTAGGTGTAGGTGTGTGTGGGCTTGTGTTTGGTTTATTGGGTTTTGTTGGGGCTGCTTAACAGATTTCATTTGCGATGTAGAAATATATCAACATGCACGAGCATGCATGTAATTATATATTATATATATTATTTGTTATATATGTGTATATATGTGTATAAGTATATTAGTTATATACGTCGATATACTTTAAATTATTATTATAATTTTTTGTTTTATGTTTGTGTTTTTTCTCAATCTTCTTCTTTATAATGCACTGCGTTTTCTGTGTGTGTTTTTGGTTGCAGCATTACAATTACAGTTACAGATTCGTGTCTGTTGTCATTGTTGTTTTATTTGTTGTTTTGTTTTTATTTTTTTTTAGTTTTAGTATTGCTTTATTTGTTGTTGTTATTGTTTTTTTTTTTTTGCTGCTGTTGCTGTTGTTTTTTTTGTTGTTGTTCTTGTTGTCATTGCGGTTGTCGGCGCCACCTTTAATGGTATCCATTTGTAAATGCCGCAGGAATTAGTGGTCCCTGTAAATAAACGTTTCGTTCGTAACAAAACAAATACACCAAAATTATTCAAATAAAATACAATCCCGAGCATCTAATGCACACAGACATATAGAAGGTTATTTAACATTTAGAGGTATACATGTATATATATAATATATAAGTGAAAAGTATTGAGATAGAATTAGAAAATTTGTTTATATATAATTTTGATCTTTTAACTGGAAATTGGTTGCCTTGTGACGAAGTTCTGATTATTATAAAGATAAACTAAATATTTAATAAATCGATAAAATCAAACAACTTACGTAAAACAATCAATTTGCTGTGTTAATCAGTAAAGACACATTAAATAAGTCAGAATTTGTAAACCAAGCAACGAACAAATCATTTGTTAATTCTTTATCAAAACTCGCCCAAGGCTTGAATAATAAATGTATGTTGGTGGAATGTATGTTTGTATGTGTGTTCGTATGATTTATGTGGAAACAGCGCTTAAATTTAATATTTATATAATACATATGTATAGTATATATTGTAGAATTGTAAATAAATCATAATAGTTTAATTGAAACGGCCTAGAAAACTGTGCTTGTGACGTGCATACATAAATTTTACTTGATTTAGATTGTTTTTGTTTTGTTTTTTTTTTTGACTAGGATTTTGTAAGTATATTTTTTTTGTTTAAATTTTGGTTGATTAATAATTGAAATTGTTATTTGAAAAACACGCTGTAGTTTTGTTGGTGTGCCTACCTTGTGCAACTGCGTTTGTTATATACTCTTATTTCTTTTGTTTTCTCTCTTTTTTTTATATGCTTTTCGTTTATTTATATATATGTATATATACATATATATATTCTCGATTTATATATATATAATTGTATATACTTTTGCTTTTGTTTGTTTTTCTTGTTTTATTTTTTGGGTTATCAGTCTTTTTATATATTAGCCATCGCAAAGTTCAACGAATAAATCTGTACGAAATGAAAGAGAAATACATAGTATACAATATATATAGATGGTCAACGCAATAACTATGTAACTATATATATTTTTATAAATTTATCACTATACTTGTCTGTTAAGTAGTGTTATTATGCTACAGAAAACGACAGCTAAGCGGTCCATTTGGAAACGGACCACGACTGGGCCTAGAAAACGCGTCCTAGTGCCCCCAAATTGAACGCTACTATTCTTTTTTTTTTTTCGATTTCTATTTTTTTTTTTTTTTTTTTTTGTCTACATATGCCAGACCCAGAGTGGTCAGTCGTACTTACCGGGCTGTAGTTCAATGGGGCACGGCTAACGGCTATGGGAAAGCCCGATGGCTGCGGACTAGTGGCCTGTACGTAGCCCACATTGTCGGCCCCGCCGGAGCTGTACATGTCAATGGTTGGTCCTGGCGAGTTGGTCGACGGAAAACCCTGCCGTGTGGCCGTAGTGGCAGCCCCACCATGCGGCGAGGCCGACGGACCGTAGCTGTGAGCAGCTGCAGCAGCCGCCTGATAGTTGTTCATCACTGCAACCAAAAGAGCGCAATTTGAGCTTTAAGTGTTCATTCAATAAATTTAAAGTCTTTCAATACTTGTCAGAATTTTATCAAATTTAGTACGTATGGGATTCATCTAAATCTTAATTTCTCAAAATTTAAAGCATAAAAACCATGCTTCGAACAAAGTTGGTCTTTGACATTTGGTTTTGATTTATCACAAGAAGTCAATTTAAAATTTGTGACCTTTTCGTGACTTTATAAGTGAGTGCCAAGGTTTTTGGCTTAAACTTCTTCAATATTTTAATTTTACATTTGATTGATTGTCTTATCTTTTACAGTAAATATATGGGATATCTTACCTGACAGTGCCTGTGTTAGCAGCGGTGTATTGTTGTTGGGGGTCAGCTGCCCATTGCTTAGATCAACTGTAAGTGGCAAAAGATTAAAGAAGTTGAAACTTTAGTATATGGCTGACAAGAATGCTATGCAACTAGTTAAAAGTTGGGCGTAAAAATACCTAAGTTATATAAGAGAGTATATGAAAGTAGTAATCAAGACTGAGCACTAAGTGGTATATATAAAGAAAACATTGGTACGATTATAAATAGTAATATAATTATGTAAGTAGTGAGCGTATGAATGTTATATAATGGAACTCATCTAAGATAGAACAGAAGTGTCAAATCAAATAACATATAAGACCAAATACGACTAACTAACTAGCTGAATGTAGTAGTAAATAGTATTTAAACCCAAGCCCAAAATTAACGTTATACATATATATATATATATATATGGGTATATGGTATAAAGGAACTACGACGACGCAAAACAGATTTAACTAGATGGGGCAGGTTATGAAAACACACACAAATTGCACGCAGGATTATTAAACGAGCGTTGACGCTTGAGAGACCCGTTGTCTGCAGCTTGTGCTGTGCGATGGGTTTGGAATGAAACCAGAGCAGCAAAACGAAACTCAGTTACGACGCTTGGTTAAAGGAGCAAAAAGGCGCACTTTCCTCTTGGCGCTTTTTTCTGTTATCATTGCCTGCTGTTGTTGCCAATGCTTGGTGCTTTTGTTGTTACGGTCACAGCTGCTGTGGCAAGTAAAAATACGCTAGCGCCAATATTGAAATGACAACAGAATGGGAATGTGATTGTGAATGTGAATGGGTAAGGGGAATGGGGAAAGGGTATTGCAATTGGGTAGAGGGATTGGGATTGGGTTGAGAAGTAACGGGTAACGGGTAACGGGTTATGGCTAACGTATTATGGAGTAAGAGGCGAAGGTGGAGGTGGATGAGTGCTGTAGTTGCAGGGAAATGTGCATGTAGCAGTTGCATTTCCTGCGGAAACACAAAAATTGATGTAACGTAACGTGACGTAACGTAACGAGGCGTGGCAGTGGCAGTGGCAGACGTTTGCTTATTGTCGTCCTTGTCGCTGGTGCGTGCGTTGTATATGAATGTAAGTGTGTGTGCGGTGTGTGTGTGTGTGCGCTGTGTGTGTGTCTGTGTGTGCTGTGTGTGTGTCTGTGTGTGCTGTGTGTGTGCGTGTGTGGCGCCAATCAAGTTTGGCTTACGTTTAGTTTATGCTTTTCGGAAAGCTCTGTGCGCCATGTTGTTTTCATTAGCGACGCTGAAGCAACAACTGTGCAAGCTTCTGGCAATAGAAATAGCGGAAACTGCTTTTTCTAAATAAATAAGTTTTTAGTTTCAGTTTTAAGTTGTAGCTGTAACTGTAGCTGTAGCTCTAGCTGTTGTTATAGAATGCGTTTCCGCTTTTCTTTTGGTTTTTTTTTTTACTTTTTTTTTTGATAGTGTTGCAGCTGCAACATTACTGTTTAGTTTAGTTGTCATAAACTGCTATGACCAAAACTACTGCAATTTGTTAAGCTATGTTTCGTTGTCAGTCTGTTTTCTTGTTTATCACATTTTTTTTAAAGAACGAACCATTTGAAGCGATGATAATTTACGAACAATTAAAAGTTAAATTTTAGCGACTCTGGTTTACTCTATAACACTAAGTGGTTATGGACGTTTCAACAGCTACTTATATGTTAGTAAATAGAAGAATAAATACATTAATATATACTTAAATAAATTTGAGCTACACATTTGCTCCGTTTTTCAACACTACACAGTTTAAAGAGTTTTTTTTTTGATATGGGACATTAAATTAGTTTTTTGCTATATCTAAACAATATTAAACAACTACAATATTTAGCTTATACATAGTTAATATAAAGATTTTTATAGTTATGATTTTTATTGTTTAACTTGATTATAAAAATGTTATATCTTTTTTAGCTACTACTAATGATTCATTAGACAAATCGTCTTCCATATAGCTGGTATTTATTTGGTTATCAACTGAAAATCTTTTGCAGATATGAATTGGGCTAAAGATAAATATAATTTCTATAATTAAATGAAAACTACACATAGATATTGATGTAAATGTGTAATATGAACTACGACTGCCCGTCGTTGGGCAGTTTACAATTGAGTTTTGATTGCGCTTGTTGCTAAACTTGTTTCTATAACGAGTTACTAACAGTACATTTAATAATCATAAAATGTGTTAACGGCATTTTGGACTATGCGTCCAAGGAACAGATATAAAGTAAAGTATTCATGTATATATTGAATGCTGTAGGGTTATGCATTTTATAATTAAGACGACCATTAGCTGACCTTGTTGGCAGTTGACTTTTAAGATGTCGTTGTCGTTGTTCTTGTTGTTGTTGTTGTTGTGCCTGTGGCTGATGCTGTTGCAGTTGCAGTTGTTTGTTGCTGCTGTCAAGTTTATTACGTATACGCATCGATGGCCACTTTGTCACTCGTGTCTTGACAATTCCAATGTTGCCCACTCCAAATAGTTGGCTGCTATTTGAAAACGCTTTCAAACGCAAATAACACAAAAGCTAGAGCAAGGAGCAAGAAGCAAGAAGAAGAGCCTTGCGGCCAAAAAGGATAGACTTTGCTTTGGGTTTTTTGGTTTCGGCTTTTGTATCCGTTTTTTTTTTTGTGCATTTATTTAGTTAATAACTTTTCGTTTTTGCATAAGCAATTTGAATTCTGCGTTGGCATTTTTGTTCATGTTGTTGCTGTTTTATTTGTTGTTTTGAAGCGTTTTCTTATAAATCACAGTATATACGTGTAAAATACATAGATATGCGTATGCGTATGCGTGTGTGTTGTAACTGTGTGTGTGTGTGTGTGCGCGTGTGTGTCTGTGTTTGTGTTTTTAGCTAAATAAGTTGTTAGGTATATTTTATATAAATAACTCGCAAGCATTTTATAGTTAAGATACCTCGAAGCAGTTGCTTCTGCTCTTCTTTTAGCCTTTGTCCTTTTGCTATACAATAAATTTAATTGCCAAAAATTTTCGATAACCGCATTTAATTAACTAATTAACAGCTTATCAATTTATAGTCATTGATCTGTGTGTGTATGTGTGTTTGCGTGTGTGTGTGTTTTTATAGATTTTATTTATATATATATATTGTATATTAGTATGTCATAAATATCATGTATATAGTATATAGTATTGGTAGCTAAATATTAATGTGAAACTTACAATTATGCGTAAATGGAAAGGACATAGAAAAATTGCATTTTTCGTAAACTTAAAGTCGCTCTTCGAAAATGGATGGACATTAATATTGTATTTTTCCGTGTTTTTTTTTTTATTTTAATTTTTATATTAATAGTACAAATGAAATAGATTTTGCTTTTGTATAAAATAAATTGCTGAACTTATTTTGTAAATTTTTTATATTAAATATATTTATATATGTATATAATTTATATATTATTCATATAGAAATGTCAATAAAAATTTTCGCTCATTTTTGTAGAAATTTATTTTGCTTATTAAAGATTCAGTTTGATGCACCGATGAAGGAATTTATGCAGGCTATATGATATATATTATGGATTGAGTTACAGAATTAAAGGATTCCGAAACGAACGCCAAAATATTTATGTTATATGCTATATGTAAATTTTGAACACAACCAAACACAAAAAATTTAACTAATAAATGAACCTTTGCAATGCCCAAAAATCTCTGCACATTTGCTTATTATCTAAAACTCAAGAGACCCAAAAAAAAAACAAATGTTTAAAAAAATGCGAAAAAAAAACACAAATTATATTATGCTGGAAATTAATTAAAGGATAATAATAATAATGACGCTACATGTGACAGGCCGGCTAAAATGTTATTTTTATCTAAATGGATTTCGTGTGCATTTGCGCGGTTTTTGCTGCTCTGTGCTTTTTATTTTATATTCACGCTTTGGCCACCTAATTTATGCGAATCTACTACAAATAAAAATTTGCATTTAAATGCTTACAGTAAAATAGTTTTATAAATAATAGATTTGCGTGTTGGCCCTGGAACACATCCAAATGGGAGTATTCGGTGTGTGCTTAATGAGAATTGATGAGGCAACGAAACAAATGCAAATATAATAATATGTATAAAATGTATATATGTATGTATGCTTATGGGGAGCATATACCAAGTTTTTACTGTGTACATATTGTGTCATACCTCTAGGATTCTACACACACGTCTGTGAATTTAAATGTGTGATTATACGTGATTATATGTTGGCCTAAACGCTACTTGTTGTTGTTTTGCTATATGTTTTGAGTATAAAGATTTAATCAACTACAGAACTGCTCTATAGATAGATACTCGTAGTACAGGTGCTGGCTACCGTCTTACATGGTGCACAGATCTAAAGATATATATATATATATATGTATATATTTGTAACTAGGGATTTAGCTAATATTGGTACCAAAGGGTTTCAACGCGTCTAGAACAAATGCCGTTTATAATATATGTTTATATACGTATGTAGCTAAGTATGTGTATGTGTGTGTATGCGTGTGTATGTATGTGTGTGTTGTGTGTTGAGCTATATAGAATGTATGTATTGGGAGAGACTAAGTGTCAACTATAGAGCAGCAGCTCTAAATGTGATTATATGGATCTGCAATTACAAATACTTGTAGTAAATACTTGATTCTTTATGCATTTTTATTGGTTTTTTTTTTTGGTTTTCTAATTTGATAGATCAACAACTAACGAGTATTTGTTTTATTGTTGTATTTGTTGTTACCATTCGCCGTAGAAACAATCTAATCTAATAAAAGTTTTTTATTTGTGTTTTTTTTTGTTGTTGCTGTTGTTAATGGTGTTGTTGTTGCTGTTTGTTGTTGTTGTTGTTGTTGTTGTTGTACCTACTTGTCACAGTACAAATGATTTATTTTGGATTGCGTATTGTCGAAAAAAGAGACAAAATGGCAATGAAATATTAAATACAATGTCGCAGGCCTCGCAAATATTTATGCTTGCTTGTTTTTTTTGAGTTTTATCTTGTTTCCCGCTCTCTCAGACTTTCAGGCTTTCGGCTTTATGGGGGATGTAAGCTTTTTTATTTATTTAGTTTCTCGATTCGTTTTTTGCATTCGTATGTTTTTTTTTTTTTTTGTTTAGAAATTTATGTTGCCCAAAAACTGCGATTTAATTGCCGCGGTGCGCGCTGTAAGCGCCGTTGCCAGCGGCAGAGTCAGCGCCTGATGGTGTTGATATCCCGACTGGGGCTGATTGTGGACAGCCGCTGCAGCAGCAACAGCAGCACCACCGCCAGCGGGGCCGGTGGCGGCTCTGCTGCGGCCGGTATTCGTGCTACACGTTGTGGTACCATAACTTCTACCGATGCCACAAATAGTCAAGCCTACAAAATCACACGAGATAGATTGCAATGTAGAAAGTGACAGAGAGAGATAGTCGGAGAGGGTAGAGAAAGAGAGAGAGAGAGAGAGAGAGAGAGAGAGGGGTAGAGAAGCTAGGGTTGGGACGAATGCGCATATGAATATTCGCATTCGCGAAACTTGTCAACAAGTCCAACGACTCGTGTGTTTTTTTTGTATAAACTTATTTTTAGGCGGATCGATATATATCAATAGTTCAGTTTGGTTCTGTATAAATCCTTTGCTTACTACTGCTATAGCTGAGTTGAAAGTGTTGGATTTGAGTACTTAATCAATTGCAAATGGATTTCGACATCCGTTCCAACCCTAGCTAAATATATGTACAACACCCACTCTGTGATTGAGGGTGGCAAGGATAATCTTACTAGCAAATGTTGATTATTGGGTTTGTGTGCGGGTTTATTTTGAAGTGATTTCAGTTTATGCGTGTGTTTGGTGCAAATGATATAAACACAAGACCAAGCAGCATTAACGAAAGAAATATATGCGTGGATATGTAAATGTCTAGATTTGAGGAGCTGCTTTTTGTTGGTTTCATAGAGTAATTCAGCACTGTTTGTGCTGTTTGATATGACGAACGCTGAAGAGTTCTTTATAGATAATGGTTGTTTTTTTTATTATTGATAATTGAATTCAATTTTTGGCAGCGGCCCGAACATAACATATAATACTCGATAAATCGCCAGTTTTATTCATTTTATTGATCAGCTTGATCTCAGTTCCTAGGCTGTGCTGCTGGTCGTTGGCGCAACCATGTAATCACCGATGAGTATTCGATTTTCCGGCATTAATCCCATTACACCAGCTATAAAGCAAATGAAAAAATAAAATCAAAAAAGTAAAGAAGAAAATATCGATTGTTTTTTTATTCGAATGCGAATCGAGTAAAAACAAATTATCGAGCATGAAGTTAGTATATAATTCTAATGCTTATTATACATACATTCGTATACAGTAGACAGTTGGACTATTTTTTTAACAATGCCTTTCGTCATATCAACTAACACAAATTGCAATGCAAGGGGGTTTGGTGGTGGTTTATGGGGGTCAGTTAATCATCGAGTAGTCACATAACTCAAATGCACTTTTGAGTACAACACTCACTCACACACACACAGACAGTCTCACTCACATACAAACGAGTGGTGTTTAGGGACGTACGACATATGCAGAGGATTCTATATATTCTTTAATTATATTTAAGTAAGTATGTGTGTGTCTGTGCAGGAGAAGAAGAGATTGAAGCAACTTACCAGTTGGATAGGGTAGTCCAAAGCTAGGATAGCCAGAGTAACCGCGACCAGAGGCATAAGCAGCATACGCAGCTGCCTGAAAGCCTGTTGAAAAAATAGAAATAAAACAGAAAATGCATATTAATTAAGTATTTCAAAAAAATAATATCTAATCACACTTAGATGTAAACTATTTTAGTTCTACTTCTACATATAAAATTCACTAGTTCTTACCTTCAGGTAATGTCCCCAGACCCCACATGATGTTATCTAAAAATGGCGCATGAAAAACAAGAGAGAGAGCACAAAAAAGAAAGGCATAAACATAAATAAATTACTAAACATTCACAAGTGCGCATCTTCAGAGCTATTTACTCGTAGTAAACAAAGAGACCATTAAAAAAAAACAACGCATAAATATTGTCTAAGAATATAGTATGAAAGATTGAATTACTATATATGTATGTATGCATGTATGTGGTATATATGTTTTCATTTAGTGTTCGAACTTAGCGCTCTAAATGTGTGTGTTAGGCTATTAAACTAATAAACAATCGATTATCATTTATCGATCATTTTTACTATATACTAATTGTTTAGTACTGCTGTTAAAGAGAAAGATAGACAGATTCTAAGTAATGTTTGCACTTGGCAATTGTTTTTTGTTTTTTTTTTATATGTTTTTCATAAACAGCCTCGATTTTCTGAGCTATTGTAATTATATGGAGTTACATATTGGATACGGTTGTACCATCGATATAAGTAGATATGACACAATTCTAAACACTTATTAAATATATAGTATGTAGTTCGTTTAAATATATATATAAATATTCAGTTATAAGTACGTAGACATTGTTGACTATATTGTTGACTAAAACATTTAAGATCTATGCTAAATGTAAATACTAAAATTAATTGCTTTTGTTATCTAGTGTTTTTATTTATTTATTTTATATTTTATATGTCCAGAAGGATGGGGGCAATTCTAAAGCCTCGCTGCGCATTTCTACAAAAATGTCACAGAGTTTTTTCGGGCCGTTGCTCCCCTCCCCCGCAACTAAGTAAAAGTGTTGAACAAATAACGAAATGTGTGTTTACAAACACTCACAAGTGGACAAAAACTAAATGGGCTAATAGAAGAACACTACAAAACAATATCGAAAACCGAAAGGATAATCAAACAAGAGAAAACAAAAAAACAAAAATCAAAGTGGCAACAATTTGACAGCTAGTTGAAATAAATGTATTGTATTGTAAATAGTTTTTCGAAATTTATGGGAATAATTTTGCTTTTGATCCATGCGATTTCTCATGGTCGACTTGGCTGTCATCGTTCAATCATTCATTCGTTCATCTTTGGCATCAAATTTGGCTGACGGCTGATTTCCTGTTTTGTTGTTTTGTTTTTTGTTGTTGTTGTTGTTGTTGTTGCACAACATTGGCTTACGTAAATAAACTATTACAATATGGATATAATAGTCAAGTATAAACTAGAAATTTTAAGCACATAATGCGCTTATCGTAAGTAGATAAGTATGTTAGTAAGTATTTGTTGGTATGTATGTATGTATGTACGTATGTATGTATGTATGTATATAGTTAATGCATATGTAAGATATAATCAATAGCTAAGTTCATGTTTAGTCAAATATTAATGGCTATATGCAAACATGTATAAGTAATTAAGTGGCCGGCCTATCATTATGGCCATCAACTGTCCACGCTGTAATTTTGAAAAGGCTTCCGCTTCGAATTGACATTATCAATTAACCAGTGTCTAATTTTCTTACATACTTACAAAATAACGAGCAGACAGCTGCCATTCTAATGCCTTTCTACATTGGCGACTTGCACTTTCAAAATGTTTAAGCTAAATCTTGTTTCACATACACCCATGCACCTGAAGTGCATAAGTACATGTGTGTGTATGTGTGTGTGTGTATATGTGTGTGTTAAATACACTCTAAGCTTATCATCTCAGCTCCAATGCGCCATTTACTTAAATGCTAAATCGATACATTTGCTAGTCAGTATAATTATTACATTTTGTTATTTTTGCCATTGTTATTTGGGACTACAGAAAATCAGTTTTGAAGTGCTATTGTTATGAGCTGAATTTAAGTATATATATAGATATATATAGATTTGGGTAACGGTAACACAAGGTAGATAAATGTTAGATATGCATTGTATACAAGAATATGTTTAGGTATTACACATACAATAATGATTGTTATTATTATTATTTTAAATATTTGTTTTTTTGTTACAATTTCGACAGTTTTTTGTTAATTAAATGTGTTTTTGTTCGTTTCACATATTCATATCAATTTCTTAAGTTCTAGTGTTGCACAATGTCTAAGACTTACACGCAGCATTGTTACAGTTACGTTTACTGTTACTGTTACATGAATTACGATCGCCTCTAAAGTCTCTAAGTATCGATTGCGCAAATGTTTCTATGCATTTATCGATCAATCGATACAAAAAACGTTAAGCCAAAATCTAAGCAGCTCTCTACGACCTGCTCTTAAATATTTAACCTAGATCTCTTAAACGGATATCTTAAAGTCTATGGAGAAAAATTAATGCGTCCACTAATTATGTATTTATATATTTAATTATTATAGTATGTAATTAAATTTATAACGCGTTGCCAAAACGCTGATCTGATTAAACACAGAATACAAGTAGAATATATATATGCTTTGTATGTGTATAAGTAGATATGTATGTACACATATATATATATATATATATATATATATATATATATAGAGTACATGGCTAGGGAGAATCATACACGTAATCCTAAGACCTATGAGTAAATGCGACCAGTTCGCGCTTTGGACATTTAGACGGAATGAGAGTATTGTGTGTATTTGGTGCGTTTTCGTATTTGTTTTCGTTATTGTAGTATGTGTTGTATATAGTGTACAGTTATGTATATAGTAACCATTAACATTCCGAAACTGATGCGATCTAGAGATTCCCCATGCGTAAGCCAGAATCAATCATACACTCAACCAAGAAGAAATGCCAATAAATTTTCAAAATCAAATTTCTCTTCTTGAATGTTCGCTGAGCAGTGAATAAAAATGAAGATTGTTTTTTTCGTTGAGTGTTGATTTCTAAAGAGTTCAGTCTGAAGTTGCGATGTGTGTGAATATTAATGGCTTAGTAAATGCGGGCGTCGGCTCACTGCGGCCTTTGTGGTCAGATGCCAGGCAACTGGTATAAGGAGGCTGCTGCCGCCGCAGCCGACGCCGCTCCGGGCATTTCCAGGCCTCCCGGCATGCCCAGTAGCTCACTGAGCGGATAATGTGCAGCAGCAAGTGCTGCATTCTGACGCAGTTGCGCCTGCTGGGCAGCAGCGGCTGCAGCTGCTGCGGGCGCTGTGGCCGCAGCGGTAAGGGCGCCCAAGGTGGGCGTGCCTCTGAGACCGCTGCTAACGGCAGCGGCGGCCAACAGTCGCTTATAGCCCATTACGGCGGCAGCATCTGCATAAAGCGAATTCGCCAGGGCAACATTATTCTGGGTGGCATTTGCAGCAGCCGCATACTGCAGCAGCGAGGGGGCGGCCGATTGGGCCGGACTTGAGAGGGGCAGAAGAGAGGGTGCGCCCGCTGCAGCGGCCACAGCATGAGCAAGACTCTGTTGCTGTTGCTGCTGCTGCTGCTGGTGTTGCTGATGGGCGGCAACAGCAACTGCTTGCTGCTGCTGTTGTTGCTGTTGCTGCTGTTGCTGCTGGTTGGCAGCAGCGGCTGCTGCAGCGGCGACTGCAGCGGCCGATATGTGTGTGGGCAGCGGATAGGGTGTATACCTCAAGGAGGCAGCTGCTGCTGCTGCCCCAAGCAGCTGATGATGATGGTGATGTGTGTTGTGTTGTTGTTGTTGTTGTTGTTGGTGATGGTGGTGTGAATGTTGCTGTTGTTGCTGATGCTGCTGCTGCTGCTGATGCAGCGCTGTGGCGGCAGCGGCTAAACTACTTGGCAGGAGGCCAGCGGCGGACGTGGCCGCCGAAGCCGATTGATTTGCGTGGCTGCCCCAGACTACCAACTCACCGTAAGCGGAGCGACCAGCGGCTCGGGTCTTGGCCAGATTTGCCGGCAGCATTACTTCTTTCGGCTGCGCCTTCTTGCACTCCACCTGCAAGTGACAAAAGAAAGAAGAAGACACACACAGGGAGAGAAATATAGGGAGAGGATTGAGTAAAGTTACTGCATTTCGTTTCATTTGGTTTCGCTTGACTTACCATTTTGTTGTTTATCTCATGGAAATGAATTTCACAAACTTTGTCTACCACATCTTCGCTTTGAAATGTAACGAAGCCAAAACCTGTAAAAAACAAGAGAACAGCAAAAAAACAGAAAACAAAAAAAAAAAGTAGAAAAGAAGAGAAAAGAAAGAAAAAAACAAACATGAAGTGAAAAAGTAGTAAAAAGAGTCAGAGAGTCAAAAAGAGTGGGCAAACAAGTTTAAGAGCTGCAAAAATTGAACGAAATATGCTTTTGTGCGAGCGGCTAAATAATTTACTCAAGTGTCGAGACCGAGACGTACCCAGACAGCCTGCACACTGTACCAAGTTCCCCCCCTCCCCCCGCTTGCCCCGTGCACTATGTACTCCATCAGTCGCCCCCTCCCCCCCTCTACCTGCCATGTTGCCATTCCCCCCAGCTAGCTGACCTCAATATGCGCCTGGTTCCCTGCAGGGAACTCAAGTGCCGGCCGCGCCGAGTAATTCAAACACTGGCCCTGCCTCCGAGTTTACATAGCAAACTTTGTCCAGCACTGAAAATAACCCAGCCGAGTGCATAATAAGTTTGTCATGAAGTTTTTCCTAGGCCAGAACCCTCTCTCAATTCCATAGAAATGCTGGGATCAGCTTCTTTCAGTTTTTGCTGCTGTTGCTGCTGCCAAATTTCTATAGTCAAATTTTGTTAATTTCTCAAAATATATGCAATCTTTCATAATCGTGCTTATTTTGCACACACATATATATATATATATATATATTCATTATATATATTTGTATATATATATATTGTTTATTGGGGAAGAATCTGTGCATAAATTAATGGCAAGCACTTTCGAAATTGTGTTTATTATCCATGTGCCATTTATTGGTTATATATATTTTGTGACATTTTGTACAAGGCCAATGAAAAAGGATTCATATCCTTTTAAATCTGTATCGATGTTTCAAGTGAGCGTATTTTTCGATTAATGGTCACTTATAGAACATAAATATAAATATATTTTTGTGTATGTTGGTCTCAATTTTGTTGCCTGCGCTTTGGTCTTATCGAGGTTTTTCAATTAGCGCAATTATCTGGGATTTGGCCTGGCCAAAAGAGCCGTACAATTAGCTGGGCCAAGTGCAGACACCTGATGCCGCGCCTCCAACGGAAACATCGCTTCTCTTTGTATGTGCATGTGTGTTGGTGTGTGTAGGTGTGTGTGTTTGTTTTTGTCTTGGAATGCGGGGCGTTGGGCGTAACTGACAAATTAGTTGAAACAAGTAACGGTAAACACGAAGGCTTATTAGCGACATGTGCGGAGCAGCGACTCCTTTCAGCTGTTCGCTACTTGCCCTTTGAGAACAACATTGTGGGCGTTCAAGAGTTGCTACCTGTTTCCCTCCCACTCCCTCCCTCTCCCTCCATCAACCACACTCTAACTCCTTCTGTTACTGCAACTCTCGGTTGGCCTCTACTCGTGCTGTGTTTGTGTTTGTTTTAATTATATAAAATTAGCGCACGTTGCACGTTGCACGTAGTTGGCACTTTAGTGTTGCTGCTTCTGGCCACTCATAAATCAGACCAAGTGCGCCGACCGCTTGGCGAGCAAATGAAGCTAGCAATTTCTTTTTTGCTCAATCTTCCCACCTACCACAACCCTCCCCACCCCCCCACCACACTTGGCCCACTCAGTGCACGTAACTCAATCAAAAATGTATCTGCCAGCTACAAATGCGCCAAAAGGCAGCATGAAAAATGCCCGTTAGGAGTCGCTTTGCTAGTTAATTTCGCGGCTGGTTTTGCTGCCATTTTTACCTGTCGAAAATTTCCCGCAGGACAACGAGGACGAGCCTCGACTTGAACTGAAAGACAGACCCTGGCGATGCTTTTGCCAACTGCAAAAATTGCACACTCATGCATGTTATTGCCAAGTAATGGCCACAGATATGGCTACAATATACCACTCTTCTACTACCAGCAATAGAGACAGCAATGAGGCAAGGTCTGCACGGTGGCATGGGGCATGAGGCATGGGGCTTGGGGCATATGGCATGGGGGCAACGGTAGCCTGCCAGCTGTTATGACTGCGCTGCGCCGGCTTGCCAAAAAAGAAAAATTACAAAATTTTCAATTTTAATATTAGTGGCGGCTGGCGACGCCAACTGCCAAGTAACTTTGCAACACCATCCCTTGCCATCTGCATCCATCCGCGCCAACACCTCAACTACTGGCGCCACCCAACATCCAACACCCAACACCCACAGTCAACCAGCAGCACCCACCAACAGCCACAACCGGCTTTTAGGCGCACGTTGTTCATGTCCTTGGCTGCCAAATGAAATTCATAGCATAGTTTAGGGCGCCGCTGTCCTGCTTGCCACATATAAGCCACAGTAGTCATCAGCTGGCGATCAACATTTGCTAACTTTTATTCCTATCGCCTCTATATAAATCATCTGTTATTAAATTTATATGCATGATTTTTATTGCAAATTAATTACTCTGTTTTTTCTGATTTTGAATTGTAAACTATTTTTTTTTTCAATTCTGCAGTTAAAATATAAAACAAAACTGCTTCAATTATTTATGTATAATTTCTTTGTGGTAACCGTAAACTTTTAGTGATTTATTTTTCTCTAGAGAATTCTAACTAAAATCTAAGCTTTTAACGGAAGTCATAATCTGGCAGGTATTTCCATCTATATCTGCACATTTATTACTGGCAAACTCAACTCAGTTGCATTTATTGAAGTATGACTGTGACTGCAGTTTTTGTTGTTGTTGTTGTTGTTGTTGTTGCTGTTGCAGATGTTAGTATGCCAGCCTATATTGTTTTATGGCATATTCATATAGTTTTCGTTTTCCGTTCGTACCCAAAACCCCTTCTCCCTGCCCTTTCGCCCTTACCAACGTTATAGATAAAATGCTTCGCTTACTTTTTGGGGCCAACTGCAGCCGCTAGTTGGAGAAAAGTCGCTGCATGTTTCAGTAACCAGGCTTCCCCCCCCCCCCCCCTTACACCGTTTATGTGTGTGAATGTCTTATATATGTATGTGTGTGTGTGTGTGTGTCTTTCTGTCTGTCTGTCGCTGCACACATGATTTATGAATGAGTAACAAACTTGCTGCCGTGTAGCCCGAGCAACGAACAGCGACGTCTTTGCTCGCTTTTTTTTCGCTTCTTTATTATAGTTGGTGTCCTCTTTGTGTAAGATTGTGTGTGTGTGTGTGTGTGTGTGTACACGCTGGCAATTGCCACATGTACGCTGGGAAACCTTTTTTTCTCTTGGATCGATAAAATGCAATTACAGGCATATCGCAAGTGCCAGTAGGCAGGCAGGGCAGCAGGCAACCAGGCAGCAGGCAGCCAGGCAGTCAGGCAGTCCTTTAGTCAGCAGAGAAGGGGTGTTGAAGAAGTGGGCTTTTGGGCCCTGGAGCGTCTGTTAGTCCAGCTCATGGCAAAAGGTCGTACATCGTGTCCAACTGTATAAAAAGTCGCCTGGTCGTGGCAATGAAGGCAACAGAGCTACAACTAATACCCTTTGATTAACGACACACATTTTCTATTGACTCGAATCGAAAGCGTTAACGTCGGCTTCTTGGATGGTTTGGTTTGGTTTCGTTTGGACTGGGCTGGCTGATTGGGTGGTTGCCAGCAAACGGTGTGAAGTTGGGCAGTTGGTCTTGGCTTGCTTGTAGTTGTAGTTGACTGCGAACAGCTAACAACCATTGCATATTTCATTATATGTATGCGGATCGACCCTGGCAATTGTAATTTGCAAAATTGACGTGTCCTGCGAGCCATGTCAATATCAGTAAACGTCTACATGTCATATTCATAGGAAAATCACAAAAAAGAGCCTTAGCTTTAAATGCTTCACGTGCAAGTACGAGTATAACTCGATTGCATGGAAATGTAGTTCCACATTGCAATATTATACATTATTCATCGGGATGTGGATTAAGTTTGAACGTGTTAGTTAAAAAGCTTTTCATTAATTGGATACCTTTTGTGGTTTCACTTGAAACAGCTTGGTAATCATTCTAAAAAAACTGAATGTAATCATTGCAACAATGTTGCTCTTCGTGTTTGTTTTTTTCTGCTACTCTCTCGAATAAATCTGCATGCTGGCAATTTCCAGTATTATATCCCATTTTTGGTTGTTTTTTTTTATTTTTTTTTTGTTGTTTTTATCCATGCATTATAGCTGAGCAGATGTTGCGCTACGCTGCTTTTCCACTCGCTCATCTTTCAACTGCAGCGCAGCACATAATTTTTAAATGGGGCGCTGCTTGTTTTTATTGCCATTTCCAAAAGGCTACTCGGCTGCGGCGGTTGTTACAGTTCCCAGTTTCTCGTTGAGTTTTCTGTGTTTTCATATGATATGCATCATGATGCAGCTTTCAGTACTCCAGCGTCCAATTAAATGAAATGTTCTGTGGGTCGCGGCGGCGGCGGCGACTGCTGCTGCTGCTGCTGCTGCTTATCGCAGAACGATGCGGCGGCGCTCAGAAGTATGCAACAATTTTTTATGTGGCCCTGCATACAAGCAAAAATCATGTTTCCTTATTCCCGTGTGCGTAATTTGGTTGGACAGTGGACCCCGAATACATGAGGCCACCAAAGTTAACAAGGCCAGCATGTACTCACACACAGTGTGTGTGTGTGTGTGTGTGTGTGTGTGTGTGTGTGAGCAGCAAGTAACTATTGATGCAAGCCTGTGTGTGTCTGTGTGTGTGTGTTTGAGAGTGGGCAGCTAATTACTTTTGGACACAGACATTGTTAGTTGCCTGCACTTGTATATGTGTGTCTAGGAATGAGGTTGTTGTGTCTCTGTGTGTGTGTGTGTGTTACCTCTGGTACCATCATGCACATCAATCTTAATGTGCCATGTCTCAGGTGAAACTGCTGCTGCTGCTGCTGATGCTGCTCCTCCTTTTGCTGCGACTCCTGTCACATGTCAATGGGCGTTGGACTCGGATCTCAATGCGAATTTTCGGCGCGTTATTTAAAACTTTAATAAGCAGAATTGACAACGACAACGGAGACAGCCGTCAGCTGGCAGCAGGTCGCACAGGTCGCTGGTCCTTCGAACATGAACACATACAGGGATAACAGGGCCAAAACGGGCCAAATGGAGGCACTCGTGCGGCTACAAGTTCGTGTAACGGATGTGCGCTGGAGATTTAAGCCTTTGCCGGACAACAGCAGCTATCCAAAACCCAACCAACCAAGCACAGCCACCCAACCACCCACCGACCCACCGACCCACCCACTTCAGCTTCAACCACCCATTAAGGCATATCTATCTGTGTGTGTGTGTGTGTGTGTATGTGTGTTCGCCCAGTTATATCCGGTTGCATTGGCAGGTAATCTTTTCGGGGTCGCTTTCCCTGCCCATCTATCTCTATTTCACTCGTTGCTTCCGCTGTGTTGGCCCAACCCGCTAACGTTTTAAAACTGTATTAGCCGGTTTTAGTGCGAGTGTATCTATGAAATGGTACTGTGTCCATATCCGCATCTGCAGCTGTATTAGTATCAGTAGCCGTATCTGTCATGCATTGACAGAGCATTGCGCAAAACGCTCGCACTTCCGGCTCCGTCTTCTGCATCGTTAAAGCCAGGAAACGGAGCTAGTCGTAGCAGTCGTAGCAACAACAAATCAGCAATGTGCACGAGTTGTAAGCATTATTATTATTATTATTATTATTATTATAACGGGTATTACGAGTAGTATTACTGTTATTATTATTGTTGTTGTTGTTATTGTTAACTTACCTCTGTGCCGATTGGTTTGCTTGTCAAACATTAACATTGCGTCCTCGATCTGCAAAATAGTGAAATAAAAAGAACAATTTGCTTTGTTAGACAAGTCGCAACAAAATTGAGTTTTATTTTTCTTTTTGTTGGTGTTTTTTTTTTTGGTTTTTTTTTTTTTTAAGTTTTCACTTTGAAAGCGCAACTCAATTAATGACCGAATAAAAGCACTGAGCAGACAAAACTGTTGCTAATTGCAAAAGTGAGCGCACAGCGACCACCAACAATGACTAACCTACACACACACACACACACACACACACTGAGAAGGAGGTAAGGGAAGAGAGAGAGGTAGAGACAGCACACCAATGCAGGGCAAAGAAAAACTTTTGGCCATTATGACGTAAAAGGGAACTTATAATTATAGTTGACTGTCAAACCGGTCCAAAACTATGCAACTAACTAACCGAACAGACTTTTTGGGAGTTAGGAAACCGGTAATGAGGCCGCTAACTGCTTGCAATGATGAACTGACTTGCTAACTGACATTTTAGTTGATTTTGTGTGTTTCATATGGTAATTGATGGGTCTTCTTCATTCAATTAGTTGTACAACTTAGCTTAGTTTTGCTGTTAATCGTTTTATAATCGATTTGGCAATTGTCTGCTTAAAGGGGCAACTTCGAAGAGCTGTTTTCAAGGACTTTCTCTAAATGGATTTTAGGCATATGTACAATTTGATACGGTTTTGAATTCAACAACTTGAGATACACTAGAAATCATCTGCAATTCAGCTATTATCTTCAAAAGTGCAACTCGACTTCTTTTTAACTTCTCGTACTTTAAATCATTGCTAAATCCAGCTTTTGTTTTTAACAACTGATTAAATGTAATTATTTATAAAATCTCATCATACATTCTATTGTCTTTGGCAGCCTTTGAGTTATTGTTGTTATTATAGTTTTGATTACAGCGTTGTCATTTTGTCCCATCTTGTTGCTCTGGCGCTATTCAATATTTTAATATGACAAGTTTTCGCTTTGGCTCTGACGCTAATTGCACTTTGGCTATCAAAGTTGCGAACGAGAACATTAATGAGCTGCCAGCAGACGGGAGACGGGAGACGGGAGACGGCAGACTGCCATCTTCCATCTTCGATGCCATCGTGTTGCCCTGTGATCCTGCTTATGGCCATTGATTAAATTTAATCAATGGGCTTAAGGCAACTTTTGTGCATTGTAATTAAAGTGCAGTAGCTAAAGTAACAACAACAACAACAGAGCTGTCGACGACGCTGGATAACGACAGCCTTATAAAAATTAATTAAGCCTCGCGCCGCAGTTGAACCTCGAACTCGAATCCACTCGACCCGGCTCGGGCTCGAGTTTGGTCTGGGGTTTGGGGGGGGGGGGGGTGTGGTGTTGCAGTTGCAGCTGTTTCACAGCTTTTTATGTGCAGCCGTCGACGTAAGAGGGTACAACATTGTTTTTCAATTAACAATCAACAACAATGCCACAAACAATGCGAATACAAAACCATCAGCTGAAGGTTGCATGCACCAAATGAGACAAAAATTACCTGCCGCAATTGCAGTTGCAGTTGCAATTGCTGTTGTTAATTAAGCGGGCAACAGTTGCGTCAGTAGGCACTCCCCTCTCCTAGCTTACCACACACCCTGCCCCTGCCCCTGCCCCATCACTTAACTGCAGTAGTAGTAGCCTGCCAGTCATAATTACGCAAGGATTTTGTCGCTAATTATGTTATTGGTCGAGCTTTTTTGTCAAACGCAAACTTTAATTCTATTAGCAAAACGTTAAATACGACGTACGCCCGGAACGCTGGGCGTGGCACTAACAAGCAGTCACTGCGTAATTTTATTTAAATCTGAATTCATTAATTCGTCATAATCCCCCAATCATTGCGCCGCCTGCGTTGAGAACTTCAAAAAGCCATCAACGACAGACGTTGCTCTCTCTCCTACACTGTAGATCCTCGGAGTGCTGCCTGTCTGCCACTCATACCCCATCTCTCCCTCCCCACATCCTGGCCACAGTCTCTACTTTGGCTAGTGGCAGCCATTCATTTGGCTCATTTTGTGTACAAAAATGCTGCGCCCGCTGGAAAAGCCGTCGCTTCATTATCGTAATCGTTATATAAAACAGCGGGTAGACAACCACAACGGCAACGGCAACGGCGACAAAGGCACAGACACTTCTCCTCTTGTATCTGTGTGCGTGTGTGTGTTTTATGCGTTTTGTGGCACATAATGTGGCTGTGTCCTAGACGAAGTTGCTGTTCCTGCTGCTGCTGTTCCTGACATTAATGAATGTTGCTGAGCATAGCGAACAAATAAAAAAAAAACTTTAGCTGCGGGTGATTTTTATTTTTGGAATAATGCCGAAAAACTTAAAAGCAACCATCGATTTCAGCAGCAGCATCAGCAGCAGCAGCAGCAGCTGAGGATGTGGCTCACATGTATTTTTGCATGCTAAGTGTTTCAAAAATCACTTTCCAAACAATTTTAACATACTTTTCAAACAGATTTTCTGGCTCATTTTAAATATTCAAGAAATTTAAAGCAATGCTTCAAGTTTAATATATAAGCCTTAATTTACAAATTTAGATTAAGTCAGAGAATTTTTTTTAGAAATTCTTACTACAATTTATAATAAATTAAAGCGATATGTTTTTTATTGTTGGGCATGCAAAATAGCTGGAAAATGTGGTTAAATAGATCGTGTCTATATTTCTTATTACACTTTTTTCGTCTCGTTAAACGACCAACTGTCTTGTCTTTTTTTGATTTGTTTGAAAGTCCTCGCAAAAAACTTTTAACTGGATAATTTGCAGTAATTCATCTTTCTGTCGGCTTTGCTATTTTTTTTGTTTTTTTTTGTTTTTGTACACTTTATGCGGTTGCTTGATTGCGACATTTTATATAGCGTCGGACTTTGGTTTTCGGAAATATTGAGAATAAAATAAAAATTTGTTTGGCTTTGCAACATTTTAAAGCTGCATTCGCCGAAAAGTCGCATTTAATGAAAACTCACTGGGGGAGTCACTCTTACAAAGTACTTTTACTTCACTCCATACACACACTATACTAACTTATCTATTTTTGTTAGTCGGGTGTGTGTGTGTTGGATGTGCAAAAAAAATATAAATGAAAAAGAAGCGAAATGAACTTTTGGTAGCTGGACGTGCGAGTTGTCTAAGTGCCGGATTGGGGGATGGCACATCTTTCAAAAACTTTTCGTGGCGACAGCAAAAAAACAGGCAACAGTAGCTTCATTCTATATATGCCAAATATCTGCCATACATCTAACGATATATATATATGTGTGTGTGTGTATGTGTGCATGTGTGTTTGTAAGCACATGACTGCGTGCGGTTGAAATATAGATAAACTTTTTTAAGCTCGTATTTATTACATATTTGGCTGTAAGTAGAATTTAAGTTGCTTTTTGCTGTTGCCTTCAACGACCCCACACGGCGTATGAGTAATGCGCATATAAAGCTAGTTGAGAGTCACAGCCAGAGACTCTATCGTTTCATCTCTACTTCTCTCCCTCCTTCTCTCATTCTCTTTAGCTATCTCAGTCTGTGCACTCGAGCGAAATGTTTGCGACAAATTTGCAATCAAAAACGCATCAATTGAAATTGTAGCATTAATGAGCGGGTGCCAAAGCACGGGTTATACAAATGTGCACAAGTATTCAATTAAAAAAGGATTCGGTTTTGTAATCCGCAAGTTGATTTGCTGCTGCTGCTGCTGCTGCGGCTGCTGCTGCTGTTATTGTTGTTATGCCATCCATGAATCCGACGGACCCTAACATTAGCAACAGCACGAATGGAAACGCAAGTATGAATATTAAATTGTGTATGGAGATTTGAGCAATTAAGTGAAACAGAGATAGCAATACGCAAAGAAAGAGATGGAGAGAGAGAGAGGGGGAGAGAAAGAGGGAGACAAGGAGGGTTTTGTTGGTCGCTTGCACTGAATGGCAAATGTCAATGATGGAAAAGCTTTTGCATAGTTTATGCCCTTGGCTCAGTAGATCAACTATTAATGGAAGAAAGAGTGAAATTTTATGGCACCGCAAGCAGCTGGGCAGTGGCAAGGGCAGGGGCAGGGGCAGGGGCAGGGGTGTACAGGAGGAAATGGGGTGCGATAGAACATGGGTTACAATCGGTACACAAAGCTGCCCTTAGTTTAGCAAAGGTCACAGATGCGCACAAAGAGCAAACAATATTTACATATGAATCTTGCCATGTATGTATATATAAATAAACATATGTATATAAGTATGTATATATATTTATATAAATATGTATATATATATATAGATGGGAATGTGAGTCTGTAGCTCGTCACGGAAATGAAGCAGAGTTTTTAATTCGGTTGACTGATTTGGGTTCGCAATTGAATATGGAGATGCTCATTTAGAGAGTATGAATACAATAACAACAACAACAACAACACAATTGCCACACGTGGCATTTATGAGTTGCCCCAAACTACTCGTATTAGACTTATAACTAAGTGATGCTCTTTGTGTGTGTTTGCCACAAGTTCAACTTGTAGGTCAATGTACACAATTCAAAAGCACAAAAATTATTATATTCCCTTTGTTGACAATAAGTAATGAAATCTGCAAAATGTGCTGTGTTAATCCCTTTATAAATCTTTATCTATATATTGATACATTTCAGCTTTAAGCACTTCAAAATATATTTAACTATAGCTGAACCGATTGTATATTTGATTTAGATTTAAGCTTTAGACAAATATTAACTTAAACTTATTACAATTTTAACATTTAATAGCACGGCTATTATTGCAGTTCAGAGTTTCTATTTATTTAATTGTACTGTAGAATTACAGAACTAGCTAATTGGCTCATTATTTCCCATCTGTTTAGCTATTTCGGGAAAATGGGTAAAGGTGTCTTTTTTTTTTTTTTAGTGCCCATCACAAGTATTTTATAATAATGAAAAGATCCCTGCGAAGGACGGGCAACTTGTCATCACTTTTAATGAGATGGCCACAGAAGAGAAAGTTTGGCACCTTTTTGCAGCTTTGCTGCCGGCAAAGAGATTCTTAAGCTTTTGTATTTGGGTGCACGCAAAGTCCACAGATTCGCGTTAGCTACTAAAATTTAATTAATATCGATTTCGGATTTGAAAAGGTTCAGCTACGCTGGCGTCGGTTCGGCTTTTGTGAATTCACCCATTCACACACACACACACACACACACACACATGAAGGGGCAGATTTTGTGGCAGGCCAACAACAACTTGAGAGGGTTATGTACAAAAAATCAAGACGAGCGCACAAAAAGCGGCCCAGAATAAGAAAGTAGGAGCAGGGGATGGTGGAAATGGAAGTGGAATTGAGAGTGGCAGTGGGGAAGGGGGAGTGTGAAGGGTTGGGGTTTGGAGTGCCACACAAAGATGTTACAGCTTAGGCAAGAGCTTGCATGCCTCGGCAGTGAAAAACTTTTAATCTTTGCGAGCATAAGTAAGATATATGTACTTTGTGGACTGCGATTCCATATGAGATCTCACAAAGCATATATATATATATACTATATATATATATATATAGTAGGGGCTGTGTGTGTTTGAGTGTGTTATGATTCAAACGAAAGCAGCTGCTCAATATTTTGCAAAGGACTTGGACTTGGACTTGCAGACTTGCGAGTAGAATTGAGATTTCTAATGGGATTGGTTTTTGGCTGTCCTAAAACTTGGGCTGCCTTTTATATACAAACATATACATATATAGAAGGTATATAAAACAACTTGCTGAACAATTTTCGTTAATTAAAATATTTTCAATGTGTAGTTATATATGCTTGTTACGGCTGCTACAGCTGGTCTCTCTGCTGTGTGGCCCCCAGGTCCTGGCCAGGCCAGGCCAGTCAGCCAACCAGCCAGCCAAACAGCCAGCCAGCCAGCCAGCCAGCCAGCCAGCCTGCCAGCCTGCTAAGGATGCTCGAATTACAAAGCAAATTATAATTTCATGAAAGTTAAACGAGCAACTCTCTGCTCTGCTCTGTTCAGCGGCGCTCAATTCAGGCTCTGCTCGGCTTGGCGCTGCTCCCGCTGCTGCTGGGTCACAAGTGGGCAACTGCAGTCGGCGGGTGGGCGTGGTGAAGTTTTGTGGGTGACGATGTGGGTGGGGTTGGCAAGGGATGGGCTGACTGCGCACTTGAGTGCAAAGGTGGCACCGGGTCGCACTGCTGTGCCAGAGATTGTGAATTAAACATGCTGAGATAGTAAGCGAGAGAGGGAAAGAGAAAGCAACAGAGAGAGAGAGAGAGAGAGAGAGAGAGGGGGCATTAAAAGCGAATGGCGGTGGGTTGACCGGAAGCATTGGACCCTACCCAAAAAAAAAAAACCACCCAAAACTGAAAACGAGAAACGAGCGAATAATAATAATAACAAAAAAAAATGTTGCAACAGAGAGCGGGACTAAAAAGTTACCCTAAACTTTAACTATCATAAATTGTACATGTTTTAGATATTCAAACAACTATTAAAAATTATTGCACTTGCAGCTGTGAATAATCTTAAATTAATAAGAGATTTGAGTGAAAAATTCTTTTTTTATTACAAGATTATTTCTATCTTAAAGGAACTTAATTTTGTGCAACTTCATCAAACCCTTTTAAGCCATTTTTAATAGATGCAGGGTATGAAAAACATAAAATAAAATTCTATTTTTTGCTCAAGTGCGAATTTATGTCTTCAATTATTCAACGCCTCATTTGTATGCCCCAACGACTCAACCCCCCCTTCCGCACTGCTCGGCCTTCACTCTGTATGTGCATGTGTCCATGTGTGTTTGTGTGTGTGTGGGGCATGCTAAAATGCCAGCATGCATTTCCGTTTCCGGCCAGTGCAATGTGCCCACGCCGACGTCGCTGCCACCATTGCATATGGCTGCACATGTGCGTCGAGTCCACGTTGTCCTTGTCGTCGCTGTCCCTTGCCTCGCGCCTTTTGTATTGCCCCTGAAACCCGCAATCCAACTGCCTGCCTGCCTGCCTGCTTGGCTGCCATTCCGCCCTGGCAATTGAAATTTCAACTGGCGCAAAAGTAATTCAATTCCAGGGCAGCCCCGGAGACGTAGACCAGCCGCCAGCCACCAGCCTGGCAGCGGCATCCTGGCAATCTCCAGTCGAAAGCGGTGCCACCCTTGCATATCCTTACACAGTTGTGGAAAGATGGGATGATGGCAACCAGCAAGCGGCAACAACGCATTTAAGAAGTTATTGTCATAAATGTTTGAGTTTGTTTGTATTTGTTTTTTTTTTTTTTGTTGCTGCTGCTTGCCACACTACACACCCACCCCTCCCCCCCCCACTCATTGCTAGCCCAAATCAAATTCTGCTGTTGCTGTTGCTGTGGCAAAGACACAAACTTTTATTTAGCCATGTTGAATGCCTGCATAACCGAAGCCTCTGCCGCCCGTCAATTTGCAATTCTAATGTAATTTTTTCGCGAATCATAAGTTGGGAAATGCCTCACACTGCCAGCTCGCAGCGCCCCAGGACTTGTGTCGTCTCTGTGTCTGTGTTGTTTGTGGCAGCCTGGAGGGGCACGCCTTTAAAATGGCCCGTTGAATGTCTTTGACCAATTGTAAAATGCCCCAAATACATTTTTTTTTTCTTTGGGTCTGACTCGTTAGTCCCCCAAATCGATCAGAGCATAGAAAACACACAAAAAAATATGCTAATTTTTTTGCATGTTCATTGCGGCCAATGCGTAAGAAAATTAATACGAAATTCAAAAAACAAGCCAACTGCAATTCAACAGAGTCGAAGTTTAAAATACTCTAAAGGCAATTTGAAAATAAATTAATCCTTGAAGTTTATGCTTCTAAACTCTTATGCGGAAAGAGAAAATACTTTGAAAACAGTTCGAAACACATCTAAATAAATAGGAAAACGACTTTGAAACTAATCACCTTAGATTTTCTAAAATCTTCTCTTCAGGCTTGGTTTGGAGTGTTATTTTAATATTTACATTTCCTGCCAGTTCAGCTCAATCTTTGTGTTTGCCAACATACCCGCGTTGCTCTGTGTGAGGGCATTTCAAAAAGGGCTTGCAAGAATTATCAGGGCAAAAGGCTGAAAGAAAAACAACAATAATAACAACAAAAACAACAACACTAAGGCAAATACAAGCACAAACAATGCGTCGCATTTACATTTGCATTATTTAGCATTTAAGCGTCACGCGTTGCGTAAACAAATTGTATAAACAACAACAAAACCCCAAAAAAAAAATAAAATAAACAAAAGAAAAAAAAAAAAACAAACAGAGGAGCGTAATTCATTAAACAATTTTTTTTTTCATTTGCCACAAGCGTGGGCGCGGCAAGTGGGCGGAAATTAACAGAGATGCGAAGAAATTGAAATGAAAAAAATAGCATCAACTTGAGTCTTAATAAGTAGCTAAGATCCTAGAATTTATTCTGGAATCAATTACAACTTGGCTTAGATTGAGATTTACGAAGTAATGTTTGCAACACCCCAAAAGCAGAGCATTTTCCAAATGCAATACTTTATTTTTAGGGTCTTACTGAAAGCTTTTTTGAATGCTATTGATTAATACATCGATTTTTTAGAAACTAGAGAAAGTAATGGAAACTGTTAGCTAGGGAGAAAAGTTTTCATTTTAAATATTCTGACAACAGAAGTCGAATTATGCAATCAACAAGAGAAAACATAATAACTCTTTTCAAATAAATTTGTGTGTGTATGTGTGTGTTGTGTGTCTTGTGTGTGTGTGTGTGTTGGCAGCAGAGTATGTTATGAATAATAGAATCGAAATTTATTAGCAAATGGCAGCCGTAGTAATGAAAACATTTAAAAGCACCTTGCTGCCACAATCAAAGTCTTGAATTTATCTGAGATTCTTTTCAAGTGCTGCTCGAGCAACTAGCTCTAAATGGCTCTTTCCTCTCTATAACCACCCCTCTCCCTGACCCCCTCTCTCTCTCTATCTCTCTCTCAGTGTGTGTTGCACATAGACACACAGCTGCACTTATTGGTTTACTTGTTTACATGACAAGCTGCTCGTTTTCACACTCATTCTTATTTGCTTTAACATTTTCGCATGCATATGCAAGCAGCCCAAGAGTACACACACACACACCCACACACTCAGATATGAGAGGGGAGTAGTTGTGTTAAAGGACGCTTGTCCAGTCAACCTCTCATTCTATCGTTGTTCCTGTTAAGTCCTGCGGTGGCATTTGTTCATATGTGGGTGTATGTGTGTGTGTGTGTGGGTGTGTGTGGCTGTGTGTGTGTGTGCACTTTAAGTGCGCTTGTATGCGTTGCACTTGTTTGCAGTGTTTTTACATCGAATGTTGATTGTACAAAACCACTGAACAAGAAAAATTAATTATACAAAAACGTCACCGCCAAACAGCTACCGAAACTGTTGACCCAACCCAAGGTTTTTGTTGCTGATGCTGCTGTTGTTGATGTTGCTGTTGTTGTTGTTGTTGTTGTTGTTGTTGCATTTGTTATTGCATTTGTTGTTATGGCACCTACGCTGACGTGGGTGGAACATTTTTGGTGTACGTTGCAGATAAACGAGCTTATGCCTAACCAACAAACCGACAATCTGACAGACAGACAGACAGACAGACAGACAGAGAGACAGACAGAACTACTGATAGGGCCGACAGATGAGCATGTGAAGATACAAGATACATTGTTCTGCATATATTTCATTATGTTTATTTATTATTTAACGAATTTTGTATTAGTAGACACCGAACAGCACAAAACTGAACTGAATGCAAAACCAGAATAAAACAGTTGTAGCCACATAAATACACATACACAACACACATAACACACAACACACAACACACAAACACACACACACGCACATATCTATGGGAAATGTCGAGTTAACCGCAATGTTTAAAACGAAACTAATAAATCAAACGACAAGCAGACAAATAACCAACCAGAGATAGAGATAGAGAAAGAGAGAGAGAGTGGGAGAGAGAGAGAGAGAGAGAGAGTGGGAGAGAGAAGAAGATGGACTAATATAAAATAATGCAGACAGCAGCAGCTGCTGACTGCATTTCTATTCTCTACAAATAAATCAATTTATGCAAGCGCTTAAAATACACATCCAAATGTTAAGAGACACAAAAAAAAAAACTATTTATACATATATATATATATTATAATAGCAAAACAAACAAAATAGAAGAGGAAGGGAAAACATTTCTGGTATATATAAAATGTGTGTGGCAAATACCATTTGAGGCCAAATTGGATTGAATGAGACGCAAACGGGGCTTTTAAGCAAATGCAAAAACTTGTAGCATACTTTTAAGCTGGTGTGCTTAAAACGCAGCTACGCAGCTAAAAAAATGTGGGTAGTAATCGGGGTAGGGTGGTGGTGAGAAGGAAGGGGTTGGCGGCTGCAACTGCTGCTGCTGCTGCTGCTGGTTCAAACGCCGCAGGCTGCTACGTGTTCAAGTGTGAAGCTGGCATTGCCACGCCCACAACTAACAGTAACAGCGATAGTGGGCGTGCCACGCCTCTCTTCTTGTGGGCGGCACAAATCGACGCTGCTAACGCTTAAGTATTTTTATTTCTACTTTTTTTTTATATGCACAGCTTTTTTTTGGTTTTTTTTTTTTTCGTTTTTCTGTTGCTTTTTGTTTTTGCTTGTTCGCCGCACGGAAACTGCGTTTTTTTATTATGATTTTTTTTTTTATTTTTTTGTGTTTTTTTTTTGCATTTTTCTATGGCATTGCATTTAGATGTTGATGTTGTGCTCAGCTTTTGTTGCGGTGCTTAGAATTGCTTGCCGGGCGCAAATGTACGCCCACAGCCCACAGCCCGCACACCTTCATCAACCCCACCGAACCGCCCGTTCGCCCCGCACTCTCCTCACAGAATCAAGTTTTTATTTCAAGCATCTAGCGGAAGTGTTGCTCCGCTTGTGGTTGTTGTTGCTATTATTGTTGCCGCAGTTATGTGTGTGTGTGTGTGGGTGTGTGTGTGCGAAATTGCAGCTAAGAAGTAAGTAGCGCATTGGGGGAGTGGCAACGAAGAAGGGATGCTGTCGCAGATGCCCGAAGGTTTAACAGAAACTTGGAGTTTTATTCTCTATCCCAGCTCTAGCCAACATTGTGGCGCATAGTACCAGGAGGACCTGATGACAACGACAATAACTGTAATGAAACTGAGATAAGCTGCTGGTAGTAGTACTTTTGCGCGGGGATTTTGAAAGGGACGCAGGTGGAGTAGGGGTGTGGTGGGTCGGTGGCGGGGGCGGGGGCGGGGAGTTGCAGAAATAGTTGCCGCAGGAGCAAATCGCATGCTCATTTGTTGCGCCATTGTTTGGCTTGCCGCGTTGAATTGTTTGAAATGAAGTTTTCGACGACTCCAAGATGATTATCAAAGGGCCAACTTGAAATTGAGAGTCGAACCCCAAAGTCTCATAAGAAGTTCAAAGCTGATTTTCGAGTTTTGGTAACTTTGATTTGACAATAATTATGAAATCTTATAAAAAAAAGTGTTTATAAATAGCTATGAAAATCAGAAACTTTCCTTATATGTAATATTATTTATATATATTCATTTAACATTGTGATAAAGCTAAACAAAATAGGAAGTAACTTTAATGCTTGGCTTAAAAATTAATTATTTTAGCTCTTGTGTTTAAAAATAAGACAAAAAAAATCAATTGTATATATTTATCACTTATAATTATCAAGTCTTTTAAAATTCTTAAAAGATGGATTGCGTATTCCACTTTGCCATTAACTTTTTACTTATACTTCCCTTTTCAGCGTATTTTCAATCAGTTTTTACTGCAGTGAACTCTTGAAATAATTAATATGTTACTTAGCGGTGATTAGCTGACCTTTTCCGTCACATTTCCCTTTTCCCAAACTTTCTGACAAACATTAAAAAAAAAAACCAAATAAAAATGAATATAAAAAGAGAGCCACGAAAGCCACTTCGTATATATGTCTGGCGACTGTATAATTAAAAAAAAATTTGCTAGCATGTAACAACCCCCAAATATCCAGCGACAGCCAGCGGGAGCCACAACGGCATTCATCCTGGTACACGAAGTGGACGAAACGACAGCCTCCGTCTCCGCCTCCGCCTCCCACGTCAGTTGACGCCTTCTCTGATTCCGCAGTCGTTCTTGCTGTCAGCTTCAACTATGCTCCCGTTTTTAACAACACACACACACACACCAACACACACACACACACATCAACACGGAGAAGGAAAACAGACAAACGGTTTGTGGAACTCTTGGCGTTGACACTGTCAGCGTACAAAGGCCCAAAAATATATATTTTGCGTGCTTCTGTCAAGTCGCATTGCGTGCACGAGGCAAGAACTGGAGCGGGGTGGGCGCGGTGCTGGATGCGGGGGGTCGAGAAGCGGTAGGCTTTATATTTTGGTCGTCCTGCTTGTTGGGCCCTGTGACGCCCATGCCTCATGTTTGTGCGAGTGATTTATTTGACTGACACTTTTTTCTGCGTTGATTGCATCGTAATCCCAACATAATGAGTACTGTTATATTTCATGGCCATTTTCGTTGCAGAGGCCCAAATGAAGTAGACAATTTTTCAAAAAACAAAGACGATATCTAATGGGGAGGACTTGGGTTTGAGTATAGGAATGGGTATGTGGTGTGTGTATGTGGTGTGGGTATGTGGTGTGGGTATATTGCTCTGAGTAATGCTGGAAAATGGTTGCTCCATTGTGCATGTGACACACGTAGGCCACTTGAGGGACTCCAACACGGACATGGCCTGGACTGAGTACGAACAGAAGGCGGTCTTGACACAATTTTACGCTCAAATTTCCATCATTTGTTTGAGCCGTCAAGTTTTGGCCAATTTTCAGTCCATTTTTTTTTTTGGTTGACCAACAACTATTTGTATACTTCACTTTTAACTATTTGAAATGTTCAATTAAATTGCCTTCACTCTGTTCATATTAGAAGAAAGATTGAATGATTACAAAAAAATAAATTAAAGCAAACTTCAATTTAAAAAGTTTTATTTTTTTCAATCTTTAAAATTGGTACTTGTAATGTGCAAAAAAGTGCGGCTGTGAAATGCATTGGACAAGCCGCAGTTGGAATACGTATGCATTTGGAATTTGTTTTGGGGCTTTCTGGCATGTTCCAAAAAAGATTGTCGGACAAAATTTACGACCTGAGATTACACATTGCCGGCGAGTACGAGTGTTGTGTGTATATGATGAAATTGGCTCAGACAGTGGCTAATTTCTAGATCTACTCGGCACTCGGAGAGGCAGCTCATTGCTGGCTGGCTGGCTGGCTTCATTCTTTGTCGCAGCTGTGTGCGATGGCAATAAAAACTTTTATTATTGTCACACGTACCAGGAGCAGCACCAGCAGCAGCAGGAGCAACCAGTAGAGCAAGTCCAGCTTCGAGTACGGCTACGTCTACGGCTTCAACTGCTGCATAACCTGCGTACAGACTTCCGTTTTCCGCTTTGGCGTTGTCCTTTTGTTTGTTGTAGCTATTTTTATTTTTTTTTGGATGTTGTTCTGTGTGTGTGAGTGGGGGAGGGGGAATGGGGCGGAACAACAAAATTGAATAAAATGGCCTCAGTTAATGGTTGTCGGGCTGATTCAGTTAGCGCATAAAATGAGCAGGACCCCAAAAGCCTCCTGCCAACTCCTGTTTCTCGTTTCCTGTCCGCTTCCTGTGCCTGTGTTCATTCAGCTTCTGTGTGCATGTGTGTAAGTGTGTGTACCAGTATTTTTGGTCACAAATGTGGCACGGCCTAAATCTCGGTTTTACGAGCACATTCTTTTGTTGTATGTTGCCATCACTGCTGCCCTTCGCCATTGTTTTGTTTATTACGTATTTGTTTCATTTTACATACTGGTTTTTTTTTTTTTCTCTCTCTTTTCTGCGCCAGTCTTTAGTTGGCCCATTATGCGACAGACTCGATGAGGTGGGTGGGGGTGGTGGTAGAATGTGATGTATGTGCCGGTATTAAAATGAAGCTATGCCATCCATGCATATTTGCCGGAGATTATTTGTATGACAGTCGAACTGCGTTGTATAACTTTATAGCAGTGCGTATAACAGTTTGGCAAATGTAACAAATTGCAGTGCGCCACATGAATAAATGCATTTCAAATACCAACAAAAAAAAACAAAATATAAATAAAACGGAAGAAGCATAGGGATGGGAAGGGAGGTGGTTAAAAGATTGGGAAAACGCACGAAAATTGCAAGAGAAGGAGAATAGTTTAGTCGCTTTCCAGCAGCAGCAGCAGCCTCCAAAAGCCGCATTTAAATGAACGACGGCAAGTGCAGACATTTGGACTTGCAAATGTCAGTCAGGAGAGATTGAGGTTGAGGTTGTGACTGAGAGCGGGGGGGGGGGGGGGTATCGAACGAGGAATGGAGTATGGAGAATGTAGGACGAGCTGGGCTCCTGTGTGGAATGACGAAATGGCCGCTCGCCTGGCAATCGCTGGCAGTCGCTGGTTTCGCTGGTTCGTTGGTTGGTTGAGTGTTTAAAACGGCTATTGTGCAGCTTGTGGTTGCTTTGCAAATTGAATAAAAGTTCATTCGAGTGTAAGAGAACCGATAGCAGCACACACACACACACACACACACACACATGGGAAAGAGCAACAAAAAAAAAGAAGAAAGGGGCAAAAACTGCGAACCAACGAACATTGAATGAATGTGAATGTAATCGTTTTGCAAATGAAAATTGATTTTTGAATTGTGGGCACGGTCCGGTTTCTCTCTATCACTCGACTCGACTCAACTCAACTCAACTAAATGAAATCAACGTCGGGCCAACAACAACAACAACAACAACAAAAAAAAACGTTAACAGTTGACGATGCGCAATTTCAGTTTTAATTTAAATCTGCAAAATTTAAATATCATGCTTTTAAATCCCAAATTGTGAGGCAACGCAAAAAAAATAGTAAAAAACTAAAAACGGCAAACAAAAAACTGCCATAAATGATGCACAGCTTAAATATTTCAATGGGTTGCCTCTACTCTAAGCTCTAATTGTGTGTGTGTGTGTGGGTGTGATGCGAACGCAGAAAACTATGCTATACATTTTTTATGCTGCCCCAACAATAAAAGCAGAGGAAGAAAAATACATGAGGCAAAAATGCGCTTGCAAGTTGACGGCTTCGGGTTCGAGCTCGAGCATTTCCTTTTGCTTTTCCTTGGGATTGGGCTTGGGCTTGGGCTTGGGATTGCTCGTCACCCAATGCTTCTTTTTCTTATACCACAGCGTTTTGCTCAATTCAGAGAAAGAACAAAACGAATGGTGGCGGTACGACGCTGGGACGGACAATCAGACAATCAGACAGCCAGGCAGGCAGGCAACAAAGTGGATTTGAATTATTCAAAAAATGCGATTGTTATTTGCAAAATGTGCAGTGAATTGAGACGCGCACAGTCAAGTGATGGAGAAGAAGACGTCGACAATGCTAGCTGCGATTTACGTTGAAAATAATGTTGTATTTATGAGTCAAACAGTTGCCCAGAGGCGAACCCGTTCCCCTGCCCCTCACAGCCCCACAAAATTGGATTCAATGATAGTGTGAATTGCTGCAACTGAGTGCTGTTAAATCATTGAATTTATGCAGCCCAAAACGCTTCAGCATAATCGTTGTGTTGCATATAAAAGATTGTTTAATAGTTTTTGGCGAAGAAAACCAATTAGATAACAAGTCTCAAGTTTAAGTTGTAAAATTTGTGTGTGTGGCATTTATGACACATCAAGTCTAGTCTAGACAAGCCATAAAGATTAAGAACTGGAATTTACAGTTTATCTAAGCATTCGTAGAACTGTAAACTAGCCATAAAAAGCGCCGTAAATGTGGCATCATTTCAATTGTTGGTTTGCAACAGCTAATAAAGGTAAATCGCTTGAAATTAAAGACAACATAAATATTAACAAAATGATAATTGTCAAGTGCATTTTAAATGCAGTAAATATTTCCATAATAATGGAACAACATGTGGAATACCAGTAATATAATATATATTTTGAGTTTTGAGCAATAGCTTGACTTTGCACAACTTGTCATTTATATATCATATTTGCAGTTTGATGATGATGTCCTTGTTGCTGCAACTTACAGTTTCAATAATACATCATAAGGACATAGGACATAGGAACTAGCCTTGCCATAATTGACAGCTGCATCATCAGTCTTGGTCGTTCACTTTTATTCGTTTGACAATTTCTATCCATATAGCAGCTATTTATCATCACAGCAAGTCACAATGGCAAAATAATTCCAAGCGCTGCCACTGCACTTACCCCCTCTCCACCCTCTCCACCACCCTCTTGTTCGGTGCAAGTCATTTAAAATGAAAGCACAGTCAGCGTTAGCCATGCACCCGACCCGACCACGACCACGACACGTCAGCCACCCACAAGGAAAAAACACCCATCGGTCACGAGCCATTCAGTCAGCCCCATCCCGGCGAGAAAACCGAAAAAGGTTTTAATCAGTTATTCATGAGGCCGAGAGCAGAACGTCAAACAAAAGCCGCTGTGCCGGTTGACATTGAAAGCCGCCCAGCTGTCTGCCGAGGAGGCAGAGGAGATGCAGAGCCAAAGGAGATGGCGAATAAAATGTGGAAGAAAAAAAAAAGATTTATGAGCTGGAAAAAAGGCTGCATAAGTTGCAAGCGTACAACTCTTTTGCTTTGCAGCACCAACAACAACAACAACAACAATAATAAATGCTGCAATAACAATTGGCTGCAACTTAAAAGACGAGGTAAAATGGCGCAAAAAGGATTTGTTTATTTTTCGGAGCGGGGAGCAACAGAAAAGAAACAGAACAGACAGACTGCCAAATAGAAAAGGAAGCGAACGGGATTGAGAATGATGATGAAGACTGACTGACTGACTGACTGGCATGTCGACAGCTAGACTATGATGATGACTGGGCAGGTGTGGTGGTGGTGGCAGAAACTGGGTGTGGGGGAGGGTGCTTCTTATGTTGACGGAACCACTCCAAACTAATGAGTATGCATATTGTATGCACATGTGTGTGTGAAAGGAACGAAAAGAAAAGAAAAGAAATGGATAGGAAAGGAAAGGAAACGATATGAAAAGGGTAGGCAAACAGGAGGCGCGTGTTGCGCCTGCCTTTGTTGCAACTTGCAACAACTCAAAATGCACTTGGACGCCTTCACAGGTAGCGAGAAACATGTCTTGTCATGAGTCCTGGCAAATGGGATAAAGACGGAGGAAGAGGGAGTGGGAGAGTGAGGGGTGGCTCATCGCTGATTTTGTTTTGTCAGCGCTGACAGAGCCTTCAAATTAGTTGCAGCACAAAACATAAATGCAAATGAATGCAAGCAAAACAAACTCCGCAAAAAAGGGGTTTGTGCCCCAGACCCACCCTCTCATTAATTCAGGGCTGATTGGACTTTTTGTTTGTACTTGCAACACACACACAGACACACACAAGCACACACATGCAAACATGTACATTTACAAGCGCATTGCACTTAAGTAGCTTGGTTTTCAACAATTACATTGGACGCCTTTGCACATTACATGTACGTAATCCCCCTCTCCCCCCCACCCACTCATCCAACTCCTGTGTGTGTGTGCTTGTGCTGATTGAAAATTCTTGTGCGAAAAATGTTGACGTCGACATTGCTGTCTGACATGCTGCTGCGGCTCATTACATTAATTGCTTTGGCTTGTCTTTTTGCGACAGGGAACATACCCAACTGCATACGGTGCGTATGCGTATTATGCATGCGTATCTGTGTGTGTGTACATCTGTACTTGTAGCTGTATCTGTATTTTTGTGTGTGTGTGAGTCGTTCTCCCTCTCTCTGTGTGTGTCTCAGCCGTTACAGCATTCGCATTTCAATTTCAATTTTGCAATTTTGGCAGCTGCCAGGTGGCGCTGTCGCTCCAACTGTCTGTTTTGGCCCATATCATGGCACAGAGAACATGGCCCGAACTGAACTGAACCCAAGCGAACACCGGGGGCAATTCGCAAGCCTTTTTATCGCTTCTGCCCCTCATCAATTCACATGACTAACAGATTTGCGCAGCTGTTTCTCTCACTCTCACTCTCATTTCTCCTCCTCCTCCTCTCTCTCCTGTCTCTATGTCTCTCTGTCTCTGTCTCACATCTATCTCTGTCCAGCTGTCCAACTCACTGACTATCTGTCTGACTGTCTGACTGAATGTGTTTCTCTGTGTGTGCATGTGTCAATGTGTGTGTGTGTGTGTGTGTGTGCAGCACGTAAAATGTATGTCGCCTGTCAAATTACTTGAATCTGGGCGCTACTCTGCTCTGCCCTGTTGTCCCTCTCTCTCCCCTTCTCTCTCTCTCTCTCTCTCTCTCTCTCAGTTTTCTCTCTGCGGCTCTGTTTTAGCTCAATGCAGTTGGACCCACATTTGTGCGCTTGGTTTGTCGTGCCAGTCAAGCATAATATGATTATGTAGATGCTGCTTCCTCTCCACACACACACACACACACACACACATTACACACACACACACTCAGATTGAGATTTGTATGTATAAATTCGGTCTTGGCTGGCATCGCATTATCCTGCATCCCAAACGATTGAAGGAAGAACTATGACTATAGCATCGGAGACTATATCCACAATTGTGCGCTGTCAAATCGTATTTATTATTTTATGTTTTCATTTTGGAAATTGCCACTGCTATTGCTGCTGCTGCTGCTGCTACTGTTGCTGCCACAGCTACAGCTACTGCTGTGATTACACAAAACAAAAAGCATTTTCTGTCAATACTGGTATATGTTTCTCTGCGCCCCTCGCTCCATCCCTGGCTGTCTGTTGGCCTGTGCAACTAATCGACTGTTGCCGGCGCGCGTCAAGTGCCACCGCCCAATACTTGGCATGCCCGCCCCCTGTCGATTTTCATTGTGTGTGATGGCCAAAAAAAAAAGAAGAGCAGCAAAACCAACAAACATACTCATGACTTTTAGCTGGGCCGCCTCAAAGTCCCTTAGCAATCAGAATTTAGTATGCAAATTTGTAAAATGAAATTGCATCAATATTAGAAACCAATATTTGGGTTCACTCCGATTAAAAACCAACCGAACCGGAAACGAAACGAATCAAAACGAAACCATAAACCTGCAACATTGCTGCCACTGCCACTGCTGCTGCTGCTGCTTTCAACATGACAGAATGCTTTCAGTGTCAATTTGGCTTAATATGACGCGAAAAGTGGTAAACACCTATTTTGCCAAATGCCTTGGGGCGCAAATGGGGGAGAATAAGATCCATGCCTTGACCTGCTATTGGTGTGTGCATGTGTGTGTGTGTGTGTGTGTGTGTGGAAGTGTGCGTAAGTGTGTGTGGCTGCTATGATGGAAACAGTTTGCAACTAATTAAGCAGCACGCACAATCTAACATGCAAGTTAACACCACCAGCAAACAGCAGCAACAGCAAACAGCAGCAACAGCAAACAGCAACAACAGCAACAACAACAGCAGCAACAGCAAACAGCAACAACAACAGCAGCAACAGTGGTGTTTATGAGTGGTTGCATAGTGGTGCGAATGTGTCACAAACTAGTTGAAGTGTTTCGTCTTTAGCAGATACTTATCACAGTTCTTAGCCAATTAATTAAACGTTAAGAAACCAGCTGATTATTCTGTGCAAAAGTTTTTTGCCTCTTTCTGAAGTAATTTCGCAAACAATTTGCTAATCCGAAATGCGATAAAGTTATGCAGCCATAATTTAATTATGCTTTTAGTTGTACAAATTCCTATTTAGATTATTTATGTGCATAGGGCATATTTATTAAATTGATGTGCAAAATGAGCCTATAAAATAATATATAGTTTCGTTTTAAATATTAATATATTTGCTAAATTAGAAAATACATTCATTTCAATGCTGAATGTATTTGCTCATTTGTCTATTTTTATATATACCTAATAAACTTCAACTAAAATTTATGTTACACATTTGCTACTAATTGTCATTAGTTTTAACAGCATTTCTAATGATGCTTGCCCCACTGTGCCACCTACGCCTGGCTGTTTGAGTAGGTAATATGCAATAAAAGCGATATGCTGCCGCCAACCCCCCCTTGATGTTGCCTACAATCAACAGCGATATGCTCACCACATTTGACCGCAGTTAACAAAGTTCACACACACACACACACACACACACTTTAGCATAGGCCAGGCTTGTGTGTAAGTGTGGGTGTGTGTGTGTGTGTGTGCCCGGGCACACAATAATAAGTGACGCATTTAATCTGATTTGCTTTATGACATGTTCATGACGAGAACAATTAAAATGTGCGGTTGGCTAGGCAGCAGGGCATCTAGACAGGCCTGGAGGGTAGCATTGCCAACTGGTCCTGTTGGTGTTGGTTATGTTGTTGTTGTTGTTGTTGCTGTCGGTTATTGGCCGGCGTAAAAAGCAAATTGTTTAATGTGCTGTGAATAAGTGACAAAACAGCTGAACTTTTCATAGGCATCGAACAGCGAACCACCCCTTCCCTAAGCCACCCAACTCCCCAATGGCTAGTCAGGGACCAGGGCACGCTCCGCACCGTGTTGACATTAGGTGTGGAGTTGGGGGAGCTGGTGTTCTTATCGCACTTTGGGGATTGTGCCCTTAACAGGGCTGATGTTGATTCTGCGAACTTGAGTTGACTGCGGCTGACATTGTTGATTAGCTAGTTGAGTTGTGTGTATGTGTGTGTGTGTGTGTGTGTGTGTGTGTTTTATTAATGGCAATGGCCCAAAATGTCACGACTTATGCATGCATATGTATATATATATATATATATATATATAAATATAGATATATATTTATATACGCAAAAGCAAGACTCTGGCAATCGACTTGGCTCAAAACTAGCGCCAAAACTGACAATTGTCTGGCCATAATTGCGACAATAATTGCACATAATGCGACAATGTGCTCATGCAGTAAAGTACTCTTTCTCTCCCTCTCTCTCTCTGGCATTCACTCTGTGCTTCTTCTGTCTTACTTGCACACATAGCTCTCGCTCTCTCTGTCTTTCATACTGACTTTCAGTGAAAACTTTGTTGCAGTTTGTTTTTACTATTGTTTTGTAATGGCAAAATTATAGACCCCAGCGACGACCCTTAAGCTTCATTTCTCTAGCTTCACTCACTGAGACTTGCCCTCTCGCTCACTCACTCTGACTACATCTCGCTCTATTTGGTTGTGCTGATTGTGTGACTGGCATTGCCAACAAGCAGAGACAGCAGTTGGAGCATCAGTTGGAGCAGCAGTTGGAGCAACATCTTCGCCTTCGCCTTCGCCTTCGCCTTGTTCATCTTTGGCATTATCTACTTCCGCCATAAACAGCAACAACTTTTCATCTTTGTGCCAAGGCAACATTTTTGTCTTTGTCTGCGACGTTTTTCTCTTGACTCTTTCGTTTGGGTTCCCCTCTCTCTCTCTCTCTCTGCGCCCCCTTTTGCCACCTCCTTGGACGGCAGTTTAACAAACGCGCGCGGCACGTTGTGCATTTTTATGATTTTTATTTTGATTTCCTTTAAACTAACTTTGCTGTCTGCCACAACAACAGCAACAACAAAAACAATAACAAGAACAACAACAACGGCAAGAAATCGTTGCTATTTTTGCAAATTGCCTACAATGATGGCCACAAGTTCATCCATACCCCGCTCACTTCCCTCTCTACCTAGCCCTGCAGCCGCAGTCTCTTTTTTTTTTCAATGTTACGCTTGGAGTATTGGGCACGGCGGGTGGGGGGGTGTATGGGTTGTTGGGTCTTGGGCAAAACATCGGCCAATTTCTGTTACTGTAGTTGTTGCTGTTGCTGGTTTTTTTGCCTTTTGCCTGATACCCGGAAAATATTATTTCGCTTGACTTTTACAACAGCCCAAAATGGGGCCGCCCGTAACTCTATGGCTATTTTTACTTTATTTTTTTTTTCCTTTTTTGTATTTTTACGTTGTTGTTGTTATTGTTGTTATTGTTTGTGTCAATGTCGCCTGTCGCCGTCCAAACTATTTTGCTATTTGTTTTGCCTAACTCGATTTTTCACTGGTTGCCTTTTGTCTGCTTGACTGCCCGCACGCTGGATCCTCTCGCAGGACAGCGCCTGACTCTGACACATCTGAGACAACACAGAAAAACACACACACCAACACACACACACTAACACACACACATACGTACACACACCAAAACACATTTGACAAAGCAATGGCCAAGAATTTTTTTCTATTTTCAGACCCTCAGCCTGTAATATTTTTTCTTCTTTTCTTCCTCGGTTTTTTTTGTTTGTTGCTTTTCTGATTTGCCATTCATTTTGTGCTTGTAATGATTTTCATGCTAATCACAGCAATTGACGCGTATGCGACTTTCACAGCCTGCCAGTCAGTTCTTCAGCCTGTCTGACTGTCTGTCTGTCTGTCTGTCTGACTGTCTGTCGGTCTGTCAGTAAGTTGCTCACTTTGTCAGCCAGTCAAAATAATCAAAGCCCCTCGGTTTGTCTCCGGCCAAACAATGTCAAACGCTCGTAATCGCAGTCAAATCACAATTTGATATTCTTTTTATGTTCTTCGCTGAGTGTATCGCATAATAGCTTTGTCAGTTACTCTAACGTATATTGGGTAATTTAACTATAAAGCTGATTCCCGATTAGCATAGCAAGTTCAATCAATATTCAACTTGACTCCACATAAATGACAAGTTAGTTTTCGATTAGATGCTCAGCAATTTTATGTGTATTTTCAACTTTGTTTAACATTGGATTGTATAAAATTAATGTTTTTCCTTTGATAACTATATAAATATACATTTATGATGTAAGAAGAATGCAATCAATTTTACAGTTCACAGGAATTTGAGCTTTCCCTCTTGTATAAATGAAACTTTTGTTTGTAATCAAATACATATTTTCCAAGTCACAAACAGGTTTTCAATCCATATTTCACAAACTGAATGCAATCAATTTTGCTTTATGTTTGCTTTAGTTTGATGTAATTGAACTTTCAACAGAATCATTTTTGCTATTTTCTTTCAAGAAGTCACGTTACCTGAATGGTATTAGAACTATAAAAAATTCTTGGAATTTTCTTATTCAAAGTTTACTTTACAAATAAGGATTCTGTAAAAGTTTTAGTTTAATCTCGTGTATTTTCAGGTTACCTACAATTTTAAGTGTTTCAACTTGAATGGAGAATCTAATAAGAAGACAAGTCGATTCTTTTATCATCACATTTAATATATATTGTAACATTATTTGTGAAAAGTTCAAATACATTTTTTCGTCCTTTTATTGAGAGTTGGGCCATTGATCTATTTTACGCTATCATTACGCTATCATTTATTGAAAGGAAAATTGAAAGTATTTATCACGTTGCTAATAAATGAATGCCAGCGATGGATCCGATGGCTCGATTGCTGCTAAGCCATTGCACAATTTTTCAAAGTTGAAATTAATAACGTTTTTTTGCCGAATTGCTTTTGCTTTGTTGTTTTTTATTTTTTTTTCTTATTCTGGATGTTTCTGCGTCTGCTTTTCCTTCGACATCGACATTGGTATCGTCCTCGTCCTCGTCAACGACTTTCATTTTGCTTGCCTTTAATTTTTCTTTTATCTGCCATTGAACAATGGCCAGCACAATTTGGGTGATGAGCAGCGGCAGGAGCATCAGCACGGAGCTGCCTGGAGTTTGTGTGGGGTTTGTGGGAGTAAGGGGGGGGGGGAGGGGGCAGAAAGCATTATAAATTAAGCGCTGCCTGGCCGTTGGCTGCCACTTGGCCAAAATAAATTGCACTAAGCGAAAAATAACAACTCAATCCATGGAAAGAGCGACCAAGCGACAAAAACTGCCGTCCAGAAAATTGAAGCAGCTCCAAGCGACGACGACGACGACGACGACGATGACGATAGCGATGGCAACTACGACAAATGGAAAAAAGTGCGCAGCACAATGATAAAAAAAAAGAAAGGCAAAGCGAAAAACAGGGGCAAAAAATGAAAAGAAAGGGATATAAACAGATTACGTCGTTATTGGCGCTGACCAGCACGTGCCCACACATGGGCATGCACGCGGACCTGGCCTGGCAGCGGAACACAGCAAATGGATGAGCGAGCGTATCCCGGTTAGCGGGCAGGACACACCTCCTCTATGGGTGACGGTGGGTTTCTCGATTGATTTTGCGTCGCCGTTCGCATCACCTGCAGGCTAAGCTGCTTTTGAGCTCAGTCCGGCAAATAGAGATGGATACGAACGTCTAAAGCAGAGGTGAGCATTGCTGGAGCAGACGAACACGGGCAAGCCTGACAGTTAGCCCAGTGCCTTGATGCAGTGAAGCGTTAACGTTAACTTCTCGTATCGCCTCTTGTGTCTCTCTTGTTGTTGTTGTTGTTGTTTTTGTTATTGTCGCTGTTGGCCAAGTTGACAGTGCTGCATTAATTTTATGTCTCATGTCTCCAGCCGTCTCCGCCGTTGACACCCAGCCACCGGCTATAAGTCTGCAGTCTGGCAGTCACCTGTCCAGCTTAGCTACTGGCAATCGTGCAACAATTCACGTGGCAACCACTTCTTAATTAATTTGTTCATTTATTGCCGGGCACACGGGACAAGGATGCGCCGGTGGCAAGCTGCTTAGAAGCCAGCACGTTGATTGAGTCTTTAGTGCACAATTTTGGGGTTATCTCCAAAGCGGCAGCTGTGCACAAGTTTTCTCCTCTTCAGCTTTTCTCTAGTGATGCTACCGCTGCTGCTGATTTCTCACTTTATTCTCGCCTCTCTCGCTCTTCACGGACCGGGACTTATGGAAAACAATAACAAAAACATAAATCAAGCAAGTCCGAATAATTTTCTGTTCTCTTCTTCTTCTCTTGTTTTTTCCTTTTTTGATTTTAGTGGTTTTTTTTGGTTGTCTTTTTTGATTTCTTTCTGCTGACCAAACGGGAAAAACAACGCCGACAAAAGCAAAAAATTCAGCAGAAGCTGCATTTTTCATGGCCCGCTTGCCGAACATCTAAACGTGAATGGGCGGATTGTGAGCCATAAGCCATAAGCTTTAAAGCACCAACAGCAGCATCATCAGCAGGAGCAGCAGGAGCAGCACCAACAGCATTCATTGTTCAATAGAACCAGCTCAGCTCAGGAGCTGAAGAGCGCTAAAATACCATGATTTTGCCACTGATTGCCAGGGAAAGCGCATTTCCTTTTCCACCTGAAATTCAATGAGTTTTTCACTCGATTTCTTTTTTTTTATTATTATTATTATTATTATTGTCTCCATAAGCTGCAATTGTAGAATGTCGTCGTTCTGTGTAGAGACGAATTAAGCGACATTTAATTCCTCAAGCATTATTCGATTAACAAATTTAATTTTAACTTGCTGAGCTTGAGTAAATATTCTGTGGGGCTGTTTACTTAAATGGATAACTTTCGACTCTCCGCTCATTAGTGAAAATAAGAAATAGTTGCTATAATATAACATTTTTGAGGCAACTGCAACTGGTTTGAACAGAGTCCGGGATGAGAGTAAGCAACTGGCGCTAATCGTCGTTGCATCCGGTGCAAATCACTTGAGCATCTTAACCCCATTTCCCCAACCCCTATTCCCCCATTGCACTTAACGATCCCATGGCCACTAATTTAGAATTATGCAAGTCAGTTGCAGATTACGTTTACGCGTTCAGGACTCTCAAGTCGTCGTTCATTATGCGTTCATTCTGTGTTCAGGTTGTGAGGCATTCATTATTATCATTGCCCCCCCCCGCGACGACTCCCCGTGTGTCACCTCGGCGCATCACTCGAGCTTAACTGCGGCAGCCGTCGCTGATAAGCGATGAAAATGTGTAGAAAGCTGAAAGTTTTTGCACAAATTTTTTTTTTTTTCTTTTTGTATGCCGCGCCAGCGGAAGGCTCTCAAATGCCAACAGTGAGTTGGGCACCCAAAGGGCGAGCACGAGATGAAAGTAATGCAAGAATTTATCATTGCAAAGGCAACGGCAAAGGCAAAGGCAAAAGCTACAACAGCAGCAACTGCAACGGCAACGGCAACAGCATCAGATACAGCTTCAGATTCCGCTGCAGCTGCAGAGCCTGGGCAAATAATAAAAGAGCGAAAGAAAACTGCAACGCGCCATTCAATTTGATTACTTGCATCATAAATACCGGAAGCGTCAGAGTATTGAGGCGCCAAGCTACCCCTCGCATTCAACACACATACACACACACACACACACACACACACTGGCAGCCCAGATATGTGCGTGAATGCAGAGCATCCCACAGCGAGTTGGATGAATGACGGCGGTAATATCCTGTGACGCATTGACGCAGTGACGCAGCAGCTTGCAAATCGGCGAGATGATTTCTGAAGCAGCTCCTTAGTTGCTGCGCTCTTTTATGCACTCGAAAAGAATCTGCTGCTGCTGCTGCTCCATGGAAAGCATTAAAATAGCAGCAGCAGTAGCAGTGGCAGTGGCAGTGGCAGTGGCAGCTGCAGTACTGTGAAAAAACGTATTAGTAACAGACTATTGAGACGCTAAAGTGACACAGGAGGCAGGAGGCAGGAGGCAGGGGGGGGGGGAGGTCGGCGCAGGATATGGCGTGCAGGATGCCCAGCTCGTGTGAATTCTCACAAGTGCGAGCTGCAAAATGACTTATGTGCTGCAGGCTACAAGCTAGCAGCAGGCAACTGCGAGGACAACCACGACAAGGACGACAGGGACGACACTATCGCCAAATCAGCAGCGCAGCTTGCATAAAAAATTTAAAGCGTTGGCGATAAAAATACAAAAAAAAATTACAAAAAAAAAAAAAAAAAACGAAGGGTCTGACGCAAAATGGTTTTGGTGGCGCACAAACACGCACACATGCAGACGACATAAGTGCTTATGCAATAAAAAAAAGGATGTGATGTGCTTGCATGTCTCGTGTGTGTGTGTTTGTGTGTGTGTGTGTGTAATGAGTGATCGTGTGATTTTTTATGCTCGCAGTTGCGTTGAAAGGCGATTTATCTTGAACTGGCTGGTTGACTTCTTGCTGGTACAAATCAAACACACTCCCGCACACATACATCATACACACACACACACATATGCATACATCTACAAAACTGTAAGCTGAGCATAAAAAGTGGCAGAAATGTTAGCAAAACAAACCCAAAATACAAACAAAACGCGTCTCTGTCAAAATGTAAGTTGTGGTTGGCCAAAGCAGAGAAAGAATCAACAAAAAAAAGAATACAAAAATAATGAAAAACATGGCAAAAATATCTAACTAGCTAAGAGCGTGATGGTGGGGGGGGGGGGGGTCGGAGAAAAATAGAGAGGAGCACTGATGTGGGAGTCAATGGATGGTTTGAGTTTGCCTGGTCAGCGGTTAGCAGAGATTAACTTTTGGGTCGCTCAAAGCGACCACAGCAAGTGCTTTACATTTAAAACATGGCAACAACAACACCAACAACAACAACAACAACAAGGGGCGTGGTCAGCTCAACAGAGCTTGTTAGTGGCCATAGACAGCAGTGTGGATGGTTGACAGAAAACAGAAAACGGCATCAGCAACAGCAGCAGCAGCAACAGCAACAGCAGCAACAACAGCAGCAACAACAGCGTTGTTGTTGACAAAAGCGCATATGGCAAAGCCACAAGCCGCACAGATTAACAATTAGTTTCCTTTTTTTTTTTTAATGTTATTTAATATTTATAGGCGCATAACATGCTGGCGACTTTGTTTAAGACAAAGTGCTGCAAATGCATTCAAATGTTTGTCAACTTATTAATTCATTCTTATGACATATTTAAGGATTAAAAAGTGAAGATTATTTATCATTGCAGGCTTAAAATTTATATATCTTGGCAAGCACCAGATAACATTTCGATCTGTAGTTTCTGTGGCAGCAGAAAGTCAAATATATCTAAGATTTCTGCGCTGAAAAGTATGATACAATATTTGGACAAATGATTTTTACGCTGGCGAATTGCTGGCTTGTTAATGGAAGCCGCAATTGCTATGGCCAAAATGACATATGTTGGAGACTATTCATGGGGCACATACATTTAGCAGAGGACGTTGCAGGCAGACACGCATATTGCGAGTGCTTTGGGGCTGCATAACGTATTCGCCACGTATTCCAATTATTATTGCCGTTGTTGTTGCTGATGTTGTTTTGCCTGTTTGCTTTTGGCTGCTGTTGTTGTTGTTGTTGTTGTTGGCTTTTAGCTGTTGTTTTGATATGTATTTATGTTAGCAGCACGCAGCAGCCAAATACAACAAATAAACGAGTGTCGACGACAGAGCGACAGGCAGCTGCAGTTAAAATGAAATAAAACATGGAAATGAATTATGATACATGTGTTGCTTACTTGGCTTGGCCAAAAACATTGCGAAAGCACCCTAAAAAAAAAAAAAACAACAAATAGCAACTGCTGCTACTTTATATGTTGCTCCTACTAAAACAGCGATCTGGCAGCAAGTGGCAGCAGCCACTCATTCATTTAAATGCCATTTTAAACCTAAATGAAAGTTTATGGCTTTTTATTTGCATTGTGCGAACAACGGTTGCTGTCGTGTTGTCCATGTTGTTGTTGTTGTTGTTATGTTTATACCTGCTACGAGTAAGTTATATATATATAAATAAATATCTGGGCTCTATTCGTCTCTTCTTTTCTTTTCCTTCCTTTTTTTTTTTGTTGTGGCTGTGGCATGCAATTTAAAATCCAAAATTCCATTTCATTTTTACTTTAGCTACACGCAGCAAACAAGTCTTTATCAGGCAATAACTTTAGACGCTTAAACTTGCACTTGAATATGGCATTAAATTTGCCATAGCAATTTTTAGAAAAATAAAATGCATTTTTACGCAAAAGCTTTAAAATTTTAGATGCTCAAATTGTTTGCTCATCAAATTTTTTTAATGTTCTCTTAAAGCATTTTAAAGCTGCTTTTGTGTTATTTAAATGATTTAAAGTGCTCGTCACAGATTTATTTTCACTGTGAAAAACACAAATGCCATAAAAAAAAAAACCAGAAATAGCTTTATGCCGAAATATGATTCGGTTTTTATAATTTATAATGCTCTTACAGCGGATAAACAAGGCAACATTTTTCACTTAAAAGGCAACAATGTTCAACGTTTTTGTTCAACGCATATTTATTATTAATTAAAATTTAATGTACTGAAACATTTAATCCATTCAGCTTTAAGTACGCAGCTATAGTAAATTTTTGCAATTAATACGAGGCTTAAAAATGTTGCCAATGTTGCAAGTGGCAGTGCAGTGACTTGTAGTTAAATTGAAAAAAATATTAATAAAATTCTTATTTAATATTTGCTTATTTAAATATTTGTCACAGGTATATACGAGTCGTTTTTTTTTCACTGCATGGAAATATAAATTTATTGTTGTTGTTGTTGTTGACTGATGTAGCCGTGTTGTTTGTCACATATGCTTGTTACATTTGCGAGGGCTGCTTGCATGTAAGGAATCTACACGAAAATTGCGGGGGCGTCGGGAATGAATGACAGAATCCGACGCTAACACAGTAGATCAACACCCCAAAAACGCAGTGGGTGTGTGTGTGCGAGTGTGTGTGTGTGTGTGCATATGTTTAACATGTTGTTGTGTTGTATTGCTGTTGTTCTTTTATTGCAAAGACGTGCACACATCTACATACGTAAAAGTCGACACTTTACATTCGCCAGGGTAATATATTATTTTTATTTTCGTTTTAGTCAGTGAAATTTCGTTACCTAACCGGACACGAAAGCCAGTCAGGCCGTGTCTGCAGCAACAATACCAATTGGAACAAACAACACTCACTCACACACACACACATATACACACACACACATGCGACCATACACACGTACAAAACTGCTGGCAGCATAAATCAAATTAATTTTGTAGGCGGCTACATGCGCCATTTTGTAGCTGCCCCCATTTTAGCGGCTCCTTGTGTGTGCCAGTGTGTGTGTATGTTTGTGTGTGTTATTCTTTTATTTTGCCAGCCACACACAGCACACACACACACACACACACACATTCGCCGCACACTCTCCACATGAAAAGTGCGTTTTAATTGCAAAGATGCTGCCACATCTCGCGACTCGCGTTTGCGATTCGACGCTAATTAGGCGCACAATTGCCACGAAATAAAAAGTCAGAAAAACAAAGGCGGCTACGTGACTATCTGAAGCTGTCGAATCCACGGGCAGGCGACCAAGTGGCTCCACTCTGTGTGTGTGTGTGTGTGTGTACCTTTCCCCCTTGCACTTCCTCCTGCTGTCAGTTGCGATAAAAACGTACTTTTAAATTGTCATCGCTGGCAACACACGTGCTGAGAGAAGCAGCAGTCGCCATATTCACATTCGTATTCGTATCATCAAATGAATATTCGCTTATTTACATCTCTCGCGGGTTGGGCTAAAGATACACACAAAGAGCGCTGCTGCGGCTGGTTAAGTTGAGTGTTGTGGAGATTGAGGTGTGGCTGGAGGAATTGGGCTCAAATCCCTTCACGTCTACAGCCTGACAAAATGAGTTTTATAGCATTTTTATGTTGTTGTTGTTGTTGTTGTTGTTGTGGGAGTATGTGTGTTGTGTGTGTGCTTTGTAAAAGGGCTGGCTGCTGAAAGGTTTTAACCTTTGATTCAACAGCTGGGCTTTTAAATTAAGATTTTGCCGGGTTCGCTTGCACACAAAAAATAAAACCGGAAAGCAAACTTGGGCATTTCGAAGAAATGATACCCTTTCGAACTCATTTCTAAATTTATATAACACATAAAAAAAATCCGACCAGTTGCTCTCCTATATCTCCTATTTTATATAGTTGGCTATATGTACAAAGTCGGATAAATTCCAAGTGTGAAAAAGAAACAGATTGACAAATGCTGATCAGGAATATAAAAACTTTATGGCAATCTCCGAACCTCTTTCATTTGGGTTACAAACTTAACGAAAGAATTAGAATACCCAGTGTCAGGTTAACAAAAGGAAGACGAATCTCATTGAAAATGAGAAAAGTTGGCGTTGCAAGCTGCGTTGTTTGCTCAGCGACTTGAGCAATGATTTCAAGAAGTTTTCGGGCTATTCAGATACAATTTTAGTTTGCTTATGCAGCGAGTCGGAGTTGTGGACTCTTTAAAGATTTGTATTCACTACCAGACATTGCTCAAAACTCAACTCAACTCAGCTCAGCACAAGTTGGCAGAAAACTAATTTGTTTAACTTTGACCTTTCCATGTGCATCACAAAGATTGTTTCAATTGCAAAACACTTGGTTTTAGTTTTGCATTTTGCAGTTTTAGTTGTAGTCAATGCACAACTAACAATGCAACAATGCAACAATGCAACAATGCAACAATACAAGAAGCTCTCAGCCACAGAACATATGGCATTTATAGCTACCTCATCTACATCTAATGATATTGAATAAGCACTTGAAAAACTCATATAAAGTAAACAATTGATTTCCATTACGTACGTGGCCAGACTCTATATGCCAGCTGGCTCAGACAGTCCCACTGGGAGTGGGTTATGGGTCATGGGTGGCCTGTGGTGGGTGGTGGTGGGTGGTGCTGGATGGTGGTTGGTGGTTGGGGGCATGCTGACAGGGAAATAGAGAAGCTGCAAACTTTACAACTTGCCATTTGCTTACCCACCGTTTACTTGCAAATTTCTTTTGGTTCTCTGCAGATTTTTGCATTTTTCTTGTCCATTTTTCTCAGACATGTGTGTGTGCTTGTGTGTGCATACACAACGTATATGTCTGTGTGTGTGTGTGTTTGTAAGCTTCTTGCGAGTTATTTTCATATTTGTTTAAAGTCTATTTACCGCAAGTTGACAGTGAAATATGCGAAACTAGCGCGTAGCCAAATAAGTGCGGCAGTTTCCGGTTACAACTGTGGCAATGCCAATGGGGCAGGATAAGAGCCAGGAGGCAAGTGGCAGGCAGGCAGGCAGGCAGGCAGGCAGGATTTTGTGGCAGGATGAGCAGCAGGAGATACAGCCTGTGCTTTGCCTGCATGTCATTGCGGTTTGTTTGTTTGCTTGACTTGCGCCCGGGTAAGGATTTCATGTGCTTGAGCAGCAAGAGATAGATATATTCAAGGGATACAACGAGTGTGTGAGAGAGGGAGAGAGAGATTGTGACAGAAAAGGGGGAGAGACCAACCGCAGCGCTGGATGTATGTGGCAAATGTGTGTGTCTGTGTGTGTGTGTGTGTGTGTGTGTGCTGCCTGCCTGCCTGTCCGCATGACAATTTGTTGTGCATGAAATCTGCTGCTTCTACTTTTGCTGCTGCAGTCGCTGCTCTTCCAATGTATTTTTGCATTTTTTTTTTCTCGCAATTTGCTAAAGCCATGCAAGGCACGAAGCAGATAGCAGATAGCAGTATGCAGAGCAGCAGCAGCAGCAGCAGGAGGAGGAGCAGGAGGAGGAGCAGGAGCAACCGCCAGAGCAGTCAGTAGACGAGACGCATGAAAATCGAGACAGAGAGCTGCACTCAGAAAAACATATTTATTTACAAAATAGAGCTGATAACCAGAAATGGTTTTTTGTTATTTTACTTTGTTATTTTTCTGAGAGCAATAACTTCACAGCAAGCAATATCAAACATAAAGAGTCATATTTTCAAAAAATATAAATATATCTTTTCAAGCGTTCAAAACAAGCTTTTCAATTAGATTTGACAAAATTTTCTGAATTTTCGATCATGTTTGTAGTGCACCAGAGTCAGAAACAAATCTAGTTTTAGTCGCAGGTTTTAGCTGAGCGACAGTTTTGAGGGAGGCAGAGAGGTGGAGTTGTGGAAAGAGGTAATGGCCCAGGCACAAATAGTCGTCGGGCTGTGTAAACAAACAGTTATCCCTCGCTTGGCAACACGTATTAGATTTCTGCCTGCCTGTTGGCTTGTTGGCTGCTTGTGGTGCTGGTGCTGGTGCTGGTGCTGCTGGTGCTGGTGGTGTTGGTGGTGCTGCTGCTGGTGTTGCAGCCTAACCACTGAGACGGAAGTAATGTGTCTATCAAAGCATTAACAACGAACGTCTTCGTCTGCATTGGAGGGTAGAACTTTGGCGTTCGTTATTTTTGCAGTCTGTCTCTCCATCATGTGAATAATCTATATATATATAACATATATATATATAGCACACATACATTTACACACATATGTGGCACGTATGACGCTGCCATTAAACGCCTTTATGCCAAATTGAACACAATTAAATTAGTTGTGGCCAAGGCGGGGATTAAGCTGTAAATTGTCAGCGTACTTGGGGTGCTCAGGTGTGGTTGATATTGTATGTTGCTGTTGTTGTTGTTGTTGTTGTTTTTCTGTTGCTTATGTACAACTAATTGGCTATGTAAATGACAGTTGCTAGTGCTGGCTTTAAGTGTATGTATATTCATATACATATTCATATATTACATACATATATGTATGCTGTTAATTACGAGCTTGGGCGATGGTGCTGAAGTATTTGTGGCTTGTCAGAAGGCCCCTGCAACACACACCCTGCCAGCCCCCCGCCCCTTCTAACCACCCCCTATCCACAATGCACCCACATTGACATTTTGAGCAGCATCAGCAGCAGCAGCGACGTTGTCATGAAACCTTTTGCTAAGGATTATGCAAATCTGCCACTCATCGTGCACACACACACACACACACACACAATCAAACTCATACTTATGCACACACACACACACACACTCACATGCATAGGCACAAAGCCTTCATTTACATTTACACACGGCTAACTGAAGATTTGCGCTTCATCATAATTTATGCAGCTGGAAAGAGGCACTTCACATTCGCAATACCTCAAAAATTGCCCACAGTTGTGGCACACACATGAGCAGAGTCGGGAGGGGTGTGGGCGGCACAAGGACAAACACAAACAGTACTGACTGACGAACTGGCTGACTGATACGTCAGGCAGGTGAGCAAACAAACAGGATTGAAACTCTATCTCCGCCACACACACACACACACACACAAATCCAAATACCCTTTTTATTTTTAAATGGGGATATGTAAAAATGTTGAAATCTATATGGGTTATAGAAATGATATAACATATGTTGGATATTATCAGTATCAAAATACAAAAAAAGGATAAGTGGCAGGAAGATATTTATATCAATTTTGAAATGAGCATTTCAATAATATGTCGAAACATTAGCCATGGCCAACATTGGAATTTCTGTATAAATATATTTATAACAGGCAAAGAATAGTTTCACTCTCTACTCCACTCTCCACTCACTCTCTACTCACTCTCTACTCACTCTCTACTCGCTCTCCACTCACTTTCTACTTACTCTCTACTCACTCTCTACTTACTCTCTACTCACTCTCTACTCACTCTCTACTCTCTCTCTACTCACTCTCTACTCACTCTCTACTCGCTCTCCACTCACTTTCTACTTACTCTCTACTCACTCTCTACTCTCTCTCTACTCACTCTCTACTCTCTCTCTCTCTCTCTCTTTATATCTCCCGATATCCTTTCTTTTACGCCCTTTCCATATCCTTCTAATTAAATGATTAAATTCGCTTTAATAAAACTTTTTTTTTTATGCTGCAGATTGATCATTTTTTTTTTTCCTATATTTTTGCTACAATTTATTTTGCATGATTTGTCATAATTAATGCCACAAGAGAGGGGGGGGGGGAAAACAGCTGCACTGCTGGCCACTCCAGCAAGTCCTTTAGAGTGGGGAAAAGTCCCATCGAGGCAGTGGTGGGTCGAACATTTGGCAGCTTTGGCTGCACTTTTGCCACTTGCTGCTGCCACTTGGCCTGGGATCCGTTCTACCACATAAAATGCTTATGAAAAGCGCTTAAATTAACTAACCCTTGGGGCATGGCAAAGCAAACACCGTAAACACCTTTAAAAGCCACAGGGCGATGTCTGCTGGCTGCCTGATAGTTGCCCCCTGCAATTTCCATACTGAGCCATAGTTCAGAGTTGCTCGAGAGACCAGGAGAGAAGGGAGTCTGGCGGGGGGCTCTGCAAAATGTGTAGTTTATTTGCAATTTTTTAGCCAAAGAGCTTTGCATTTTTGTTGGTTTTGTTGCCGTCTGTTTTTTTTTTTTGTTTTTTTTTTTTTTTGCGTTGCTCTCTGTTTCTGAATCTCAATTTCGTTTCCCCCTCGCCGCATCTGAAATTTGTGTTATCGCTGCCTTTGCAGCAGCAGTGCCTGTAACTGCAGCAGTTGCAATAAAATCAGTGGCAAAGGTTGCAGCAGCTGAGGTCAGTTTGGGGTCCATTTCACGTGTGCGTGTGTGTTTGTGTGTGTGTGTGTGTGTGTGCGATGATGGTGTGCCAGTTAAATGTGAAGCATTTACACTAAAACTTGCATACTGAAAATTTGAAATTTTCCATTTGTTTTGTTGGCTTGCGTTTGGTTAGGTTGTGGTTTTGTTTGCTGAAAAACATTTCTCTGATTTGCATTTAAAAGGTGTGGCAACTATCAGGCTTATGTGCGGGCTCTGGCTATATCTGAGGTCGTCCAGGTTGATACTGGTTCGACTCTGCCTCTTCTAACTTTTCAATGTATCCGTTTGAAATGAGTGCGTCGACAATGACAGCAAGAGTGGCAAGGGGAAAGCAGAGTTAGAGGGGGATTGTGAATAGTTTTTATAGCCAGACAGTGGGGCATTAAAACTTTGCTGTTAAGCAAGTAACGCACATAAACCTAAGCTTCTGGCTATTTATGCAATTTATGCCCCCATATAAAAGCATAATTCCAAAATATATTTCACAGTATTCGCTTTACGAAAGCCATTTTAGCATATATATTAATATGCATTCTGCGGCTTTATTGAAGTAGTCATGAAAAAGATATATTTTAATAATTTATAAGAAAACTATTTTAGTATTTTTGCATATTTAAAAGCTATAAAATATCATATAACCTATTCTTTCTGTCAAAACGGACAAAATCCACTCATAAAAACCATAGTCAATATGGAAAAAAATCTATATACAAAAACAGTTCAATTGCAACACAAATAAAAAACACTTTTTTGTTGGAAAATAAGAAAATTGTTTGTTTGTATTTCTCAGCAACAATGAATATTCAGTTTCGCGTAATTTATTGTCTTTAGTTTCTAAAAAGAAAAAAAAGAAAAAAATGTTCATCATGGCAAGAGTATTGCGATATTTGTTTGCCATTTATTAGCAGAGTCCTGACAACAACAACAACAACAACAACGGAATTGCAGAACAATGCAATGTAACATTTAAAACCTACAATAACATGAAATGCAAATAAAATGTGCCGCTGACATGAGAGAAAAATAATATAAAAAAAAGGGGCGAAAAAAATACACAGGAAAAAAAAAGGAAGAAAAAAAAAAAACGGGCAACAAGAAAAACACAAATAGAAGAAGAAGAAGAAAATTGTGCTGGCAACATGAAATTGGCTGGTTGCTCGGGTCATAAATTTCTATAAAGACAATCTCGCCGTTGTTTGCGCTATATTTTGCTATTGTTGTTTGGCCTATGGTGATTGTCGCCATTCTACGCAACATGCAACAACTATTAATCATATTGACTGCCACTGCCACTGCCTCAGTTTCTGCTCCAACTTCTGCTTCTGTTTCGGTCGCAGTCTCTGTCAGTGCCTGACTGTGTCATCCTGGCTAATCAATCTTTACCGTGTGCCGTCTCTAATGGCAATGACAACGACAAAGGCAATCTCACTCTCATTCTACTAAAGAAAAATGGCCGATAAAGTCATTAACGCCTGACTGGCCACCTGCCTCGACCACGGCTCGCTCTCCTGATCCGGACACGGATACGGCAAACACACACAAGGAGCTGTGTGGGCCCGCCCGGTCTTAGCCATTTTTGCTATTTTGTTTATGGGCCGTGGCACAAATCTCTTTACGAGTCCTGCTTGCTGTTCAATGAGGCGGCAGGCAAAAGCCAAAAGGGGATTAGTTGTAATCAATAACTTGGCCAAGTAGTATGTGGAGCCAGTCAATGCGAAATGGAAAGGACAGGACAGATTTTGGGGCTGGGGTTGGGGATGGGTATGGGGTTGTGGATGGGGCTGTTGTTTTGCCTGTCGAAACTTTCATTCAAGCTTACACGTTAGCCGGAAGGGAGACCCCAGTGCAATTTACTACCCTCAACTTGCGGCCCTTTTGTGCGCCAAAGTTATTATTATAATTTTCTTTTGCCAAATGCGGATTAATTGAAAAGTTTGCCATTAGGCAATCGCGCTTGGTTAAGTTGCCTTGCCATTGTTTCTTGGCCAGCTTTAGCGCCATCAGCAGCCCCATTCACCTGCCACAAGCAATGTGCTATACGCTGGTCCCGCCCCATGCCCCAGCGGATTTACCTAGCTATATGCTACCTGCTCTAACTGTGCAATAACATTTTATAGGTGTTTCATCTATTTGATCGTTATAGATTTTGACAGTTTCATTCGCAGTTATGATGAAAATTACTTAAAAGCATTTTCGCACAGCGCTGATTTGATTGATGGGCGCTTATGTGCCATGGCACAACACAAAATTGCGATGGCAATGGCAATGGCGATGGCGTCAGCGGTGCAGTGGGGTGGATGTGGAGGGAAGAATGGCGTCGTCATTATATTCGCATTATCGGCTGTCGTCGGGCACGCGGCGCAATGAGCCAGAGCAAATGCCAGTTGACGTGCGCTGCGGTTGAAGAGCTGACAAAAACTTGCGCCAATTTGTGTCAATTATCAGGAGGATGTCCCCTACCAACCAAATCACACACCTTCACTTATCATAAGGTTCCGTTTCACCTGGTCGTCGAGCAAAGTTGCAAATCCGTTGAGTGTTTTTTGCAAAGTGCGAGCCAATCTTAAATGACATAACGATGAATGCAGTAGGCAAAGGTACAAATAAGTTTTTCTCTTATGCCAAAACAAAACAGACAATTTACAAAACTTTAAAGCAATTATGAAAGTTTACAAAAGTTTCAATGACACGAAAGCAAAAAAAAACAAAAAAAAACCAAAAATCCCATATGTGCTGTACTTTTTCAGTTTGCCAAAAAGAAAACTAAACTCACTTTTACACTTCACGAAGAATCATTTAAAATAATCAAAGTACTTTTGATAAATTAAAATTGTTTATTCACTTGTGTTTTTTTATATTAAAGAAATTGAGATTATCTTTATTAAATATATATATATGCATATTTTGCATATCGTTAATGAAATCCTCGAAGCCTTGTCGTTGAAGGATCTAGTCACTCATTAAAATCGAAGAGCGTCGAACAAATCGATTTTCGTTTAGTATTGTAATCAGAAAACAAAAAACACAACAATTTTTGTTCTCGTGCTAAAAATTTGTTTTGTGCGCTATAACAAGTCTGCAGCGGCCCACTTCTCCACTCCCCACCCCTTCTCATATAGAGGCATGCCTGAATGGAGAACTTAAAGAGCACTCGAACAGCACTCAGCCACAAAAACACACACACACAGAAATACACACACTTGATATGCATGTGTGTAAGCCTGATGTTTAAGTGGAGTTGGCTTTGGCTGCAGGTAGGCATCAGAGAATTTGGTAAAATGATGAGTGAAGGGGTAGACGTAGAAGCAGCAGCAGCAGCAGCAGCAGCAAGTGCAGGAGTTGGAGGCGCCACCGCATCGACGTGTCGGGGCAACGTTTGTGCTTTGCAGTACTTGTCAAGATTGAATTTGCAACGGATATATATTCCCTTAATTTTTTTTTCGTTTCGTTTCGTTTTGTTTTTTATTTTGTTGTTGGGGTTTTTCTCGGCTTTTTTTTTTTGGCGTTTTTATTGATCAAACAAAACGTAGCAAGTGGCAGCCAGTGAAGGTGTCATTGCTCAGCAGCGTTTACTAGTAAAAAAAATATATATATATACAAACATATATATAGAGAAATATATATATATATATATATTTGTTAGTATGCCCAGAACACGCGCAGTGCGCATAAATTGCATGATTTGTTCGGCAACTGTCATTCTGATACTGATTTTTTTTTTGTTGTTTTCATCATTATTATTATTACGATTTTTGTAAGAAGTTGGCAGACAACTATTTATGGATAGTAGTAATACAAATGGGTGTAGATATATATATATATATATTTTAAGGTCTTCCACTTACCGGACCAAACTGTTCAAAGTAGCTTTTGACATCCTCCAGCGTGGTGGGCGCCGAGAGGCCGCCCACAAAGATTTTCTTCGTTCTCGTCACCATCTGCAAATAAAAAATAAAGAGCAGAAAAACAATGGTGAAAATATAATAAAAAGTATCAGCATAAATGGTAAAAAAAAACGAGCGCATAAAGCCCAAGTGGCAAATGCTGCTTAATTTAGCTGTAGCCTGGCATTTAAAAATGCATTTATGGTAAGTCGACGGTGGGTGGGGGTGGGAGGGTGCGTCATTTTCATATTAAGGGTGGGGTGGAGTGGGGTGTGTGAGGAGAGGGTTACCCAAAGTAATGGCCCGCCAGACTGCGCGGAGCCGTAAGAGTTGCCCGATTCTCTGTTTCTGTAACTTACGGCACCAACTTTCGCTATGCGTCGACCATTTTGTGCACTTTATGTAGTAGCCGCATGTGTGTGTGTGTATATGTCTGTCTGTGTGTGTGCAGTTGGCATATTTAAGCTGACAGTTTCAAGTGCCAACTTTACGCAGTTAGCGCAACAGCAGCAGTACCAAAAATGATGGCGAAGCAAAGATGCAACCAAAGAGAAAGAGTGCGAAAGAGAGGAGGGATGTGTGTGCTGTGTGTGCAACTATGAAAGTGTGTGTGCATTGCAACGCCAGCCTTTTTAGCCCGCAGGCAAGCGTAAACTGTTAACGTTAAGTGACGGCAGTTAAGCGACAGTGGGGCAAACAAAAAATTGGTCTACAAAGTCTGCAAAACTAGTTACGAAAATTTAAATCGTTTTGGGGGCCAGCAAGGTTTAAGGTTCACTGGGTTCTGGCTCAGTAATGTTTGACAAATTTATAATTTGAATATGCCTCAAGATCTTATCTTGCCACAGTTCAGTTAAAAACTATTTCTACATTCGACTTTTGACCCTTTTCAAGTTTTCAAATAGTACCCATTTTTGATAAAGTTCAAAATTGACTATTATTCTAATAACATTTATTATCAATTGCTGCTTCGTTATAAAATTGCTTGCGGTTGTTCAAAAAGCTTGCGGTTTATTTTTCGGTTCGGTACGCAAAACGCTGACCCGATCCCTTTTTCGGGCCCATTGTACGGGGGGGGGGCAAGCTGTAGGGGCCGGATGAAGCTGATGACGCTGATTGCACTGAAGCTTGCAAGCTGCAATTTATGAGCATGGCACAGCACACAGACAACAGGCAGTAGCAGCCACTGCAAGGGATGATGTTGTAGAGGGGGTGGTGCAGTGCTGTGCGGGGGTGAGACAACAACAGACGTTGTGTGAGGGCTAGAAAATGTGGGATACGTCCGTTAAGGAAGCTAACGATATGTAACAGCGGTGCTGATGTTTCTGCTGTGCCAGCAGTAAAATTCATACAATGTCGTAAAATTAAAACACTTGTGTTGTCGCACCAACTCTCTCTCGCACACACACACACACATACATACACACACATACACACACACACACACAAGCAAACACAACTACTTTTACAACTACAAAGTTAGTCATGCAGCTTTTGGCAAGGCAAATCGCTTTGGCCCGTGTTTTGGCCCAAGTCCCAACTCAAGCGTCTCTCTCTCTCTCTCTCTCTCTCTCACTCTCTCTCTGTCTCTCTCTCTTTATGTGTTTGTGTGTTTTGCTGCACTTTACACAGGTTGGGCAAATACATTGCAGAGGTCTGGGTCTAGGTTTTGAGTCTAGGTTTTGGGCCTGGTCGCTGCGGGCGGCCTGCTAACAATTTGCAAAAAGAAACCAAAGAAAAATAAATAAAAAAAAAAAACAAACAAAAAACAAAAAAAAAAACGAAGAAAAAGCCGTCGAGTTGAGTGCGCTGCAAGAAAATAACAACATGACGTCCAAGACAACGTTGAACTCGACTCCTGCTGCTCCTGTCGGTCATCAGACAAGACGCACAAAAATGCAGTGTTGTTAAAAAGCGATTCCAAACAGCGGCTGCCAGCACTTTGTTTCCCCCTTATTCAAGTCGTCTGTCGCTAATCACTGCCAATGAGCCAGCTACTTAAATTAATATACTCTACTGTCTACCGACAACAGTCGTCAGTCACTGCGTCAGTTAGTCAGTCAGTCAGTCAGTCAGTCAGTCGGTCGGTCAGTCGTCGCGTCATTTGCTGGCTTCGCAATGTCATCATCAAATAGAATATATACATAAAAATGAGCGAGCAGCGGGAGTTAGGAACACGCCCAGCGCTGATAGCGACGCATGAATCAAATCCAAAACACACCCATCCGAAAAAAACCGAAAAAAAAAATTAATAGAAATTAATAGCTATTTAGGCCACACCGCATAAAACATACGCTTTGCAGAATGTGACTTATAAATTCTCTTATTAATCTCTTAAAATAAATTAAGTTTAATAAAGAACAAAATTAGTTTTCACTATTATAATATATATATATTGATAATATATCTAATATGCTATGAATATAACTAATCAGTTTGAATATATATTAACTATAAAACCCAACAAAATTTGAACACCCTCTGTAAGGGTATAGATTATAAGCGAATAGAAAAGTGGGTTACTCCCCCGACTTTGACTCCGATTGCGAGTCTTCAAGCCGGAACCAGTGACAGACTGATGTTGATCAGGCCAAGGCTGTCGACTAGTGGCGAACCCAATGGAAGAACACACACGCATACAGGCCAAGTGACACGGCATTTTAACGGCCATCGCACAGCACTGCACAGATTAGGAATGTCAATATTAGCCACAGCGACTATGACTAGGACGAACAGGCCATGAGAGGAAGTGGGGGAGTTGGATTGTCAATGGTCATGGGAATGGGGATGGCAATTCAAATGGGAATGGGATTGGATGTGTGCTAGTGTGGCTATTGCCTGAAGGTTGATTTGGGCCAGGCCATACTCAACCCCCGGTGTTAATGCCAAATTTTGACAAATGACGTCAGGAGGCGTGGGAGGCGTGGAGGGTGTGCAGGAACCGTAACCAAGCTGGAGGCGTGCTCCCCGACAGGTTGCAAGAAACTTAGCTCGTTCACAGATATAATGGCAGTTAGCCCGGAAATGTGGTCGAGCAACAGACCAACAGTTCCAAATGGCTGCAGCCTGATTACAAAAAGGTGTTGCTTACAACATGTAAAGGACACACAAATGCGTTGAAGGGGGGAGGGGAAAATGAAATCTACACAAGGAATAAAACAGAGCAAAAATCTGTCGAGTTTTCAGTCAGTTGTTGAACTCAAAGCAAAGAATTTATCAACTAGCATTTCTAAAAATAAATAGTATTATAAAATTCTTATTAAAATTCAAGTGTTCAGTTTGTATTTTAATTGAAAAACAGATTTATTTATTTATTGTTTAACTTTTAAGCTAAGCAATAAGTTTGGATTCCTTAAAGTTCAGTGACACCTCAGAGAACAACTGAAATTGCCAGTAAAAGTAAAGTAAAATGAGAAAATCCTCAAATTACTTTACAGTCCCTAACAAAATTAAAGTTCACTCCCACTTGAACAGATTAAGTTGAGCTATATATATAGCCAGGCAACAATTGCCCACAATTTTAAGGGTTTGCGTGTATGAGTGTGTGTGTGTGTGTCGGAGTGTGTGTGGTAATATTTCTTCCAAAAATATATAGCTGCTGTCATTTCAGTGCCTTCAAGCTCGTTTTAATGGCCTGCCAGGTGGAGTCTTGTGGTTGCTGGATGAAGAATGGTGGATGCTGTCGTTGGTTTGGGAAGATGCCCATCAGCACTCAGAATGAAGCCAACATTGCCATCATCTCCGACGTGAGGTTGCTCAGTGAAAGGGCAAAATCAATTTAACACTTTCAACTAAATTATTCATTTTGCATAATAATTTTCAAATCTGTCAAAATTCACACACACAGAGACACACACACACACAATGTAAGCAAGGCTTTTATTTGATACATTCAGCGGTTGCCGGCGTCTGCACTTTCACACGCTTTCGCTTAGGATCGCGATAGGGATGTGAATGCGGAGTGATAGGGGAGGGGGGAGGGGGGTGGGTGGTTGCAAAAAGCACTCAAATAATTCCCAGGCGTAAGCTAAACCAGCGCAAAAGTTGCCACGCTGCGCACAACAATGGCAGTGCAGGCTGCGGGGGCTTTTTAGGCGGCATCGCGGCCGTCGAGGTTCATAGTCGTAGAGGGGGGAGCGGGGGTTGTGTACAGCTAAAGTCGAACTGAGACTAAAAAGTAAAACCCTTTAACCGAGCGAAGGCAACGGCGCCACGCGAAGCGACACAAATTCTGTTAAGCGCAAATTTCATCAACGGCACAAGAAAATTTTCCATTCGCAGCTCAGACGTGCGGCACCCCATCTCTTCCCCTCTCTGCCCCTCTCTGTTCCCATTCTCTGCAGTTTCCCGCCACGTTCGCGCCCGTTGTCCGTCCGTTACGTCCGGATGCGTTAGTGCGTCCTTTTCGTTGTCAAAATGAAAGGAAAATGTCTCATAAATCCTTTTAATATTAAATGAGCTCGTTCTGCATCCTCATCACAAAACGAAGGCAACGCTGCCCGTGCCTGCCCCCGCCCAGCACTTCGCTTATGCCACAATTCGCGCCACGCACACACTTAAAATGATGTGGCTAATGGGAGCAACTTGGCTGGAAATTGAGCGAACCTGTCGTGAATGCCATTGCCAGCAATTGCCATTGCAAGCTATTTTAACTCTACACATGTTTCCCAATCCTCCACCCCCCCCAAAAAAAAGGACCCACTACCTGCATACCTTCCATCCTCCCTCACTCCCCTACCTCTCGATCAACAAATTTGTATAACTGATTGTGGCCGGGAACCGGTTATTTTTGGGGAGTTTTTGTCGAAGGTTTTCGTTTCGTTTCGTTTCGTTTCTCGGGTTGTCGCAATTGTCATTAAATGTAATTTTTAAACCTGTTATCGCCATAAAAAAAAAAGGGTAGAAGGTAGGCAGGCTAGCCAGGTCCCAATGTCCTTTTCCCTTTATCCTTAGTTTCGTTCTCCATTATTTATGCCCTGTCCCCAAACATTTGGTTTTTATTGTCAAATTAGTCGGCAAAGCGGGTTTATTAAAGTTGTTTTTCGACAAAACTCTTCATGTTCCTATTATGTTATGTGTTATTATGTATGCCGTGTGTGTGTGTGTGTGTGCGTTAACAAAATTTGATGCGACACAAGGCATTTATACGCCCAACTCCATTACCGCCCCCCCGGCATCACACTTCCCCGCCCCTCGACGGGATTGCTGTTAGGCAACGACAACAATTTGTAACATTTGCCGCACTTCCCGCAAGCATTTTTGAATGCGACAGTTTTGCAGCGGGGGCAGGGGGAAGTTGGTTTCAATGGGTTGTGGGTTGGGATGGGGGGGGTGGGGTGTGGGTGGCTACTCGTCTAACCCATTCAGAAAGCTTCGACATCATTCAAAGTGACAAATTATCCATGCAAATTTTACAAAATGGCCGCCGGGGCAAGGGGACAAAGGCGCGTGGGAAAAAGTGTTGCATACTTATGAGCGCGAGGCGCCATTTGAAATATGAGCACTGAGCAAGGATAGAAAAGTTTGACAAGCAAACACACACACTCAAACAGATAGACAGACAGACAGACAGACAGACAGACAGACAGACAGATAGACAGACAGACAGACAGACAGACAGACTGGCAGACAGTCGGTCAGACAGAGAGACAGATAGACACACGTAAGCGTAATGTAATGCACAACAATGTTAAAAGGCCTATAGATGTGTGTGTGTGTGTGTGTGTGCATATCGAACAGGAACAGGCTCTGTTTAGGGCACAGATCAACTGTCTGTCTAACTGTCTGTCCATGTTGCTCTCTCTATTTGTCTGTTCGATGTTGCTGCTGCTGTTGTTGCTGTTGTTGGTTTTAGCTATGCATATTCGATATGCTCCATCAATGCCATTGTTCTGTTGTCTTGCTTTCAATTAAAATGACCACACAGTGAGATAGAAGCTGTCCCACACAGATCCATCCGCCACGGCACAATCCTCTTGTTATCCCAAAGTTGCTTGACCGAAAATTTGTGCAATTTCCGTTACTAATACTTTTTGGTCAATTTCCTTCACACACACACATGGGATACACACACACTGTTGATTTATTGTGCTGGCAAATATTTTGCGCCTTAATTTCGTTGATATTTATGCGGCAATGTGTCCTTGTGCAGGAGCCAATAAACACGTTTGTGCCACTGACAAGGGATAATGGGCTTCCTGCCATATATCTATGTATGCTTTGTGTGTGTGTGTGGCAAATCAGCATTTGAATATGCCCCAGGGAGCTAAAAGTCCTCGGACAAGTCAACAGAACAGCATCAAAAGGAATGCAAATCGTGTCAGTCCTGTTGCTGCTGTTTTGGACAGAGCTTGTAAATCAAATGAAATACATTACAAGAGCCGCATAAATACATTTGAAGATTGATGTGTCCGAGCGAAAGAAGGAGTAAGTCTCAACAACAACAAAAAAAGAAAAAAAGAAAGAGTTAAGGAGTGGAATTAAAGTGGTTGAGAAGTGGGTTGGGTTGGGTTGGGTTGGGTTGGGTTTGGAGTGGAATTGAGTGACAAGCTTAGCTTTGCTGGCATTTTAATGAGCTGCCGGGCATCAAACTAACAAACGCAAATGGTGCATCCTTTGCAAATTGACTGCCACACACAAACACACACATACATAGACAAATGATATGTTGGACTAAAGAGGGAGAAGCGCCTTATTTATGCATAACAATAATGAATATTATACAACAAGCCCGAAATGTAATTCTGTGTAATTAATTATTAATTTATGCGCATACATTTAACTCACACGCATTGTCGTCGACAGCAACATGCTCACATGTGTGTGTAAGTATGTGTGTGTGTCTGTATGTGTGTGTGTGTATGTGTGTGTGTGGCATTGGCATCCTGGCACAATGGCGGATGCGGAAACTGTTTTGCTGCCGTTGATGCTGCCAAGCCTGTCATTGTTCGTGTTGTTGTTGTTGTTGTTGTTGTTGCAACGACTAACGACCAGCAAAGTCTGCGCTTGTTGTTGTTGTTGCTGCTGCTGTTGCTGGTCGCATGTCGACATTGTTGTTGTCGTTCTAATGTTAAGTTGAATTGTCATTAAAATTGTCGTCCATAATTTCGACATTAAATACACACACACACACACACACACACACTGGCACATGTATGTGCTGAAGCGATGTATGTAAAATTTGTGTAAGACTTTTGCGACTACAGCATAAATGCTGCCAGGCAGGCAGTCTCTGTGTGCATGTTGTGCATGTGTGTGTGTGTGTGTGTGTGTGAGTGTGTGGCGCGTGGTTAAAAAGTGCCAACGCAGCATGTTTTCAACATTGTTTAAATTTATATGGCAGACAGCGACACACACACACACACAGGACGCACACAAACAGGACAGCAGCAGAAGCAGGAGCAGGAGCAGCAGGAGCATCAGGAGCAGCAGTAGCAGCAGCAGCAGCGACAACAACTTGTGCTTAAAGTTTTAAATTTACATAACTGAGTGCAGAGTAAAGCAGAAGACAAACACACAAGCAGCAGCAGCAGCAGTAAACGGCAGAGATGCAGAATGAGAGATGAAGAGTAGGAAATGGATAGGAATGGAATGGGAGTGGGATGGGAATGGGATGGGATGGCAGTTGGGGTAGTTACACTTATGGCAATTACTGTGCTCATAAACTTCAGGAGCCGGGCCCCAATCATCATTAGGCAGCAGTGGCCATTACGTAATTATCGCAATCATAGCCAGAACTAAAGGTGGGCATATAATTGAAATTTGTGTGGCCCAAGACAATCAGCAACAGCAGCAGCAGAAGCAGCAGCAGCAGGAAGAAAAAACAATTTCGAGTCAATTTCGATAAAGTTTTAGTGCTCGATTCGAGTCGACTCGATTCTCGGCATTCATTTAACGCTAATCACTTGCAGCAACGAAACAAATACAAAAGCTAAATCTAAACGTAAACGCACCAAAACTGAAACTGAAACGAAACAAAATGAAATTCCTGAGTGGGCCAAAATAATTTGTCTTCTTATCCGAAGGCAGCAAAAAAAAAAAAAAAAAAAACAAGGCAGAAACACAACTTGTAATACTATTTCTGTTACTGGCTGTGTGTGTGTGTTCAGATTTTTGTTTTTGGCCAAGGTCAAATGGCAGCTGAGCGGGCTTAGGTGACGGTTTTGCTTAATTAGAACATTCATTAATCAAATCAAAACCATTTGCCGCCCCACAGCAGCTAACAATATGCGCCAAAGGCGACGGCGGGCAGAGAAGAAGAGAGACTCGAGAATTGGTGCTTGGAAAAAGCGGTCAGGAAACTTTTTGCGAATGGCATCTAAACACGCACAAAGATATATATATATATATATATTCGATGCCACGAAACGAAAGAAAGAGAGAGGAAACCAACCAGAGAGTGAGAGAGAGAGAGACAGAGTATAACCAAATAAATTCAGTCACATAGAAAAACGACAGACGGCATAACAAAGCGCAGAGATTGGGACACAATGCGAAGGACGAGGCGAAAGCGAAAAACGCGAGCAAAAAGCGACCATTAAAACACATTTGTGTATCTATTTTTGGGGTAAAAGCAGGAAAAGTGAGCGCGGCAGGGAAGCAGCTCCAAAACTCAAACAGCGGGCGGTAACCAGAATTGCTAAAAACCCCCAAAAACCAGTCCAACGAAACCCAAAACCATCCACAACAGCAACAACACACAACTCACAAAGACCAACCAACACAAATGGCCAAAAGTAACAGCAACAACAATAACAAGAAGAGCGATACAACAAAAAAAAAACTTAAAAACTACTTTAATTTATGGCGCACGCATTTCTGTGTTTAGTTTAAGTCTTGCGTTTTTTTTTCCTATTTTGTTTTTTTGCTTTTTGTGCTGGGCAACGCAAAGCAATCAGTCAGGAACATGAGCAGGCAATCCAATCTAAAGACCCAAACGCGCTTCAAACTCAACTCTGAGCTCTGAACTTCACAGATGTACTTTAAGAAAATACGCTTATTAATAACCAACTAACACGACAACTACAAGCAAATGAGAATTGTCTAATCGGAGGTGCCTAGGAGATACCCTGACTTTAGAGTTACTTTTGGAAGATCCTTTCGATTCTTACGACTTTAGCAGTAAAGAGCAGATTAGCCAATGTAAAGCTATAAAAATCCCTAAAATTGGAGGTTCAATAATTGAAACTAACTTTATTATTTTTGCTATTATTATGATTATTATTATTATTATTATTATTATTATTATTATAATTATTATAATTTATAGAACGATTTTTGTTCTGTTTGCTATTTTGCTGTGAAAAACATGTGCAAAGATTATTTACTAAAGATATTTTTACATTTACAAATAAAATTTCTGTAAAATATTTTTTTTTGTTTATCTGCCTCAACTTTCAAACACAAATTAAAATATTTTCATCATTTGCCAGAAATTTTGTTGTTATTTTGCTTGTGATATGTTAACTGTAATCTCGACTATATCCAAGTCGGAAGACTTTGAGGTGTGTCTATCTGAGCAAAAGTCAAAACGGCCTTCACAGCGATGTGTGCCTCTGACTTTCGCCTAGGCTTTATAGTTCTGACATATCTCTGGCTCTTTCGAGCTTCCCCCTTGCCCTGCTGCCGCTGCTGCTGCTGCTGTTGCTGTCTCTTTCGTTGGCTGTGGCTTATTCTGTGCTATGAAAAGCGGGTAAATTATGCATAAGCGCACTACGCGCCACATTATGACGAGGCAGAGACGTACGGCTGATGCAGCAGGCGGCAATCGGGATTATGCATGACTTGGGGAAGAGGATTTGTAGTGGGTGTATGGAGGGTGAGTGGTGGCGGCGGGGGTGGGCGGACAGAGTATGCATGGCGGTTAGGCAGCCTCTCTTGTCAACGTACTCATCACATTTCTTCTGCTCTTCAGTCCACAGTCCGCTCCCTCGCTCAGCATCCGCCATATTTATGCACACTAAAGCAAACAAACAGCAAAATATTTGTATGCTAAGCCAACATATGCGACGGCAGCTGCCACTCGGCCCTGCCGCACCTCCCCTTCCCCCCTTACCGCGGTGGGCGATGGTGCCGTCTATTGCGGCTCAAGTATTTTGCATTGCTAAGCAGAAATTATAAATCAGGGCAATTGTTGAAGATTTGCAGCCGCATAACAAAATTTGCGCAGCAGCCAGAGAGAATCGTGGATTGGGATATCAGATTCCAGATTCCGTATGCCCAACAATCAACAACAACAACAGCAAACACGTTTTTTGACTAACTGACTGACTAACTGAGGGACAAAACGAGGCGGCTGCCATTGCTGCTGCTGCTCCTGCTGCTATTGCTCCTGCCACTTCTGCTCATGCTACTTCTGCTGAAACGTGCGCAGGCAGGCAAATATTTTCGCGCAAGGAGCAAAGTGAAAATAAAAATAATATAAAACAACAAAAAAATAAACGAAACCGAAGTAAAATGCGCGCCAAAATGAATTTAACGAATATGAAAACACTGAAGAGCAAAAAGTGAGCTTGGGATAAGAGATGAGATGAGACTCAACGACAGAAATCATAATTTAATTTAACGTTTTTTTCGTTTAACCAAAAGACAAGACGAAAAATCGCACACACACACACACACACATACACATACCACCAAAAGTGGTTGTGAAGGGCGAAGGAGGAAGGGGGGGGAGACTGCAGACCAGACAGACTAACAGCAGCGGAAATAATGCGACGTTTAGAAGTGTAAAACCCGTCAAGAAGAAGAGCAGCCACGAGAAAAAGAAAGAGACAGAAAGAGACAGAGAGAGAAAGGGAGACAGAGAGAGAGAGAGAGAGAAGAGCAAAAAAATAAGTAAAAATTGTAACAGCAGCAGGGAGAAATATGTTGAGTCGATTTTTGGTGTGAGTCACTTTTGATAATAGAATCGCAAAACGAGTTTTGCCTGAGATTTTAATTTTAGTAATGGAAGACAAAGGAAGACTCAGACGCCGCCAAACGAGATGGACAGACACTTGGACAAATAAGCTGCAGCAATAGCATATATAGCAAGATACAGCAGATCCGCAGAGCAAGAGGCTGTGCAAACGGGGGAAGGGGAAGGGGAAAGCGGGATGGTGTCTTGCCTCTTGAAGCTGAGATTTATTGCGCCACGTTGCAGTTTGAAGTTGTCGGGCCACATAAATCTGTCAGTTCAGGGCGCGGCGCGTCGACTGGCTGCAAGAATTGCAACGATGGGAAAGGGACAGTGGAGATTTGGTTGGGGGGGGGGGGGGGGGGTGGAGGAGGTGGGGTATAGTTTAAGGTACGCGGGTGTTTTTTTTGTTGCAAAAATGTACACATTATTGTTATTATTTAACGCTGCTGCAGTTGCTGCTGCTGTCATGCGGTTTTTTTAAACGATTTTTATTAGTGGCAGCGCGTAGAGCGGAAATAACGGCCACGCGCTGCAAAGTAGACAACACATTTATTCGCACACATATGCACAAGCATTGGCATTCTCATTCGCACACACACACACACACACACACACTCTCGAGCGCACACAGAATGGATTTTGCATGGCATGCACGTAAATGACCGCCAACGATTTAAATTGTTATCCTCCCCTGCCTTGCGTGTTGTCTGAAATCAAAATGCATTACGTATACGCAATAAAAATTACGTATACGTAATGTGTGACGCACACACACACAAAAGCAAACTACAACAACAACGAGCGAGTTGCAACTGCAACTGGCGACTGCATTTAATGCGTGCCACGCATTATCATTTAACATTTCCTGTGCACAAAACGGGCCAGGCAGGATGTGGCAGGATGAGGCCAGGTTGGCTACCATGATTCACAATCGAATTGGGTATGCAATGGTTGGCTGGTGTTGGGTTGCCGTTGGTGTTGTGCTTTGGGGCGATCTCTTCATTGATTGTCGATTGAGGCCAGATATTGCAATGGTCATTGCTGCTGACACTGTAAAAGTTCCAAACGGGGTTTTCATCTCTGTTTCCTCGTTTTTCTTTTTTTTTTTTGTTTTTTTTTTTTTTAACTATTTAGCTTGCAATCAAATTAGTATTTCAGCAGAATATTGCCAAGTTTTATTTGGTAAACAGACAAAGATAGTAAAGAAATAGCGCAATCGCGTGAAATGCTTATTAAAAGTACGCAAATACATAAAAAACGAGAAAGCATTGAACAAATTGAACTTGGTTTACAGTCGTATAAAAACAATCCGTTGTTAAAGTTTTTATGGACAATACTTAGAGCTGACTTGACGGCAGTAAAATGACAAATAGACAACACAACAACAATAAATATCTGTAGAATGTCATTTCTACTTTGTTTTTTATTGACTCCGAATTACTGTAGCAAATATTATGTCTGTAGAAAAGATGACTAACTAAAGCAAAATATATTTGTATATTTTGAAACAGTAAAAAAAAAAACTGAAAGTCCGTTGAAGTGCACAAATCATTTTCTGCTCTGCATTTTTATTTTTTTTTTTTTTCATTTTTCCATCTGCTTAAAAACAAACGTTTCATTTTTTAATGCATTCTCTCGTTTCCGCTGTCTCAAAAAATTGTTTATTATTTTTCTCGTTGAAACTACACAAATTGTTAATGCATTTCTCTGAATTCTCTGTGTGTGTGTGTGTGTGTGTATGCTGGTGTGTGTATGCTTGTATGCCTTTTTCCTTCGCTAAAAAACGTCAAATATTTGCCTCCTTCTGGCAATTTTACTTGCTTATATTTTCCATTTTTCTTTTTCGTCGTCATATTTTTTCGCTTATTATTTTTTTTTTTTATTTCTTCTGTGTCAACTAATCATATAGAAAGCACACCCCCTCCCCCTCCTCAACCACCTTGTCAATCTGCTGCATTGTTCCAAACCCGCGCTTTCGTTTGTTAACAATTTGGCACAATAATTTGGTAAATTAATGCCGCATATGCCGCGTGTGTTTGTCAACGCAAAATAACTTGAAGATTTCTGTTGTTGGTTTTACTTTTTGGGTTATTTTGTTGTTTTTTTTTTTTGGTTTTTTTTGTGTAAAGAGTCTTTGCACTTTGGGGCCAAGATTGCCATGGCCAGCTCATTTCCAGCGCAAATAAGCGTAAGTAAATTTATAAGACAAACAAACAAACGCAAAAAAAAAAAGTATAAGAAACTTGCAGCGCAGGACAGGTGGTCGCCAGGAGCTAAAATGTGTGTGTGTTTGTGTGTGTGTGTTTGTGTGTTGCCTGCTGCTGTCGTCGCAGAGTCTAAAGCCAGGTCAAAGCCAAACAGCTTGGGGCTGAAAGCAGGCAGCTTGGGCAATATTCATTCTGGTGGCAAACAAACACGCAGCAGCAAGAACAACAACAACAACAACTGAAACTACAGCAACAACCACAGCTACAACAAGTATAATAACGCTTTGGACGCTGCCATTTGTGGGCAAGCAGCTTCACATTTCCCCCCGCCGCTCCTCCAACACCCGCTAGCGCAGCTAGTTGATGAACTTCGTGTTCAAGTTGTGTAGCACAAGAGTTGACGCCTGCTGTTGAAGCAGCAACAGCAACAGCAGCAGCAACAGCAGCAACAGCAGCAGCAGCAGCAGCAATGCCGCCAGCTGTAACACTGATAGCAATTCCACTAGACAACACCAATGGGTTAGGGGTAGAGGAGAGGGGTGGGGGCTACAGGACAGAGTCGCCTCAGCGCTTTTTCGTGAGTTTTTTGTTTTTCTTTCAGTTTATTTTACTTTCGTGTGACGGCAGCAACAACAAAAGCAACAACAGCAACAGCAGTCGCCGCAGTTTCACTTGGTTTGATTTTATTATGTTTTTCTTTTGGCACCACCAGAGCAGCAGCCACCCGGTCTCTAGCTAAACCATACCCATCCACCCACCAACACTCCCCACTCCACACTCCCCACACTTAGTGTATGAGTTCGAGTGTAAAAGTAAAGAAGATTGCTCTGCTTTTTGGCCACATGCTGCCAAGTTCTTTTGGCCCCGTTTGCCTGCTTTGTTATTTGCCTACACATCGACAAGGCAAGCTGCTTCTTTTTCCCCCTTACCCGCTCCCTCTCTATCTCTCTGACCTTTCTTGAGGTTGCATGGTGTTGGCAAGGGGGAGTGGGGTGGTCCGGGGGTGACTCGTTTCCCTCTTTTACAAAAGCCGTTACAATATCAAGTTAATTGTTTGAAATAAGTGCAGCCTACACACAGTCATCGCCCCCCGCACCAGCACCCGCACCCGCACCCGCAACTGCCTAGGCTCTTTGGCCACGCCTACCCATCAAAGGCCTTTTGCTGATGCTGCGGTTTCTTTTGTGCCCCGTTTTCGGAGGCAACACTACCCACATTTATAGTGTTGCGGTCTCTGTTTGCAGCAACCACACCCATTCCCAGCCCCAACCCCCTTCGTTTTATTATCAACTGTTGTGTTGTCAACGCCAGCTGCCCCAAGTTTTCTATACATCTACATAGATATATATATATATATATATATATATATTATTGTTTTTTTTTTTTTAGGTGGTGTGTGTTTTGTGGGCGTTTCTTGAACTTTTTTGCCACCCACAAAAATAGTACTTTGACTGACTTCGTTTCCATCTTGAAGTCTCAGTGTTTGGAGTGCACTTTTCCGTACAACTTGAAATGAATCTAATAACTTGGCTGTCCTCACACACAACGCACACACACACACACACACACACACACACTGGGTGCACACGCCAAAAACAATAGTTTTGACCATGATGCAAGTGCCGCAAGTTGCAAGTTGCAAAAGCGGATTGTTGTCTTCTTTTTTTAGCCAGTTTGTTGTCGAGTGCTTTGCCGTCTTTTCCTTTATTTTTTGCTCATAGTATTCCTTTTTAGCCATCCTTGCACTTTTCCAGTTTCTTGCACTCAATTCAAATATATTTAACAAGCAAGTCTTGTTTTCCTTTTCCTTCTTTTTTTTTTTTTGGTTAGTTTTTAAGTTTGTAAAGCAAAAACGATAACAGCTCCATTAGTGAAATTTATTTGTCTGATGTTGCCACTCTTAACTCGCTACACACACAATCACACACACACACACATACAGACACACACACACAAATACAACGCATTTCATTTAAAGTCAATTCGTAAGCCAAAAGATAAAGACAAAAGAGGCTTCTTTTGCTTCTCCTGCTTCTTCATTGATTGTCAACTTGATTGTGTTTGCAATTTCATAAAATAACAATTCTCAGGCCGACTTGGTTCAGCCTTTGCCCTGTTATTTAGTTGTTGTTATATTTGTTGTTGGTGTTGTTGTTGCTGGTGTTGGTGTTGGGGTGGTGCGTTGCTTGATTGCCGCCGGTGGTTGTCACTTGGCGCCTGCTTCCTGTCTCGCCTGCGCTAAGTAACTCAAATGGAATGCGTTTGCAAATAATTTCGCCAAGTTTTCCATATATATTGGCATAAGTTGAATTTGAGTTGAGTACCTCGTCTCCTGCTTGCCTTGCCTTGCCATGCCTTGCTGGCATGCCAAATTCAATTCACACAAAATACCCGTAATTCAACACCCCGGCAGAAAGCCACTCCGCTGACTGATTGGTTTTGCTATGCTGCCACGCAGTCAGGCAGACAGGCAGGCAGGCAGGCAGGCAGGCAGGCAGCAGCCGGAGCAGTTTTCATACCCAATCCTCTCCCTGCACTATATTTCCCTAGGCACATTGAAATGAGCTAAAAGCCGAAGAACTTCTTCTGGCTGCTGCTTCTGGTTGCTGCTGTTTGGTAAAGTTTCTCAGCTCTCTGAGATTTTTAGCCCGTTGTCGACATCGACATCTCAAGCGGCTCGTTGACATATTTGTATTGTATTCAATCGATGAATTTCTGCCAGCCAACCAGCCAAACAGCCAGCCAAACAGCCAGCCAGCGAGCGAGCGATGTCAAGGCTGCTTTTAGCCTTAAGGGAAAATGACTTATTTTCTTACGCACACATTGGAGCAGCTCAACGGTTCTTCAGCTTCTCTTAACGCTCCCGATGGCGTCCTGGAGCCGCTGTACTGGCATGCTGCCTGCCAGCCAGCCAGCCAGCCAGCCAGCCAGCCAGCTTCTTGGCTGGAGTTGATTGCTTGTGCGTCGACATTCGTCCTGGCAAAAGTTACAATAATAAAAAAAAAAAAAAATAAGAAGAAAAAGAAGAAAAACTTTTGCCGCACACATTTTTTACTTCGCTGCCTGTCGACTTTTCCCGTTGATATTAAAATTTTAATAAACCCACGCACGCTGACTGCCTGCCTGCCACTCTGCCTCCCTGTCTACGTCTCTCTTGGCCCCCCATCTTTTTGCTTTGACACTCCCGCATCTTTGCATCTTCGCGTCTCGCATCTGCTCATCTTCTGCTTGTTGCACTTGACGGAAACGCGTCAGTTGTGTTCCCCAACTCACAACCAGTTTCCCGCTTTGTGTGGCACGCACATTTCGATGCTGCGACGCGTAAAACGAATACGTCGTATTTGTGTGATTGCCCCCAACCCACAATTCCCCCCTTGCGCAACGCTGTGTGTTCTCATTGCCTGCTGCTTCTATGCGCTCGAGTCCCCAGATGGCTGCTGGATGGTGGATCTGACAATGCCAGCGATTTTTGTGTCGCACGTGAAACATGTTGATAAATCAAATCTCAACGCAGTCAATGCCAATGCCAATTTGGCTGACAATTGCTTTTGGCTTTGGTTTTTGCTTTTGATTTGCGGTTTCTTATTTTTTCTTATTGTTGTTGTTGCTGCTGCTGTTTGTGCCCCACATCTGCATGGCAAGCTAATTGCTTGCGGCTACGCTCACATTCACTCATCTACTTCTCTACACACACACACACACAGACAATCACACACACACACACCAGCCACTCACATGATGACTGGCTTCATGGTGACAGTTTTATGGAAAGGGAGGCGTCGCCTAAGCCCCTCAAGCAGCGCTTAACGGCAGCCGCAAAAGGGACAAAACCAATGTGAGTTCGCCGGACTCGCTGGCTTCCCTTCATTATTATGAACCCACTGAGCTGACGGAGTGACTAACTGACTAACTGACTAGCTGACTAGCTAACTTGTTGGCAGCGTGTAAGCAGTCGGATGAGCTGTGTTATTCCCCAACTGATCCACTTCCAAATACGCTCAAGTAGTCAAAATGGCAAAAGCAAAACAGGCAAATATATATGAAAATAAAATCGCAGTTATTATTTGTATTTTTATCAAATGATTTCAACCATAAAATACAATTAAATTGCCTATAAGAAACAGTATTTGTGGTGAGCTCAAAGATTTTAAATAATTAATTGAATTCTAATAGTACTTAAGTTGTTGCCAGCTTTAATATGCCATCAGATTCAGTGTGTGCCATTCACCAAGAAGATGGCTTTTATTGTCAACCCACTTAAGCCTTGTAAAACCCATTAGAACTATTGCTATAAAAACCTTACTCATCGCTTTTATGTGATTGCTAAGAGTTTTATTTTTTTTATTTCTTTTTTTTTTGTGTGTGATTTTTGTTGGTAAATACCCAAAGAAGTAGGACATTGATAATTCTGATGATGCTTTTGGTATGTCACTTGAAATTGGCTTTGAACAGATGCAGCAGCTTAAAGCCTTTAAAAAGCCTGGCTAAGAAAACGTGAAGTGAACGGACGGACGGACGGCAACTGCCAAAATTAAATCAAATCAAATAAAATAGTTAGTAAATAATAAAACAGTCGAGAGTCGAGTGCTGAAGTGGTTGGCAGTTTAATGCTCGTTTACGTTTGCCGGCTTTTATGGTCATGGCAATAGACGGGAATTTTATTATACTCATACAAAAACCGTCTTTTGGATCTGGCAAACAGTGCTTCTTCAGCTTAACGTTCGTTCCTGGCTCGAGGCGAGGCGAGGCTCTGGCTCAGGGCTCAGGCTGCTGGCGGAGCAGTCAACAAACCATTAAACTCAAGTGTTTACCACAAGCCCAAAGTCACTAGACACAAATCTAAACTGGCAGTTAGACAAGCACCAGAGCCGACGCCCAATACCAGTGTCTGCATTTACCACTGCCACTCCCCCTTCTTCAACCTAGCAGCTAATGTGGCTTACGACTTCGACGACTAGCAACCAGCCAGGCAGGCAACCAGCCAGGCAGGCAACCAGGCATCATCAATAGATTGGTTGGTGTAGGTTAGCCTGACATTTACAGTGCACATATTGCACTACTTGAGAAATCGAGCAAGTTACTCGATGGCGACGTGGGCAGAGTATGGCTGGGGTATAGAGCAATATTTATGGGGCAGGCGTCGCTCTTGGAATATTTGATGTAGATTTGGCAGTTAAATTTAACTGACAACTTAGGCAATGCTTACGACTAAGCTTAACCGATAAGATATGAGCCACATTTCCAGAGGGGTATTATAAAGATATCTTTAAATAAAGTACCAGATGATAGAGCAAAGGAATTGATAGTCCACGAAATTAACTACAGAAACTTTAAGGCTGAGAAATATTTACAGCAGGTCGCTGAAATAGATTCGTGATTTTTTTCGTCCATCAAAAGGTGTAATACAATTTTATGTTGTATCTCGAAAAACATTGAGTTCAAGTTAATCAATGAAACACAAATATAAATAGCACAAAAAGTAGGCAAACTTATTTGATGACTTTTTCATAAAATTGATGAACTGAATTTACAGTTTGATCTACAGTTTAAATTGAGCAAGTTTTGTTAACAACTTGCGGTTAAAATAAAGCAATTTATCAGATAACAGCTGTGGGCTATCGGAGCTGTGTGTGGCTTGGCAAAAAACCGCACTATAAATACTAACATTGATATTTCAACTTATTTATGGCCACTTTTCGATGAGCCTTTTCGCGTTTACAACTGTGCCATAAAATTTATGGGTGCCCGCAAAGGGAGGTGAGTCCGGCGGAGGGGGGGACGGGCAACAGGAACAAGGAAGTCGCGTTGAGACACGCGAATTGTGAACGCATTTCGTTTTATACACGCGGTGCGTAATTATTTTTGTGACATTTATTTCTGGGCTGTGTGTGTGTTTGTGTGTGTGTGTGTGTGTAGGTGTGTGTCCTTTTGTCCAAGGCAATGGCGTCGTCGTCCGTGTTGAAGTGTTGGCGTTTGCCAAACAAATTAAAAGCAAATTATAAGCAACGATATTATAAACAAGAACGCAAACGCAAACGCGTACCCAAAACGACGTCAGAGTCCTGGCACAGCTACATTACAGCTTAGATCCTGTTGGATAGCAAGGATAGCTGGAATTTTAATTTCTGTGTTTTGTTGTTCTGGGGGTTTGCAATGCGCTTGAGGCCAACGGTCTGTCTTTTCGTCCTGCTGGCCTTCACTTAAAACGATTTACTCGCCAAATCTTATAAACGACACATTGTAATGAATGGGCACAGGTGAGAAACGTGCGCCCCAAGCGATGCCGAGGGATGCGGGCAGCGTTCAAGTTTAATTTTTTCCCCCAGTTTTTCGTTCGTTCGTTTTTTGTTTTTGTTTCTTTTTTTTTTATTTTTTTTTAAGAGCTGGGTGCGAAACGTGCCTGACGTTGGACATAAATTAATTTATTGCGTGCGAAGCGAAATATGTAAAAATAATTGCCAAAGGAGCAACAAAGACAAAAAATAAAAATTGGTACTGAAATAATTCATACTGCATACTTTTATGGGCCTGCGGAGGGTGAGCGGGTGAGAGCCATCAAAACTTTCGCATTCACATTAGTCACAGAGCAACAAAAAAAAAACATTAATAATTAAGCAATGTTTTAAGTTACAGGGGGCGGGGCGGGGTCGTTTTAGGGGACATGTTTAGGGGACTTGGGTAGCACTTGGGTACTTACAACGAGTTTCTTTGTTGGAATTGTGGCGGTTGTCACTGACAGCGGCGTCGGCGTCAGTGGCGGCGCTGCTACTGCGGCTGCTGTCACTGGCGGACTAATCGCTTTAATTGTCGCCGGCGCTGGCAGCGTTGGCAACGGCGGAAGCGGCGGCGGCTGCTGAAATAACTCCGCTGGCTGCTTCACGTAAAACAGATTTACTCCAAAGTGTGAAATTTTGATTGAATTTATAAAAACACCGTCGACAGGAAAATGTGGTCTGAAGCGCCGAGCAACCGTCGGCCAAATAAAAGAGCGCGTTAACTGTTTTTGTTGTTGCTGCCAGTTGCTGTTGTTGTTGCTTGTTTGCTTTAACTGTTTATTATGCTTGTTGTTATTGTTGTTGGTTTTGTTTTTCGTTTCTGATTTGTGTGTTCGTTTCGTTGTTTATCGCTATGTTTCACAACTATTTGAGAAGCTCTTGAAATTGCCGTTTGAATAATTGCATTTGTTTTATGTTTATTTGGTTTTTTGTTTTTTTTTTTTAATTTATTATAATTCTTTTACACTACTAAAGCTCAACGTTAGACAGCGCGTTTAAAAAATGTCCTGCAAAGTTTTACTGCTGATTCTGATGCTGCTGCTGCGGCTTGTCCTTCTTCTTCTTCTTCTTCGGCTTGTTATTTGCTTCGTTTCGTATTTGATTTGTTTGTTGTTTGATGATTGCACTTGAACGCGTTGCGAATCACGTCAATAAAAATCTCGCTACTAAGTAAAACGCGTCGTTGTCGTCTACCGAAATATTTGCCGCTATTGACAATAAGCTTAACTCAGATGTTGTGGTTGTTGTTGTTGTTGTTGTTCCTTGGCTGAGAATTCGACAATTGATTTCCTCTTTTTATGTGGGAGCTTTACATTTGCTGTTGCTTTGCTTTGCTTTGCTTTGCTTTGCGTTGGTTTGATTTGGTTTGCTTTGTTTTCACTAGGCTACTTTTGCACGGCTAAGGAACAGAACGCAACGACTGCTGGACTCGCTTGTCTGATAACGACTGAAGGACTCTCGCGAATTGCGTAGGATTTTTAGCGAAGGCAAAAACTCTGCCAACACATTGACTTCGACGTCGCCAGCGACAGCAGCAGCGGCAGCGGCAGTAGCAGCGACAGAAGCGCAGAAGCATTACAACAACGGAAGCACAACTAACAGCAGCGCCACAGGCAGCGCGAGAGAGCAGGCGAGAGCGAGAGCGAAACAGTTAGAGAGAGAGAGAGAGAGAGAGAGACATCTCCAACAGAGAGAGAGGGAAAGAGAGAGCAAGCGAGCGAGCGCACGTGCATTCGTGAACACCCCCGCATTTTTGGTACACGAACGGCACGAAGACTGTTAAATCTGTTTGTTGTAGCCTTACTAAATACGGGCCGGTTGTGTAGGGTTGCCAGCCTTACTAAAAGCGTTCGGTTTTTAAATGTGTGATCAATTTTCTGTTAATTAAGTTGAGCATTTTGCTAATCATGTTAATTTTAATCTAATGCAAGTTTTCATTCTCACTTGCTACTTTTAATATTCAAATGATATACTTATTCAAAATAAAATTAAATATTAGGCAATTTATTATAAATTATATTCAAACTTATGCTATTTTTATAAATGTATTGTAATATTTGGATTACTATATAAAATTAATAAATAAATAAATACTGCGCCTTTGTGGCATGCAACACTTTTTGCGCTGCGTGCAGCTGCTAAGAAGGCCTGCATCGATCGATGCTGTTAGCTCTGTTAGTGGGATGCTGTTAGCCGCGCAGCTGGACTTGGCTTTTACAGCTACCCCTACCGCCTGCCCAACACACAAAAAAAAAAAAACAGCCCCTTCAAACCTCGTCCCCAACACATGCAGCACTCCTGGTTGCCTAAGCCGCCGCACAATGTTGCAATCACACACAAAACAGTCTCTAAAAATTCACTTTCACAAGCCGAAATGACTTAACAGAGAGAGCGCTAATTGCAACAGGAGAGCCAGTTACACACACTTACACACACACACACACACATGCATACAATACAAATATATTTTTAGAGAGCGTGATGGAATTGAGCTAGAGAGCGTGCAAGCGAGAGAGGGAGAGGGAGAGAGAGAGCGAAAGAGAGAGAGAGAGAGCAAGCAAGCACATGCTGCTTGGAGAGTTGAAAAATCTACGCGCGTCATTGTTGCACCTTTATGTTTGTTTTCGTGGGTGGCCCACACAGCGCCAGCAGCAGCGGACGACGTCAGTTGAAAAGAGATGGGCGATGGATGGGCTCGCAAATGGCGCAAAACAAACAACAATAGCAAAATTGTAACCTCTATAGAGGGTGTCCACTGCCCGTTGCTGCTGCTGCCACTGCTGCCACTGCTGCTGCTGCTGCTGTTGCTGCTGCCTTTTGTTGTTGGTGTAGCTTGTAGGCCTGTAGGCAACCTCTTAATGATGTTGAATGTTGCATGTTTGCCTGTTTTTAGTTGTATCTGGTGGCATGTTGCCGTTGCCATTGCTGTTGCTGTTGCAGTTGCAGCTTAAGGTGAACTCTTTTGTGCGTAACTGCAATGAATGCTGCTGCACATCTTGAATAGTTTGTAATTAATTATTACTCATTATAATCATCGACATTAACATCATCATTATCATCATAGGCAGCCTCATAATTGCCTTGATTTTTTGCGAGTGTGTGTGTGTGTGTGTGTGTTGGTGAAAGTGTCAACTTGACATTGCCTGGAGTGCACGCGGCACCGCTCACACACACACGCACACACACACACACGCACACACACACACACACAAACATGCCGCGGCACTTGCGTCAAATATTTTGTTGCCTACCGCCCCGGGGGCAGTTGCTGTTGCCTGCCTCCGTTTGCTGACAACGTCAAAAAGAAAAACGCTCGCAGCGACAATTGTCTGAGCAAAATTTCCCTCGAAAATGTGCCACACGCTCTCCTCCACTTGCTCGTGCACTCTCACGCTCGCTGCGTCGGCGCCGTGGCAGCCATTACCCCAGTTGCGCTGCCAGCGGCAACTGCGCTGTTGGCGGCGGCAGCGACTGCGGCTGCTGCTGCCATGGCAGCTTTATCAGTGCCATGAAATGTTGTTCCCGGAAAATAACCCAAAGGAAATGCTACACACACACACACACACACACAACTCTATATGTGTGTGTGTGTGTGTGTGAGCAGCAATAAGTGTGTAGATGTAAATCCTGGTTTGTTTCATTTGCCGATTTGGAAGCCGCTCTGGCGAACTCTGCAGCCGGCGGCACTAACTTTGTATGCTTGATGATGATAATAATGTTGCCCCTTTTGGCTTTTGCCAGGATCCAGACCCAGACCCAGCCAGGAAAACAGCCACAAAACCCAGACATCGTCTATGGAAATTTCGTACGCCGATTTTCGAGCGATTGCAATTGATTTGTAATGTATTTCATTGTTGTGTGTCTTCCAGTGTGTTGGTGTGTGTGTGATTGAGTGTGTTGGTGTGTGTGTGTGTGTGTGTGCGTGATTGTGTGTGCGGGTGAGGTTATAAAATTTGTATTGATTATTTCGATTGCCTTTGTTCGATGGCTGCGCTTTGTTCGCTCATCTAATGATAGCTATGGGGGCATTAAAAATGTCAAAGCTGACATTTCTGCACACTACAACTGTTTGGGTTATATTGTGAGTGGATGTTTAGGATTAGTGCTATACCAAATATAAATATATAAATAAATATATAGATGTAAGAGTTTATATGTGTGTGTGTGTGTAAGTGTAAGGAGACTAACGCTGCCTAGACACGCATATAGTGCAGGAGGATACAAAAGGACCTGCTCAACTTGGGAGTTGGCATGTGTACAAGTCAATTATGGGTCAAAATCCACACAGGAGTTGGGCACAACCAAAAATGCTTCAAGTTGGCTTGCTGCTCGTCTGAACTTTATAAGGCTCCTTGCTTGCCCATTGTAAGATGAGAGATGTGATGTGCATGGGGCCCAAGGATGCTGGGGATCTCAACTGTGCCTTCGCCATTGCAAATGAAACATGTTTGGTTTTATCGTATTTATTGACGACTCCATGGGGACGCCTTGCCTGCCTGCCCGCCGGCCTGCCCGTCAGTCCGTCCGTCCGTCAGTCCGTCCTTCAGTCAGTCAGTCAGTCAGTCAGTCAAGGCTGCCAGCAAGCAAGATCAAACAATGGAGATGCTACTCCAGATGCTGCCTCTCAAATTGCGCTATCGAGCAGCTCAAAACAGCCACATAAAAAGATTATTTTATGCATGTGTGTGCGTGTGTGTGTGTGTGTGTGTGTGTGTGTGCGTGTGTATTTATATGGCACAGCTACGCAATTTTTTTTTTTTTTTTGTATAGAATGGGTACAAGGGACAGCAACTAAATTCACTTAGAAAGCAATTCGTATGCGAGTGTTGCACAACAACATTGAAATGTGGCACACACGCGCCGAGGAACCTTCTGAATTCTTCCACATGTATGTTGGATATATCCAAAAATGTATCAGCGATAAACAGCATTTCCGCAAATCAAAATTCCAGTTTTCTAGCTATGCTGTTGGTCCACTTGTTGATGGATTTCAAATAGTAATTTTATTATATATAAAATATTTTATATACATAAGAATTCAAAGTAAATATCTTAGAAATAATAAATGCCTTCTATGCTAATGTTTAAATTTGTGGATACTGATTAAATTTCTTAAAACTATATTAATTTTAATTTAAAACAATTATGGCTATTTAAAATGAAGCGAAAAGGCATATATGAAATGCTTTACCTTTATTTAGTTAAACGAAATCTAAAAGGACTCGAGTTGCTTTTAGCCGCAAAACAATACTTGATATGAATAACTTATTTAGTCATTCCAAAGGCTAGACATCTACATGACTACTTAACATTCTCATACACTTGTCCATGTTGCTGTTGCTGTTGCTGTTGCTGTTGCTCTCCACGCAACCAGCTCCACGCTCCACGTTCCACGCTCTCGCTTTAAGCCAGTCAAGGGAAGTATGCTGCTGCTGGCCCACACACACCAACCCACTCTGCACCACCCCCACAGTTGCTCCTCTGTCCAGCAACATTTAAGCAATTTCGCTTGTTAAAAGCTTACGCCGCGCACTTTACTTTAAACCACACTAACAAATGCCACTTCATTCAGCAGATATTTGCGGCCAACAGCAGCAGCAGCAGCAGAGGCAGCAGCAGCAGTAGCACTAGTGGCAAAAACATAGTGGCACACACACACACGGACAACACACACACATGCGAAATCACACACATCCTTTTGCCATCAATTCTCTAAGCACAAACAAACAGTCAAGCCACACACTAATACACACACTCTCACACACACACACACACATACACACACACGCACGCAGCAACACGCAAAGCTCTTTTCACTACAAAACGGAAGTACATAGAAGAAGAAGCAGCAGCAACCAAAAACATAGAAAAAAAAAGAAAGACGAGAAAAACTAACACACACACAAACAAAACACACACAGAGCGGGACTGGAACCTGCGAGCTTACAGAAAAATATTGTGGCAGAAAGTACACACACACACACACACATACACACGCGTATATGCTCACACCCGATAGGCACAGCGCAAGATATTCATTCTATCGTAAAATAGGTAAGCAACATTATGTGTGTTTGTGTGTGTGTGTGTGTGTGTAAAAAACAAGCGCCAACGCTCTGGTCAACGGATAACAAAACATAAATAATAACGACAGCAGCAGGAGAAGGAGCAGTAGGAGCCGGAGCAGTCGAGGTAGCAAAGGGACCTGCACTGAGGTAATGGCAGCTAAGGCTGCTGGGAACAGCAACGGGGCAGCAGCAGCAGTAGCAGCGGCAACTTCAGATATTTTCCCAGTAAAGCAAAAGCTACAAACAGCTAAAAAAAAAACAGTCTACAGGTATCTGAAAACTAAATGAGATCAGTCGAGTAGAAATAGAAAAATGAACTGCTACTAACTGAAAATAGTCATAAGTAAAGCAAGATACAATTTTTACAGTTATGCAACAAGTGCTCAAAAAAATGCAAATATTTGCTGTATGAAAAAAATGTATATTTTGCTATGAAAAGCTAAATTTTTCGTTATTTTTCTAGCTTAAAAACTGCAAACAAATCAACGAACATTTGTGAAATAAAAGATTTTCATTCTTTAGAAAAAGCTAACAAATATCAACAATTTTTATGGAGAAACTTAATATTTGCTTTAAAATCAGAGAATACTGTTTTAAAGAAGCTTCATTTTTTTGAAACCAATAATCGCTTATTTGAAAATGATCAAAAATGATAAGAAAGAAATTCGGTTCCTTTTTGGATATTAATTTATAATGGATAGTGGCCAATTTCAGTTCAATTTATTTCTGTTTGCTGAGCCTTAACTCACTTCCTGAATCCTGCTGGGTGACTTGCTTGCTAACAGGCCATCGCAGCCATAATGGCCACGTCGTATCGGTTTCCTGAAAGATGAAAAAAAAAACAACAACAACAACAACAACAACAACACAAAAATGTAGCAGCAGCAGCAGTACGGAAGAAAAAAAATAAAACAGGACACGCGCCCGACCAATGCCAAAAACTGCCAACCTCAGTACAGGAAAGCGCCAATGCCATGGAGAATAATGTGAATGCGAACAACGCGCAAATAACTCATTTATTTATTTACTATACAAGCATATGCGATATGTATATGTATATCGCTATGTATCTGTACATATGTGTGTGTGTGTGTGTGTGTGTGTGTGTGTGTGTGTTGTGCGTGTAAGTGGTGTGTGTGTGTGTGTGTGTGTGTGTGTGTGTGTGTGTGTGTGCTTGCGTGCAGTGAAGCTTGAGTTTGATTTAATAGTTTATTAAGATACGAGAAGCAAGTGAAGATTAAGGCGAGCGGATTTGCTCGACGGTGGTTGTTGGCGCACTTAAATGTGACGACCACTGGATTTTGGCCTGTGGTTTATGGGCTTTAAGCAGCTGCCATAAATAGAATTCAACTGTTGTTGTTGGCCTTGTTATGCGGCGGAGTGCTGCTTCTGCTGCTGCTGCTGCTGCTGTGAATTGCGAACATTTTGAATGCCGCAGAGATTGGAATTAAAGAGTCATGGAGAAGATTTCATTAGGCGTGTAAGATAAACAATAATAATTTAGCTTATCCAACAAATGGAAATGGCAAAGAGGCAAAGAGGGTATCTCAAACAACCGCCAATGAAAACACTTTCATCTGGTTGAATTTGAATTTGAATTGAATTGGTATTAATTGCAATTATTTATTGAATATATGAAACAATGGCAATTGAAATAATTTCTCGAGCGAGGCATTCTAAGAATTTTCAATATTAAACCAGCATTATGAAAAATGCTCATTTGAAATGGTATTCATTTAAAATTCACAACTATTTCATAAACTAATTAATAATTGAGAACATATTTTATTTGTGCTTCAGTTATGCTGCTCAAACAAATTGGTTTATGTTTGGCCAATAATATAGCATATATATATTAAATATTTATTGTATATCTGATTGAGCATTTATCGCATAGTTTGGCATTTAATTTTGAAAATGTATCTGTTTATTTTTGCCCATATCACAAATTACACATTTATAGCGCGTTTTCATTGCCGCATTTGCTGCCAACTCATTTTAAAAGCCCATAAATTAATATTTTCACGCTTTAAATGCCGTGAACACCCACACACAACACAGACACACACACACCCCTAAATACGCACATACTTAGATATATGTTTATGTGTTGTGTGTGTGTGTGTGTATGTGTGTGTGTAACTTGGTAGCGATTAAAATTGCTGTTAATGACAAGCGAATGTTATAAATTACAGCAATGAAGCAATTTTTTTTGCTGTCTGCCTGACATGGAACGCAGCTAAAGTTGATGACTATCTGTGTGTGTGGGTGTGTGTGTGCCTGGGTGTGTGTGGGTCTGGGTGTGTGCTTCACTGCCTGTAGCAGAAGCAAAGTTTGCCTAATTATTTAAGATCAACGCTACAGCTGCCATTTCAAGTCAACGACAAGATGAGGCAGCAACAGCAGCAGCAGCAACAGCAGCAGCAACAGCAGCAGCAGCAAGAGCAGCAGCAACAGCAGCAGCAACATCAACATCAGCTAAACGCAGAAAGATGAAAAACCAGACAATGAAAATTGAACACATCTCTGATGAGGCAAATGTGGATATCCAGGAGGCCGGCGCTTTGATAATGATGTTGTCTCTCTGTTGCTGTGCTCGGCAATGTTTCAGCTGTTATTAATGATGCCCCATATGAGTCAGGCACGCACACACACACACACACACTCAGATAGGCACTCAGGCACACGGACATACACCTAAAAGCCTACGTCTAAATTGAGGTTGAGGTTGGGCGAAGGCATCGGAGTGGTTTGAGTGTATCTATTGCCTTAAAATTATGCGCCATATTTTCTGTCAGCGTTTTGGCTCGACGCTTGGGCGGATGTCGTATGTGGTGGCCACCAGCTGAGCGGAGGGGTTGGTGCGGGGTGAGAGGGTGCAGCTGGGCGTTGTGGTTGCTGTGCCAGAAATCAACGATTGAGCTCCACAACGGCAACGCCATGTTGAAATCAATGTGTGTGATTTGCCAATTATGTGGGTTATACATGTACGTCAGTCACTGTGTGTGTGTACGAGTGTGTGTGTGTGTTTCTCTCTCTGTGGCTGCGTTTGGCTCGTCATTAGCGCTGTTTCCATTTCCGGCAGACAGAAGCAACAGCATCAGCATCAGCAGTCAGCAGTCAGCGGAGGAGAAAAGGAGCCTCCATCGATGAGTAGTCGGCATTGGTTGTCAATTTCATAAGCAATTTACGCAGCGACAGAGTTCGATTTGCCAACTGTTGATGCCTCGTGTCAAGTGGTAAAGTGGTAAAGTGGTGGGGGCACAAAAAGAGGAGGGGGAGGATACGCTACAACGGTATTTACAGCTGTAAATGGAAATGAAACTCCAAATTGTTGCTGTAGATGCTTTAAATGCATTTGACTGTTTCCCCATCAGCGCCGGCGCCTAATTAACTAATATTGTTACCAAGTGGCCCAAAACCGTTCGAAATATCAGTTTTGGTTTTGGGCAGGGAATATGGAGCAGGAGGAGTGAGTAGGGAAGTAGGGAGCAGGAGGCAAGCAGGGTCAACTCCAGAACCAACGTTGCTGGACAAAACTGATGCGTTGCGCCATTGTCCTAATTATTGTCCTGCCATAAACAACTAACAGACGCAGCAGAGCAGCGGCAACAACAACAACAACAACAACAGCAACATTGTCGATTCACCCTCACAAGCAGCAAGACAAAAGTAATGGCCACTATAATTCACAGTTACTTATTGTTTATCTGTTCGTTTTGCTCAGCTCGATGTGCTCCATAACTTAAATGGTCGCAGCAGCAGCAGCCAACAATTAGAGATGAGAGCAACACTCAAATAAAGCCAACACGAATCACGAATTAATTAAATAATGCTTAAGGAAAAACATCCAAAATTAATCCCTGTTTATAGATGTAATATATAGAAAGCAAAGTTGTTTTCTGTTCGAATAATGTCTTAAATAGCTAGAAAAGACAAAACTCAACTGGAACAGCTACTTTTGCAGTATTTTTAAGTAGTTTTCTAAATTCTCAGGAAACAGAGAACAACAATAATTTGTGTCAAATCTAAAAGTCATATTTTTTTTGATTGACTGAAATTACAAATATAACTAAAGCGAATCTGGAGTGAATATTTTAACAATATGCTCCAATCTGTTTAGCATTAAGCATCATTAAATCCTTAGAATGCTCTTAAATCCTTTGGGCCATTTTCATAAACATTTTCTTCTCTCAATGGTAACACGCTTCCATCGCTAGCCTAACGAGGAAAATTCTCGTCTATATTGTTTGCTCCTGTGCAAAACGGTTGGTTCGATTTTATGGCAGCGGGTTGAGATTGGTGCAAGATTTTGCCCCGTTTTGCTTTTGTCTTAGCCCTGGCGTTGGCCTGTCTCTGTGATTTAAGTGATTCGAATTAATTTGAAAATTCTCAATGTTTGTTGCAACCTGGCCAAAGGGAACACACAGCAACAGCAACTCGCATCTGTAGTAAATGTTTAAAACGGCAAACAGGGCCAAGGAAAATCAGTGCACATACAGTAAAAACAAAAAGCCAAAATACAAAAAAAAGAGAAAAAAAGCGAGAAAAAAATCGAGCAAAATCGTTGCCATAACTATGTGCGGCCGGCAAAAGGAAACGAACAACAATGCAACAACCAAAACTGAGGCCGAAACTCAGCAGCGAATTGCACAGTTAAAAAAAAGAGTTGGAGAGTCGGAGAAGAGTAGCAGCAGTGGCAGCAGCAGCGGCGGCAATTGGTGGGGCAGCGGCAATATTGAGAGGCAACCACGTTGGTGGCAAACGGCTGCTGGGGCAATGGCCAAAAGTTTAAACAACTATTTATTATGAAATACAATACAAAAAAAAAAACACACACACACAGAAAAATACATATACATAAAAAAAAAAAAAAAAAACAACTATTTAACACACAAATTCAAACAGACAACAGCTGAGCGCGGAGGCGGCTCATCGGTGGCGACTCTGTGGCAAGCCTTTTTGAGCAGCAGGCATCCAACTGGGTATGGCTGGCCCATCCATATCAGCATCCATCCACATTCATATATCCGCAGCCCAAAAAGCCGCAAGCGCCAGTGTGGCAACCGAAGCTGGAGCTGAAGCTGTAGCTGAAGCCGATGCTGTTGCTGTTGCTGTTGCAGAAGCTAAAGCCGATGCTGAGGCACCAAAGGAGCAACTTTTACGTGAAAATGTTCAAAATTTAATCAAATTAAAGTGAATGCGCCGCAGGCGAACATATTTCGCACGCGCCGGCGAGAAGAGAAGCGCCGCCAAGCCTGGCCAGGATGTGGAATGGGGCAGGCGCTGAGGCAGGATGAGGAAGAGGCAAACGTTCTGGCAGCAAGTTTAATATGTAAATTGTTTTTGTTGCTTGATACGGGTGGTGTCGGCGTGGTATTGGTGTTGCTGTTGGTGTTGGTCCCGGCCTGGACTGCCATGGCTCGACATTAAGTGGTTATCATAGCCATTTATGAGGCTGTTAAAAAGTATCTCATTAAACATAAATGGGCAAGCGGCAAGCGGCAAGCGGCAAGCAGCAAGCGGCAAGCGGAACGCAGCGAGCAAAACAACACTCAACTCGAACTCGGGATAATAGATACTCCAGTTATTTTCATATCGTTTTTTTTTTCCTATTTTTTTTAGAGAGAGTGTGAGGAGTTACAAATTAAAATCCAACTATTTTGGCAGCGACAGCAAACCACAATCGAGACCTTCATATGCGATGTGGAGAGAAACCGCCCACAGTTAAAACGCTACATCGAAAGGAACCCGGCATACATTCTAGCAAATTCCGTTTACCTGTCAAACTTTTGCCATTTGTGGCCAACCTATTTTGAAGTTAGCCCCAGTGTGCCACACACACACACACTCACACACACACACACCACCCTGCAACAATAGCAGCAGCTGCCTCATCTAGCTCCGATCCCCTCCCCAGAAGAACTAAGAGACAGAGCCACGTTTATGCCTAAACTTTGTCAATTATTTGCGGATTTAACATTTGTAGCTTGTACGGATTTTGATTTTTGATTCGACTTTAAAAAGACATTTGAAAGCAATAACAACAATTTGCATTGGACGGCCACATTCATTAGACTTTCATTTTATGTTGTTATGGCAAATTCTAAAGAGAACTTCAGCAACTTAAACCTATGTTTTTTGAGCATAGTTTATTGCATAAAAATAAATGTGTATTAAATTGGAATATTTAAAAGAACTCTAATTCGTCTCAAGTATAATAGATGTGTCTTAAAGTCAGCTTTTTCTTTTATAGATGGGACATTTTTTAAGTCTCTGTCCTCTCATGATGAATGTATAAAAATAATTGATTTATGTTTGTGAATATTGCCATTTTTAGATTGTTCATTATATCGCCACACTTTCCATTGAATATTCATTTTCATATGCAGTACTCGAATGCATAAGAAACATATAAAATATATTAAATCATAAAAATTCAATCCGAGTTTCGATTTGATTATACATCCAAATCAATAATTATGCTGAATATTTAATTATAGAATTAAAAATGGAAATTATAAAATTTCTCATTGGTTCATTGACTTTGAATCAGTTGTCTAATTTATTTCGACTTTGAAATATTTTAAATTTTGCATGCTCTTTTTTAAATTATAAATTATTCTGTAAATTTAGAGAAAAAATTCAGCTTAAAGTTGGAAGTTATGGAAGTCCGCATTTCATTCAAAATCTAAGGTGTCTCACAGTCTGTCATAAACGTGAGGTTACTTTTTCGTGACCTGATTTTTATTTACAAGAATTTCAATATTGTTTTTATGATTTTTAGTCAATATATGCATATCAAATAACTATCAATGCCGCACGGCTGCCACTCCCAAATGTCAAAATCTCGCAACAAATTATCAGCAGAGCCGTCAATACCACCTGCTGCCAAAAACCAGCTACCCTATCAAAAAAAAAATCGGAAAAATGAAAAAAAAAAATACAGTGAATATTGGCAAAACAAGAACAAAAAAAGAAAAGATGATAGTTGACGGCGACGAAGGATGCGGCTGACAACAAGCAAACGCTGCAATTTTGCAATTTGATTATTTTGCAAAGCAAAATATAGTATTCGCATATATATATATATTTAGAGGCAGAGAGAGAGAGAGAGGGGGAGAGATAGGGAGAGTCATTCAGAATGGCAAGGGTCAGGTGCAGAAGACAAGAAGAAGGGGCAGGAGGCGGGAGGCAGGATGCAAAGAGCAGAGAGCAGAGAGCAGCACCTGGCAAACGGTTGCCATCTCAAAAAACGGGTGACGTTGCTGACTGCTGTTTATTATGCGTAGCTCTGCACAACTTTTCCAAAGTAATAAAGCCACAAAAGTTCAACTTCAATTGAAATAAATTAATTTCAACATTCGGACTGACAGCGCCAACTAACTGACAATTACACACACCGCTCACACCCGCACACGCACACACACACACACACACACACACACACACACACACACACACACACACACACACACACACACATGCTCAGCGGTTGGCCCCGCTGCATGAAATAGTTGAATAACTTTTCACTTTTATACTTTTTTTTTTTGTTTTATTGTATTTTTGGTTTGGCTTGCTTGTGCTGCCTGCCTGCCTGCCTGCCTGCTTGCCTTTTGTTGTAAATGTAAAATAATAACGACAAAATTGCACTTTCAACTTTAAAAATTTTTTTCTTCTTCCTTTTTTTGCTCAAGAGGGCGAAAGGGGCGTGGGAGTCTAGGCTGCCTTTGTATGGCTCGCTCGCTCGCCCACACAGCGACTGTTTCTCCATCTCCATCTCTGTCTCTGGAGTGCTAGTTGGAAAGCGCGCCATTGTCTGTGCAAAAGTTGAATTAATCGCCACGTTGCCCCAACCATCAAAATACCAGGCTCTCCCTTCCCTCCACACTCCCTCGCCCTATCTAAGTCGACTGCTCGACTGCTCGTCTGCAACTGCAGTCAGACGCATACTTTGCACATAGTTTGGCTGCCTCAACGACTGTTTCATCTTGATTGATTACATATTTTACAAGTTATTGCACACTCCAAGAATCGGTTGAAGGGGGGGGGGGGGGACTAGTTGTGAGGGAGGAACTAGTCGAGAAATACACGTATTTATTAGATTTATGGCTTGGTTTCAATATGTCTGTCTGTCTTTATGTGTGTATTGTAATGGATTCTGGCAAGTGTATTCACACAACTTTTAATGTATTGGAAATAACTGATATATATCCGCACTCTTCACTTGCGATGTCTCCCCTCTCTCTCTCTCTCTCTCTCTCTTTTCATGTCTATCTATGGTGTGCTGTTGAATTGCAAAGGTAGTAAAAAGTAAAACTCATGTCGAAAGCGGTAAGCTGTGGCAATTGACTGAAACTGCCGGTTTAAATTAGAAAAGTTTCCACAATGTACACAAGATACACACACACACACACACACACATATACACATATACCGTCATAGAGCAGAGCAGACAATCGAGCGTGTTAATTTAATGGCAACATGAGTGAGGCGCTTTTCCTCTCTTATATGGCTGATATCTGTCATTTAGCCCAGGAACCCAAAATGTGCTTCATTATGACATGGTCATGCAATCGAAGCCACATTGTTTTCCCACATACCACATACTCAATCACACACACACACACACACATATATATGTAGTGGACTTTTGCCTTAATTGCATGCATACTTTACTATTTCATACTTTACAGTTTGGCTCTGTGTTGTAAACTGTTTTGCATATTAAGCCCAAATAGGCTTACACATACAAACACAATCGATAATTTGACAGCTTCGTTTATTGGTATTTTAATGCATTCACATCTAGATGGCTGCTGTGGTTACATTTACCAGATTTCGGACAACAACAACAACAACAACAGCAAAAAGTATAGTTTCATTGTTACACAATTATATTTTGAAGAATGTCACAGAACTTTTGGAAAACCTATCAATGGTAAAAATAATTTCTTCTTGAATTGAAATGTGGTTGGAAATTTCAATTGAAATTTGTTAGACAAATGTGAAAGCAAAGATATTTAGACACGGACAACAATGCAAACAATTCGCACAGAATTTGATTTCAGTTAGTAAATGCATTTTGATGTCAAAATAAATACAAATACAATTTGGTTAACACAAAGCTGATTTACGGAATTTATAGACAGTTCTTAGCTTTCAATTGTATTAGATTTGGCCAAAAAAAAAATCCAAATAAAAATCAATCTGACCTGACAAATATTTTCAATTTTAATGCCATACAAATATCTCTCTAGTTTGAAATGTTTAAAAAAATTTAAAAGTGGCATATATTTTATTATTATTTTTAACTAAATACCTTCCGGTTATATTTAACAATGGAATCATTTTTTTTTTGCCAGCTTTAAATTCCTATTCCACTCGTGAATTTTATGGATTATTCAAAACATATCTGTACAATTTTATTGGCTGACAGTTTAAGCTTATTTTACCATATTTGACTTGGAGTTTGTGAATGCGTTTCTGAATGCCACTTTTAAATGTTCATAAATTCGCCGCAAGTTCAGTTCAGATGTTGCCACTTTTTGTTGTTGTTGTTGTTCATAGAGTTTTTTATAGCATACTTATGTGGGGCAGGCGAGGAAAATCCATTTCACTTATACAGTGCACTTTTATGGCTTTGGCCACCAAAAATTTTGCACATTAAAGCGAACTTTTTAGCGTGACATATGTAAGCCATTGCCAGGCACTAGGCACACCCCCCACCCACTCCTACCACCCCCCGCACCACTAACCATTCATGCCACTAGATAGCATTGGAATTGTGAGAGGAGACCCATTGGACAAACACAAGTTGCACAAATACACATTTCATATTCATAGTCTGAGAGCTTAAAAGCAAAGAAATTAACTTCACAAAAGTTTGCACAAACGTTGGAAGAGAGTCGCCGTCGCCGTCGCCGTCGTCGTCGTCGTCGTCGTCGTTTCGTTGAGTTGTCGATGCGACGCCAAACACGGCGTATGTGTAATATTTGTTTTTATATATATATATATATATTTAGTATGTGAAATGTGTGTAACCCAAGTCGGATGTGAATTTTTAGTCACAGCCCTTGACGCAAAGCCTACTCGAAATGTTCTCCTCAACCTACTCGGTTCATCTCGTCCTTTCGTCCTGCTGGCTCCAGCAACACTATTTTGTGCTTAGTCGGCTCATCTGCATTTTATGGTCCAAAAATATCATCATCATTTTTTCGCATTTCATTATGTTCGCTATGGGTGTATGTGTGTGTGCACAGCTCGAAAACTTAGCAGTCTCATTTAGTATGCTTCATTTCATTATATGTCCCGGTTCTCGGTCTCCAATTCCCTCCCTCTAACTGCCTCTCTATGACTATACTTTAAAAATAAAATATAAAAAAACAAAAAAAAAACTCTTAACTTTCGCTGCAACCGCAAGCATTTTGGGCCACATTTTGTGGGCAATCCTTCTGCCTGAGCCTGCCGACAAACGGTGCGAGAAATTGTCCTCTCGTCAGTTTTTTTCTTTTTTTGCTTCTTCTTTTATTTGGCGCTTCTGATGTCGCATGCAATTTTTGTTTTCTCTCTGTGTGTCCTGCGTAGCAACTCCTTTGGGGCGCTGACTGCCTGGCTGCCTGGCTGGCTGCTTGTTAAGCTCGTCTATAGCTTTCCGCCTCGTTGTTGGCCCCACAAGCATCAACCCAACCAGCAACCCACCACCCACCGCACCTTTCTCCCTTTCTGCGTCACTCATTTTTTTCTCGTAATTTTCATAAGCAGCCGTTAGACGTTGGATTTATGTTTTTAAACGCCTTTTAATATGCGAGAGGATCTTCGCGCGCCCCAAACAGGCAAAAAAGAAGTAAAAAAAAAGGAAAAAACGGAACGCTGAACAGAGTAGAACACAAAGCCACTCGCAAATGCCGCGTAGCCAGCGTAGTCTCGTTGTCCTAGTCGTCCTAGTCGTCCTTTGCCTCCCTACGCGTTGGCGTGGCAGGGCGCAAATCCAGTGAGAATGCGTTTAAAAAAATATTATAATAATAACATTACGTAAATAATTGTTGGATGCTGCCGTTGCCACAGCTAAAGGCGCGACTGTGCCTCAAAGATGTAGATGTTGATGTGGATGTGAAAGGGGAAGGGGGTAGAGAATGGCAACACGCGCCACAGGAATAGCAACGGAAATCAGCTGCGTGTTGATAAGCAAAAGCAGGCGAGCGAGCCGTGAAAGGGAGACTGACTAAGAAGGACCTGCCTCCGGGCTGCGTCTTGTTCTGCTCAAGGCTTTCACACTCTGCGTGTGCGTGTGTGTGTATGTGTGTGTGTGTGTGTGCTGCCGTTTTGGTTGCGTATTATGGTGTGCTTTGCGGTTAGTCGCAATATCGCAGCGACCAAATCAAAAAGCACTGCAAAGTCGCATTACAAAATACACTAAGCTTAAAAAATGGAGATAATCTGGTAAATAAAAAATATCTGGAATTTATTTATATAAATGCATTAAAATATGAGGCTTAAGGCAATATATGTGTGGTTTTTATAATAATGAAATTTAACACTATTTTAACTTTGTTAAAAATAAACCAAAGAACAAACAATGATTTTTTTGATATGGTTAATCCTCTTAGCTAAACCACTGGATAAAATGGATTTTTGACCAAGTTGTGCACACAAAGTGTAGTTTTAGCCAAACCACATTGGGCACTCAATTTTGTGTAAGACCCTTATTTTTTTGGTAGAGTATTTTCGGAAGTAAAAAAAAAAAAACATAACATAGATGGGCACATTTGTAACTCTGTCTAACCGAGCGCAGCGGCAGCAAAATGTGCGTGTGGCATTTAGTAGGCAGTGGGGCAGGCAAAGATAAAGATAGAGATGGTGGCAGCAGCAAGAGGCCCAAAACAGTGCCACAAGCACCCAAATAAACACACGCACACCAACACACACACACACACACACAGGCTGAAACACTCATTGCTGTCGAAATTTTGTTGTCATCATCACTTTGCCGGCGACGCAATGAAAGCGAGGGAGTCACAGAAACAACTGTAACTGATGGCTACAAAAGGGGTGGTGGTGTGTGTTGCAGAGTTGGAGTTGGAGTTGAAGCTGACTGTCAGCCACAAAGTTATCTGCTTGCCACTTTTTCGTAATGTTTTCCACTTGCTCATGTTGTTATTGTTGTTGTTGTTGTTGTCATCTTCCGTTTTTAATTTCATCTGCCATTTGCTGCTACTTATGACACATCCTTTTGCCCAAAACCACGCACCACCCACCCAACTACCCGAATACTCCCCCCTCTCTATGCAATTCACAGCATTTTTTTTCATATATTTCTGTATTATTTTTTTTTATTTTTTTGGTAATAATTCTGTGTACTGGGTACTTACCTTGGGATGTGCACGTCGCGGAAAAGCTACTTTCGGGTCCACCTGCAAGCACAAAACAGAAAGAGAGTGAGCTCGAGAGAGAGAGAGAGAGACAGAGAGTGAGAGAGTGAGAGAGAGAGAGTATGCGTAGTGGTAGAAAATCGTATGCTTAATGACATTTAAATGAAAAAGCATTTCGAGCAACTCTTCATATTAATAGCCCAACATAAATCTTGCATAAGCCTGCATTGCGCATTAAGCGAGAATTACTCCTAGGAAGGATGGATGAGAAGGGCGGCGTTGTGGGTTGTGCTCGGTATGCTCCCCAACTTTGGAGCTGAGCACGCACGAATTAACGCTTAACAAATTGCACGACCAGCGGGCAGATGGAGGCGCCACCGCCTTCGACTCCGCTGCGTTCTCAGCATCCAATAAGCAGCGTCATTAAAAATAATTAAAAATCATAAAAATTCAATTTGAAGTGCCTTGGTTACTTCTTCTTTGCGGGCTGTCATTCACACACACACACTTACACACACACAAACTGACAGCGCTCAGCGTACTGACAGCTAGCGGTAAACCTCAAAGAGGCGGATGTGGCATGAGTGCTGCTTGGGTGTTTTTTTTTTTTGTTCTCTTTCTTCTGGAAAGCCAAATCTTTTTCAAGTGACTCTGAGCTGCATTTGAGTGCAAGTGCGGGAGTAGCTTAAGCCAATGCCGCAAATAAAATGGCAAATAAAATGAAGAGATATTGGCCAAGATAGTTGCTGCCGAGGGGGGCGGGGACGTGCGGATGTATTGTGAAATGAGAGAGAGAGAGAGAGAGAGAGAGAGCGAGGGAAACGAACGCAATATCCTCTGGCGATAATAATTCGCACGAAAATTGTGACAGGACGGCAGTTTGCTGTGTTGATTTCCTGTGTGCAGCATACAAAAAAACAACAGCAACAACAGCAACAACAGCAACAACAACAACAAGAACAACAAAACAACCAGCTAACCAGCCAGCCAACCAACAAAAACAGTAAGAGCAACATCGACGTTGAAGGGGCAGCTAACTGGCGGGAAATTGATTTTTAGATTAAAATTAAAACTAATCAGCGCTGAGTGGCAACGTCGACGTCGACTTTTTGAAAATACATCAGACCGAAAAAGCGTAACGAAATGAAATGAAATGAATTCGCATCGTTTTCAGTTTTCAGTTTTCAGTTTTCAGTTTTCCACTGCTGTGTTGTTCAGCCAAACGGAAACACGAAATCTGCACGACTGAGCCACACACACACACGCACACATACACTATAAACACACACATGTGTGTCTACATACAAAACTGCAGTTGGTTAACATAAAAAAAAAAACAAAAAACAAATATATACGAAAATAATATACATATAAATGATGGCTGCGCCTTTTATTTACAGTTGGCCAGCTGCGTAGCCATGAAAGAATGACCAACAAACACAGACAGACAGACAGACACACAAACAAAACAAAACAAAACAGACAGACAGACAGATAGACAGATGGACAAACAGTCAAACAGACAACACTCCGAGCAGCTTTAGCTAATTAAGCTAATGCCAATGCTGCGTATGCGTAATGCGAGAGCTGCCTTAAACCCGAAGCCATCTTCATCAGTTTCATGGCCATCAATCTAATCAAACTGACGTCATCAATCACATGCATTTAACCCGGTTAAGAGCTGCCCTACATGTATGTTACCAAATTCTTACAGTTTTGATAAAACTACCTTTTTGTTTTGCAACTGATTTGAACATTTTAATTATATTCATTTATTTAAATTAAATTTTGGAATTTACTAGCTTCATATTAATCAATGTCTTTATAAAATGAATTCTTATGATTTAGCTTTATTTAGATAGTTTTTTTTGTTTTTGTTGAATATTTCAAAACATTTACAACTTTAAAAATGTTTTGCAAATATAGAGACAAGATTTTGCCTTAATTAGATTGACTTCAAAGCGCTGCTATTTAGACTGATGTTAGGCAAAAATTTGCACAAAAAATAATAATGAATTATGTGAAAATATATAGCAGATCATTTGATGCACACGTCCACGAAAATCAGGAACACCTGCTCCACATAACAGATTCACTTAATTAAAAATTGTTTGGCATTTTCACACAGAGCCTGCTGCGAAAAAGTCAGGTTATTGTTTTATATTCTTTTCTACTATTTTTGCATGTGTTTTTTGATTTAATTTTTTTTTTTTTTTGGATTTTTTTGTTGTTTTAAACTGCTTTGATTTGCTGTTTTTGTTAGTTGCCTGTCATTGCTTTGAGTTTCTAATTGCTGTCAATAAAGTGAAACGACGGCAACGGCAACGGCAACGGCAAATTTATGAAGAGTGCGCGGCTCGTTCTGGCTTTGTGCAAATATTTTGCATTGCTGGTGGAAGTTTTTTGTTTGCGTCAACGACATGAGTTGGGTTCGAGTTACAATTTTTGGGTTTGAGTTTTTCGAATTTTGCAAAGTTGCGACAGATTTCCGTTCTGGTCATATGCATATAGTTATGTGTGTGTGTGTGTGTGCGAGTGTGCATGTGTGTGTGTGTGTGTGTGTGTGTTATTTCTTCTTTACCTTTTTGCCATCCAGCTCGTGTGTGCCTTGGGTAAGTACCTTATCTACGCTATTTGGATCGCTGAATGTGACAAAGCCAAAGCCCCTGCAAAAGAGAAAGAGAGAGAGATAGAGTGTGAGTGAGAGAGTGAGTGAGAGTTAGAGAGATGAGATGAATGTAAATATCAACAGACGGTTAGACAAGTTGCTTAAATATTTGACAAGGAGCTGCGAATAAACCTGAACTCAACTCGACTCACGACAGCACGTGCGCCAATTAGAAGCTCAAATTACATCAAAATATTGGCTAGCAGTCTGACTTGACTGGTTTAACTTTTTCCGGGGGACTTTGCCTACAACCCAATTGCCAGCACGGCTCAAAACGAGCGTCTAATGCTCGACCTGACAGACGCTTACAAGCCATTACACACCGAGTGAGATAGAGAGAGAGATAGACACAGAGAGAAAGAGAGAGAGAGATAAACGCATACACGTAACAGTTCTTCCCCCCGTGTCGTGTTGTGATAAACTTATTCTTGTTAAATATTTAATTAAAATGCTTATTATCTCGCACTGCATTTTAATGAGTCTCCCAAGCCCATGTAACACAGTCAGTGATGCGGGATGCGGCGAAGGGGCAGAGTCGGGGCAGATTCGGGGCAGCTGGGGAAGCACAGACCAGCCAAAGACAACAAACCAGCTCAGAGATTTTTGGCTGTATGGTTGTGTTGCCAAGCCATGCCGCTGTGTGTGTGTGTGTGTGTATGTGTGTGTGTGTGTGTGCACGATTATGTTTATTTGAGTTTTGGCACTTGGCAGCGACGCTTAACGATGCGCCAGGCGTTGCTGCTTCAGGACTCCTTTTAGCTTCAACATCTTTTGGCATCCCAGACACAGCAGCCACAAGCGCTCCTCGTGTATTTATCTTGCTCTTTTAGGCGCTTCACAAGCACACTCACACACACACACACACACACACACACACACACTCCGAACAGCAACTACAACAAAAACAACCGCAAGCACAGACAGTAATTAACGTCGATTCTATTGCAATTGTGGCGATTGTTACGGTTTTGATTATACCACTTTCTCTGTCTCTGTCTCAGTCTCTCTCTCTCTGTTCCACACCCCCCCCCCCCCTCTCTGTAAGTGGGGCAGCTGAACAACTGCTCCTTGTCCACTTGGCTTTTTATTGCAAGAACTTTGTGTACACAAATTGCTATGCAATAGCAACAATAACAATTGCAGCTACAACAACAACAACAACAGCAACAACAACAACAACAACAACAGCAATAACAATGTTTGCTTGTTGCAAATTTTATAAAAACAATTTGCATATGGAAAAAGGTTGCGGCACAATCGGATTGCATTGCAAAATCTAAGCTTGAGCCGGCTGCGTGGGTTTGGAATGCTCGCAAATCGTTGTTCTCGGCACCGCCTGGCACATATTAAATAAACATTTCAGTTCGTATTTATAGACGGAGCAATTTGTGCAATGCAATTGCTAGAAAAGAGGCCTACGATGTTAATATTGATTTAAATGTGGGCGGCGACCCCAAAAATGGGCAGTCTAAGAGTGGGCGGGGTCTTTGTCTACCACCAAGTCAAGTGGGTCACACAAAATTGCCAAAACGGAAAGTGACACAAAGTTGAGGCACACAGAGACTGTTGCAATGTCTCCATTTCCCCCTGTTCTTCTCTCTGTCTCTCTGCCTCTCTATCTCTCTCACTCTTTTTATAAATGTAATGATTTGTTCCATTGTCTCGCTCTCTTTCTCGCTCATTGTCTCTCTCTGTCTTCGAGTGAAAAGCCACAAATTTACAAGGCAAAACTCAAAAATAATGTGTCTCCTGTGTGCAATTTACTCACAAATTCAGATTCAATTTATGCAACTCGAGGCTGGGCAAGCAAAGAGCACAGAAAAAAGATCCGAGACAGCAGACAGGACCTGGATAACAACGGCAAAAGTGTGTGTCTGCATGTGTGTACTGTGTGTGCGTGTGTGTGTGTTTTGTGACAATAAAATGCAAAACAACAACAAACAGCAATATTAATGCGACCAGAACATACTCTACACAAGAATTATATCTAGATATCGAAAAGGTTTCGAATTTAAAAATTTCTCCTTAAGTTTATCACAATAATAGAAAAGTTGAACTTGCATTAATAACAACAAAATTAATCAATCAAAATTAATTAAGTTAAAATTCCTTGCAATGCTTTTTCATTACCCCATTTTGACTGACTGAGATTAACAGCTTAAATGACTTTAAATTCTTGAATTATCTTCGCTAAATTGAATTTGGCTCATTAAAAACGAAAAGCTCATTGAACAAGTTTTCAGCTTAACTAATTTTATTTATTCAACTCTTACTCAAATTTGTCGTATATATTTTAGAGAAATTTATTTTATTTTTATCACTGTGCACACTCTATAAAATGAATATAAATCTGATGGTTTAGGTGTAATTCAATTATGCTCAATAAATACAAGAAGCAAAATGATTTATTTTATTTAAATGATTTTAAACTAAGCAACTCTCAATTTTGAAGTTATGTTGCAGAAATATCATTTTTGTCTGCAGGCAGAACATTTTTTGAATTTGGCAGAATCAAACAAATAGATCAACTGCTTTAAATAATTGTTATTTATTTCCATTGTTTTAGCTTCTCATTTTAATTCAACTAAATTATATTGTTCTAGCCATAAAACGCAGAGTCTCTTTAAGATGAGCTGCTTATTGTATTAAAGCGCAGTTTACCCCTTGGATTGTGCCTACAGGGTGTTTAGTTTCACAAACACACAGAGATGCCGACTAAGGGATCTGGAAACATGCAGCCAGCCACTGGCCACATGGAAGGTGAAGTGGGTGGTTTGGTTGCTCTGTGCCTGGGATGTTGGTTTGGTTTGGCGTGGCTCGGTTTGATGTTGCTATTGCTGTTGCTATTGCTGTTGCTGTTGCTGTTGTTGGTTTGTTGGATTGTTGCTTGTTGAATTTTATAAAGCCGTTTCAGAATGCTAATGAGCGCACGCACAAGCTGCTAAGGTAAGCAGCAGTTGGATGTGGGCAACTGCGATGGGAGTGGTCGGGAGGGGGGGCATGGCAATCATGTAACACACACGCCGCAAACACGTAGCAGCATCTACGAGGCAGCCTCAAGAGTCGCAGCAGTGGCAGTGGCAGCAGCAGTGGCAGCAACAGTGGCAGCACTGGCAGCACAGTTGCAAGGCAACTGAAAGCAACATAAAAGTCTTATTTGAATTGGCATGCAGAGCTTGAGAAAGTTTCCTAGAAGCAGTCAGATCCTTGTTGCTGGTTATAGTTGCTGTTTGCATTCGATGTTGCTGATTGTTGTAGTTCTTAGCTGCTGCTGCTGCTGCTGCTGCTGTTGTTGCCATTTGCTGGCTTACGCACAATTTAGCAAAACAACTTGCATGTATTTAGCCTATGGGTTTTCTTGTTTGCTGCTCCTGCTGCTGATGCTGCTGCCTCGACTCTTGCTCCTGCTGCTGCCTCGGCTCCTGCTCCTGCCCCTGTTGCTGCTGCTGCTGCTGCTTGATGAGGCCGGTAGCAAAACCAGAGAGAATCGCCAGCTGAATGTGTGTGCACTTTGGCTAGTCGCTTGGTCTCTGCGTGTGTGTGTGTGTGTGTGTGGCATGCTGACAGTCTGGCAGGCAGCTTGCGTCTTGGATTACCGTAAATAATCTAACTAAATGAGTTACCAAACGGTCAAAGTTCAGTCAGAGGTGTTGTCAAGAGCCAGCTTGTGTATCTGTGTGTGTCAGTCTCTGTGTGTGCGGATGTGTTGCAAAACTAAACGCCAACGGCCAAACTAGAGATAAGCGTTTCTCCCCACCTGCCCTCATTCCATCCCTCCACCCACCACCACCCCCCCCCACACAAACAAAGGCAATGAAGATAGTCCGTTAATACTCGCTTACTGGTTTGCTGGCAGGCACACTGAATACGATATTTGAAACCCACAAATACACATGTCCAACCCAAAGTAGTTAGAGTGAGACAGAGATAATGTGCCCCGAAGATTGCGTACGGGTATGCACATTTAGTATACTGATACTAGATTAGCCCAAAATGTCCCAGAGGACTCTTAACTCTGAGGTAATTGCACTCCGCTCGATAGGTATTGAATGCAAAGAATGTGAGTCCCTACACATCTCAAAGGGGGAAGGTGGTGGGGGGGGGGGGACTATATTCCGTTCTCAAGTACAATAAATGTTGGTATTTCAATATAAATATAAGCACTTTACTCGGCATCATATGGAACTTAACAATTGACAATCGTTTTTGCAAATAGTTTCAGTGTTGGCCAATTTATGACTTAGCCAAATCATGACCATTTCTAATATTACTTTTGGATGCTTCCTTTTAATATGAATTTCGAGGCAGAGTCGCGTTTTTATTCTTAAATGTAATGAAATATATATTATATATTATACAGATGTTAAATCAAGACTCAGTTTTGGTAAAATTATGGCTCTGAAAAGTCTTTTTGAGCGCACAATTTAAGCCTGCACATCGAGCCAGAATTTCGATGCCAACTTCGAAAAATTTCAACCCCCGTACAAGCACTTATTGAGAGTATAATTTGTGTCCAAACAGAGAATAATTATGATATATAGTGGCAAGATTAAGCTCACACTTCACTTCAATTATAACCCAGACATAATGGCCAAATGTTAATAATTCAGCTAACCTGTCCAAAAGCTGGCAAGCTACTATGAAATAATCTCAATGGACATGCAAAAGCGGACAAGTGACGACTATGCTTGCATTGACGCGTGGCACACACACATACACAAACACATGCAGACACACACATGTACACACACAAGAGTATTTGTTGCAACGTACAATGTACTGTTTATTGTCACCATTTGTTGCAGCCGTCGCCTGTCAAGGCTGCAAGCGCATTGAGAACATTAATGGCAGCCGCAAGTCATGCCCTCAACCTTAACTAAAACTTGCAACTTGCTGTTGCAGTTGCCTTTGCCGTTGCCTTTGCTGTTGCCGTTGCCGTTGCCATTGCCTTTGCTGTTGCTGCTGTTGTAAGCACGACGAGAGGCAGCCAAAGTAGCTGACGGCTAACAAAACTTTAAGAGCGAGACGGGCGGAGAGAGAGAGAGAGAGAAACAGAGGCAGCGAGTGAGGCGGCCGAGAGGACGACGACGCATATTCAAATGACTTTTTCGTGTAAAAATTGCAGAACAAAACAAAAGCGCCCAAACAATTGCCAAGGAATGCAGCTCAAGATGCACAGCGAGCGAACGTCTAAGGGCGTTGAGGCTGAGGAGGAGAAGGAGGAGGAGGAGCAGGAGGTTAACTGGACTGGCTCTGGTGGCACTTCTAAGCTTTGGCTACAGTCAACGTCAATCCCGAGCGCACTAACAAGCACTTGCAGCTGCCTCGCCTCGCCTCACCTCGCCAGGTCTCACCTCACCTCCCCTTGCCACGCCTCGACTGAGTACGCCAAGACGCTCTGCTGCCTCTTTTTCTCTACCTTTGGCGACAACGATGCTTTTGTGGTGCTTCCTACACAGTGTGTTTTTTGTTGTTGTTCTTGTTGTTTTACACTTTTTTTTTGTGCACCAGTACCCCGCGACCCCCCCCTGGTCTTACACACACCCCCTGTGCTCGTCCAGCTAGCTGTCGTGTGAAGTGGGGCCGCGTGCATGAAACTTTCACAAGTGGCTTCCTGCCTTGGATGGGCAACCCTCCTCCCGCCCCTCCCCAAACCCACTCCTCATCCTTATTCTCTCGCACTTTATAAGCCTATGGACGCCCACGCCCATTTTGCACGTTTTTATGCCTTTGTCTCGTTGTCGTTGTCGCTGTTGTTATTGTTGTTGTTGTTGTTGTTGTTGTTGTCGCTTGCCTGGGCACCAAAATGCATCCTTGAACACGCACACTTAACTGGGCCTGCGTGAGTGCCAAGCTGCTCTGGCAGTTGAGCTACTCAACAAAGCAGGGCCCCATTTTGCAACAACGGGGGGGGGGGAGGACAGCACAATACACCAAAGTCGGCTAACCGCCTCCAAGTCGTCACCGGCTCCTTTAAGACCCGGTCTCGGTGCGTGCCCTTGCGTTGATATGACACCCCACCGCCCACCCCACCCGTCCGTCCGTCTGCTCCATCACCCAGCCCAGATCGACTTGGCTATCTATGCGGGTCGTTGGTAATTTGATTAATCCAGCGAATAGAAAAAAAAAAAATATATATATATATATAAGGAAAAGATGTGGCGGTCCCATTGGTCTCTCTCTCTACTTGCAAAAGGGGTTTGGTTTGCGTCTTTGGTGTCCTCCTGGCTAAATATTTAAATGGCCGGGCCATTATGAAAATTTATCGATTTAGTGACAGTTTAAGGACACACATTATGGGCGCCCATTTGTTATGTTTTTATGGTTCGTATGCCTGCTGCTAATGTCAATTTTGAGTGTTGCCTTCTTTTGTGACGCGATGCAGACATTAAATTCTTCTTCCCTCTGTTGTTGTTGTTAATGTTGATGGGTCAGGGGAGGATGGGGAGGATTGGGGCAGGGGGCACATCATTTAGTTGGCCCTCTCTGCGACGAAAAGGTAACTTTATTTTATAATTCATTTTATTATTATTATTATTATTATTATGTAAAAGAGCTGTGGCAAAGCAATTACAGTGGTGTGAGAACTCGTAAAAAAAAATATAATAAGTTTACAACATTATTCAATTGACAGCACGACTTAAACATATCCTGCACTTGCTGCTGAGTTATGTTGTCATATGAATTAATCAAAATTATAATTTATTTTTACAAGTATTATACATTTTCATATGGCTTTTAGAATGAATGGCAATGCTAAAATTTGATATATTATTATGTATTTTTTGACATTTTATTTGTAACTCCTCCAAAAGAGGTCAACTCAAAGAATCATTATTAAGCTATATATGTTTAATAAATCATATTTTATATCTTTTTTCTAAAATACTATTAATTAAACAAAACATCTGTTTTTGTGTAAATTAATCCTTTTACTAAATGCATAACCAGCTCAACAGCCATTTAAGAACTCAAACAACGAATATATATATATATATATATATATATTTATATGATATGTGTTATCTGTAGGACATGTCAGACACAATATGCCCATTCAGATATAGGCATAAAAACAAATCGCTGGGCATACGAGTATTTTACTTTTTTTGGGGGATTTCTTTATAAAAGTCGCGTCGAAAAGAGGCGGCCAAAAATACAAACATAAAATGCGCATAAAAACGCGCAGAAAGCGCATGAAATAATCAACAGTAACAATGCTGCCAGGCTGAATGGCAGCAAGGGTGACCAGGGACACCAAAAAAAAACAAGGGTGGGAGGCGTCAGTTGGCAGGTTGTGATGCTGTGCGAGTACATGTACACACACACACACACATGAGTTGACAACATCCGAGTGTGCGACTGACATCTCAACAAGAGCGGCAGCAAACAAACAACAAGAGGCAAGGCAACTGTGGCGGGTGTGGTTGGGGGTGCGGGTTTTAGGGGCACCAGGAGGCAAGTCCTAATGGTCTTCGTTTGTTGCTGCCACTGTTTGAAGCTGACTGCTGCTACTGCTGCTGTGCGGCTGACTGATGTTTGCCACATCCAACGCCATAATTAATGATGAAAAATTGCTACACACTCGCACACACAGCCAAACACACAACATATGCAGTTGAGTTGAGCTACAAAAAAAAAATCGAAAAATAAAAACGGGAAAAAAAAAATATATATATATATATATATATATAGATGTATATACATATGTGTAAACCCATTTGGCATTGTGCTGCAAATTAACATGAAAAGGGCAAAGCGTCGTTGCCAAAACAGCCGTTGACCAATCGTCAAGTGGTCAAGTGTGAGTTCAGGTCCTGAACACAGGGATCAGCATCAGCAGCAGCAGCAACAGCAGCTGCCAGGAGTGTGAGACTAACTGAGCCAGATGAAGGTCAGCATGCGGCGGGTTGAGGGAGGCTGCTGCTGCTGCTGCGGCTGCTGTTGGTCCAGTTGCGACATGACAAACACAATGCTCAAGTGAGCCACTGAAGCGTCGAGCGGATGAGAAAGGAGGGCGATTAAATTGAGTTAATTATGGCCACGTTTTTGGATTGCTGTGGTAAGTGTAATGAGTGATTTGAAGCTGCCACAACAGAGTGGGAAGCGCCAAAAGTACTGATGTGAAACAGAAAATTATTGCGCTATATACAAAACGCTCATAAATAACACTAAAGTTGCTGTGGAATTTTTGGGGTAATCTGAAAGCCGAAATTATAACTTATCCTTAAGTGGCAATCAAAAGGATAACGCCTAAAGGGGGGCCCCTTTTAATACAGAAATGTATATTTGCAGTTATGCATTTGTGATATGTGTTTTGTAATTACAAAATCATTAGCCAAACATTCAACTGTAAACTGTACAATTTTGCCACAAACAATTTGCCTCGTTTGACACTAACTGAAAGTGATAATTAAATAGCAAAATGTTAATGTTAAACTAGCTTTGAATGCTTCACATAGATGAGCTAATGATAATTTAATTTCAGTTAGCTTTGTATTCAACCCATTCTCTTGAATTGATTGAATCACATATTCAAATTCCAACTCATTTGCTGATGATGTGCGACTTTAAGGTCAGAAAACACACACATGCTCCCACACACACACATACACACGCACATACACAAATTTCCACAAGGCAGAGCAGACTGTAAATGTTTATAAATTCTAAACATTTAATGGTTTTGAAAGTGTTTCGTGTTGTGTGTTTACTCTTCGACAAGCATTTCTTATCTAAGACCCCCTTAAAAATTTATGTGCAGCATTGTGCTTCTGAATTATACACCCTTCCCCCCCCCCCCCCCAACAAATCCAGGTAAATTTATACACACACATATATATAAAACATTCGCTGAGCGTCCAGCATATAAATAAAATACCAATTTTGCCGCGTGTACGAAAAACGAGCAAACTGAAAATGCAAAAGATTTTCACTTAGTCGATACTAAAACTCCCTCATTGCCCAACAATTATTTATAAATATTGTTTATAGATAAAAAAAAACAATTGCTTATAAAAACTCTAAAAAAAACTGTATTGATTTTTATAAATAATTTAATTTATTTATTAAATCTAATTGCTTTTAATAATGCAAGCGAAAATTACCTTTAAATCATTAACAAATTTACCAAGCAAATATCTTGTTTTAATATAAAATAAAAATAAAAAAACTTGTGCAACATGAGAAAGTTTTTAAATAGGCTTATAAACCGTTTTATATATATTTTTTTTTAGTTTCGCAATAAGTTGTACAGTTAGTTATAACCTCCATAACTCAAATACCTGCCTCTGACACTGAACTACTTAAAAAAAAATAAACAACTTTTATTCGCCAGCACATTTCACATTTCATTATACTTTTTCCCAAAGGTAACTAGAAACTTGACCTTTTTTTTTGCAGCGTTGTAAGTTGCTGCGTTGCAAGCTGCATGACAAATGTTATGAGACTTGGCAGCCAAATAGCGAGGGCATTAAAAAACATTAACAAGAGAAAGAAAAATTTTACTTAATTGCCATGTACAAAAATGCGTAAGGTAGCAACTGACGCCTCTTTGTACCAAACGCAACCCAACCCAACCCAACCACATCTTTCGTGCCACACCAGCCATAAAGGGGTGTTAGTGTTGTTGTTGCTGCTGTTGTTGCTGTTGCTGCTGCTGCCGTTGCTACAGGCGTATTTGTGGGTTTGCTTGTGGTTGTTGGTTGGTTGGTTGGTTGGCTCCAGAGCCAGCACCAGCTTCAGCTAGAGCTCTTGGGTCTCGGGGTCTGTGCTTGGCGTGCGTGCGCCGAGCGATATAATTTATGTTTCAATAACTTTCGAAACTCATTGAAAAGTCGCTTATGTTTGCTTCAATGGTGGCAGGCAACAACAACAACAAGAACAACAACAACAATCAGCAGTAGCATCAGCAGCAACAACAACAACAATGTGCATGAGAAGAATGTTAAAAGTACAACAATAAATTGTTTGGATTTACTTATGGTGCTGATGTAGGGTAGCAGCAGGCAGGGGGCGTACCCCATACCACCCCACACCCCCGCCCAAAACATTACTACAGCTGCCATTTGCCATTTTACTCAATTTTTATTGTTGTTGCACTTCAGCGACCCGCTTTTGTCTCTGCCGCTGCGACAACAACAACAACGGCAACAAAAAAAAAACTCGCTTAAGTTGCAAAAGTTTTGCTATTTTTTGTTCACAATTTCCCTTCAGTTTTCACCTCCTCCTCCGCCTACCCATTTATCGCATCTAACGTTTGCTGAATGTGTTTTGTTTGCCATTTGCTTTTGCCCTGAAGAGCGTTTTTTTTTTCATTTCATTTCATTTTCTTTTTTTTTTTTTGTTGTTATTTTGTTGTGTTGTTGTTTTGTGTATTAATTCTATTTTGCTGTTGTGCTGCTTTCATTTTGTGCTTTTAAATTTATTTGCAAGTTTTCTAATTTGTACTTCACTCCATTTTATTGTAATATACAATCTCATTTGCAAACAGACAAAACAACAGAGACTGAAATTGAGAGTGTGAGAGAAAGAGACGGAGAGTGGAAGTGTGTGTGTGTGAGAGAGAGAGAGTATAGAAGTGCTGCCATATCGTAGCCCATGTATCTCAATCTATTCTGGCGTTCTATCTCTAAGCCAGCAACAGGCACACACACACTGACACACACACGCACACACACCCACACATAGAAGGTGTCGCCTACAAGTATGCAATGCTTTCTTTGTCTGCCCTGGTGCGCATATTTATTAACCGCACTGTTGACTCTCGCTGTGGCGGCAACACCAGCAACAACAACAATAACAACAACAACAAGAGCAACAACAACTTTGTGTGCAGCTTGTTGCTGCTGCTGCTGCTGCTGTTGCTGTTGCTGTTGCTCTCAGTTTGAATTTTGTTGTCGCACCTTTTCAGGAATTCTGTTTACATTTATTACTTTGCGCAAGTTTAAGTGAAAAATTTCCATAAACATTCTTTTAAGCGACATAAAGTTTTTATTAAATTTTGCTAGAAATCCCTGACACGATGATATCAGCAACGACATCGAGCGACAACGCCAACAAATAGAGCTGCGGAATTTACAACTACATGGAGCCTTAGATTTTGTCACATCTCCACCCACATCTCCGCCCTTTCACTGCCTGTTCTGTCCTTGTTGCCAGTCGCTGTTGCTCCTGCTCCTGCTGCTGCTCCAGCTGCTGCTGCTGCTGCTGCTGCTCCTGCTGAAACTGCTAAGACACAAGCCAATGGAGCTGCGGAGTTGTTAGTGTTGCCAGTACTCGGTTGTTGTTTCTGCTGCACGCAGTTCATAAAAATTCTGCCAGCCAACATGACATGCACAAAGGCAAAGGACACACGGCAACAGCAACAGCAGCAGCAGCAGCAACAGCAGCAACAGCAGCACCAGCTGTAGCTCTAGCTGAAGAATGTGGCATAAAGTTTGCGAACAGCGAGGCGCTTGTTAACCTGAGCAGTTGTTTTGTGTGTGTGTGTGTGTGTGGGTTTGGTTCTGAAAAAGTCGAGCACAGGACATTAGACGAAATTCAATTAAAACAAGGATATATTTGGCTCTGGCATGCCATTGCTGCCCATTCCCCTTGCTCTTTCCCTCTTCTTTTCTGCAACAGAGGAAAAAAATGCGCTTAACTTTTGCGCGCGCTTCATTTGGCGTGTGCTCAAATTGCGCATACGCCGCGTGTGCCGCCATAAAACGCTTAATTTGAGTGACAGTGAGTCACACACAGACACACACACACACACAGTCACATACACACTCATCCACACACACACACACACACATACAGTTACGCACTATTTTCGAAGCTGTCAGTCTCGAGACTGTCGGGGTTTTATTTTGCGATTATCGCAGCTCAAATTCAATTGCAATTGACTCATTAAATGGCGCTCATTATTCATACTGTCCGCAGAAACCAGCTAATTTACGTTAAGCATTTTTCAATAAGCTCGGAAAGAGGCAAAAATGGGCCAAACTGGCTGTGTTTGCAGTTAACCAAAAGCGGAGCAAAAACCGCAACAAATGACAAACGATTCGCATAAATACAACACAGCAGCAGCAGCAGCAAAAGGGAGATGGACAGGGGAGTAAAAGGGGCAGTTTGTTACCAGGACACAAAAAAAAATATATTTATATATATATATATATTTATATACATTTACTCTTACATGCATAAAGTAACATTCAGCAATGTAAAGAGAGGATAAAAAACAAAAATGCAAAATAAAATCAATGAAAATTAAAACCAATTAGCGGTTAACCAAACTGTTCAAATTTGGAAATGGATGCAATCGTGCATGGTCATAAACAACAACAACAACAACTCAAAGCGGGGGAATGGAAAATGGTTAGTCGAAAGAGCAACGAGATCCGACAAGGGTCAATAAAAGAGCTGGAAAGGTAAAAATGCGGTCACCGAGATTTACCAGAATAATAATCAATGTCTGGTTAAAGCCAAAACAGGCAAAGCATGAAAACTGTATTACGAAGTTTTTGGCTAAATGATTTTTAATTGAATTTACATATATAAATATTTATTTATAACTGATTTGTGTATAACGAATATAACATTTATGGAATACATCAAACACACTTCAAACTTTAAACACCGATAAATGTGAAACGATTATCAAGTAGCAAATAAATTGGAATTGCTTTTCTGATAATTCGATATATTTTTTGAGTAAAATGCCAATCGAAAAGATTTAAAAAAAACTTTCTATTGTTGCTGTCAGTCAACACTTGCCCAAAACTTCTTGTCAAGCAACTGTTGGAATATTCTGATGGCTTTCGGTTTAAAATTTTAGAGCCTTTGATATGTGTCGAGATTAACATTTTGATTTGGGTTTATATTATTTAGAAACTCACCTGGATCTGCGCGTCGTGGGATCCTTCATGACCATTGCCTCGGAGATGTCGCCGTAGCGTCCAAAGTAATCGCGTAAGCTCTCTGCGAATAAACAAGCAAAACAGTCGAACAACAATGATGAAGGATCAAGTGTGGGTTTTTGTGGTAAATATTCAATAAGATTGGAAGTTTGAGAAATGTCAGGGAGACGTCATCAAACATGTTTATGTGGCCCAACGAAATCACCGCAAAACGAAAGTTACTAATTTTTTCTGCTTGTTTTTTTTGTTTTTTTTTTTTTTTTTGGTTACGGTCTTCATAAAAATTCGCGCACCATAAATAAATGACGTCGTCTGTGGAGCACACAAAACCCAACTCCAAAGCCAATTGCTGGACATTATTCACATGCACACGCTTCAAGGCTGAACAATAACAAAAACCAGCAGCCATTTCGTGCCGTGCCTCTTGCCCCAAACTGCGCGCGTTTTGCCACTGCCGCTGCTATCCCACTCTTGGCTATATTTGCCACGGCAGCTGTTGTCTGCGGCTTTTGCCAAGCTAATCTGGCAGCCAGAATAAGCGCACTTCAGAGTGGCACGTACGCACACAAACGCAAAACTGAAGTTATTTCAACAAAATTGCCAGACAAACAGCGTGCAATGGATGGGGGGGCGGGGGTCCGAGGGTGAGAAGGGAAGTAAGGCTGCTGCTGATGTTGATGCTGTTGCTGGGGCCCAGTTACCCGATTTAATGCAGCAAAAAGCCGATAAAGTCATCTCCGCCAAAAGCTGGCAAAGAAAACCCTAATCCAGTCGACTGGATGCGCAGCATTCGCGTCATAAATTCAAACTACAATAAAAATTCAATAAAACAAACGATTTTTTGCCACACCAAACACAGTCACACACACAAACACAAACACACACGCAGCAGCAGCAACAGCAACAGCAACAGCAAATAGCAACTAGTTGCGCTTGTGGCAAGCAAACACCAACACCAACAACAACAGCAGCAGCAGCAGCACTGTTGTCAGCGTGTCTGTCTGTGTGTGTGTGTGTGTGTGTGAGTGGGGGTGGCATGCAACGGAACGAAACAAGTCGGAATGCGTTGCGTGATTTACATAAGTATGCACAATAATTATGAACAATAAAAAACAATTTGTTTGCTTATGACAGTTTCGGTGGCCATAAATAACAGGCAACAGCAACTGGCGCAAGTGCAGGACGACAACGAGGACGGCGCTGGGAGACGCAGCAGGAAGAGGAGTAGCCGGTGGAGGCAATGAAAGTGGCTTTGATTCGGTTGTGCTGTCCTCGCTATGCGTGTGTGGCATGCAAATTGATGGCAACACATACCCTTTTTCCCTCTCTCCCTCTCTCTTCCCCTCTCTTTCTCTCTTTTGACGTCTTTTTGTGTACACCGTGTGGTATGTGTAATGTGCTCGCTACACTTTAAGTTTTAATGGGGCGGCTCGCTCGACATTTGAAATTGAATGGCCTGCCAATTAGCTGCAGGTGTAGAGCATGTCAGCAAAACTTTATACCTTTCTATCCAATACACACACACACACCTACACACACAAATATATTTGCATTTACATGTTGTGCATAAAGTGGCAAAAAGTTAAGTTTTTGAGTTATGCCCAATTTATGAGCTGTCGCCGCCAGTTGGCTAGTTTAGTTAGTTAGTTCTTTGTATTGTTCTGTAGTTTAAATGTGAAAAAAGTGCTTAACACTTTTGTTTTTTAGTATTTTCTCTAGGCACTTGCAATTACTTTTCACAATTTGAAAGTGTGTGTTACAAAAGTTATCAAGTTTTGCATATTTAAACTGGCACAGAAACTGCAGCTAAGTAAAATGTTTCACACTTGCAATTCGACTTGTTATTTAGCTTGCAAATAAATCAAATTCTTTTTCAAGTTTTAAATAAAAGATTTAAGAAAGATTTGAGAAGTGAGTCTCCATAAGATTTTAGAATCATGGATGCCGTTTAATGCCCTTTTGTGGCTGGAACTCAAGTTAGAATTCAGTTTTCAGTTCAGTTTTAAATATTATTCAAATCACCATTTTAAAACAACACAAAATTAGCATAAGAGTCTGCACTAAAAGTTCGTTTCCATTCTGCCAAAAACTGAGCACGAACTGATTTGAGGACCATCCCATCCACCAAAAACCACTCACCTGCTTCAAACATGTGTCACATAGAAAACCTTCTGACTGAATTCACTACCAATAACTCTGGCTTCGTTGCACATGTGCCAAAATGAAAATCGTGTATTGGGAAACAGCTCCATTTGTCTCCTCTCCACTCTCTTCACACTGGCACTGAGTGTGTGCGGTTGTGTGTGTGTGTGTGTGTATGTGTGTGCGCCCAGCTCATAACTCAATCAACTGCCCGAAATTAACTGTCCGTCAACCTTTCATTTACCTTTGTAGCCCCTGTTTTTGTTGCTGTTGCTGCTGTTCGCATTGTGCATTGTGCATTGCAAACTATTCGTTTCGTATAGCGACAAGCAATTCGCATACCCAAATACCATTTCGCCCAATTAACCATTTCACATTTCTCTCAGTGCACACACACACACACAAACACACACACACACGCAGCCCACTCAGAAATCACACCATTCCTGCCTCCTCTATCAGCACTTGGCATGTTCATTGCTGCGCTTTGTTCGCTGTCCGCCGCTGCAAATCTCATTTTTGAGTGACAGCTGCAAAGTTTGTTTTGCATTTCATATTTGCGCGTTCTACTCTTTCCCTCTCTCTCTCTCTCTCTCTCTTTATCGCTGTTGTGTGGGTGCTTAGCGGCAAATGTCACTTGACCGGCTGTCAGTGGCCACCCCACCCCCCACTCCCAACTCCCCGCTTCAACGCACACACACCCGCATCATGACCAATAGAAAAGCTAGCAAACAAAATAAATGCGCACATGCATAAACTGTAAATGCGAATAAAAACGCAGAGAAATAATAAAAATACAAAGCGAAGGATGAAAACAACGGACAGCAAAACAAAAAAAAAAGTGGACAACAAATTAAAACGCGGCAAAATAAAATTAAAATTTATTTGCTACAGCAACGAGCGAAAAAAAAATCACAAAAAAAGCGAGTGAGTGAGTGAGATGGGGAGAGGGAGAGAGTGAGCGAGTGAGAGGTCAACAAAAGTGGCAACAACGACAACAAAATATATATTGTTGTAACGAAGGCAGAAGCCAAACTTGGATTTAATTAAAATGTTTACCACAGTCATTTCATTTTCATAGCCAGCAAACATAAATTTTGAAACGCACAGCAACAATAACAACAACAGCAACAACAACAACAACAGCTGCAACAACAACAACATTGCTGACAACCACAAAGCGAAACAGCTGCAAGAAAATGCCCCGAAAAACCATTAAGCTTGGCCCCAACACACTCCCACACACACGCACACACTCAAACACACGCCCTATACTAACTGAATATAAATACCGTTATGAAGCCAAACTCTCAATTTTGCCAATTTTGATTGTTGCAGTTAGTAAGCAACATTTTGCCTTCTAAACAAAAATAATACAAAATTTTGCAGGTAATTAGTTCAAGCAGCTACCAAACACACACTCACACACATACTCACACACCCACTTACGCACACACAGCTACATATATAAACAGCCATAAACATGCATACTCACGCACACATGCTTAATGTCAGTATTTATACCAAATCCATTTAGTAAAATTATTTATAAGAAAAGTCAACTCTAGTCAACTTCTCATGGTTATGACCCACTCTATTGCACGTTCTGGCCAAAACCCAAATCCGAATCCCGTTTGCGGTTGCAGGCGTATTAACCCCTTAACGTTACACCCATTTCCCACACACACACACACACACTCCTGAACCCACCCCGTCAACACCCCACATGGTTGTGTGTCAAAAGCACAATGCTGAAACCATAAATTTATGTGCTTTCTATTGTTTTTGCCAAAGAAAGCGGAAGTTGTGTGTTTCTCTGTGGCAGAGCTAAGCCAGCCAACAACAACAACTACAACAACTACAACACTACAACAACAACAACAATAACAAAAGCAACACAACAAAAGCAACACACAAAACAGTGCTAGAGAAAAAAAGGTGTGCGCTTAGGGATTTCAATCAATTGTGAACCAAGGCAAAAGGCAGCAACAAAAACCAAAGCTTTGCTCTCGGCTTGTTTTGTTTGAAATCGCAAATTGCTATTTTGTCTGCACACACACACACACAACCCTTACAAAAAAGTGTGTGTGAGAGAGAGGGAGAGAGAGAGAGAGAGCTGTGCTGTAACACATCCCGTGCCGTGTGGCATCATTTTTCATGCGCTCTAACAACTTTTGACAAAGGTCGGTCAAGCAAGTCTTAAAAACTTTGCGACAAGACAACGCACGTTTCTAGCTCTGGCTTGCCCCTCCTTGGGTTATTCCCCCCCCCCTCTCCAGCCCTTAGCTGGTTATTTTCCCCCACGCAGTGGCATCTGCATCTGAGGAGCTCACGCTTAGTGAATTACGTCGACTTTAAGGGGTTAAAGTTCAGCACGGTGTGCTACCAGGGTAACAGTTGTCGCTGCTGGCTCTTTGGCCCTAAGCCGTAAATAATAATATTTAGACAAAGGCCTCCACAAAATGTTAAAATCCACAAACATCTTCACATCTTTTGCCCAAACCATATATTTATAATACCCTAAATCCATTACGAAATTGTTGAAATCTTTACACTTGATAAGGATATTGGCAATTTTGGTATTATAGACTGAAAATGGATAAATTTACATACAACTGTTGCTGCTGTGCATATATTTTAAATTTATCTGTTTTTGGAATATAGTTGAAGAAATAACTCATTGAGTACCTTTTCAATTTTCTTAATACAACACTTGACTATCTCATTTCATTATTTATCTCAATGTTTATATACTAAATAGTTGGACAAATAACTCATTAATAATTCTTATACTTAATCTTATACTTTAATCCATTCCATTATTTATCTAACTGTTTATCTATATCCCCACACATATTTATCTTTACTTTTAGATTTATTTCGATTCACATTTCATACATATGTGCAAATATTTTTTTAAGAAGCAACCACACAAACTTTTCAACAGTCAAAAGTCGCAGGGGTTTTGCTTTTCAAAATTTATTGGACCCAAAGGAGCTAAAGAAAATATTCGAAATAAAAAGGTTGCTGTCAAGCGGTCAACTAGGAATTTCTAGTATAAGTGTTAAAAATAAAATACAGAATTACAAATATTAAATAATAAAATATAGAATATCAATTCCAATTCTACAAACAGATAATGTTAATTACTTTTCTATAAAAACTAAATTAAAAGACAGTTGAAAAATTGGCATTTAGAAAGCAACTAAAAAATCTCAAGAAATGACAGATGCAAATGGAAAAAAGGAAGAAGCTTAAAAGTTGTTTACATGCGTTGGCATTTTTACCTTCGGCTTTATTTTTAGCTGTTTTTTGCTGGTTTTTTGTTGGTTTTTTTTGCTGCTTTTTGCAGGCGCTCGTGAATAAGAAAGTTGAGCGGCAAAGAATTTGCCTAAGTTTGCGCGATTTATGGATAGAAAGTCATAAACTTATGGATTACCTTGACTTATGTAGCACTTACGATAATTGCATTGAATGCGAATCGCAGAGAGCACCAACTTTGCATAATTTATGTGAGCTCTGTTCGAAGTTGAAACGACGCACAAATTAAAATCAACGCACAAAATGATTGATGAATGGGCGGTGTGGGTGAAGTGGAGCTAAATTTTTGGGTGGTAAACATGTCCTGGGACAGGCTGGGCACTTCAAGTGGAAATGTGGCCCTTTTGTTTTATTTTAGTCATTTAAATAGTATATATGGGATTTGGGGAGACCGGAGACAAAAGTAGGCTGAAAGTTGCTGGTCTCCGATAAGCGATAGTGCCACAGTCCAAACAAAAGGCTATATACATATTTATATATATATATATATTTATATATGTGTGTATATGCTTATGCGTATAAATGGCACAAGGTAAACGGGGCCAAAACCAAATAGAATGTCAAAAATCAAAGTCCAAGCTAAGTGCTTGCGAAAACAAAAGCCAAAGAAGTCGCTGGCACAAAAACACAAAAGGTGGCCAAAAACTTTTCGCACAAAGCCAAAAAACGAGGGCCAACAAAAGATGCAAAGGCAAAAGCAAAACTTTCAGTCAAGTGAACGAGCGTCTGCTCCTACTTGCTTATCTACCAAAATGCCCAAGAGTCCAAACACCAGCCGGATTCTTGTGCCGTTCCCCACCGAGAAGTGGGCGCATCAAAAGCATGCTAATGTCCAGCATTGGCCGCAACGCCTCCAAGGATGAAGGATGAAGGATGAAGGATGTGGCATGGCGAGCCGAGAAGTCAAGCACGAAAAAGGGTCAAGAAATGAAAGCTTAGAGTGCTCTGATATGCGAATCAATTGATTTTGAGCCGTAACCAGAGAAATGAAAGCGGGTTCGACAGGTTCGAGAGGGATGGGTGGGGGAAGGGGAGATTCGCTCTGCGTAAAATGCAAAGTTTGTTTTCGGCGAATGCAGTCGAACGGAATAAATTTTTCGCAGCGCAGGTAAATCGTCGTCGAAATCACTGATGGCAAATTAAAAAGTAAAAGAAACTGAGCAGAGATAGAGAAAGAGCAAGAGAAAGGGGGGGACACGAGGGCCAACTCAAGTCAGCTATGTAGCTGATATGAAAGTGGACGAGGAGAATGAAAAACTCCTGTTCAGGCAGGACACAGTCAAGTCAATAATCGGCATAAGTCAGACCGAACAAAAGGGTCAAGCGTGGCGAATAAACTGTTGAAAAGAATTGGGAGAATGGGAGAATTGGGGGGCAGATGAAGTGGGTGGGTACAATGGGGTGCCAATAAACCAAAAATGCTCGACGACGTAAATGAAGCCGCCTTTTGTATTATAATAATAGGTAGGCATTGGGAATGGGGAGGGGAATGTGGATGTGGGGTGCATATGCGTCAGACCTGGTGAGTATTCTAAGGATTTCCTTATAAATTATTGTGAATTTATGCGAATCATTTCCAGTCGGATTGCGACGGGCGAAAGCCGCCATGGATTTTAACTTTATAATTGAATCCATTACTTAAGGAACGTGCTGCAAGCAGGCAGGCAAACAGGCAGGCAAAGATTTCGATGTATTAAAGTGTTTTTTTTTTTTTGTTTTTGCCAAAGACGCCTCATGGATGGAGTTAACCACCACCACCAAGAACAACCAACAGCAACAAGCAACACCAAACCAAACACGGATTGCTAGCGAAGGAAACCGTGCGGCGAGGGAGGGGAACGAGCAGCGAATTAAGTTTTTGGTTTGTTGGCTACACAAAAACCTCGAAATAAGTTTTAATTACGGGCATATGATGGTGGCCGATAATACGATGACGGCGACGATGAGAGAGAGCGAGACAGAGAGAGAGAGTGAGTGAGAAATAGAGGGAGAGAGAGCTGTAAAAAGTTTGCAGCCAAGGCAACCGGCGTCGAAGCCGTTGACTGACTGAAAAATTCTATTATAATTAATAGCAGAAAATTATGAAATTAATGCAAGACGTACACACCAAATTGGATTCATTAAAAATTGAAGTGGGTTTTTTCTTATTTCATTTTGGTGTGCTAAGGGATTTTCCCTAAAAACAAATTAGAAAGGCTGCAAAACCAAACCAAAAAAAAAAATATAAATAAAGGAGATGCACAAACACAACCCCAAAGCCAAAGGTTTTCCAATGGGTTAACATAAAATGGAACAGTTAACCACCAAAAAAGGGGGCCGGCTCAACAATGGTCATATTATAATAATCTACTTGATGGTAAGCTGGTGTGATGAGGGAATGGATTAGAAACTGATTTCAAATTCTAAACAGCTAACAATCTGTGATTATAGCCAATGGAATGTGAGGCAGTTCGTTGGGGTCTACAGGGATGGGATTTGCCCTTAATATGAATCACAAACACATAGCTTAGAAGTCATTCTGTAACCACTAAATTTAATCAAACAAGAGATTATTTTATATTATTATTTTACTAACTTTTTTATATTTATTCTTGAGTTCCCAAATAGATTTACTATTAATTTTTACACATTTATATAAAAAATAATCAAACCTTTGAATACCATTTCGAATTCTTAAAGTTTGCCTCATTCGCACTTGCCTTAAATGGCTATCATCACAAAATACATATATATATATATATATATATATTAGCCACTATTATCACACTATATAAATATGCACTCAGTATAGCAACTTGCCACTTGCCACTTGCCACTGCTCATCTAGTTGTCGTCCAGTCTGTCCGGACATATCAGCGCAGCTCTCAAGTTTTCACACAATTTTTCATACTAATTACCATGCAATTTACTTTAGTGTTTATACCAAAGCAGCGAACAGAGAGATGAGATGAGGGGAGGGGTATACATCTTTGGGTTGATTGGCATTGGCAGCGGCAGGTGGCCGCCTCATTAGTGGCTTAGCTGGGCGTACAAAATGCCGCACTTATGGCAGCCAAGCAGCCAGCATGAAACATGAAAAAGTGGCAAGGCAAGGCGAGGCGATGCGAGGCGAGGCAAGCAGGCAGCAGAGGCATCAAATTGACACTTAACCGAAAGCAGCGCAAAGTGTGCTGGTGGCAAGTGAAAGAGAGAGAGAGAGGCAGAGAGGGGTGCTGCAACCGGAGACAGCAACAATAAGCAGCCATACGTTTGACCAGCCAGTTGCAGAAGAAGAAGAAACAACAAGCAGCAGGAAGCAAAAGGAGAACAACATGGACGAACTGGCTGAACTGGGTGAACTGTGTAAACAAAGACGAGAACAACGAAGCAGCAGCAACATCAGCAGCAGCAAGTTGAGGACACAAACACACACGAAGCAGAGAGTGACAAGCGACGAGGCACACACACACACACACACACACACACATAAACACACACACATCAGTCATGAGAGCAGCAGCAGCAGCAGCAGCAGCAAGTGTCCAAAGCCGAAGGGAGCCTTTAAAGTCGGCTTGTTTGGGGGCACTTGTTGGTGTCCATAAGCTGGCTGGGCAAACAAGCTGGCAAACAAAAACCCAACTAACAAGCCATAAGATGACAGGCTGCCTGCCTGCTTGCCTGCCAGTGACAAATTGTGCCAAATCGAAATGGTAAACAAATGCCCGGCCAAGGATCACTCACGCCTCAATGTCCCCCCACACACACACACACACACACGCGCACACCAATCTTCACTCACACCACATACGAAACGCCAGCAAATATGCAAATATTGCGCACAGCTGTTAATTTGCTAAGCGAACAAAAACCAAAAAAAAAAAAACGAAAATACAAAAAGAAACAGTGAAAGAAGAAGAAGAGGAAGCAGAATATGAGCAACAATTGAGGCAGTCAAAGAGCAGATTGGTATGCGGAACTTGCAACAGTAGCTAAATCGATAGCATTACATTATTTATGCACAGCAATCAAATGTGCCACGGGGCGTATGCCGCATGGATCTGAGCCATGGACCTTGTCCAAGAATGTAGCAACTACATTCGTTTTCCCCCCGTTCCACCAACCGTTAGCGTTGCCTGCCTGCCTGCCGCGGCCACTTTGTGCGGCATTAGCTAAACAAATAATCATTACTTTTTCCATTTGTTTTTGAATGCTTGATGTCTCGAGCAGTCCCTCCCACACAAAACCTCCCCTAGCCATCCAACTCACGACACGCACATATGTATTCTAATGTTGGTGTGTGTGTGTATGTGTGTGTGTGTGTTTTTCTCTGAGTGTATCGATAGCCTCGACGGGCAGGCAAATAAAATTCTCTCACGCATTCTCAGCACGTAGCAAACGCCTCAAACCCTCACACGCTTCCCCCCTCGGCCAACCATCCACCCCGTTTCCCACCCCCCTCAGCTGTTCACGCCCACCACTTGACTAACGCTGAGTTACAGCAACATCACAGTTTACTCTACGCAGCAACCCCCTCCCCAACTCCCCTGGTCCTATTTAAATAAAAGAGAAAAAAAATAGAAAAGTATCAATTTCATTGTTACGCGCACTCGATTCTTATTTTCTTTCTTTTTCTTCCGTCCGCCTTTTCCCATTCTCCATTCTCCGGCGTACTCTCGGCAAGAGTATGTGAATTATACAGCATTAAGCTGCAACATGCAACACTTTGCTGAAAGGTGATAATCTTAGTTGTTGACTCATGTTATTAACAGTTAAGCTACTTTCAACAACAACTTTAAGAAGCAACTTTGGAACAATATATTGGTATTTTTTTTAGGTATCCCAGGAGAAATTATCAGTGGTTGGTTTGAAAACAATATTCCTTAAAGTTTAACAACATTTAATAATTTATTCGAAAACAATATAAAATTAAATTAAATGTTAATTATGAATTTGAATAAAACATTAGACTTTTGTATTGTTATTTTTTATATAAAAATGAAAAAGAAATGATAAACATATAATATAAATTAAAGCCATAGCTTTGTCTTCAGATTCTTGTTTTACAAATATTTCTAAACACCTAAAATAATTCCTAATACTAATTACAAAAAGTGTGTACAAAATTCGTTTTGCTCAACTCAAGTATTATTTTATGCGTTTGCTTTATTTTTATTTGCCAGTGCAAAGTGAAATAAATTTTCGAACACCAATTGCAGGGGCCGAAGGCAATATTGGAAAATGTTCTCGGGGCCAGCAAGGAAAATTATTGGCCAGTCATGACGTGAGTTTCGAGTTTTTCATTTTCTTCGTTTCGTTTCATTTCGTTACATTTTCTTTCAGCCTCCTCCTCCTCCTCCACCCCGTAATGTTGCACGTCGAAAATTACGTTACGTCTTCCGGCATCGCATTTTGCATAAAATTTCAATAAGCGAGAAAACGATGTTGGCCAAATGAGTTTTGTTGTTGTTCTAATGAATAGTTTCGATTTTTTTTCATTTCTTTTATATATATTTTTGTGGACGGACACAAATTTGAGTTGGTTATTTTTGTCCCCGGAGTGATATTTGGAGCTAATCCTGTGCGTTCAGCTGAACTGGGAAGCGGCTGGGATAATGCATCATTTGTGGTCAAAATGGTCAAACGCGTTAAGTTTTTATGGCAAGCGACTTTTTGGAGCTAGACCAAAAAATCAACTCTTCACTCTGCCTCTGCCTCGGCCCCAGCCTCTGCGTCTGTGTGTTTGTTTTGTGAGTTTTGGCCTGGTCGTTTGCTTTGGTACTTTATTTTATCGCTGTTGGCAGCCACACCAAAAAACCAAAACAATAATAAAAACAGTCAAAAAGCACTCGAAATGCCAAATGAGCTGCTGCTGTTGCACAGCCCCTCTGCCACAACTGGCTCTCCTTGATCCTGCTACGCCTCCTATTTGCCTAATGGGCCCCTAAAGTGAGAGCCATTGCCCCAAACGCCTGCTTCAGCGCACCTTTGCAATTAATTCGTGCCCCCTCCCACCTAGCCACGCCTACAGTTTTTGGCTGCGGCTAAGGAATGCCTGGCGAGAGTTTTGTATTCGCATTTGCCGCGGATACATCCTCCCACTCCCCTCCCGCCATGCTGCTAACCAGTTTTTCATAAACAAAACCGGGAAAATCTGCTGGCTGCCAGCAGAAGGAGCAGAAGGAGCCGAAGGAGCAGCGAAACATTTCAAGCAGCGCCCAAAAAACACTGCAATTTGGCAGCGATTTCGTTTGCCACATCCAGAGAACTCTCTCTCTCTCTCTCTGCATTCCCCCAGAGGAATAGAGAGAGAGAGAGGGAGCGAGAGAGGTGCGGTGCGGTGCGATGCTGCTATTTTCGGTCTCAAGTGACAAATATTAGAGCAGTCTTTATCGCTAATTAGACTTTGTAGCCGTAAATCTGTTGTCATTTCTTGTTGCTCCCATTGTTGCTCTAGCTCTCTCTCTCTCTCTCTCTCTCTCTCTCGCTCTCTGTCTATCTCTCTCTTTCTCTATCTTTATCTTGCTCTTTTGCTATTGTTGTTGCTGTAATTGTCATGGCCAAAGCCAACAGACCACGGCACGAAATACTTCCCCCCCCCCACCACACGCAACCCTACGCATTTGGTTGAGGCATGAGGCAAATGCGTTTCAAAGTTTGCCAAGTTGCAGAAACTGATGCCGGAAGCATTTTGGGGACTCTTGAGACTTGAAATTGAGCAGCGACGCGACGCAACGGCGAGCAACGTATGGGATAAGGATATGAAGAATAGACACACACACACACTCATCCAACACACACACACTTACACACACACACATATATATATGTAAATGAGCGAAATGAGTCGAGTGTGCACTTATGGAAATTGTATGCACTGATTGCAGACAAGAGTCAAGTGATAAAAGAAATTAATGAAAGCTACAAAACTTCGCAGAACAACTAATTAAGTAAAATTAATGGACTCGGGAACTAAATGAGCATATGACTATTGCATAATATGTGTATTTGACAGTATCCAAAAAAGTATTATACACTTGAACAGATTTAGTTCCAATTATACTTTATATAATTAAGACAAAGTCTCAAACTAAACCAATATGTAATAATTAAAAAAATATATATTCAAATCGAACTCATAAATATGAAAAGCTACAAAATATGTAGTTGAAAACTTGTTGTTTTTCAATAAACTATGCAAATAATTTAATTTAGAGAAACAATATGTTATTTAGGAATAACACAATCAACTACAAAAGAGACGAAAATTTACTGAGTACACCGAAAATGATGTACACTTTTATTAAAATATCGCCTTAAATTTAAAAATGATTTATGAAAATAATAGTTTTCCCATATTAAATGTTGGCTTGCGCAGTTTAGATTGAGCTAAAAACACATATTTCACATTTGTTAAATCCATATTTAATTCCACATTTCGTTTGGTATTTTGCTAATTAAATGCAATAGATAAAATCGGCTTTTGAAGGGTATTCAAAATATTAGTGGGTAGAGTTCACAGTTGATAAGGGATGCACTTGTAAACTGTGCAGCAGACATAAATGTGTATAATATCAATTAAATTCAAAGCATACCCTAAATTGTTGCCCAAAGAGCCAATTAGATGTGTGTGTGTGTGTGTGTGTGTGAGAGAGAGAGAGAGAGACAGAGAGATTACCACTCAATTTAAATAACATTTGGCTGGCTATTGGATATTATTTCCGCTTTCGAGCACTGCACACATTTCATTGCAATACACATTTTCATTATTCTTTTGGGCGCAACAGCAAAGCAACAATAACAACAACAAAAACAACAATTTCAAATAAGTAGTGTTATTGCGCCACATGCGACTGCAGTGGCAGCTAACTATGGCAAAAAGAGAAAAAACAATGGCCTTGGATAGCATCCAGCTGCCGTTCGAGTTGGACTTGAGCTCCAGTTTGGGGCTCGGATTCGATGGCATTAAAAAGAAAAATAAAAAAAAAAATATACAAAAAAAAAAAAACAAAATGAAAACCGGGACGATTATACGAATTTTTTATGGGCCATATGAGACTCATAGACAAATGGAAGGCAAGCAAGCCGCTTGCCAAGAAAGCTGTTGTGGCAATTTATGCGGCGCAGTGTTGCATTAAATTTTCAGTCAAATGCTTGAGTTAATAATATAAGAAAATAAAAAAAATATATATATATATATAAAAAAAGGAAAAAAAAAACAATGTGCATGGCAAATCCTTCAACAGCAGGCATTCTCGGCAAAGCTTGAAGTGTGGTCTTAAATGAAGCATGCCACTACGCAGCAGGAGCAGCAGCAGCAGGAGCAGGGGGTAATAAGCGCCGAGTTTTCCTTTGGGCCTGGTGTTTTTTTTTTTTTTCGACTAAGCTTCAAGTTGGCCAAGTCAAGCGCAACCAAAAACTTAGTTAACTGCGGCTGAAACTCACACACACACACACAGTCGCACACACAGAGTCACACACACAAATATACACATAACACTTGTATATGTATGATAAATAGCTTTCAATTTATATGCCTTGAGGGCGGCACAAACTAGGGAGGAGGCGGTGAGGGGCCTTAAAGGTGTTCAAGGGTCATTTATCAGACAGAGCGGCAACATTTAACGCTGGCTACATAGGTGTAGATGCGTGTGTGTTAGTGTGTGTTGGTGTGTGTGTGTGTGTGCAAGTTAAATTTATGCGCACTGGATATGGATATACAGATGGAAATGGAAATGGAGCTGGATTCAGAGTCACTGTCAGATTCAGATTCAGACTGAGAGTCAGAGTTGGAGACCTCTGCTCCAACTAGTGGCGCATTCATTTCGATCCGAAAGTGAAAATCATTTGCAATTGTGGCATGCGGCAGGTGGCAGGTGGCAGGAGGCGGCAGGAGGCGGCAGGAGGAAGGAGGAAGGTAAATGCCGTTACATGTAATGGCTGGCAAAGAGCGGTCGAAATTACTTTAACACAGCTGAGTCTGCAGATGGAATCCCTCGAGGCCGAGAACGAGAGAGATGGGTAGAGGGGGAGAGGGGTTAACGAACACTATACCAGTTAAATGAGTGAGTAAATGTGTAGCTGTCGACAGGTGTGCAAGTAATTACACACACACACACACACACACACACAGCTGTAGGAAACCTTTTGCATACGGGCCCACACAATTTATATTTGCCAAAGTTTCGTCTGCTGCTGCTGCTCAACTGTGTGGTTGGAGGGGAAGGTAAAGGCAGCGGAGGTGTTGCTGCAGCAGGAGTAGGAAAAATGGCTTAGACATCCATTGCCGCATCAAAGTTAATTAATTTGCAGCCCCACAAGCAACAGCAGCAGCAGCAGCAACATCAGCAGCAGCAACATCAGCAGCAGCAGCAGCAGCAGCAGCAGCGACAAGTGGCGAACGTCTCGCTTACAATCTAAAACAAGAAACTAAACTCAACTCAACTTGTGGCACGTGTGCCACGCCCACAAATCTGTGGTGGCAGCCAACAGGTATTTATGGAACCATAAACGAGAATAAATTATTTATCAAATTATTTCCAAGCTCTTTTTTGCTCGTTGCTCGTCGAGACTTGAGAAGTGGTTACATAATTTCATAAATTACGCTTACTGCGAATATTTAATACTCTAAATTTAATACCTTGGTTAGGGTACAAAAATTGCTATGAAATCATCATGAAATAAATAATATTTATTTACAAGTTAATTATAAAATTTGCCATTTAATAAATATTTCTTATAATTCTTGAATATTCATTTTGTTTACTTCCGATTTGTGTTCCGTTTTTCTATTTTATATCCGGTTCAACTTGTTTTGAAAAGTATCTTTAATTATGCAGCTGGTCTTTTAAAGGGATACATTGTTTTGGAACTGAGGAATTCCATGTTGTGGGACATGGCTTATGTATGCCATGTGTTGGATTTTGTAATGAAACCCGACGGTAAATTTGTTGCACAGTGTTGCAACACGGGTTGCGAGTGCGCCAATTGAATTGAATTTGTGCTACAAATCAAGTAAGCAACTTAACAGCTAAACAATGGCCCCAAAGCAACGCACATCGCCCAACCTCAATTCCAAATACCAATCCCCCAGATCTCTCTCACCCGCCGGGCCAAAACACAGCCATCAAGTATGGCTCTGACCCCAATCAGTGTGCTGCGGACAATGCATATACACCCACACACACACACACACACACGTACGCACACACGCACACACACACACGTACGCACACACGCACAACTCACTCACCGCACATACATGAAGCGTTCACATCCTTGCGAAACGGAGGCAATCAATTGCAAGGAATGCGAGGCACAAGAGCACAAGAAGAAGAAGAAGAAAAAAAGTGCACAAGGTTTTTTTGCCCACTCTTTGTGCGTTGAACACCTTCCAGAAGGGGTCCACGAATCTGGCCACACAGATCGCAGAGCAGCACTCTCCGCCACGTGTCCCACCTGCCCTGCTGCTGAAGTGCAGCTATAAAATACTAATCCGCATCAAATGAATGCTACATCAATCTTGTGTCGAGCGCAGACGACTACGACTACGACGACGACTGCGACTGCCACTGTGGCAGGTGCGTTGGAGCACTGGGGAGCAAAGAGTGAGCGAGAGAAAGAGAGAGAGAAAGGGTGGTCTGTGGAGAATTGAGAATGGGGAATGCGGAATGGGTTTGGGAGTCAAGGGGCAAAACTGGGAGGCGGCACTTTAATTTTGTTACTAAGCCCGTGCCACAGTTGACAGGCAGTCAGTCAGCTCGTTCGCCTGTCCATCCGCTGACTGCGGCATATGCCGAGGAGCCGCTCAAAAGTCATTTCCGCAAACGTTTCCAGCTGCGGCACACACAAGCACACACACACACACTCAGAGAGACGGGGAGAGAGATAGAGACAAGAACAAACAGGCAGCAAAAACTAGGGATTAAGGATTTGCGTGCACATAAATGAATTTTGTGTGCGTTGTCGCGACGAGCAGGAAGTAACAACAACAACGAGGAGGAGGAGGAGGAGGAGGAGCAGATCGAGATGCGAGCATAAGCCAAAAGTAGCTGCTGAAGTTGATGTCGCAGCTGGTGCCATCGCTATAAGCCCTCACTTGCCCCTCACTGCTCAAACCCCACTCGCGCGTCCTTTGGCCGTGTTATCTACACACGTGCAACATGCAAGCAATGCAAGCAAGCAATGGGTAAACTTGCCCCCCCACTCGCCTCCTCTATGTTTGAATTGGTGAGCTGCACTACAGCAATTGTTGGCATTACGTGCCACTCTCGATTGCCATTCAATGCCACCAGCAGCAACAGTAACAGCAACAACAACAACAACAACAACAACAGTTGCAGCAGAGCCGCCAACTATTGAATTACTTTCAACCTGCAGCAACTGAAGATTGCACTTGAAATAGGATTCACAGCTCACTCGCTCTCCAAAAGCTTCAGATTTTCAATTTCCGTTTCCCTCAATTTTTTTTAATGTGTTTTTTTCCCTTTTTTTTCTTCCTGTTTGCTCATCTTGTGCATTGCGCTTTTTTACACCCATCTTTGCTGTTGCTGCTGTGGTTGTTTTGTTCGTGTGTAAGCAAATGGAATAAGCGCGCTCATTGGTTGAACTTGTCACCGAAAGATGGATATATGGATTGCTGAATGGATGACTGGCTAGCTGGTTGGATTGTCGAGCCAAGGCCCGTCGAGGATGTGGGCGATTACGGATATGCGCAACAACGAGCCAATGTTGCATCCCAAAAAGCGAAAGTGTCAAAAGAGTGAAAGTGCAACAAAATGATCGATGTTGAGTTTTGATGTTTTTTGTAAAAATGACACAGAATTGAAGCAGCAGCTTCAACAAGATATCCCGATTAGGAATTAGATACCTTGACAACAGAAAAACTTTAAAATATTTAACAAGATTTCACAACAGAAACAAAAGAATTCAAATTGGAATAGTTTCCAGCAAGTTATAATAAGAAGAATAATAAAATTATTATCAATTCGTATTAATAAATTTATATGCACTTTAATAAAAAGAAAACAAACTGAGTAAAGTTCCCAAAATGAATTTTTATATATAATAAAATATCATTTTTATTATTATATGATTTTAAACGTATCCCAAAATGAATTTAAATGTATAATAAAAATATAATTTTATTATTATATGGTTTTAAACATATACAAAATACTCATCAGATATAGCCTTAAATAACCATGTGTTCTTGAAGTAATCGAATCAAATGAATACTTTATCTAAAATGAATATAGCAGTAAATATAACAAATTGTTTTTGCACGCAATGATTGCAAAATACTTGAAAAATATCTATATTTTTCTTGCAACATTTGCGCATTTGAGCTGCTTACTAACTGCTCACAGCTGTCAGCGTGGCCAGCAGTGTGTGTGTGTGTATATGTGTGTATATGTGTGTATATGTGTGTGTGTGTGTGTGCACATATATGTTATATGGTCTAACGTATAGTAAATGTGCTTGGTAATAATGCGCACCTGCAGATAATTGCAGAGCATTTGCAACCAGTAGCAACCAGCAACAGCAGTGGCAATCGTTGCCAGCACGTGCAACATTGTTGTTGTTCTTGTTGTACATTGCAACAAGGCAAGTGTGTGTGGCACCCCATCCCCCCCTGTCCGCACACAGTTTGCCAGGCAGTCGTTGCAGTAGTACATCAATCCTTTAAGACGCAACATTCAGTGCCAATCAACAAGTGCGTTCCATCCTGAGCTGAGCAAAGAGGAGAAGGACGTCTTCAGCATACACACACACACACACACACACAGACACACATGTATTAAATATATATACATATATGCAACAGTGCGATGAATGCTTTTATTGCTAACCATTTCTTTCTGCTGCTGATGTAGCCTGTTTTTTTTTTGTGCGCTAGCAAGGATTTGTTGTACATATGTTGAAAGAAGGGCGAGAAGGGATTGGATGGGAGCGGAGCGGCACACGGATTGAAAAGAACCCGGCACGTATTTGTCACGTATTATATATTTATAGCAACCAATGAACCGTTGAATGCACGAACGGTCGATTCAGAGACGGGTGCAGAGCTGAGATGAGGGGGCAGGTTCTTGCCTAGCTGGGAATGCATAAAGCGGATAGAATTTGCTCATTGCTCATACGCCGCATGTGCCCGCTAGTTGGAGCTTAGTTCAAATTGAATACTTATTGCTGTATTCAGGATAAGGAGGAGGAACATGTGCAGAAGTCTCTCTCCCTCCCTCTCCCCCTCTCTATATATATATATATGTGTAAGATAAAACTCTATCAGCTGCTGGTGCTGCTTCTGCAGTCACAGTTTAATTATAATTTTAATCACTTTTGCAGCAGCGCGGCGCGGAAATGAATTTTATGAAGCGTACGCCGAACTGTCGTTTCCAACATAAACTGTTGTCAGTCCAAAAAAAAAAAAAAAAGGGTAGGTGTCGGCGGGCAGGAAGGGATGCCTGAGACTACGAACGAACGAACGAACGAACGGACGGACGGATGGATGGATGGACGGACTGACTGTCATGTCAATTCAATTTTCGTGCTTCCGTGCGCGGCGACAAGTTTTAGCCAGAGTTGCCAACCGTTCAACACTACTCCAACGACCCTCCCCTCATTTGAAATGCCAGAGCCGGGATTGTCAGCCCAACGGCACTTTATGTACATCATCATCATCGTCATCATCAACACCTTTTTTGCCAGGCGCCATTTACACGCCGTCGTCTATCCTCGTCTCCAGGTCTAATCAGCACAGACAGCCGAGACATTCAAGTCGAGGCGAGCAGCGGCAGTAAAATGCGGAACAGGAAAAGGCGAGGGAAGCAACTTCTCAATCTCCTTCCATCCTTCCCTTCCATTCCCCGTTACCCGTTACCCGCACCACATTTCCTCCTGCCCCAGACAGCAGGTCGGATAAGCGAATCAATTTAAATGCCGCATTTGTTGCATAGATTTGTGGCCCCTAACTGATAAAAGACTAAAAAAAAAAACAAATAATACAAAATAAATAAAGCACTGTGCAAGCAATAATTTTATAGTTCTCTCAAGTTATGATTGGGTTTCCGAACACTAAAAAAAAGTAAAGGATGCAAGTAAATTTATTCAAATGTGAAAATTTCTACTAAAACTGTAAAGGATAAATAGAATATCGATCTAAAAAGTATTTGTATTAGATATATAATCAGACTGCTTAGACAATATGTAATATTTTAAGTAATACTCAATAAACAATCTATGGAAATAATGTTATTAATCGACTTCCTGATTAATACGAAAATAATTAATAACATTTCTCCAGCAACAATAACACAATAAAGTTAAATTTGCATAACACAACAATTTAAAAAAATGAGCAAATATTATTTAATAATAACTTAAACTTAAAATATAATTTTAATTCGAATTAAATATGTTCTTCTGAATAAAACGCGAGCATTTTTAAAGAGCTCAATTTATTCAAATGTCGGAAAAACATATACCCCATTTACTTTACTCGCTGGGCATTAAAAATATGAATGTTTTGCCCCGGGCCAAATAAATTGAATCATATTTTTAACACACCAAAAAAATGAAAAACGAAAATGGAAAATGAAAATTATAATTGCCATCTGAACATTTTTGCCGAGCAGCAGCAGAGAGAAGTAGCTGTGGAGCACAACCGGACGGAATCCCATTCTTTATTTCTTCACGCAGTCCCATTCATTTGCTCATCATCCATTTTGTTATGAATTAAAACAACGATGCCAAAGACTGGCCGAGACGAGGCTGATGACATATTTTGTCCACAGGCACGCATTCACTTGCGGTCTGCACTGAATTTTGGTGGCTGGCAAGTTTCCCAACGGCACGCGTTGCCCTGCCTGCTGCCTGCCCCTGCCTGCTGCCTGCCACTGCTGCTGCTGCTGCTGTTGCTGTCGACAAGTCCGTGTGGCTGTGTCACTCATATGCGCCACAAATATCCAACCTCGAGAGTAAGACAACCCAAACCCGCCCGCTCCCCCAGCCCAACCCAAGCCCCCAGCCGACTGTTGCCTGCCACTTGTGTAGCCAAAAATGTTCGTTGCTGCTACGCACGAACGCTTACTTTGTCGCATGCACAATTTTTGGCTATTAAGTCATTTTTTGGCTTTTTAGATTTGCGACAAATTCTCTGGCAGCAACAGCAACAGCAACAGCAGCATTAACTGGCAGCCTTTCACTAATTGCCCGCACTCTTACGGCATTTTTTACATAAATTTCTGTGTGGCAGCGCCAACTTTAAAACAGTTTAATGCTGACGAGCACTAAGCCAAAGAGAAACACTTTATCATTCAAGCGTCCAAGTGCCGGGCACTGTACAAGACACAATCGAAGATGTTGCTGTTGTCGCCATCGCTGCCACTGCCACTGCCACTGATGTTGCTGCCACTGCTACTGCTGCTGCTGCTGATGATGATGTTGTTGTAATTGTTGTAGTGGCTGGTGCTCTTCTTCTGGGCATACAACTTCAACTCTTTCATAAGATTTTACTTGAATGAAGCTTCAAGTGGCAGTGTGACAGGGCAGGGGACTTGCCTCAACCAGACAGTGGGCAGTAAACCTTTCATAACAATGACAGGATAATATAATGGAAACAGCGTCGAGTGCTCAACTATAAAATGCTCTCTATGAGCACTCAATTTTAACGATTGTTGTGTATAATAAAAATCATTCCAGAAAAAGGAAATTTATTAACTGCCAAAGCGCTTTTTCCTTTCCTTTTTTGTTAGTCATTTGCATAAATTAAATAAAATTTGGGCATGTTAAGCAGCTGTTAAAGATTTAACAGTCAAAAATTTGATTTAAGTGTAACAGTTGAGCAGAGCTGTTAATGTTTTTCTGTTATGTTAACAGTTGAATGTTAAAGAAATAGATTTCAATGAAAGATAGTTTTGTCTAAAAACAAAGCACACAATTTATATATTTTCAAAGTTTTAACAAGACAACTTCAAAGTAACTCATCGGTTAAAACAACAGAAAGAAAAATAAATTTATTTAAAAATAAAAACAAAAGACAAATTTGTTGACTACAGATAACAAATAGGCTAATTAGCATGAGGCATGGAAGTTCAAAGCCGAACCCACATAAGCACTGATAAAGTGAAGGTGCCCTTTCTGAGGGCATTTATTTTATTGAAAGTGTATGGGACGAAAAACTTGGCTCAGCATTGAGTGACAAGACAAACAATGGCCACCAGGACCAAGGACTGCTACTGCTGCTGCTGTTGCTGTTGATGATGGTGGTGGTCCTTGCTTCGTTCTGCCGCACCACTGCACTCGATTCAAATTCAGCAGCTCTCACACCGAGCAAGTGGAAAGTGAAAAGCAAGATTTGTGACGCACTGATGCGTCTTTAAGCGTTTTAATTACCCACGAACGAACTAGAGCATTTGGGACAAATGAAAACTTTAGCATAATATGCAAACCAGAACAATAATTCACTTTGGCAGTTGACTAACTTGCCGGCCTTACAGCCTGCCTCACAGCCTGCCTGACTGCCTCACAGCCTGCCTGCCTCCTGTCCTCCCACATTCCCTCAAACCAGCTGTGTCTGACTGGACATTTGCAGTTGCATTTGTAATTTGCATTTTGGTGCTGTGGCAATTAATAGCGCAGACGTAAACAAAACAGAGCAACTGGCAGCCAAGGACGCAGCACAATGCTGCTGCTGCTGCTGCTATCAAAATGCAAAGCAGACCAGCCAGGTAATGAAAATGCTTAATGGCTTGCAAAGTGTCACAGTGGCTGCGCCTGTGGATAGGCAAATGCAAATGCAAATCGCCCCCCGAAGCTTGCAACTTAAAGCGCGTTCAAAATCAAACTGTGGCCGTTTCTGTTGCACACAGCTGGGTGGGTGGGTGCTGCATCTATACATATATATATATATATATTTATATTTGTGTGTGTGTGCTTGCATTCAGCAACTTTGGAATTGGCAGTGAAGTGAAGTGCGCAGCTCAGCGCATAAAAAGTCAATTAAAACCGAAGCCAGTTGCTATTCCAGCTGGCGCTCAGTTTCGAGTTTTTGCCCGTACGTCTGTCTGCATTTCTACTGACCGCCGTCTGTCCGCCAATCTCTCTGTCCGGTTTGCCGCCCACTCAGGAGTGCGCTTCTCTCTCTCTGTTTCTGCCTTTTTACACCCAGAACCCATTAAAATGGTTAAAAAGGGTATAATGAAATTATGCAAAGTTATTTAACAGCCAGAACAATTCCATAAAAAGTAGATAAATATAAATATATATATAAATATACATATATATATATTCGTGATCAGCCTTAACAAGCGAGTGCAGCTTATATGTTCTCATATAACAAATGCAGATAAAGACTATTTTATTGATTATCTTCTTCATTTAAGAATTATAATTAAAGGTCTTTAGGCGATAGCAATAAAAGACAAAATTATAAATATCAATATTCTGATTTTGCATTGGATTCAAGGTATCTGCCTGTCGAGCTCCCTCGACTAGAGTCTTCTAACTTTGTTCTAGATGTGTGTGCGTGCCTTGGAGTGCATGAGTGTTGGCCAGCGCTTTTAGCAGAATAAACAGTGAAAGTTCCGCAAAAAGCAGACGCCAAGACATCAAAGAGTGGGCTGAGAGGGGATCGGGGGGGAAGAGAGACACTAGCAGAGTTACAGAGATACAGAAAAAGAGAGAGAGACAAAGACAGACAGTGCATGTTGGATCTTTGAACGTGTTGAACTTTCAAATGGCTTTGCACGCGGCAGCCAGCTAATGGCATTACACTACCCATAAACCCTTTGCCACGCCCAAACGACCCCTCAGCACACACCCGCCACATTCACACACATATTTATACACTGCTTGCATACAAAGAGTCTAAAGTCTAACTGCAATGAGTGTGCGTGCGAGTGTGTTGTGCGTGTGTGTTGTGCGTGTGTGTGTGTGTGCAATTAAAGTGACGAACGCTTTATTGAAAGCCATTTCGCATGCATTAGAAGTAGTTCACATACACGCACACGCACACACACACACATTCAGAGTCCAAGGTAAAATATCAAAGTTGATGTGCTATTTTTATGACATTTTGTATTAAAGTGTATTTGCACTCTGTCTTGAAATACATCTGTGTGCGGCAGAAAAATTACAGGTTTTACTTAAGAAAGTCAAATATCACGAAATGTATATGAAAACCTTAAATGTCAAGCATTAATATCTAAATTAGTTATTAAACCTATATCAGAAATATGATCTAAGAAAACACTGCGCAAAAACCAAATCCCAAATGACAAAAGAAACGCGCAAATTAAATCTAAAATCTGTCACAAGAATGTCCATTTAATAGATTTGGTATCTAATGTTACATTTAAACCAGGACATATTTTAAAAATTACTTCTAAAAGACATCATATAAACTGTATGTGCACCAATTTGGCCAACTGATTAAACGTTAAAACAAATAATCTGGAAAGCAGTTGAAAGCGTATTCGTTTTAAATGGTTATTTGAAATTTTACAGCATTTCACCCAATTATCTAATACAATCAAGTTAACTGTTTTAAATGACTGTTGTTAAATAACGTTTGAATTGTGTAGAAGGGTTTATTAGCATATATCAATAAAAGTTTCAAACTTGCACTCATGTTTGTCGTTTGTAGTCTATGAATTATTTCGTATGATAATTGCAACAAGCCAAATGCGATGCGTGGGCGAATAATAATGGACTAATGGCAGCAGCAGCAGCAGCAACAAAAACAATAACAAAACCAATAACAAAAACAATTGAATCGCTAAAACAACAACTAAGACCTGTCAAATGTCAACTCGGCCATGGAAAGTTAAGCAACGACAACAACAACAACAATAACAACAACAACAACAACAACAATAACTGTAATCAATTGTTGTTCGAGCGAAAATCACAAACTACCTTCGCATTTGCACCGTAATTACCTTCCATAGGTGGCTCTCTATGTGTGTGACAGTGGGTGTGTGTAAGTGTGTGTGAGTTTAAAAACTTTTGCCACACAAACTTAAAAATAACAACGAAGCTGCAATACTCTAACAACTAGCTTTATACAGAAAACTCAAGTTGATCTACAACCCCAAGGTAACTATTGAAAAATAAAAAATAAAATGTATTCAAAATATATAAGAAAAATATATATGTATATATCATATTTAAATTGTCGAAAAAATTAAAAAAAAAAAAAAAAAGAAAGGAAATGTTCTGATATATTTTGTAAAAATTACATTCTGTATGAAAAGTTCAAATTAAAAAAAAAGTTCAAAGTAAATGTTTTTCATACACTTCAAGTTCACAAATCGATTTTAGACAAGGGAAACAACAAAATCAGAATACTTGCTGAAAGAGTAGAAAAGCAAACAAGACAAGCAAAACAGATGAGTAAAAGAGAGAGAGAGAGAGAAGAAGAGAGAGATAGAGTGGGAAAGAGAATGAATGAAGGGTGCAGAGATAGCAGCCGCATCTAATCGCTGCACTTTACGTAAATGACACGAAAATGTTTTCAAATTAAATACGTTGACGATGATGATGACGATGACAACGATGACGTTGACGATGGAAACAGGTAGCCGACATCGGGCTAGCCCCCGGGCTATGGCACAGTGCACCACTGTGGAGCACTGGAGCAGTGGAGCAGGCAGAGAGTTGACAGTTCGCTGGGTTACGAATGAGTAACGCTAACGGTTCCAAAAACAGAAAAAAAAAAACAACAGGAACAACAACAAATTACAAAAAACCCCGTCAGCTAGCGCGACACATTTAGGGGCACTTTTGTTAACTGTAAAACGAGTGGCGGCACATTTATTGTTGTTTGCCTTCGCTGTTCTTGTTACCAGCCAATTGGGCTCACGCGGCGTATGAGCAATAAAATGCAGGTTTTAACGGGCATTGCAAACAGATACATTCAATACGCGCACCATTCCCGTTATAATGGGGCATATCATACATTGATTACACTTATTTTGCATACATCATTTTCATTTGTCTCTAAAGAGCATTGTTAAAATGCTTAAAAATCTACTTCAACTGCTGCAAATATTTTTATGAGGAATATTCTATTTGATCTTTGAAAAAGTATTTAAAGTGTGCTTTAAAGGAGAATAATACAAATATTTGTTAAGCGAAACTTTTCGATTTAAATTCATAATATTTATTATTAAAATTTATATATTAATTTGATCATCAACTTTAAATACTACATATTAAAACTGTGACAGAAACCAGTAATTTATTTGCAGCCAATACAATTGAAACAACTTTCAAAACTAAGTCAAACCTTTGCAGCTATCTAAGGAATATGTTGTTCTATTCAAATTTTACCTTCTAAACTATTAAATCTAAACAGATTTTCTTCAATTTCTACTTGCTTAATTTATATTTATTGCCCATACACAGAGAAGTGCGGGTATTTTCAAAGCCAGTTACTTTATATTCAGAGAGAATTGCAAACTATATTTTTGTGCAGAGTATTTGCCATGCATGGTTAGTTGTCCCACATGGCGGAGGAGCAACAACTAACGCAGTTTATTGAAATAATTTAAAGCAACAAAAGTGGCAGTAATTGAACAATAAGCATACAACTATATATTTCAAAAGAAATTATTGCGAAAAGCTCAAATAAAACGAAAGTTCAGGCAATTTTCGCAATTGTAAATGCAATAAGAATAATTCAAACTAAATGCAATATGAAATTTCAAATATTTTTCATCGAAGCCAATTTGCAGTCAGTGCACAACAAATATTTCATTTGCAAAACAGAGCAAAAAACAGCAGACAAATATTTGCATAAAATGAACATGTTTATACCAATGAATAAGATATTTCACTGAAAACCACAATTAATTAGAACTAGGAATTATTGTAACGTTTTATGATTTATTGGATGGCTACAAATGCATATATCGTAATATTTATACTCTAAGAATTTCAGCCACAAAATTTAATATAGATAATTAGATTTTTTGTATAGAAAAGTTGTATTAAATCGTATATAAAACTGGTAAGAATGATCTGCTCGAGAGAGCTCGACTAGGGGATACCCTGTAGCAAAGTCTGAAGCTATGCATAAGCTTATATATATATATATATCTATATATATACATATACGCCTTTGATTAGGAGATGCTTCACTCTTCTTATGTATAACAATGACAATAAAAAATATGGTAGAATCCTCCTCCTCCAACACAAAAAATAAACAAAAATATTAATATTTGACCACATTTATAAGCGATCTTTGGAATTTGAATGTATTTCAATATTAATTAATAATGTTTAAAGTTTTTTATTTGCGCTGTGCAAAGGCCTAGCAGGCAAATGCTGCACATTTGGTTTAGTTTAAATTTAATTTAAATTATTTTGGTATATTCGGGGATATTTGTGGTTAATGTTTAGCCACGCCTACATGATGTTTGTAAGAGTGTATGTGTATGTGTATGTGTATAAAGCCACACCCCCACAGGCTTTAAAGTGTATGTACGCCCACATGGAAATGCATATGCAAAGCACTTGAGTGCAGCTGTATTTGTAGCTTTAGCTACTGTAACTGTAACTGTAACTGTATGTGTAACTGTATCTGCATCTGTAGCTACTCGCAAGATACGCATGCAATTCATATATGTATATTAAAGTGTGCTTAATTTAACTGCTGCCAGATACGTTCTTCTTCTTCTTCTTCTCGCTTGCGTAGATGATTTAAAATGTGCATAATAAGCGGCACTTGGAAAATAACAAAAAGTAGAAAAAGAAAAAGAGAAGAAAAAAAAAAGACAACGACGCACAAAAATAAAAACAAAATATGTAATAGGGTTTGAGCGGGTGTCAGAGATGTGTTGGATGGGGGGAATAGTTGAAGGGGGGGAGTTGAATACATTTGAATCACAAAACTAACAAATAAATAACACAACGAGAGAATGTGTAAGACAAACACAGACAAGCGGTGGGCGGGGGGAAGTGCAAGCAGGCAGGCAGACAAATGGGCAAAAGGCATCATCGGACAGCGAAATCTCTTCTTTCAAGAAAAACATATTCAAATTTTTTTTTTCCGAATTTCTGCTTGATTTTTTTCTTCTATGCTTTTTCAACGTGCACTGCAACAACAACAGCAACAATGGCTCCCCCCCTTTCCTAAATATACCCCGCGGGCTCCTCATTGTTGTCGTCGTCGTCGTTTGCATTTTGCCAAAACAGCAACGTGGAACTTTTTACACATGTGCGAAGAGGGAAGGGGAGGGGTTGTGAATGAATATCAGCTATACGCTGTGCGCTATATGTGTATACATATACATATACATATAAATATACATATGTATGTGTTTACAGTTAGCGCGGGCGCCAAACCAAGGTGTCGCCGTGCACCCGAAATCGTTTCAGCGTGAATACATTTACGCCACACACCTCACACCCCGCACCCTCCACTCCACACACACACACAGTATCTGTATCTGCAGCAAGCTATCTCTGTCTGTTTTTTCACTGACTCTCTCTTTTGCTCGCAGGCAAAATGGCGAAATGTATTCGCATTTTCGCAAACGCGCTGCATTAATTACCGCAGCAGGCTCCTGGACTCACATATGTGAGCGAGTTTGTGTGTGTCTGTGTGTGTGTCTGGCACTGGGTCTGGGTCTGGGCAGGTGCTTTGGGGCATCCAGAACGAGAACCAGAACCAAAAGCATAACCAGGGCCATTTGCTGATGCTGATGCTGCTGATGTTGAAGCCTGGAAGCCCATGGCTCGGTCAGCGGTTCGCTTTCGTTTCGTTTGGTTTTGTGTCGCTCGCTGAAATGTTAAGCTGCATTTTAGCTTACAAAAATAACAGGGAAGAAGCAGAACGAACGAACGGCAAAAAAAAAGAGAAGAAGAAGACGACGTGGAGCCCCCAAAATTGGTGGCAGCAGCAACTCTGGAAATGGCAATAAGTTCGCGATGCCAGGAAAAATCCTTTCATTTTTTTTTTTTATTTTTACCTTGCTTGGACATTTTGTGATGTATTACGTAAGTGCGGCTTTTGTGGCGTACTTTTGTGTGCACACATATGCAATTTTTTAAAGAGAGATAGAGAGAAAATGGGAGTGTAAGAGAGAGCGAGAGAGAAATAGTTGCAAAATGCGTAGAATTGGAATGCTTAAATGATGAAGCGAAATGTTGGTTGTTGCTGTTGCCTTTGGTTAGTGTTGTTGCAACAGCATTTTGAGTTGAAAGCACAACATATTTTGCATAATGGTCAGGAATGGAGTGCTTTGGCGATATATATATATATATACATAAATATAAATATATACTGCTACTATAAGTAGTGGCAATGATGAATCATAAAATTGGTTTCAGTTTCCACTTGAAGTTGCACAGCTTATAAAATTTTCTGTTTTTAACCTTAAAGGCAATTCACACAGAGCAGTAATTTTAATAGTAATTTAAGCTTATTTTCTGCTTATTTAAACAAAGTTAGCAGCACTGCTAGTAAATTTTATAACAAAGTAAATTTAGTAAAAAATTTAATTAAATTAATGAACTAAGCAGCTTATCAACAATTAAAACATTTTTAATCATTTGTCAACACAATAATAAATCTCGCAGGTTGCATTGTTTTGCTTTCATTCATAAAAAATACTTGTTAATTAGATACAAATATGTTTTTTAATTATTATTGAATATGCAATATTTTATACATTTGCAAAAATGTTTTGGCATCCATTTCCTTAAAGTTAGCAATGATTATTCAAATAATAATAATAACTAAAATGTTAGCAAATCTATTATGAAATATAATAATACATGCATTAATTATATAGCAAGATTAATTCAACTTCCAATAAACATAAATCTAATGGTAATTTCGATACAGAATTCAACTTGCTCAATTCATTCATTTGTTATTTATGAATGACAACTTAAGCGCTTGCAGGTAAGCACATCTATATATATGTATATGTATATATATATATATATATATATATATATGTTTACCCCACACTGCGATCGGGCTATATAAATCAAAAGCTTTGCCAACTCCATCTATCATAGTGGGTTACGAGGATGCTTTGGAATACTGCTTGCTCCTTGCAGTAACGAGGAGTACCTTTAGCATTTTGCATGCGCACAAACGAATTAAATGTGCATTTGCAGACGCTCTCAATTGCAGACACTTCACTTCCAATCTCAACTCCCAGCCCAGACCAACCCAGCGCAGCACCAGCACCAACACCAAGACCAGGTTGCTTGGCCAAGTTTGGGTTGCATTTCACATCCAATTACAGGGCCCGCAAGGATGCAAGCGACGCCAACGCTTTGGTTGCTTTGGGCATTGTTATGTTACCATAATCCCAAGGATAAACGATTAAGGAAACCAAAGCGTAAAACTGGGCGAACAACTAGAAGAAGAATGAAAAAAAAAAAATGTTGCAACCAGCTGCGCGTTACTTCCACAAGCACATCCACAACACCATCTCCATCACCATCTCCATCTCTACATTTACCTGTTCTAGTTGTAGCCAAAGCTGAAGCTGAAGTTGAAGCTGGAGCTGGAGCTGGAACTGGCGCCGGCAGCTGCCAGTTTTGGCAAATTGAAGGCAGCCACGATGCAAATTGGAAATAAGAAGAGAACAGAAAAGTAAAGAAAAGCGTGCGAGAAATTGCTGGCAAAACAGGCAAAACCCGGCCAAAGCAGCCATTTTAGAGGCAAACGCATCCGCGCGGCCTGTTCGCAAATTCAATTCAAATTTTGTTGAGCATTAAAATGCTGCTGCAGAAAACTTGAACGTACCCAAAAAAAAGAATGAGAGAAAGTATTAATATTAAAGGCAAGCCGAGTTTTTGATACTCTTGCAGAGTATTAACAATTCAATTCTTATTAAATAATTTTTATTTTGGCAACTAAATAATATAGTAATTCGATACAATTGGACTTTTGATAAACTGTGCAGCAAAATTGTTAAACAACAAATTTATCAGTGAAGCATATGAATTGGTTGCAAATCTTATTTCAGTACATGGTCTACAAATATAGATTATTATAACATAAATTTAAACTTCTTTGGATTTTGGCTTAGAATCCAACAAAGAACATTTATCACTCATTTTAAAGTGTCAAATCCGAATCAGTACTACAAATTTAAAGTTGTCTGAATCAGTTAACACTGAAAATATTACAAATGCAAATAAAGATAAGGTTTCATTCAGATCAGTTTAGCAGAAAATAAAACCAATAATCCAAAATATACAAAATTTAAAATAAATATTTATATTATTAATGCACGGCAGCAGAGCCAAACCCCTTTCCAAAAAAAAAAAAGAGTATCAGAAAAATAAAGTTGCTGATGGAAACAGCGCCGCGAAATAAAAGTGATTGTAAGTGGCACAGGTTGTCAGCGTGGGCGGGGGTAAGTGGGGCGTGAAGGGCGTGCCACAAAAGCGAAAAAAAAAATTTATGAAAAGATAAAAGACGCAGGCGTTCATTCAAAACATAACACAGGTGAGGACAAGCGCCAAAGCAAAGCAATTTTAAATGGCAATGGGGCGAGGAATACACACCCCGCCCAGCAGGCACCATGCAGCGTGCGGCAAGGACGACTGCCACATACACACCCATACACACATATACACACACACACACACACATATATACCCGTGCAACAGCAACAACAAGGAGCATGATGATGAGGACGTTGTGGGCTGCCGCCACTTGAGGCCGCATTACTTCAACTTTGAAGATGCTCGAACGCGTCTCGTCTGGCGCCGTTGCACGCTGGCGACACCTAGCGTGCGCAGCTGGAAACGCCAGCTGTAGGTGTGTGTGTGCTGTGTGTGTGTATGTGTGTGTGTAGGGTACAGCTTACTGGCGACCCACTGTGGGGCTGCAGCTCCCCTCAACTCCCTTTCTCCAATCCACTCTCTGCTTTAGTGTAATATGCAAACAGATTTTTTTCACTTTCATTGGGGGTTGTTGTTTTAGTTGTTGTTGTTGTTGCTGTTGTTGTTTGTGGCAAACACACAGCAAGCAAACCAATCCCAAACAAATTCGCCCCACCGCCTCCCTCGTACACCCACTCAGCTGCTTAGACCGCAGAGCGTTTGTTTGAAAAGAAGTTTTTTAGCAACTCAGCAGAAAAAAAGCAAGTAGAAAATACAAAAGCAAGCTGAGTGGCAAGGGGTTTAGCGGGGCGAGTGGAGCTGAGGGGAAGTTCTTTGTCCTGTTCGAAAAAAAAAAGAAGAGAATAAATTGTAACTCGACAGTGTTGTCTAATGTCTCATGTGCACATATATCTGTATCTGTGTATCTGTGTATCTGTGTATCTGTGTATCTGTGCAATACTTTGTATCTTTTTATCTTGGCAACAGTTTCATTTGTGTGTGGCAATAAAAAAAAAAAAGAAACCAAAGCCAAATAAAAGCTGGCCAACACACATTTAATCACACTTTTGGCAACTGACTCTGAATGCAGCTGAAAAGGGTGTGGCGGGGAGGGGAGGGGCGGCAAGCAATTGCCAAATTAGCTTTCATTGCAATTCATTCTCGGCGAGCGTTTGAAAGATATATAAACACCTGCTATTCAAGCGTTTTGCTCCAATTGAATAGCTCTAACTGTGCCAACGAGGGTGCATTAGTAGTTGGGCAAGGGAGGGGTGGTGGTTTGGCAGCGAGTGTTAACACTAGCTTTCCCCACTAAGCTGCCCAAAAGCTGTCAGGGTTCGCATGAACTTTACAAATTTGTTCACTTCATCATGCATTTTTTTTTATTTTTTTTTATTTTGGTATTTCCAAAGAAAAAAAAGGTTAATCGAATCAATTCTTTTTATTGGCTGCTAGTTTTTAACCCCTCACTTTTCATTTGGTTTTGGCCATTTGCATGGCAATTGCTCTAAGCGGACTTTGTTCGATGTTCGATTCAGGAGGAGGATGGAAATGGGGTTGACTTGCCGATTTAGCAATTGAATTCAACATAAATGTTAACCAAAACGATTTCATTTTTCCAGCGACTTAATTGATTGGCCTTCTATTTGTTGTGGCAAAATACAAAAATGGCAAAATATGAGACAATTGTTTTCGCAAGTTGACATTTTAATAGGAATCGAACTTGACTACATTTTAAGTCAAAACATTTATTTGATTTGTATATAATATTTAATAAATTTTAAATGTACTTTTACTACTGATTTGAAGCGTATTTTTTAATAAACTTGTTGTGAACTACCTTTAAATAAAAAGGGATTATTTTTGAGTATACTAATAATATAAAATTAGAATTATTTTCAAATTAAATAATATATATTTAACAGCCTGTAGATTATTGAGTGCTCCATAAGAAAATAATATATTTGATCTATTAAGAAGACTTTTTCACCTGTGGTTGTCTTCATTTATATATATATCCCCCATTCTCATATTAATAGCGACAATAATAAATTTAGTAAGCAATAATTTCGAACAGTGATGAAACTAAGAATAGAGTTTCAAGCAATTGATAACTACCCACCGTAAATTTGCATACATATTGCCCACTTTACTATCATTAGTTCTGCTCCAAATATTTGATATATCTGTAGTTGATTTTGTAACTTCTGCTTGCATATCAAGTTCAACTACAAATCGCTTTCATAAATTCAGCATTTATTTATTAGTTTGTATTTGTATTTTAACTACAACTTATTTGGCTCACAACGGAACAAAAATAAATCGGCGATGTGCGACAGACGAACTCTGTTTTATTATACAATATATATTCATGTTTGGACTTTGTGTGTTTCGTTCTTATCAGCAGCCAAACACTAAATCAACTTTTGCTTGAATGCCCGCTTTGAACCCACAACAACACACACACACACCCTCAACCCCAACCCACACACACACACACACCTTACAAATGCTGGCATGTTATGGTGTACACCTTTTATGCGATGTCACCGCAGACTTTTAGCCAAGAGCTAAGAGATAAACCCAAGCCAACAACAAATCCTCAACAAAATCCGCATCAGACAAAAATTCGTCGCACTTAAGCCAGCCTTGCCATTTTGTGCAAACGACTCACTTGACAACAGCCACAACAGCAACAACAACAAAAACAACAACTAAAACAAATTCGACAACAAAAAAAAATAGGAAGAAAAACGAAATGAATAATTGCCAATATGCCACAAATTATTTCAAATGAAATGTGAGTGTATTTATGATTTATACCAACAACAACAACAACAAAAACAACCAGCAAAAAAAAATATATATATAAGCAAAAGGGCGCAAATAAAACACATATCCGAAAGGCAGATAAAAATGTTGGCCAGATTTGGAGGCGTTTACCATCATTTGCAATGGCAGCTAACTCCCCCCCCCCCCCGACCAACCCAACTCATCCCACACATGGAATGCAAGTCGTGATATTTGAAACTTGGCAAGCGGTTTGATGGATTTTTTGCGATATAATTTTCTTCTTCTTTTTTTTTGGCCATTCCACAGGAACACTTAAGCGTCGCTGCTGCGGCTGCTGCTGATCAGATTGGCGACAGCGAGCAAGGTAAAAAAGGAAAGAAGAAGCAGAAGCAGATGCAGGAGCCGCCATTGCAAATGCCTGCGTTGCGTTTCCGTTTGGGGCGTGCATGTGCCATGTAAATCTAAATGTAAGTTGAAAGGCAGCCAACAAAAATTTGGCCCAACAAAATAAGCAAAAAAAAAGAGGGAAAACGAGAGAACTGGGCAATGATAATAAGTTGTTTACGGCGCGTGAGCTTGCATCAAAACAAGCGCTGACATTAGGGGCGGACATGAATATCTCTGCACGACACGACAGGATGCACATGACTCAAGGCAGTTGCAAACTTTTCTTATATTCGATTTTATTTTGTGTTTTTTGTCAGCTTAGTGGCGCCAGCTGGCGTCGCTTTCGTGCAACCTCTGGCAACAAGCAAAAAAAAGCTTGTCAGCCATTTTTATGAATGAAAAGCGCTTTGGCCAAAGCTCGCACATACAGAGAGACAGCGCAAGCACATTAAGAGAGCGAGTGTGGAAGAGTGAAAGATAGCACATGCAGTAAGAGAGCGCAAGTGCTTAAGAGCGTGTTACATGTGCAGAAACTGTTAAGTTAACAGAATTCCTTTAACAGCTGTGAAGTTGCAATATTGCATTGTTATTGTTATTGTTTTTGTTTCTGTTGCTCGACTCGAAATGCATTGCTGTTGTGGTTGGTGCTGGTGCTGCTGGTGTTGGTGTTGGTGCTGCCGCCTGGCGGGGTCATGCAACTTTAATATGTAAACAAGACCGCGTGTCTGTCTAACTGCTCTTGTATTGCAATTCATGTTACTCTCTCTCATTGAGTCTACGACTGTCTGTCTGACTGTGTGTGTGTGTGTGTGTGTGCACCGGAAGCAGACATGTTGTGACACTCTTTGACTTGACCTCGCCTCGCCCCCAAGCAGACAGACAGACACGAGCTCGAAATGTGCACGCGTGTCAATCAAGGCAACCCAGCTGACATAATAACAAAACACAGACAACAACAACAACAACAACAAAACCAATAACAATAACAATAACAAGGAGTCACTCTTCACAGGTAAACAAAAATTTGTCTGCAGCAAATACAACAAATTTTTTTCGGTTATGCAAAGCAACGAGTACAAGAAAATTGTGACCCAGTTAAAGGCTAAGGCAAAAATTACGTGAGTCCTGTGCGATATGCGATATGCGGGTGGCAGACTGCAGACACACACATACACCCAATACATACACAAATAGGAGCATGCTACTGTCTATGTGTGTATGTGTGTGTGTGTGTGTTGAAGAAGACGCTGCACGTAGCGCACATTTCGTAATAACTTAATCGATGTCGAGAGCCGAGTCTAGAATTTTTAGTATATTTGAAATACCCTGTAATTAATGGGCCAAAACAGGTAATTTAAACAGTTTTATTCATGGTACCCGAAAACGATTAACTAGAATATTATTATTGATTTTTGCATTTATTTAGTATACTTTTTTGGGGCAGAGCACATTTTCTTATGTAATACTTTAAAATTTTATATAAAACTAAAAACTTGTAGGAAGTTTTCGTCAATTGATAAGTAATCTAAGCGATAACGATTGACGTAGTAAGAAGAGCAATTTTGACAATAGCTAAAGGTATCATTAAAACATAAACTTGAGTTTGTGTATAACAGTTGGGAGGAAATATATAATCCATACTATATACCCTATAAAGCGGAGATGTTATTGATATCGTAATGTTATCGATAATTGACAAGTCTCACAAGTCTATCGATATTAACGAGTTTTGAAGAAGTTCTTAAGATCTATAAATAATGTTTAGTTGATAACAAGAATGGAACTAAATATCTGAAATCACATTTAAATTGCATTTGTAATCTTTTTCAAACGGAATTCCTCCCAATTTGGGCTTTTATGCCTTGCCTCATATTTTATTAGCTGTTGTGCGTGGTATAAGCCAGTTAAACTCGTTCGGCAAACAGTTTGCAAACCGATTTTTCAGCGTTGTAGTATTTGTAGTTGTCGTCGACAAAAAGCCTATCAAAAAGGTGGCTGTGTTTGGTTCCGGGCTAGCCGGGACTGCAGGAAGTTGGCAATATATTTGACTCACTGCAAACAGAGGCGCGACTAAGGCCCAGGTCTACCTCATTCTCTCACTCTCTCCCACTCCCACTCTCTCTCTCTCTCTCTCTCTCTCTCTCTCTCTGTGTGTGTGTGTTCCCTGGTGACAATGGTAAGCAGCAGTAGCAGGCAGAGTTTGGCAAAATGTCGCCAGGCGACGAGTCGAGCTTCGAGCAGAAACATTCAACGAACTGGAAGCAATGAAGGCTAAGTTGTTGCCGAGGTTCGGTCGGAAAGTCGCGCTGATAAGCCAGCAACAAAGTAGTCGTCGACACTCGACACTGCAACACACGCACACCCAACGATTCAAAATGCCACAAAAGCCTGGCTAAGGCAACTTGCAACTAAACTGTATGCAAGCATAAAACCAACAACTGAGCACTGCAACTGAAGCCACTTGTAGTGAGTCTTTTTTTGGGCAATAAATTTCCCAAAAACTCTCAAATATGCCGAGTGACATGTTTAGCTGTACTATTAAATGCGAAGACATATGAAAAGACTGCACGCAGGCTCATGAATATTAAATACCCTTTAATTGGTAACATAAAAGTGACGAATCTTTTGTGGGTTTTTATTGCATCATTCATATTTAGAGCAACTGTTGCAAGTTGCCTATTAAAAAAAGTCCGTAAATAATTGAAGTATCACTGCTTTCTATAATTAAAGACAAAGATATTAATGGTTTGCAATAAAAACGAACTATTCTTAAGACTGTGTTTATAGGGTATCTTTCGATAACTTCTTCCTATTAGGCATCCATTTATTAAGTTTTATGTTCAATACTTTTGCTTCGTAATGTTAAAATGATATTCTTTTTGGCAAGCAATCTGGATTTTTATCTATTTTTAAGTAGTATGCTTGGCATTCCAAATACATAAATTTATATTTCATTTGATTTTATAAAATATATATATACAAAACAATGTACACAAAAACACAAATATATTCTATATATATATCCACAATTGTCAATTTTAATTGTTATAATATATTTAACAAATGGTTGCAGGGTATCCACCAGTCTTGCACACCCAACTAGAACATGCTCATTTACTTTGTCACACTAATTGCATGTGTAAATAGAATTCTTTAAATAAAAGCAAAACAGTGAACTTAATTGTTTGGCTCATTTATAGCTGCTTTGGTTCATTAACAACTTAAAACATTTTACGCCAACTACTTTGAATTGAAAATAATAAGAAAAGGCGAAAGGAATATTTTTTCAAAGGGAAATTGCTTTGTTTATTTAGCTAAGCAATCAGCGTGCAAACTTCAACGCACCTGAGATTGAGGGGGGTCCGTGGAGCAGTCTTTGGGCGCTAAATGTAATAATATGAAATGCATTTCGAGAAAAAAAAATTGGAGAGCTAAAAATTTCACTTTACAGCATTTGCGTGCGGCTAAAGGCCGAATATTGCTTGCTGCCAAATCAATGCAGTCAGAGTGTGGTGCGGGTGGTGGGTAAACAGCACCTACTACAAAACCAAACTAGGCAACAGACAGACAGACAGAAAGACAGACAGACGGATAGACAGACAGACGGATAGAGAGACAGAGCCAAAAGCAGGCAACAAAAGCAGGCAATATCTAGCTGAAAACTAGCAGCCAACTGCAGCAGCAACAGCAGCAGCAGCAACAGCAGCAGCAGCAACAGCAGCAGCAGCAACAGCAGCAGCAGCAGCAGAAGCAGCAGCAGCAACAGCAGCAGCAACAGCAACGTCTGCAATTGAAAAGGGGCCCAAAAGACAAGGAAACGGCGCCTGGGACTGAAAACAACAAACACATAAAGTCGATAACCCGGTTGGGTGCCACCGGCTACAACCGAAATCCCTACAGATGTGTGTGTGTGTAATGTGTGTGTGTGTGTGTGTGTAGTTGTCGAGTGGCAGCTCCTGCCGGCATTGCCTTTTGTGACTCTGGCTCTGTGCTTTATATTTGCTCTACTGCTTTGCCTATTTTTAGCCTGCGAATGCGACTTATGACTTTCCAGTCACTCCCCAACAACCCATCCAAAATCACCCACAAACCACCCACTTGGGGTATTTTTTTTTTTTGTTATATTGGACACGCTGCTTGTTGACATTCACAGCACTCATTAAACAGACGCCCAAAAAAAAGAAATAAAATTTTGAAAAGTATTTTTTTTTTTTTTTGCGTTTAGTTTTTGGATGTGAACAAAAACTCAAAAGGATATTTGTGGAATATCATTTTAGCATATCAGAAACCAACTAGCGCTAGACAAAATATTACAAAAAGAAGATAACAATAATATTCAAAAGTTAAAAGGTTTATACAAATCTTAATTTTAATATATAAACTTATACTTGAGATGAGAAGATGAGTCCCGGAATTGAATATTTTTTGCTGCACAACACTCAACAGTTAAGAGCATAATATTTTATCGGATTAAAAAAATACTTTACCTGATAAGACTAGAATATTATTAAGCTGCCACACACTACAAAAATCTGTTTGTTTTTTTTTTAAGCTAAATATTTAATTTTTGCATAGAAAAAGCAATGTCGTTTTGCGTGTAATTTTCATAGTGCGCTTAAAAATGAACTACAGATTAGACAGTGCTCTCTCTCTCTCTCTCTCGCTATCTCTATTTTTGTATGTCTCTCATACTCTCTTATAATAATAGCTGTTGTTATTGCATAATTTTAATGTGTCGTCCTTAATTTAAATGCTTCCGCTGCAAACACAGCAAAGCGCACAAGTCACCCTTGGCATCGTCACGAGATCCCTCGGCACGGTTTGCAGTTCGTGCTTTGGCTCCGGCTGCCCATTTAACTCTGCTGTTGCTGCCACTGCCACTGCTGGTGCTGTTGCTGTTGCACGTCCTGCAAAACGTTTATTCCATTTTTGGTTGCCAAAAAATTGTCTATTAGTTGGGCCCCAAAATGAACATTCCATGATAATGGCATATGACAAGCTTCACATGCGGTGGCAATCGACGTTCGAAGCGACTTGCAACCACCAGCAGCAGCACCAGTACCCCTAGTACCACCATTTATCCCGAACCACTGACAACAACACCCAAGGCCTTAATATGAGCAAATGCTTATTAATTTAAAATTTACGTAGCATGCATTTAGGCGGCCCAGGCTTGAAATTGCTAAATGCCACCAAAGGCAACGACAACATTTGATACTCGTACAAGTTAATTAATTGTTGCCAAGTGTGTGTGTGTGCGCGTGTTTGTGTGTGTATGTGTACATGTGTGTAGTGTGTAGTATACAGTGTGACTTATGTAAATATTCAAACACCTAAACGGAGACAGTCTCCCCCGAAAAGTTGAAAGCCAATATAGCCAAGAAGAAGGCGACATAACATAAAAATGCAAGTTAGAAAGTATTTGCTGAAGGATGACAGCTACGAGATACCCTGTAAAAAAGTGGCAAGTAAAAAGGCTGGTATAAGCAAGTAAAATTATTCTCAGGAGGAGAACAATATTGCTGAATTTTATATAAATATGGAGAACAGAATAACAAAACCCAATTTATGAGTTTGGTAAACAAAAAAGAATTTAATTTAAGCATCAACTAATTGTTCCTATATATGATATAGTAGTCCGATGTCTAACATTTATAATTAATAATAATTAATAATATACAAATTGTGTGACTTTGATTCGCATATCTAGTTAATCAAAAAGATTGTCTTGTAAATAGTTTGACCAGAAAGAGACAGAGTGAAGGATATGGCTAAGTCGAGTTGGCAAGTCTTACACATCGAGAATCTTATTACTTCAGAGGATCGTAGACATCTTCTTCAAGGCATTACATACACCACATCGATATTATGTTGCCCTCTACAAGGTAATATTAACCAATTAAGGAGAAACAGGAAACATTGCTGCAAATTTATTTAAGTATTTGTAAATCTAGCAGAAATATATATTTTCAAATACCGCAAAGATCGCTGCAGATGCACAGTTGGACACAAAAAGATCGCGTCAATTAACGGAACTTTTTCTATATTCGCCCGATTGGAGAATTGCTTTATCATATCCAATGCAACAATCGAGGCAAAAGGGTATAAAAACAAGGACAAAACTAGCGCCAAAGGCGCAACAACATGACTAGGACATTCACACACACACAAACACACACACTCCTATGAATATATACATATGTATATGTGAGGGAGTAGGCGTGTCAATAGGGGCGGTGCGGCATGTGTGAACTTTTTAACCAAACTCGTGCCAAAGTCAACAAAACAGCGAACAAGGAGCCAGCTGCTGCTCCTGTTAGTAGTCGTTGTTGTTGTTGTTGTTGTTATTGTCGCTGTTGCCAGTAGCCACTTGGACAAGTGCAGAAGGACATTAAATGCAGTGCAAAAGTCTAGGAAGCAAAAAAAAAGGAAGTGAAGCAGAGCTAGGCAGGAGAGAGCCAGTCAGCCGGCGAGGCGACCATCTATCAAAGCGAAGAAGATGCCTTAGGATAATCACATTCAAAAGGAAAATGAAGCGTGCTGCAAAAACATGACCAAAGATTGGCAGCAGGCAGGCAGCCAGCAGCAGGCAGCAGGCAGCAGCAGGCAGGCAGCAAGAGTCGAGGCAGACAGGAAATGTTGCACGGCAGAGCAAAGAAGCAAACAGAAGAGAGAAAAAAAAATAATAAAAGGTGCTGTTTGTGAACTTTGAAATGATGGACGCACCAAGCCGTTGAGTGACTGATTGACTCGACGACTGACTGACTGACTGATTGACAGACTGACAGACTGACTGACTGACTGAATGTGCCGACAGTCGTTCACTTATTTTATTGACAATTTTTGCTAGTCCGCCTTTCAATTTTAACGAAGCTTGCGGCAAATTGTTGTTAACTGGCTGCCCCTGCGTCACCGACGACTGCATAAATTAATCAGGAAATCGAAGCAGCGACAACGACACCCCTCACATTCCCTGCACCCTCCCCTCCCCCACCCTCCTATTTTCATAGCATTTCTATTGCCCCACCTGTCTGCATCCTGATGTGCTTAGTCGCAAAATGCGAGTCGAGGATATTTCCACAAATTTTTAGACGCAAAGATTTTAAAAAAGTCACGCAAATATTTTCATCATCGTTTCGTTTCCTGATTGAATTCCATCGCTTGCACGATTGCCCGTTTCCGTTTACCCCCGCCTCACCCCCTTCAACTGACAACATTGTAATTGTATAAAAGACAAAATGGACTCTCCACATAAACCTAATACAAATTTCGAGAGTTAAAAGTTGCAACAAATCAAACATTTCTAGTTAAAAGTTGCAACAAAATCATAACTGAATTTAAATGAGTAAATTGCTTTTTGTAGTAGAAATTTTGTTATTAACTTTTATCAACTAATAAATATTTACATATATATTTATATATAGATTCTTGAAGATTCAGAAATATAAAAAATAATATACAAAAAAAAAACATTGCTTATTCACTAACACTTTTGACCCATTCCTTGATGATCCGTTTGATCTTCGCTTGAGTTTTGAGCCATTTGACAAAAATTCAATATAAATTTTGACATTGTCAAAGTTTTGACCCAAAACCCCAGATACATTTTCGTATCGTGGTGAACAATGGCAGCAAAGAAAACAAGTCGTGTAGGTAATGCCGTGGGCAAATAAAGCAGCTGCCTTACAAGCAGTCTCCATTTTCATTTGCATGAGACAAAACGACAAACAGACAGACAGACAGACAGAAAGACAGACAAACAGACAGACAGACAAACAGACAGACAGACGGAGAGACAGACAAACAGACAGACAGACAGACAAACAAACAAGCGAAACAAATAGCGGCATCAATCTGGAATATCGGCTGCATATTTATTTGCGCAAAGTATCTGTTTTGGTTTCTGTATTTCTGTATTTGAAACTGAGTTTAGTAAGTTGACTTTATCGCTAAGCGGCATCGAAATGTGAGCGATATGTGCATAGATTTTCCATTTGTTTTTTGGGCTCCTTTGAATCTATTTTTTTATGTTTTTTATATATATTTTTTTTTTTGATTTGTTGTACACGTTTTTGTTGCATGAGTAATGGTGCTGGTGCTGCTGTTGCTGTTGCTGTTGCAGATGCAAATGTATCTGCGTAGCTGAGCGCATGTATAAATAGTATTTCAGTTGAACGCACAGTGAAAATAGCGTGAAGCAAATAGAGGAGGCGGGAAGACGTTTGCCTTTTTGCCCATGGCATAAGTATTGTGTTTCAACGAACAATTTTTGTGTGTGTTCCAAAAGTCGACACAAACACACACACACGCACACACACATAAATCTGCGGTGCAAAGAAATGTGCGAGTTTTGAGCAAATGGATGTATTATTTCTATGAATTGAAACAAACTGGCAAACGTTGACGGATTGACGGATTGACGGACGGACGGACTGACTGACGGACTGACTGACTGACTGTTTGTCTGATTTTGAACTCATCCGCATTGTTGTCGCTGCTGTCGTCGAGTGTTTTCCAGCGATAGCAGCCAAATACATTTTCAATGCACACAATTACAATTCAGTAAACTGCTTCTGAAATTAAAATTAAATTACTGCAGCAGCTGCTGCTCTGCTGCTCCTCTTCTACTGCTCTGCTGCTTCTCTGCTGCTCCTCTGCTGCTGTTCTGCTGCTGCTCTGCTCGTTGTTGGGGTGAAAAGTTCATTAAGTTATGCAGCATGTGAGAAGACTATATTCTTTGCCTAGTTGACATAAAAATGAATGACACTGCGGGGGGGATGCTGTTCAAGGGGGGGAGGAGGGGTAGGTGATCTGGTTAGTCACACTTGGGCACAACATTAAGTAGCTAAGACAATCGTGCCAATCATTAAAAATCTAGAGAGGGGGCCAATAGCAAGAGAGACAGAGACAGCGAGGGATAGAAAGAGACGGGGCGACTGTGAGAGAAGCGCACTGCAATGCGGATGTTATGGCAGTAGCGGGTGCAGGACTCAGAGGGGGGCGGGTGTGGGTGTGGGTGTGGATGCTGCGTACTCGTCTTCGTCATCATCTGTGCAGTTATCAACACGTACGTTGGCGACGACGACCTGTCTAAGACAGCAGCCTCGAACTATTAGTTGCAAGTGGAAATGGAAGTGGGTGCAACATGTTTATAGACGCCCTAGATTAGGTCTTTGTCAGCACTTTTCGAGTATTCACTGTGTCTATGTGTGTGTGTACGTATGTGTGTGCGTGTGTGTGTGGGTGTGCTCGAGTAGCGATAGCTGGAAAAAATCCAAAAGCATAAGCTTTGGCGCGAGTGGTTTGCCACTTGAGAATGCCTCAGTGCCTCAAAGCTGCTGAGCCGACGCTTGTTGTCTCTGTCTCTGTCTCTGTCTCTCTGTTTCTGTCTCCGTCTCAGCCTGTTTGTTTCCGGCCACAAGAGACTCCCGCTGCTGCAACTGCGACAGTGCGTCCAAAATGATTCCTGGCCCGAGTCGAAGCCTTAGCCTGAAGTTGCAGGCAGCCGCAGCTTGAAAGCGTTGCATGATCGCAGATTGTGGAAGTTGTTACCGACACTGATGAGTATGAGTAGTGTGTGTGTGAGTGTGTGTGAGTGTGTGAAGTGTGTGCTACTGCTTGAACAGTGCTCTCAGGGCATAATCGTTGAATAACCGGCTCACAAAAGAATTACATTTGTCACAATTGCCAGTTGTTGAAGTGGTTTCAAATCATTTCGAAAATGTTACAAATTATTTTTCAAACTTATGAAAACTTATTCAAAATTCCCATTATCATTTGCGACGATCTTGTTACTAATGCAGCCTTTAAATATTTGTTGTACAACCATTTTGTTAAGATCTTAAAAATATATAATCATTTTATACCAATTTTCTGACTATTTTTAATTGATCTCAAAACCAGATCGTAGGCCTTTCTTGACTCAGAATATAATGAATATCAAAAAATGGTTTTCCCTATGCTTCAGTTTTTGCCTAACCTATTCGTAAACATTTAAGCGGAATCCCAAAAAGTAACATTTCCATATTGCTCTCTTCTTTTTTTTTATAGATTTTTTAAGTCAACCTCAAGCAAAATTCATGCATACCCGACTCACAGACTAAACTTTTATTAATTACATTTAAATTAGCATTTTTCTTACTTTCTTTGAGATGTTCAAGACTAATTGCTTTGCACAAAACTATCAACTATGTTTCTTATTTGTTTTTTAAAAAATGTGTTCAAGTCTTTAATTTAAATCAAAGATATTTCAGACTCTTGGCTAATTTACCAAGCCAACCAGCCAGCAAATGCCAAAAACCCAAAGCTGACTGCAAGAAAATAAAAAGAAACAAAAAAAAACTGCAACAACAAAAACTAGAAGAAAACTATAAAAATTAAAAAAAAATTGAAGACACCAAAATGGGTGAAAGATAACACACAGGGCAGAGATGGGGCAGAGAGGGGCAGAGAGGGGCACAGAGATGGGGCAGCGGCAGAGAATAAAAAGCACATTCGCCAATTTCAAGTTGGGGCCACTATTGAAGAAGCCATTTGAAAATTTGAAAACATTTTTTGGCACAGGTACAAAAAACGTGAACGCGAACACAAAAACAGAAAACCAGAAAACAACAGCAAAAAGCTGAAATAAAGAGACAAACCCAAAGACCGCATTGACTCTTCAACTATTGCGGAATATATGAACGACATGAGTGTGTATATATGTGTGTGTGTGTGTGTATGTGTGAGAGTGTGTGTAGATATGCGCTATAGGTTATAATATGTTAGCGTAATGCCGAGTGCCATTCTGATGATGGGCGGAGCCAACAATTTCGCTAAACAAAAACACAAAAAGGCGACAACAAACACAAAAAGGCAATGCGGCTGACTGTATCTATATGTGTGTGTGTGTGTGTGTGTGCGAGTGTGCCATTGTGTATGTGTGTGCTTTAGCAATGCGGCGGCGGATGTGTTGGCGGCAGCAGCAGTGACTGCAACACTCCAAGTTGGCCAAGCCGAGCATCAAAAGGCATCTTGCACTTTGCCCCGCTTTTATTTTCTCTGCCTGTTTCAGAATTTTTTTTGGCCAGCGTTTTGAGTGGCCCTTTTGGGGGCATCATCAAATTTGGTTAATATGTGCCCAGAGTGAAGCCGCCTTTTGATTAGCCTAATGAAACTATGCGGCACAAGCCAGTCCCATTCCCATTCCCCGTCCCACCACCTCCCTCTCCATATATATACACCCAGTTTGTCCGCTGCCCAGTTTCTTTAGTTTTTTTTTTTAGTTTCTTACATCTGTGCAACTGCCGCCAATTGACGTCAAATTACGACGCAGTGTTGTTGTTTCTTTTGTTGTTGTTGTTGTTGTTGTTGTTGTTGTTGTTGTGTGTCTTCGTCATCGTTGTGTTGGCGCGGCAACACAAAATCTCAAGCATTTCATCAATTACAATTTCAATTTAAACAAAAACGCCGTTGTCGTCGTTCAACGTATTCGATCGTCAAATAAACAACTCAAATGCATAATGAATCAATTTGTTAGAGCATTCAAATAGAGATGCGTATATATTGTATATATTTTTTTTTTTGTGAGATATTCGAAATATATATATATATTGTTGCATAATTGAATTGGGCCACACTCGAAATAAAATAATCAAACCAAAACAGAGCTGGACTTGTAGAGCATAGTTTGAATTTCTAATTAAATCTGATCTGAAATACACATAAATTAGGAATTTATCTTGACTTGAATTGTATCAACTATTGCTTACGACTTATATCGATATACACGAAACGGCGACAATTATCGATAAAGTTAAATCAACTTGATGTGCTGAGAACTTATATTCCAAATTTTGATGTTGTTCTTTTGGTAACTGAGATCGGCTAAATCTAAATACTTTCTGATGTCGGATTTGTTTTTTTCAACCTGTTTCACACTTTTACACAACATAAATTTACAATTTTATCGATTTTAAATGGGTTCTGCGTATAAATTACATTGATCATTTCAATTAGTTGTTTCTTGTATTTCAGATAGAAAATTTTACACATTACTCTCTGATATATCATAAGTCTTACGGATATAAACATATAATCTGATTTTTTTTTTTTTTGCAAATCTCTGTGAATCTTTGCGCAACAAAGAGACACAACAATTTCAACCCACAACCTTTCCGAGAGGGAAATGCTTGAAATAGATGCAGCTTTCACTCGAAAATAAATCGCATGTTTTCCAGTTTTCCAGCTCACATGAAAGATAAGGGTTTGAATGTGAGGCCAGCTGGTTAGCATAGCGATGTGAGCCCCTGAATAGGAATATATATATATATAACCATATAAATGCTAATTACTGTTTGGCATTTGAAATTTCGCGCAACTCGACTAATTTCCTGAGATTTACCACTCAATGTGGAAGTGGGGCATGAAGACTTACCTGGACTGGTCTGCCAGCTGAGGCCGCCAATGAACATTTTGCTGTAACGAGCCAAGAAAAGAAAAGAATGCGTCAGACAGAGGCATTAGCAATAGATATAATAGATAAAATATATAAATATATATTTTTATATATATAGTGTGTATATGTACTAACAATATAAATGTTTATATTATGGACTGGCTAAGAAGCCACAGCAAACAATCGTCTGAGTTATGTTATATCAATGACGTCTCATCTGCCATTGTCGTCATCAACATCATTATGATCATCATGATGATGATGAGCAAAATCTGTGGCATTATCATCAACAGGCAGCAGTTGCAGTTGCCACAGTTGAAGGTGGCTGGCTGACTGTTGTCTTCGTCATTATTTAAATCATAGAAAATAAGCCGCTTTCCCGGCATTGTTTTTCATGCTGGAAAATCTCCCAGACCCAGCCAAAAGCGACGTAGGCTTATACAAAAAAAAAAACACAAATAGAAAAGAAAGAAGCAAAAGAAGAGTGCAAAAACAAAAGCAAAATGCTGCGACTGCAACTGCAACAGCAACGACGACGACGACGACGACGACAATGATTATGAAAACTTCAACAAACTGCAAAAGAGCGCAACAGTGACAACAATGTTGCACAGCGCAGCGAAAGGGTGGGGGTGAAGGCAGGCAAGGGTTTGAGAGCGGGAGTGGGGGGGTATAGGTTATACGGGTGGCATGGACTGTGGGTGGTTTTGGCGGCACAACGACACGAAAACGAATGTAAAACACACACAAAAATGTATAGAACACACAAATTGCAATGAAAAGCAAAATAAAACCAGAGAAAGAGAGAGAGAGAGAGAGAGAATAAGAAAGAGGGCACGTAAGTGCGAGAGAGAGAGAGAGATAGGGAATGCAACTAAAACTAAATGAAAATGTTAATAAAATGTGCAACAACAGCAAACAGCAACAACAAACAATAACAACAAACAGAACGCCAAGTAAGCTGAAAAGAAAAACTAAACCAGCGAACGGAAGAAGCGTCAACAACACACACACACACAGACAGCCAACAACAAAAACCATCCTAAGGGTGGTATGGGGAGGGGGAGGGCTAGTGGGTTGCTTAGGTGCTGTAGCAACAAACTTTTTGTTTTTGTAGGCACTGCAAACGCTTTAAATGACTTGGATGATGGCCAGTGTGAAAATGGGTCTAACCATTTGCAGTTTGTCCAATGCCGCACAATTTGTCATTAATCAGTCTATCGCAATAGTTTTGGCCAAAAAGCAAAACACTAGAAACCGTCCAAAAGCAATGCTTTTTAGTTATTAAAACATTTACTGCATTTGGATTTGAAGAACTTTAATTTTAAACATTTAAAGTTTGACATTTAATTGCCAATTAATTGGTTAAAAAAAAGCTGGCTGATTTGCCATAATTGCAAATTTAATGAGGATTTTATTATTGATTAAAGCAAAAAGCCAACAAACCAAATGGAAAAAGGGGCAATATGATATCGGTTTCTTATACCCATTTAAAATTAATTAACGTTAATGTTTTTACATATAATTATATATATATATATATATATTAAATGTGTTAAGCTAAGGGTTAGCTGGCACTGGCCAGATTCAACGTGTTTTGTTTGATTTTTTTCTTATATTTTTTGTGTGGCAGATAAAGTTTAAAAAGGGGTCGAATCGGTTGACTTAATGAATTAGCCAGTTCTATATTTGATAACAGCGATGGTTCCTTAAGAAAGGACTTCCCCGTATCCTCTATCTCTTTCTTTTAACTGTCTGCTTCTCTCAACCCTTTCCAGTTTTGGCAGATGTAATTTTTTTAAGTCTGTTTCCCACCATTGCATAATGATTTACAACATTTTATAACAAACATTTGCTAAAAAAAAATGTCACGCATCTGAGCCTCAATTAAAATACGCTTATAGATTTCTGTTCATTTTGTTCTGTCATCAATCAATTAGGCCGCATTTAGATAACTGTGCATTTTAAAGCTAAAATGCAGTTTCTGTTTCTGGTTTTGTTTACACACAAATAGCCGTTTGATAAATAGATACACATTCTCATATTATTCAATACATTTATGTTGCTGAATTATTCATGCGACGTTTCAAATTTTATTGGGATTTTTCATACATTTCTTTTCAGTTTATTTATTTTTCTTTTTCTTTCTTTTTTTGTTGGGGCATGCGTGCGTGCGTGTGATTTGTGAGTTGTGTGCAGTGCAACAAATAGTGCTCAACATTGAGATTATCCATCACATTTGATTTGCACTTTGTCGCCCCAAATGATGCCCCATTGAAGGCGAACATTCAATGGCGTTGACTCTACTTGTGTGTGTGTGTTTGGGTGTGTATGTGTGTGTGTTTGCCACATTGCATCGTCCCACTGATCCGCAAAATATTTGTATTCATTTCATAATTTTTTGCAGCATCTCTGTCAACGTCTCACTCTTGATGGGTGTGGGTGTGTGTGTTTTTTTTCTGTGTGTGAGTGGGCGAACTGCAGGTAACCTTCATGCACAGCATGGCACTCCCCCCCCCCTCCCCCCTCCCCATCTCCACACTCTCAGCTCCAACCCCGTCGATTATATCCACTGTTGTGCGCTGCCCAATTGCGGCTGCACCAAATAAATGCGACCTTGTCCTACACTGGCAATTTGCGGGTGTGTCTGTGTGTGTGTGCGTGTTTGTGTGTGTGTATTGTGCTGCTGCAGCTCAACGAACGAGCTGCGTGCTCGGAACTCACTCAGCTCGGAGCTCGGAATCCGCGCTGTCGCTCTGCTGCTGCTGCCGCCGTTGCCGTTGCCATCGCGTCCAGCTGCGTGACGCGTAATTGCCGCCTGGCGTGGCACACAAAATAGCAAAAACCGAAAGCCAAACGCAAAGCAAAATAACTACAAATGCGAACAGCACGACTGACAGATACCCTGCACACATTTTTTATAGAATAGTCAAAATCGAAACTTGCTCAATGCGAATCTTCTTTATTTTTGTGATCAATTCTAAATTTATTTCACTTCTAAATTTTGGGGCAATGAGAAAGATTCTTTTTTATACTCTCGTAGAGGGTATTTTTAACTTCGTTAGAATCCCATAAGCTATAAATATGCTGGTGATATATCTCTCTGGAAGGGCAATAATATTTCTTAAAAAATTGTTGTAGAATTAATTAATGTTCATTTGCACACTTTACAAAACAAAAAATTCTTAATATTTTCAATATAAGAATCAATCTGGGTTGCAAAACAAACTATGAAAATCAATTAAAAATAAATTGTATTTGATTTCATTGTAATGCAGCGATAATAAATCTAAGAACTTTGAGTTTTCAGTTCTTCTTTGCTCATCTATTATTCTTAGCTTTCCAGCTTATGAAATTGTCCCAATTACTGAATCGATTTAATTTAACCAATTTATGCTTTAATAATGCTAGTTTTCTGCTTGACTCATCCGTTGAGCAATTTAACAAACGTCAAATTTCAAACAGCAGTTTTCAAAGTAATTTAAAGCCAAACTGCTGTGAAAAGAGATAATAATAATAATAATTCCGAGATTACGCATACGACGCGTGCAACGCGCAACAAAAATCACAGTCACTGTTATTGCAGTTTATTGTTGTTGTGTTTGACGTTCGCCTATCTGGCTGTCTGAGGATATTCTCGAGGGCAATGCCAAGCAACAAGAACAACAACAACAACAAGAACAACAGCAGCAGCAGCAGCAACAACAACAACAACCACATAAAGAACAACAACTTTGATGAGGAGTGCTTTGTCTCTTGGGCGACGTCGATGGCTTCTAGTTTTTTGCAGCTATTTACAGATTTCCCACAAGTCCGCACACATTACAAACATACATTCACACGCACACGCACATATGTCTCAAGTATGTGTGTGTGTGTGTGTGTGTGTGGGTGTGTGAATGTGAATGCGTGCTAAGCTGGCAGTCATAAACAAGTCAACGCAACATGTCCGATTAGTAGTGCAACCACCGACTGACATTTGTCACCAATGACGTTGCTGTCCCCCTTCGCTCGACCCCCTCTCTCACACTCTCTCTCTCTCCCTCTCTTTCAAGAAGATACTCAGCTGCTACTCCTGGTGTCCGCCTCCGACTACGGCTCTGGGCGGGTTTATTTCGCCTGACTCGATTGCTCGGTCGCATTTGCCTGCATTACGAAATAATTGTGAAGCGCACGTCACTTTTCTAAAGACCCTCAAACGAAGCCTACACTTAGAAAAATATATGTGTGTGATCTCAAATTTGAGAGAAAAAAAAATGAATGAATAGAACCCAATGACAAAATCTTAAATTATATTTTTAATATAAATATTTTCTTTCCGTGTTTGGGAGAATTTCTAAAAATTATAAATTTAAAGACATAAAAAATAATTTTTTTGGGATTCTTGTTTTCCCCTTAAATTTATTGTTTTATTTTTTTTTTTAAAAACTAACAATTGCAAAATAAGAACTTAAGTTTTTGTTCGTAGTATTTGGTGCTTTTCCAGTGTTAATCCGCATTGCCAGCCCCACTTGCCCTCAACCCTCAGCCAGCACACCTACGCACACACACACACACACACACACACTGGCACACACAGTTATACACTTGTGTCATTCATGCGCAAGTCGTCACCCATTCAGGGCCTGGCTCTCTGCTGGCTCTGCTCTGGCTCCGGCTCTGGCCGGGCTCTGGCTTTGGCTTTGGCTGTGAGCCTTGATGGTTTGAGACGACTCTGAGCTCTGCTGCTCTTTGTGAAGCGCCTCGCACCAGCCTCACCGCTGCCGCGCCTTCCCCGCACCTACCACCCGCCGTTTGCCGCTTGTTTGCCATTCAAAATCCGTTCAGACTTTCTATGCACATAGAAAATATGTTGCCCTCTCGCTTCCACACACACATTTTCATTCCCCCCGCCAACCCCCAACCCCCCTCGTGCTCATGCTATTTCCCTAGCGCTAGTTGACGTTTTTCTATTGTGGCTTCATTGTTGAATAGAAAAATGTGCAAAATAGTAACGAAAAAAAAAATATAAAAAATAAATATAAAAAAATAAATGTGTAGAAAAAAAGAAAATATATATAAGCGAGCAGCAAGAAAATAGCAAAACAGCAAGCGCAACATACGAACCCAACCATCCCCACCACCCAACTCCAGCCCCACCCACCCCCTGCTGCACACGCATGCAGAGCAGACTCGACTCGTTGCGTGGACTCAACGCTGCCACAACACATGGAAATAAAAGTGCAGATCTTGTAACTTTAGTAATTTTTCACATGACAAATTATGTGGCCCAACAAAAGGGCGACGTCTGGAGTACGTGCAACATACAACCGTTATATATATATATGTTGCAGTTGCAAGTGCAACACACAGCACTGGAGAGTGAAGAGTGAAGAGTGGCAGCAGTCAAAAGGCGACGAGCTGTGACAAAGCCAAACGGGCAAATGTGCCACAGTTATGCAAAAGGGAACTTACAGATGGTCAGTTTGGTGTTTGGACTGACGGTTTTTTTTGTTTTTTTTTTTTGGACTAGATAGTTATAGATAAATAGACGTGGGTCTAATTCCCAGTTCATGTGCAATTGAGCGATGAAAGCAGAACAGCAGAGGGGCAGAGAGAGGGTTGAACTATTGAATATAGAAACTGTAGAGAAAAAAAATGTATTATTATTGTTTATTATTGCCAATCGTCTGTGCATCTCTCTAGAAGCACTTAAATATTTGCTTATTTTTCTTAACAACATTTTTGATCAGCAGAATTAAAGGAATTTAATTCGCACAAGTTAAAAGAGATTTTTAAAGCCTGCTTGAGTCTTGCTAGAATAAATTTCTAAATCAAACTCGTTACATTTTTGTAGCTTGAATAAACCTAATTTGATTAAAAAAACAGTTGAAAATTTGCAAATCAATTTATTTTCTATCCACACAATATCACAGCACATCTTGTGTGGTGGCTATTAACATATCGATTCCCATCACAATGCATTTTGCAACACCCAACAATTTATTTTTCCAACTTTCCTTCTCTCCCACTCTCAGCTGGGAGCGTCCCTTTCCCATTCCCACTCTCTCCCCCTCTCCCTCTCTCTGTATGTATTGGTCTTTAAGCAAATTATAAAAAGCTTTTTGAAGCATAGAAACGGCTGACCAAAAACCCAAAATGACCTGCCCAATGGCATAACAAGTTACTCATGCACCTGAGACAAATATATAATTTATATATATATATATATATATATATATATATGTCTTAGCTGATCCAATTCTCAGTGCAAACTTGTTTGAAATTCACTTAGAATATTTAAACAATCAAGCTTTCTAAATTTCGATTTACTTATTTAACTTGAATAGTTTTCAGCTTTTATTAAAGTCTTTTTTTATTAACAACCTTTCCAATACCACAAAATCAGAAATTCGTATAAAAGTCAAAACAATATTAAAAAACGAAAACGTTAATCGAATTTAAATAAATTCAAATTATAAATGAAATTGGAACTGAATGTAAAAATTAGCTAAGCAGCGGAATATATATTTTAAATAGATTTATATATATGTACAAAAAATCTGGGTCTCATATAAGTTGTCAAACCTTTTCCAAATCGAAACCAATTACGGAGAAATAATTGGAAAATGCGCCTTGCTTAAAGTCAGTTTAATCAATTGAAAAGTGGCCAGCAGCCGGTTGTGGCAAGTGTATTTGAACTTCGTTACATGATGCACACATTTGTAATCTTGTTTACAATTCTTTCTTAGATTTTCCCTCACACACACACACACACGCACACATAGAGAAACGTATGGTAAAGTCAAAACGACCGATGACTATCATATGCAGCTATCAACATCATCATCAAAATGTGGCAACAACAACTACAACAACTACAACAGCTACAACTACAACAATTGGTAAGTGGAAATGGCAATGGGAGTTTTGGAGATGGATGATGAAGAGTTGCCGCAATTGCATCGTGGTTACAACCTATTTGTGTGCGTGTGTGGCAAACGTTGCGACATGGACAAAACTAAAAACTTGAAGCACTTGCAACACTAGAATGCTAAAGCATAAATATGTTTGCCCGACAATTGTCTGGAGTAGGCGACACATTCAGGCCGAGGTGGCAGTGGGTTGGGTTAGTGGAATGTTCTACGTAACACAACCGGGAGCAATGCGAGTGGTTTGGTGGGTTGTGGTGGGTTGTGGTTGTGGTGCAAGAGGAAAGGTGCCAGACAAAGGCCGAGCCGCAGCGTCTAAATGTTGAGCTCCGGCAATGTTTTATATGCACAGTTAGATGGCCATGGGAGATGGCAAAATCGCTGCTCCCAATCTGCCACACACTCCCCCGCACCACCACTGCCCCACCCCCACTCCCAACCCCACTGTGTGTGTGCGTAATAGAAAAAGAACTTTTACAGTTGCATCGATTTAATCGTGCGGAAAGCTAAATACACCAACTACTACGGCCAGCAAAAGTTGGGTGGGGCTGAGCGGATGGTGAGATGGCGGGGGAGTGGGTTGGGTTGGGTGGCGTACCGGCGACTTTGTCTGGAGCGGCACAGGGTGTAGCAGCCACAGAGCCTAAATTGGGATACGCTTGGTTCGTTCGTTCCACGGGCATTTGGCTCATTTAAAGCAATTCTGCTCGTTTTGCCCTACTTGCAATTTATGTATAATGAATATGTCTGTGGGTGTGTGTGGGTGTGTGGGTGTGTGTGAGTGTGTGTGCTGCACTTTGCGCTTGAAAGGATGCATTGTGCCAATGTCGGCGATACATTTTCTTAGACCACAAGATAGAGAAAAACTTTTTTTATTTGCGGTTTTCTTTTCTTTTCTTTTATTTTCATTTTCCTTTTATTTTTATTTTTTTTTTGTTTTTTGTTTTTTTTTTTATTGCGTAATCATACGTCGCTGCGGTTTTTTGCGCCGTGTCCGGCAGCCGCAGTCTTGTAGGCGGCGGCATACGGGCGACCAATAAAACGTAACCGACCCCCCTCATTTTCTAATAGCGGCTTGCAATTGCTAAGTTTCGGATATATTTCCTTCTGTTGGCTGCTGCCAAAAGTTATGACTGCATTTAGCGGAAAAGGCAAAGGGAAAAGTTTTTTTTGTGACTTGCATCTGATTTGAAAAGGGTAATGGAAGTAAATATATGTGTGCATGTGTGCATGTGTGCATGTGTGTATGTGTGTGTGTGTACTTCTTCTTTCAGGCCAAGTATTATGGTGCGCAATTCAAGCGATGCCTGCGAATCGAGCCTGTCAAGTTGCGCCATTTTAATCGAACTGTTTACCCAAAAGTGCAGCTAAAGCAAATGAAAAGTTTCACAAATCTATCTATCTCTCTCTCCCTCTCTCTCTCTTCAACTCTTTCCTCCATCTGTGGAAGAGATTGCAAATTGAATTTAGATAATGTCAATTGGATAAAATGAAGTTTCTGCTTGCGGTTGCAAAGTGCAAGGCAAAGAATTGTCCAAAGCAACAACAACAAAAACAACAGCAGCGACAACTAAAACATAACAGCCATATTTAAATGATACCTAAAACAAACATGAAAAAATCAGAGCTTTAACAGCAGCTTAAAGACAAATTTAATTTGCTCAAAATGCAAAATATGTGCAAAGCACAATAGAAAGCAAAACTGCAACACTTAACAGTATCATTTAATTGCTAATCCTTAACAGCAGCTTAAGGACAGGGCTGCAAAACATAAGCTTTGTGTTAGCTGAGCTCGAAAAGTCAGAAAATCAGTTTTAACAGTGGCATGTTAAGTGGCACACTGTTAAATTGTAATTGACCATAAAACATTTGTAAACAGCAACGGCAATACACATATTTAAGTCAAAGCTAATTTATGCACATGACTAACAAACCAATTTCGGAAACAAACTAAAAGCAAATCACAAATTCAACACGAAATTTAAATGAACGCACAGCAAAAACGTTGGCAGGCGACGTTGTATTCATTTATATTTGCTTGCACATGTGCAATAATTGCAATAAACACACACACACACATGTATATATATATATATTTATATATATATTGTGTATATGAAAGCACTTTGTAAAAGCCAATCAATCCATGCCTTAGCGCCGTTAATTAAATCACTTGTGGGATTACTTGCATAAAATATATTCCGTCCAAAAGCTGAGTTGAGCTGACGAATTGACAACTGTTGCTCGACTCGCTGCAGATCGCGTTGGTGAGCTGAGCAAGGGTTGCCAACTGTTGTTATCGCATATGTTATTGATATGTAAGCCGATCGCTTTGCAGAGTTGCCAAGTGTTGCTCTTGCTCTGTTATATATATGTAAATACATAAATAAAAGAAGCAGTAGTTGCCAACAATTCCTGCCGCTATGTTATCGACATGTAAATAAATTGACAATCACCTTGCATATTTGCAAAAAAGGAGCAGGAGCTGCCAACTGTTGCTCTCGCTCTGTTATCGACTTAGTGATCCACTTACAAGGATGCAAAACAGAAGCAGTAGATGGCCCCAAAACAGGCGTTGATTTTTGTGGCTGTTTGGGGCAAATAAACAAACGTCAGCCTGGCACTTTGCTGCTAATGGCTGTCCCTTTGGGCACAAATTGCCAACGGTCTCATTAAGCATACAAAATAAGAGCTTATTGGGCAGGCAGACAGTCGATGCGACGGCGGTCATACACAAAATGACGACGACAATATGGAATTGCGCACACAGCGACACAAAATCATTTGAAAGCAATTACAGCGGCCAATCGCCGAAGGGGAACACAAAAGGGGTAAAAGGCTGGGGAGGGGGGGCTGGGCAAGTAGCGACCGTCAACCGTGTACAATGAATCAATTTACGAAACGAAACAAAGCCACAATTACAAGCATATACATTGGCATAGGCATGGGCAGTATGTACAGCATGTACAGCATAGACGAACGACAAGAACAAAACGAGACAATTACGAAAAGAGCAGCGAGTGCAATTGCATTTCCAATTGCGAACTTTTTGCATTTGCACATTTTTTTCGGGGTCTCAAACACACGCGTTAAATGATGATGCCCGGGCTAAGCCGAAAACGACTACAACAACAGCAAGAAAAACAACGACGAATGACAAACGACGACGACAAACCGCAATGTTTGCGACACTGCGCGCTGTTTTTTTTTTGTTTCTTGTGTGTGTCTCTTTTCTTAGTATTTTTTTTTTTGGACCCGCGTGTCAGTTGTAATGGATAATTGTCGAAGTCGCATGCCAGTCGTACCTCATTTTCCTTATACCCTGCAAATGCGCAAGCTGGTCTGATCAGTTAGCCATTAGAATGTGCGACTGCAAAAGAGATCGCTTGCAACTGGCAAGAAGAAGAATTGTCGTTATCGCCTTAACCTCCACAAAGCTGCATAAACTCTATAGGAAATAGGCTTTTGATAAATTACAGCTGTTGTTATTTCTGTTGTCCAACACTTCTTTATTACAGCACTTTTAAAGTGCTAACAAAGTAGTATATATTATAAATTTGTCAATTTTTTAAACAGCAATTAACATTTTGAACATATTTCAAGCCATCGATTCAATCTTTTAGATCTTTAGTAAAAGTCAATGAATCTTTCTATTTATAAATGCCAATGTGATCAAAAAATCATAAATGCCTTACAGGGTATTCATATCGTGCATCATCTATGCTCATCTTATGCCTCTCACTTGTTGTTGCTGTATTTGCACTAAAAATACATTGGCAAAGTGAATTGTATTAATAGCAGGGCATTTATTTAGTTATTTCCTTCTATGCTGTTTTGTTTTATATATCTTATCTGTTTTTTTTTTCTTGCCCATTTCTTTGGCCGTTGGTTCGCATTTGTGTTTATTTACTTTGCCATTTTGCGAACGTTGCCAGCAAATTTTTTTTTTCGTTTGGCCCTTCAAAAGATTTATAAAGTAGCCGGCTAGAAATGAAGGCGATTTGGTTGAATGGGGTGGGCGGAGGGGCTAAGAGGCTGGTGGCAGATTGCAGAGTCTGAATAGGACGTCCAAAATTTACTGAGCCGTAACGCTCTGCGATCGCCGAAACGCAAGAAACTGTATGAATGGAATTGTAGTCGCGATATTTGTACAAAACTTACACAACACACTCTAAGTGTGTGTGTGTGTGTTAGTGTGTATATCTTAGCAGCGTCATCAAAAGGTATTTTACATTAATTCAAGATTTATGCATTCACCAACATTTGCGTTAGGTGCTGCATTTGCCATTCGCGCCGCCATTCGCTGTGCCCCAATGTTGCACCTGCCACCGTTGGCGTCTGCGTCGATTTAGCTTGGAGCTGCCAGCGCAGCAGGTGATCCATTTCTTTCTTTCTTTCATTATTACTTTATTTTTTCTTTTTGTTTATCCGGTGGCTTCTGAGCCTATTTTTGTTGTGTGAGTTTGGCAACAAGATGTGGCAAGCGTACTCCGTCTTCCCATTTTTTGGGTTAGACAATTTGCAGCGCTTCGATAATAGATATATATATATATACATATATATATATATATATATAAACTGCATATTGTATATGTATATGTATGTGTGTGTTTGGAGACTGCAAAATTTATAGGCCTTGCATGTTCAATGGGTTGTAACGAAGTCGACGACAGCAAAATGTGGCAAGTCCATATGGCAAGTCAACATTAACAAATGCCATCTTCACAGCAACATGGAAAGCGGAGCAGTTGCAGTCGCAGTTACTGATTATCAGTTGCAACTAGCAGAAGCAAACACAATTCATAATTTTGAAGTGGCCAAAAGCAACGCTTCAAAACACTTCACATATTTTTAGATTCGCATTCATCTAATGAAAAACTTTTTTCTTGTGGTTTTCTATCATTAAAAGTGTATAAAAAAGACATACAAAAAATTAATTTAATATTTATACTTGATCAGCATAAATATTGGAGTATATTTAGTCATAGAAACTTCAAAATTGGAATGTAAGCTATCTTTTACCACAAGCAGATCAAGTTTACATCACTTTTTCGATAACTTTGCGAACATCGATAAGAATCGGTAGTTGATGGCAATAGAGAACACAATTGTAAGTATATCTTTCTAAATGGTATAAATATATATATATATAACTGGGTATGATATTAGGTTCGAGTTATCTCCTTGTCGATCTCTTTTGACTAGATCATGCTTATTTATTTAAGTTAATAATATTAAGCTTTTAGTTAGTTTCTGATTTCGTCTATAAATATGCATCATTAAGTGCTTTATACATCATATTAATTTTACAATAAATCTTATGCACTATTCTAATTGTTTTTTCTATTCAAGTCTAATTTGCTTATACTTAATGTATGAGCGGTAATAAGTCAAGAATAAAATAAATCTTTTCAAATTATACGACGAAATGTTTTTATGTTTTGCGCTGAGACATTTTCGCGATATTTTCTTGCATTGTTTATAATTTTTTTCCCTCTTGTCGCTTGTCACTTGTCAAAGAAATTGTTATCGTAATTAGAATATTTTCGCGCTGATGAAAAACGCTACAAATCATTGTTCTTTAGCACTTAAAGTAGCGTAAAATAAATACTTTAAATAAACGATTGCACTACTTTGATTTTATTGATTTTTAACTATTGTTTTGTCATTAATTTTAATAAAATTATGTCGTTTTAAAGGTTTAAATACTTATTTTAATCTACATACTAAGCTAATATGATCATTATTTAAGAAAATTCATATTCAACTCAGAGAACATGAAAAATAGAAATCAAAACATCGGGCAGAGTAATTCTTAGTAATGAAACCCCTGGCATCATGTATTAGATATTGCTCTGCATTCGTCAGTATCCGTAAATTAGATCTATCTTACTGGATTTGAGTTAAGATATGAGGATCATAATCATAACTAGTAAGTTTAGTAGGGATAATTTCTTTAGCTAAAAGGGTGTTCATATAAGAATTCATATTTTGTGCGATTGTACCTGAGAGATCTATATACCATTGTGATCGAATTCTTATAATTATAACTAAATACAAATATACTGGGTACAAACTTGGGGCAAGGTAGCTCTTAAAAATGACATACATAAAAACCAACAATATTTGGCTATAACGATTCGATTAGTAATGCTGATCAAGAATACCTATATATATTTTATGTAATCGTTCAATGCGTTATAAACATGATGACAGTTTGATACTACCCCTAAGATTATGCAAAAAATAATTTAGATACCTTCATTTCATACAGATATTTCACATTTCGCTGTGGCATTTGTTGCACCTGCTCATTTACATTTCACACTTTAAGCTCATTCGCTTTTTCCCCTCTCTCTCTCTCTCTCTTTTCGTCACTCTATCACTCACTCTTTCTCTCTCTCTCTCTCTCTCCCTCCCTCTCTGTCTGATTTGTATTCATTTTAAGATTTTAGTTGGCCATCATTTGCCATTTGTCATTCAATTTTGTTTGTCTGACTTGCGGACAGTTAGCGTGGCCAAAAACAACAAACAGACAAAAAAAAACAACAAACACACACATACACACACACACACACATAGAGAGAGATGGAATGAGAACTGTGTGCAAATTATGAGCAATGCAGCTTTGCAATTAATCTGCTGCATATGACACCGCAATCAGAACTTAACCCTTTTTCAAGTGGAGGCCAACAACGGTAATCAAATGTTGCAAGAGTGGAGGACAGAAAAGGACAGAAGTGCGAGGGGGAAAGAGAGGTTAAACTGTTGCAGTTGGACTGCAGCAGTGCACTAAAGCACTACTAAACTCAATGGCTTTAATTGAATTTTGATGTCCTTAGCAAATTGTTTTCTAATTAGTTTCAGCTCAGACTCCGAGCAGGAGGACTCATCCTGCTTTTGCTCTTGTTTGGACTTTGGCTTTGGCAGTGGCCCATCGAGTTGAGTTGACACAGAAAAACTTTCTGTCATCAGTCGCTTTCGCTCTCTCTATCTCTCTCTCTCTCTCTGTCCCTCTCTCTATCTCTGGTGGCACTTCAATAATGACAACTTAAAACTAAAACAATTAATGCCACAAACCCGACACTTACCCAGGATCATTGGGCACCTCCGAGGGCGAAACGGGTCCCAGCTCAGTTTGCTGTTGTTGCCCCTGCTGCTGCTGCTGTTGTTGTTGTTGCTGCTGCTGCTCAATCTTGATGTCCATGTTGGCTGCTGCTGCTTCTCTGGATCTATGTGTGTATGTGTTTGTGTCCGGCTAATGTCCTAAAAACTGTTGTTTTTTTTGTTGCTGTTGCTGTTGTTGTTGCTGTAACTGTTGCTGCATTTGGTTGTGGGAGAGGGATAGTTTTCGAGGGAGTTGAAGTAGAAGTAGGAGTAGGAGTAGTAGGTGTCTACGCTAACTAAGAATGTGACGGCGACGGCGACTCCAACGACGGCGACTCGACTCCAACGACGACTATCAATCAATCGTCGCTTCTTTAATCATTGACTCTGGCTGCTAATTCGCTACTTGAACCGACGCTCGACGCTCTTTTTACTTCCATTTGGCGTTGTTGTTTTTGCTAGCGTTTTTTCTTTGCTTTTTTTTTGTTTGTTTCATTGAAAATCAAATTGTTTATGTAGTTTTTTTGTTGTTGCTTATTATTTTATTTTTGTTTTTTGTTACATTGCGCACTTTGAATCACATTTCTGGTTTGCTGCAGGCCACTTTTGGTTATTTAAGTTGTTTTAGAAACGTTGCGTTAACTGTTGTTGTTTGTTTGTTGTTTTTTGTATTTTTGTTTATTTATTTTAAATTCTAAATTGAAGGCAACATATTACTGTAATAAATTTAGCTTATTAAACCTGAAGCACCTAATGCAATTATTTTTGAAAAATACAGCTGTTTTAAATGATTTGAAACGTCTCATCGTAAAATCCAATACAATTGCAACGCAATCTTGAAAGGCAAAGATTTGAATACATTCGAGTATAAAATCGACGCTGCTTGGAAATTATTTTCTATTCCAAGTTGTTCGAAATGCAAATCAAGTGCAAAAAGGTCTTCAGATAAATTATTTTTATGTTTGATGATGAAGCAAAAAGATAGTTTCCTTAATTTTCTCTTTGTCTTTAGACAGCAGAGCTGCGTAGAAAGTTAAGCAGTGTTTTTCTAGCTAGTAAAAAAGCTAAATTATTGCTTAAATATTTTGAAATAGATGTTAAAGTAGATGTACGCTTTAATTCTAACCATACATATCTTAATTATCAATGTTTCTATTAAGTTTTTCTTCAATCGACTTTTTTTTTGTTTTTCTTGTCGCTTTTTGTTCTAAGATAAACCAGCCAAAACTATAACAAAAGACTTTTGTGCTTCTCAATTTCAAAGGAGCTTTCTTCAAGCTGACCCATTTGACAGAAGTTAATTTGTTTGAGTTTGTTGTTGTTGTTGTTGATCGGCTATTGGCTAGGATTACATTTAAGCGCTTGATAACCTTAAAAACTTTCTCTCTTTCTCTCTTTTAAGGCTGAGCATTAACTGCGTTATCTTTTAAGCTAGAGATGATAAATGCTTTCTCTCTTTCCTGCATTAAGGATTCACGCTTAGATAGATAAATCTGTGACAAGCTTTCGATTGCAAAATGAGAGAGACAAAAACAAATATGAAATGTGAGCAAGCAAAATAAATTCGCTTTTATTGTTTGGTTATTTGCCATTGTTTTCAATACACGCCTTGATCTTTCCCACACCCACACAAATACACACACGCACACAGAGTATTGCATGCAATGGGGACAGCATGTTGACTGCCCTCACCTCGTCCTCCTCCACTCCACAAACACAACTATAACAACAATAAGCTATAATAAAGCGCAGCATGCAAGCGAAAGAAAGAGAGAGATGGCAAGGGGTCGGTGGGTCTAGGCAGTTACGGTACATGCACCGTTACAGCGAGAGCAGAAGTTAACTGGCAGCGGCAGCAAACACGTGACCCGACAACGGCAATTGCGACAATTGCCAGAACAAAATTCGCTGCGAAAATCAAACTACAAAAAAAAAAAACAATGCATGCAAAAAACGATCGACGACAACTGCAGCAAATTGCCGCCAGCTGGCGCTATGATCAGCACATGTGAAATACAATGCCTGCCAGTGTGTACACAATTTGCAGAGTTTAAGCTCCTTGTGTTATTGTTGCCTGGCTTTTGCCGGCTGGCCGCCATTTTGTACACGTGCGATCGACAGCACTTCATTTTATATGTATATGTTTATTTGTAGATGTGTGTGTGTGTGTGTTTCCGGCCTAAAAACAAATCACTTTGCACACACACACAAAAGCACACAGATAAGTTGCAGTTTCTGTTTGTCGTTGCTTGTAATTAGAATTGAATGCCGCGCACTTTTATATAATCGTCAATTTTACATTGACACAATGCCCCCCAATGCAAAAAGCCGCCTCAAAAATAAACAAAGTGTTTTCGTTATTTTTGCTGCTGTTGTTGTTTTTGTTGTTTATTTGCCTTGCACGCACTTCACTTGCAACTGCAACGAGCGAGCTGAAATTATTATTATGTATTTGTATTTGATTGCAATTGCAATTTGCTGGCTGCTTGCTTGGCTGCTGCTGCTGGTTGCTGCTGCTGCTGCTTGATTTTTGTGCGCGCACACGAACGCGACAACCAACAAGACGACACTGAGACACGGCTAACGGCCAAAGGCAGCCAGCCCCAAACAACACACTGACACCGACAGCGACAGCAGCAGAAGCAGCGCCGGCAGAGGCAGACGCAGCAACGGGTCACAGTAGCACACTGCATTTGTATTGGTTGCTAGTAGTGCTCTACATGTGTTTGTGTGTGTGCAGTTGAGCAAAGCTTTGCGGCGACGTTGGCAGAGACTGTGCCAAACATTTGTACACACTGCAGCTAGCCGGCTGCATCATGCCGAAAAGCCAGCACAGCTGATAAGTGATAAGCAATGCACAGAGAAAAAGAGGCAGAGAGTGTGTCTGTGTGTTTGTGAGAGTGCGCGTAACAGAGCGGAACATTTAAAGAGATTTATGTTGACATTTAAGAGCATGACGTGAAGTTGAGATGCTCGCGTGCATTTGTGTTGAGCTTTTAAAGCTTACACTGGAAATTATTGTAGAAATAAATCGGCGAAAAATGTTGCCACTAATACCAACTGATTTTATTTTATTGAAAATTAAAATTTCGGAATCTTTTTACTATTTAATTACATTGCTGCCCCAAAATCTTTTTCTTTGTTTTATTATTGTTTTTTTTTTTCAAAAACTTTATTGTTACATAATAGTTTGTTTCAAGTACGGTAAATTTAGCATAGCTGGGTCTCATAACCAGAAAACTTGTCGAAATAACTGTCAACAAAGTGAAATAGTGTTGTAAAGCGGTTCGTTATACTGTTTTTAAAAGAGAACAGAGGATCATGTAGAAAGAGCGAAGAGTTTGTGAATGGTAGTTTAAAGCATGTGGCAAATAAAGCGACCCAAAAGTCGAAAGATTTTTAACATATTTACTAGCTGCGATTATGACTACAACAAAAACAAGAAAAGCTGGTTAAAAAAAAAAGAGGATCTAGCTAGACGCCGTTGCTGGCTTTGTGGGTGGCGACGATGACGGCGTTGCGTCCGTTGTCTCCGTCCGGCTGGGCTCCTCCTTCTCCTTGTTCCAGCTCTTAAGGCCCTCGGGCAGCGTCGTGTCCTCCTCAAAGGAGCCAGTACCCTCGACAAACTCCTCGTACGTCGACTTATCCTTGAAGGGTCGCGGACCGAGCAGCTCGATCATATCGTCGCGGGACAACACCTCATTTTGGAGCAGGCGCTCCGCCACAATACGCACTTGCTCCTTGTGCTTGACGAGCAGTTCTGTGGTCGATGTATGCGCAGATTTGATAATCTCCCGCACTTCACTATCGATGATCATGGCGGTGTCCTCAGAGTAGGGCTTGCTGAACACAGGATCACCCGATTGGCCCACATCGAAGCTCACCTGGCCGACCTTCTCGTTCATTCCAAAGCGCACCACTTGTGAGTAGGCGATGTCTGTGATCTTCTTCAGATCATCCTGGGCGCCGGTCGTGATCCGATTGAAGAACAGCTCCTCGGCCACACGACCGCCCAGCGTCATGCACATGCGATCGAAGAGCTGCTCCTTCGAGAGCAGATAGTGATCCTTAGGCAAGTACTGGGCATAGCCCAATCCCTTGCCGCGTGGTATAATCGAGACTTTGAGCAGTGGATCGGCGTGCTCCAGGAACCAACCGGCAACGGCGTGTCCCGCCTCGTGATGCGCCACTGTACGCTTCTCCTCCGGCGCCAGGACATTCGTCTTCTTCTCCATGCCAGCGATGACACGCTCGATGGCCTGTTCAAAGTGCTTCAGCACAATTGAATCCTTTAAGTCGCGGGCGGCTATCAATGCAGCTTCATTGCACACATTGGCAATGTCGGCGCCGGTAAAACCGGGTGTCAACGCCGCCATCTTACGGGCCAATGCATTCTTGTCCAGTTCAGTCTTCAGTGCACCCAGATGCACCTTGAAGATGCTCGCACGTCCCTTAATATCAGGAGCAGGCACATAGATCTGGCGATCGAAGCGGCCGGGACGCATCAGTGCCTTATCAAGGATGTCGACACGATTGGTGGCGGCCAGCACCACCACATTCGTGGTGGTATTAAAGCCATCCATCTCGACAAGCAGCTGATTCAGTGTATTCTCCTGTTCCGAATGGCCGCCAAAATTTTTGCCACCACGCTTCCGACCCACCGCATCGATTTCATCGATGAAAAGGATACACGGCGCATGTTTCCTTGCCATGGTGAACATATCCCTCACCCGAGAGGGTCCAACGCCAACAAACATCTCCAGAAACTCCGAACCGGAGACCGTAATAAAAGGCACATTCGCCTCGCCAGCCGTCGCCTTGGCCAGCAACGTTTTGCCCGTGCCAGGTGGACCCGTGAGCATGGCGCCCTTGGGTATCTTGGCACCCAAATCGATATACTGTTGCGGATTCTTCAGGAAGTTGACAAACTCCATTATCTCGATTTTAGCCTCCTCGCAGCCGGCAACGTCTCTGTAAAGCAGATATTGGCAATTGGCGGATAAAAAGATTTGCAGCCAACTCACTTGAAACCAACGCCAATTTCTGTGGGATTAATTAATTTGGCCGTGGACTGCATGACGCCGCCAAAGAGACCGCCACCTTTGCGTCCCCGTCCACCGCCCATCATGTCCGCCGACTTTCTCATCATATAGACGAGGAAGCCAATGATCAGCAGCGTGGGCAGCAGACCAGTCAAACTGGATGCCTCCACCTCGTTGCGATAGATCACAGGCACAAAATTTATGGACTCAACGCCCTGTTCCGATTGAGCCGTTTCCAGATTACGCTCAAACGAGTCCACGCTGCCAATGTTGAACCAAAGGACGCCGCTATTGCTCTGACTCGGCAATAGGCGTACGCGAACCCACTTCTTGTTCACCACCTCCAGTTTCTCAACAGCGCCTTTGGCAAGATAGCTAGAGAATAGGTAAAATTAAAAATTATTATATAATCTCAAAAAAAAATTATTAATTAAAAATGATGAAATTCGCCATATGCGCTGATGAAATAAAATAATAAAAATAGAAACTGCACTTGGCACCTGTTGACAAACTCCTTCCACGAGATCTCCTTGTAGCCCATCTCAAAGAAGGCAAACGAACCAATGAGAACAACAGCTCCGAGTGCGCCAAATAGAATCCAGCGCTCCCGATCGCCACCGCCGCCCTCGTTTAGTGGCCGTCCGCCGGCACCTGGACCACGTGAACTATTGCTGAACATGCCGAAATTCCAATCTGACTTTGTCTCACTCGCTGTGCTCGGCTTCATCGCAGGTGGTTTGGGTTTACTGCTGCTCCCGGTTTGTGATTTACTGCCAGAGGCAGATTTTTGTTCCGCTTCGGCGGCTTTTGGTTTTGTCGACTTGCCACCGGCCTCGAAATACTTCTCAAAACCCTTCGGCGGCTTCTTGCAAAATATTTGAAACTGTTCCACAAGGTATCGCATAAGCGGTGTCAACTCAACGCCAGCTCCTCGTTGTAACTGAAAGTTATTATGTGAGTAGGGGGAAGGAATTTGACAACTAATTCATACGTACCTTGTCTGTGAGGCCTCCATGTGAGTAGCTTCGTCTCATTAGGCTCTTCATGGCTTGCGCCGAGCTAAGCAACCGGAAAGCCATCGAGCTCTTTGGTGTGGTGTAGAAGGGGGAGGTGGGGAATCGGTTAAATGTGTGCTTTGAATATTCGCTTTAGGTTAAATAACAAGAGCGCAACGCTGAAGCGGCGGCAATTGGATATTTTTGGCTCCACTCTGATAATTTGATTATCTGTTTCTTTCTACCAGCTAGTTTAGCATGTACGTTATTGCCGCCTCATTTAGTACAATTTTGTTTTAAGCTTTCCAGTTAAAAAAATATAAATTCAAAATGCTTAGGATTTTATGTTGGCCTCTCTAGTTCTTTTCTTGTGAAATTTCGATTTTCAGCTAGTAATTGAAGGCAGGGTTGATTCGTTCGTTGAGTGACCAGGGCTGGCAGGCAGTGTTGCAAAATGCGTCGCACAAACAGAAGCAAACACATATCTAAAATAGTAATATGTAATCATTAACATAGTTGTTATTATAAGGTAATTAACAAAAAAAATTAATAGAATGCAAATATATTCCAATTGATAGTAATGCTGACGTCACAATTGCTTCGCAAATTATTTTTTGTCGCTTAGCAACACTAACCAACATGGCGTCCGGTGTTGTGCTGTGTCGTGTGGTACGTATTGCTAGTTGTGAAAATTTTCTTTTGCTCAAATTAGCAAATAAATTAACTTGAATTCGCTCTGAAAATGAGTACAAAACGTGTGCCAATCAATATGCTTGTGAGATAACATGAAATATCTTCGTAGGATCACCGTTTTAGTGCATTATTGACGTTTTTCCTCCAACTGTCTGTGCAAAGAGTACGCAATCTGCAATCCAAAAAAAAACCACAAAAAATTTGGAAAAAAAAACTTTTGCTACCGACTTAACACTGTGTGTGTGTACGGGTCTTTTTTGTGTGTTTTGCTTATGTGTACAGTTGGCTGCTAAAAACCATAACAGAAATGTGTAAAAATAGTTTACAATTCACACTCAAAGCAATTTTCCCGAGGCATCCGAGTGGACTTGTTTGTGAATGTGTGCGTGCAATTTTTTCCGGTAGTAAAATCTATGCAGCTGCTGCTGTGTGCGTGTCAATGTGTGTGCATGTGCTTTTGCATTTGTGTGTGTACGAGTCTCCGGTTTGCAACACTAAAAATCAATAAAACTGCAGCAACAACAACAATGCCGACTTTTTCGGTGTAGATTTCACTCACTGCTGGGAGGCTGGCAGCTCTATTAAACAGAAATATATATTTATATGTACATATATATAGCTTTGCATGTATGTATTATTTGGTGTGTTTACTAATTCTTCAACTTTCTTCTCGTTGCAGCTTTTGTAACTAAAACTCCGTTTTGACATCACTTTCATCATAATCTGAATAAAAATAATAATAATATAAAACAACAAAAAAAACACCATCGAAAACGAATCAAAAAGCAAATAATAATAAATCATCTAATAAAAAACAAAAAAAAAGTTACATACCAACAAAAAAAAAAAACTACAACTACAAAACAAAGCTCAAAAAAGTCTAAGAGGCGTTTTAAAACAAAAATACATATAAATAACGGAGGGGCATCTGCCATAAACTTTTAGTTTTGAAATTTCCTTTGTTTTTGTTTGCAAATTTGCTTCAAACTCAACGATCGACGACTCACCTACAAATCTGCGCTGAAAAAACGAGAAGAACTTACACGTAGAAAGACGACAACAACAAAGTTAAAAGCAACATCAAGAAGAACAGAGGATACGTCGCCGTCTACGGTGAGAGGCGAAGAGTCTGTTTGCGGGTGTGACAGAGAAAGATAAGGAGAGATAGAGAGAGAGAGACGACATAGCGACTGCGCATCTGTGCAAAAAACAGCAAATCAACAACAACAAAACAAGCCAAGCTTGAAACGAAGACTTTCAAAACAAAAAAATAAAACAACAACAAACCAAACAAAATTCAAATACACTTGAAACGCTGTGAAATTAACTCGTCAATACTCAAAGCAACAACAAAACAAAACAAAAACAAAAAGAGAAATCAACTGAAGTAAAACGGAGTTGAAGTATAATAACAAAAATACAAATACAAATCAAAAACACACGCACGCACTAAAAACACAACAGCAACTACAACAACAAAAACAACAACAACAACAACATCAGCAGCAACAACAACAAGCCAAGAACTGTCTTTTAAGCAAAAGCAAATAGAACGCGACGCTGAGGCGTTGACGTTGACGTCAAACTCGAATAGCTAAAGAAAATTTCAACAACATCAAGAAAACCGACACACGTTAAAAAAAAAACAATCCCAAAATTCCTCATTTTTTCCTAAAAGCTTTAATTTTATTACGAATTTTTGTTAAGTCAAAGTGAATTCAATTTGCTAAAATTATTTAAAATTAAGACAACAACAAATAAAAACGCCGCCTCTACTACAACAACAGCAACAAACAGGAACAAAGGAAGCAAGAAAAGAAAGAACCGAGAAACACAAACAGCAAAAGCAACACCAACAACAACCAACAAACAACTGAATTAAAGTTTTAAAGTACAAAATAACCGGGAGTAAAAGAAAAAAAAGAGAAAATAAAAACAAATACAAAACTAATTTAAACATATTAACATTTAATTTAAACGCAACATCAATTTAAATTATTTAATTAAGAAACAAAAACTAAAATATTATAGTCTGTAAGCCCAGAAAAAAAATAGAAAACATTGTCGCCTGTGCCAGCGGCTGCCGTGCAAAATAAAAGTGCAAAAGCACAAAGAAAGCAGGGAGAGAGAGAGCTTGAGAGAGGAGAAGAAGAAGGAGCCCAAGCCACAGGGCGATCGTGAGAAGAGTCATTGTAGAAAGAAAGTTCCGCCTTGTAATAGAACAGAAATAAATGGAAAATTAATTAAAAAAATTAAAAAACGATAAAGCAACAATTGTGCCGCAAAGAAAACAAAAAATCCAAAAGGAAAAAAAAAAATGTACTAAGAAACAGAATAAAACGAGCAACTAAAATCGGTAACAATAAAGAAAAACATTTAAAACCAAAAATCTACAAGAATTCTATTAATTTTAAGTAACTTTTACAAACAAAAAAAAAACACAATATAACAAGAAGACCCCAGAAACAAAATCAACTGAGTAACACACAAAATACAAACAAATAATTTAAAAAAAAAAAACAAAAAAAAATATACCGCAACTTTAACTTAGCCAATATTTCAAACAAAATTGTAAATAAATGAAATTACACAACTCCCAGCAAAAAACAAGAAAAAATTGAAAGAAAAAACTGCGGCCTCGTGCCCAAAAACAAAACAGTTTTTTTTTATTTTTAATAACAGACTATTGTTTATTTTTAAATAGTTATCATTTTTTTATAAGTGTACCTAGTGAGAAATGTTAAAAGTCTAAATGCGATAACGATTAAAAGCAACTGAAACAAAAAAAGTAAAAAAAAAACACAAAAAAAGAAAACAAAACAAAAAACAAATTCAAAGAAAGATTTAACAACTCTGTGATAATTACTGTAAATTTATAAATATAAATAAATAAAACAAAATAAAAAAAGGCAAAAAAAATCTCTAAGCATAAAAAATAACAAAAAATGAATACTAAATAAAACAATGTAATTTTTAAAAATAGAAGAAAACAAAAAAAAAACGAGGTAGAAGAAGAAACGAACGTCTTAACCAACAACAACTTTATACATAAGAGCAAATGCAAATTAAAAGATAAAAACATTGAAACAAATTCGTGATATCTTAAAGGACTTCGATACATATACTATAGTATATTATATATTATATTATATAAACATTAAGTAAATAAGCAAAACAAATGAAAAACAAAAACCCATAAGTGAAAATACATACAACAACAAAACAACACAACAAAAGCAAAATAAAGCAACCCTAGGTTAAAAAAAAGACTTCAAAATAAAACGCGCATTAAAAATATATATATATATATATATTTAAAAAAAACAAGTAAAACAGAAAAAATATAACAAAACATAGGCTTAAAGTTCAACATAGTAAATGAAAATTTAAAAAAAAAAAACCAAGAACAATTAAAGAGTATCTATCTATCTATATATATGATATATGTAAACTTCATAAAATGTGCATAGTGAATAGTAAACGAAACAGCAATAACTCAATAATACAAATCGTGTAACCGAAAAGTAATAGCAACAACAACGTACAGCGAAAAGGAGAAGGAATCGAGAAACAAAACAGAACCTAACGGAACACTTGTAGTGTAGTGACCCCCAACTTGTTCTTGCCACCCCCGCGCGTTCACGGACAGGCAGGCAGGTCAGCAAAGAGCGGCAGCAGCAGTAGCGGTGCGGAGAATGAGAAGAGAGGGACAGACAGAGAAAGACAGAGAGCGTATTACAGCGGAAAAAAGTAAATAAGAATATATAATAAATCACTAATACTTCCTACAACAAATAAAAACCACAACGATTGCCTACAAATATATATATATATAGTATATAAATATATATTGTATAGTAATAAACACAATAAAAGCGCCCAATATAACAAACATATTAACCAACTCCCCTCCAACACCCTCTCAACAAGTAAGAAAAAGGAAATCAAATCAATTTAAAATATATCAAAATAAAGCTCTTAACTAACTTAAAAATAAATAAATAAAAAAAAAAAACAAGAAAAAACATCAAAAGTATTCCATAAAGCGCCCAGTGTATTTTTCTAGTAAAACAAAAAAGGAAAGAAACAATAACATAAAATAACAACGCAGAAAATAGATAAAAACAAAAATAATAATAAATGTTTATTCATCTAAATACAACAACAAGAACAACCAACGGCAACTGCAGCAGCTAATGCATTTTTCATCGGAATACGAATAACTATAAACATTTATATATTTTTAAACACGAAGCAGCCGCAACTTCAACTTCTTCAACTAACAACCGCAATTACGGAAAACTAAAAACACTATTACATTATTAATAATACCAGCATTTTTACATACATATTACTAGGGGCGTGTCGCCCCCTCCCACATACACCCCCTCCAAAAGGAAAGTAGAAGAAAGCTGACCACCCACAAACATTAAAAACAACAACAAATGATTGTTTCTTTATTATCTTCGAAGACAAGGAATTTCAGTGCCTCTTGTGCCAGTGTTTAGCCAAAATATATATACACAACAAATACGTATTTATTGCTTAGTTTATTTTGTCTCTTTGATATAAAAAAAATATTACACTAAAAATCAAAAGAAAAAAAAACGTAAATATAAAAAAATATTTAAATAAAAATCAATCATAAATTCCAAAAAATAAAAATAAATCATAAAAAAAAAACCCAACGCAGGTCAGTTTTTGATCAGCCCCAAAAACGCGCTCGTTGTATTTTTTTAAAATCGTTCAACATTCTCGTCATCATCGTTATCAATCACATCAATCAATAAAAAAACCAACCAGTCTTCTTGTGCTAGTCGCTATCTGCATTTTCTGTAACATCCAAACAATCAACCAATTAACAACATGAATACGCAATCCAAAGGATATCGATCTGGCGAAGGTAAAATCCATATATAAATATCGTTTAACTAAATACTTAATTTACTTTTAAAAAGTATTTTATATAATACGTTTTTTGCCTTTAGTTAAGCAAAATGTTAACCAACTTTACAGTCTGAAAGATGTTTCGGTTAGGAGAAGAAAATGTCACCAGCGATCCACTGAACTAGTTAGCAGCACAACTTCCCTCAACCAGTATCCATATGAGGTGTAAATCAACCAGTTCTCCCTGTTCTCGTGGAGATATCTGTAGCAGTTGCTTTCAGTTCTAAAATTCTCTAAGCCTTATAGAATAGAAAAAGCTATGGCTATTTGTAGTAGACTTAACCATATATCAATCATTTGCGATTTTTAATATAATAAATATTAATTGTTATTGTCTTACGCTCATATTGTAAATATCATTTTGCAGAACTCTACGATAGTTTGCAGTGTTTCGATATGACTGCCATGCATAACTTAAACATACCCACAACATTTCCGACAATTGGCACTTTTACGCTCGACTCGACCACGTTGGGGCTGCAGTCACATGGCCCGCCCACACCATCGGCTGTCCAAATGCAGGTGTCTCAGCCGCAGCAGCAATCCTTACATCAGCATATGCAACAACATATACAGCAGCAGCAGCAGCAACATCATCAACAACAACAGCAGCAGCAACAACAACAACAACAGCAGCAGCAGCAACAACAGCAGCAACAACAGCAGCAGCAACAACAACAACAACAGCAGCAACAACAACATCAGCAGCAACAGCAACATCAGCAGCAGCAACAGCAGCAGCAACAACATCAGCAGCAGCAACATCATTCAAGCATTGGCATGTTCGATGCGAATGAGGTCAACGATATCATTCAGAATCCGCCACAAATTGGCGTCTTTCAGTCCAACAGCGTGTTGAATGGACCCAGTCCGGGCAGCTCGTCGTCCATATTTGGCTCGCAGTCGAGCAACTCGTCGGCAAATGCAGCCAACGATCCGAATGCAAGCACACGTGAAACTGGCATCATTGAGAAGCTACTGGTGGGTATTCTATCTGAATTGTTTACAAACAAACAAAAATGGATTTCCAAATTAACAAACAACTTTTATGTGTGTTTTGCAGCATTCTTATGGTTTTATACAATGCTGTGAGCGACAGGCGCGTCTCTTCTTTCATTTCTCGCAGTTCAGCGGTAATATTGACCATTTAAAGATTGGTGATCCTGTCGAGTTTGAGATGACCTACGATCGTCGCACCGGCAAACCAATCGCTAGTCAAGTGTCCAAAATAGCACCAGAGGTTGTGCTGTCCGAGGAGCGGGTGACCGGCACTGTGACCACCGAGCTGCGCACCGATAACGCCAACAATCTGCTCAACTCCAGTGAGACAACTGGCCGAATTAGCTATGAGAATCGCGGCGAATGCTTCTTCTTACCCTATACCAAAGACGATGTTGAGGGCAATGTCAATTTGCGTGCTGGTGACAAGGTCAGCTTTCAAATTGCAACGAACCAAAGGTAAATAAATATAATCAACTCGGAGCCACATAATATAAACGAAACTTTCCCAATTCGCAGAGGCAACCTTGGCGCTTGCCATATACGCCTGGAGAATCCGGCTATGCCTGTCAAATATCGTGGCGTTGTCTGCTCAATGAAGGAATCGTTTGGTTTCATTGAGCGTGCCGATGTTGTCAAAGAGATCTTCTTTCATTTTTCCGAGGCGGAGGGCAATGTGGAACTGCGACCCGGTGACGATGTTGAATTCACCATACAAACGCGCAGCGTAAGTAGATGATTATTGATTCAGTACCACATCTCTCATTAACAAGAACAGTCTGCCTCTGTGCCGCCGCAGGGCCGTGAGTTTGCCTGCAACATAACGCGTCTGCCACCCGGTTCGGTCATCTTTGAGGATGTCGACACCACCATTTACAAGGGTCAGGTGCTCAAGTCGCTCGATCGCAACAATCCGGTGCGTCAGAACAATGATCCGTTGCCCGGACGCATACGTTACCGTGCTGCCGATTACTCCGAGGTGGAGGTGCCGTTTGGCGACAAGGATCAAAAGGGTGATTTCACATTGCGTCACGGCGATTGGGTGCAATTCCTGTTGGCCACCGATAGGCGGGATCAGTTGCAGCGCGCCACCTCAATTGCGCTGCTGGACGAGACGTTCAAGGTGTCCGGCGAGAAGAGAGAACAGGGCACCATTGCCTCGCTGAAGGAGGGTTTCGGCTTTCTACGTTGCGTGGAGCGTCAAGTGCGTTTGTTCTTTCACTTTACGGAGGTTCTCGATACGGTAAGTAAATCAGCAGATTAAAGTAAAACAAACCATTTATAATATTCCATATAATTTTCGTGCAGAGTCGCGAAATTGAAGTCAACGATGAGGTTGAATTTACTGTCATTCAGGAGCCCGGCCTGGCCTATAATAACTCGCGTCTGCAGGCCATTCGCATTAAACATTTGCCGCCCAATTCTGTGCAATTTGAAACCCTAATGGCCAGCAACATTGAGGGTATGTTTCTTAACCACAATTCATATATTAGAAATACTTGGCTAATCTGATTTATTACGTTCGCAGGCTGCGTGACACGCGAGGCGCCTAAGAGTCCAATTAAATCTCAGGATCGCTTCGAGGGTGGCGTCATCACCTACGAGCATGGCGATGTTAAAAAGACTATTATGTATTTTCTTAAAGACTGCGAAAAACCACCAAGAGTCGGCGAGCGTGTGCGCTTCGATATTTACATGGTGTGTATCTCAACTTTGACAAAAGATTTACATCTCACAATAAGTACGAGAACTGTTTGAATATCTTAGAGTGAAGAAGAAGTCAAATGCTTTTGCAAGCAATCAAATTTGTTCATATATAAACAAAGTAAACCAGAAATCTAATTGCAAGTCAGAAATTAGCATTGAAAAATCTTTAAAACTAGTTTGCATGGAGAGGAATGGCTGCTCTATTCAAGTTTACTTATATTATATTTTGAATGAGAAGCTAGAATTAAATTAAGCATGCGGCTCAATAGCATCTAATCTGTTAATAATGTGGTTTTGTTCTCCCTTTTGCCAGGTCAAACGTAACAAGGAATTTATAGCCGTTAATGTGCAGCAAGTATCGCTGCAACAGCAACAACAGCAGCAGCAACAACAACTTTTAAGCCAGCAAACAGCTGCCCAACAACAAATGTCTGCTGGAAATGTGAATCAGAACGATCAGCTGCTTGTCTCGAATGGCATCAGCACGAATGCCGTCTCCATGCAGAATGGTTACATGATGCATGGCAGTCCTGGTGGCGGCAGCAGCAGTAACAGCAGCGTGGGCAGCAATGCCACAACTCAGCCGCAGATTAGCGTGCCTCAGATTGAGGACTTTAAACTGGAGAATAATAATCATGCAAATGCCGAAGCTGTTAGTGGGCAGCTGTATCGCGGATTTATAGCCGTCATTAAGGAGAATTTTGGGTTTATCGAGACGCTGTTGCACGATGAGGAGGTTTTCTTTCACTTTAGCAACTATCAGGGCAATCCCAACTGGCTTGAGTTGGGCCAGGAGGTGGAGTACACATTGGCGCCCAATGGCAACACCTCCGTCTCTGGCAATTGTCTGCCCGCCGAGAATGTGTGCGCACTAATAAAGAACTCGATACCGCAGCCTGCGGTACTGGAGACGGTGCACAATGGAGTTGTAGCGCGTCCGTTGCGATGCATCAATCCGGATCAGCAGGAATATGCCGGACTAATTGAGATACTCGATGAGCTGCGCACCACAGTCATATCGAACCATGAATTTGGCATCACCAGTCTGGTGAATAAACGTGATCTCTTGCAAAAGGGTGATCTGGTCAGTTTCCGCATCGATGAGAGCGGCCGGGCGGCGGAGGTGAATGCGGTGCGACTAAAGAAACGTGCCACAGTCGATTCAATCAAGGGCCAGTTTGGTTTCCTCAATTTCGAGGTCGAGGACGGCAAGAAGCTATTCTTTCACATGTCCGAGGTTCAGGGCAGCACAGTGGCTTTACATCCTGGTGATACCGTTGAGTTCTCTGTGGTTACCAATCAGGTGGGTTACACACCAAATGTAACTTTAATATTTAACAACATTTTATTTCTCAATAATACTAATTGTGATGATTTATTTTTGTTGTTGTCTTGTTCACAGCGCAATGGCAAATCGTCGGCTTGCAATGTTTTGAAAATAAACGATCGTCCCGATCGTCTGATCTCGCGCCTTAAGCTCAATGGCGATGATGGTGTGCCGCGTCTGATCCTCATACGCGCACCCAAGGGGCCGCAGGGCAAGGGCTTCTCTGTACTCGCTCGCCATCCACGCATTCCAGGTGAGTGTTGAAGTAATATACGATAAAATATGTGGAGCATATCTGATCTGACTCTGAATAATGCTTTTTATTGCAGGCGTCCTGGTGGAGTAATTCCAAATCAGATATTAGATGCAAATGAAAGACAAATGCATGCATACACATCCACACACACACACACACACACACGCACACATATACATTAATATATACATATATCTCAATACATATATATTCTTGTACGCTACAACATAAACAAGGCTTCACGATACCATTACCATTACCGTTACCGAAAACTGAATAAACTAAAGAAGTTGGCACAGGAACTGCATAAGCAACAGAATAAGCAAACTACAGAACTACATTATTGTGAACTTGTCGCTGCAACCATATTATGATGTCTACAAAACAGCAAAGCAAACAAAGCAAACATACATTTATTAAGTATATTAACTTAGAAGAAACAAAAAGGAAAAAACAAAAAAAAAACACTATTTGAAACGATAATAATAATTGATAGCAAAACATATGGCATACCACAAATATATAGTACATATATGTATAATTATGAATGAATAACTAAACGGCAAGCTCCAAAACAATTTCTATGTGTCTGATATAAATCTAAATGAAATTTTACGTAATCTTACGCATTAAGCATTAAACCAGGGCCCTCTTCCTAATTGTAATACGCAGTCTATATTTTTTCTGTTATATTGAAGTTGTGCGCTGCTTAAAACTGAAATTCAAGTGTCTGAGAGATGAAACCAAATTGTGTGTAAACGTATACTATTTTTCAACTAGTTTTGCTTTAATTTAATTTTAGCATATATGAAATAAAATCTATAAAACAGAAAAACATAAAAAAAAAACAACAAAAAAAAATAAAGAACAATTGTATAAATGGCAACGAAATCCTTGCATATGTGCGTTAGACAACAAACAAACAAATCAAAAATAAACAAAAGAAACAAACAAACTTTATGCCATAGATGCGTAGATAGTTCTTTTTTTTCTCTATTTATATATGCTCTATTTCTATTACTCTATTCTAATGATTCTCGCAATTGTTCTTTCACTGCTTCTTTAAGGTCTTACTGTTAACATGGCATATATATTTATTGAATAGTCATTGCATACATGATGAACACGATGTTACGGAAGTCATGAAATGAGAGCAACAAGTATTTATATATATATATACATGTATCGCAAAACAATGTCTTCATTTCAACACCAAAACACACTCTTCCGCGTATCGAGAATATTATCTGTGTATGTTGTTTTACGAATTTGATTTTTCTGCATTCAAAAGGGTTGCATTAACTTATTACACATACATATATATATTATACAAATACATAAATACATGCGTACATCTAACATATACAAAAACACATTTATTTAAAAATGAGTAACAAACAATGGCAAAACAAATACAATACACACACAAATAAAAACACACACAAAAAAAAAAAGAAAAGGAAAAACAAAAACAAAAATAAAAAATAATAATAGTAAACAAAACACAAAATAATAACTAAAAGTCTTGTATGAGGATGAAGAAGAGCAAATGAAATTTGCTGCGCCAAATCTGTTGAACCATTTAATGAAAGATTACAAAAAATTAATTTTTAAAAATGTATTTTTAAATATTAAAGAATATATATATAGTAAAAACAAAACAAAAAAAAATTAAATAAAAATACAAAGAGATCGTGTCGGAAACAAAGAGCAAATATTGTGAAAAAAATTATGAATTTCAATTACTAAAAACACAAAAACAAAAAACAACCATTTAACAAGCTAACAACAAATTTTGGGATCAGTACGTCCTACTATAGCCATGTTATACATATATACAACTACAACAACAACAACAAAAGAAGAAGAAGGATGATAATAAACACTAAGCAACACAAAAAAAATGAACAAGCATGAATAAATAGTAACTTAAATAAGGTTAACGCTATATTAAACGAGTATATATATATATATATATATATATCGTCTGATATGCCGAGATTTATGCAATGCAATGAAATGAACAGCACAGGCACAGAAACCGAACATCAACTAATCCTTATTTATAAAATATAAAACATTAAAAAAATCGTAAAACATACACACACAAAGAAAAAAAAATGCAACAAAAAAAATACATATGTGCTTGAATACGAAAGAAAAGAAAAGAAAAGAAAAAAATACAAAAACGCAACTATATAAGTCAAAATAATAAAAACAAAATAAATACATATTTCAATAAAGCTAAAACAAAAACTGTGTTTTTTATAAACATGCGATAAGCAATTCTACGAGATGGCCTGGGAAACAAGAAGGCTTTCTCAATTCTCAACATTTACATACATTAAATGAAAACTCCGTTGATTTGTTTTTTGGTTTCTTTTTATTTTTTTTTTTTTATATATAAGAATAATTTATATCTGCTTAAGATTTGCGGGTTACTTGACATGACTATGGTATGGTATCGCAATATTACTTTTCTTTATACGCTTCTCATTCATATTTGGGCTTAAAACTTGACTGCCTCATTTCTCCTTTTACCTTTCTTTATTGCCAGATGACTCCTTTGTTTTTGTTTTTTTTTTTTTTGGTTTTTTGTATTTTGTATTTTGTTGCTATGTTCTAGTAAATATATATGCTATTTTGTATTTGAACGCTGATGTTCCTTAAAATTCAAATATATATCGTAAATAGTTGTTGTTGGTGTTGTTATTTCGTTTCGCTTGAGGTTATGTAATGTAAATATAAGTTACTTATAAATTTAGGCTTGCAGTGATTTGTTAATAGTGAATATTGCCTTGATTACTTTGTGTTTGTTTTTGTTTGTTACGCGTGATTATATCGCCTACATATACACATATACATATATATATGTATATTGTATATAGCTAAGGTTTTTTTTTCTTTTTTAGTAGATACTATATATGTCAAAAATTGCGTGTAGGGTTTAAGAAAGTTACCGACGAATTTAAAAACCGATTATTTGCATTATACATATAAATTCAGTAAAAAGGTTTTATCCGTAATACAAACTTCCTTATCGCGTTTTCCAAATACTATGTTCCGTTTTTGGTTATTATTTTGTTTTTTGTGTTTTTGATTACTTTTTCAAAGGGATGCTCACTCCGTTACTCTTGACTTTATGCATTAACTTACTTATAGAAATACTATTACAAAAAACACTGAGTTTTGTATAAAAAATCGAGGTAAACTTTGATAGTGCATCGGATTTGTTGGTGTTGGTTTTTTGTTGTTGTTGTTTCTTGTGTTTTTTATTTGCTTGGTTGTTGGTTGGTTTTTGCACGGATAAGGAAACTGAGGGCTATCACTGGCGACAGCTTCAAAGGCATTTTATATTTAATATATGTGAGTTAAATGAATCTTAAAGGTTGTTCCTATATTTGAATAATGATTGCCGATGCACCAATAATAATTTTAATTCAATTCTTTTGTTTTGTTTTTGGTGAGGGGCCTTATTTGTAATGGATTTAAATGTGTTTGTTTTTTTTTATTGGTTTTATTGGTTTTGTCTTTTATTACGAAAGAGAGCAAAATTTGAATTTGTTTTTGTTTTCTCGGGGTGGGCAAATTTTTGATTCATTTCGAACTGCGTTTATATATAAATATATATATTGTTTTTTTTTTTTGTTGTTTTTAAATTGCTTACTAGGCAGAAGTAGATACATCTTAATATATGTGTGTATAAATAGCTATATTTGATATAAATGGGTTTGTGCGTAATTTGGGTTTTCTTCAAATAGAGTGAGAAAATTTGACGACTTGACTTGTTTTTTTTTTTTAGTTCTAGGCTGGTTTTTATTTTAATTTTTAATTTTTATTTTTTTTTTGTTGTAATTTTTAAAAGAACGAACGATTTTTTTTACGCCTAATTGCTTGTGCTGGCTACGCCAAGATTGGATGTGTGTGTGTGTGGGGGTGTGTGTGGATAAGGTGTTTTTTTTTCTTCCTTTTTTCAGTTTTTTTTCCGTCTGTTAACTTAGCGTAACTCTATATGAAGTGAGTGTGTGGGTGTGTTTGGAGAGGGGTGCTCTTAAAGCGAGATAGACAAATTTATAAATATATATTTATATATATGTATGTATATATATAGAAATAGATAGAGAGAGAGCGGAGAGAGAGAGCGTAATGTGAGAGTTTCAAATTATGCTAATGATTTATCATTTGACTTTCTTGCATTGTTTCTCTTTGGGATCATATCATCATCATCATCATTATCAAATCAACTAACGCTAACTCCTTTTAAGGGATCACACATAGGCTGGCATTTTTTCAGGCGCTATTCTTGGAGACAAACTCGCGCAAAATATCGCCAGCCATTTCGATGTTATTCCTCGAGATGCCCAGTGCTGTTATGGCATTCTCCTTGGAATAGCCGGCATTCATCAATCGGGCAATGTACTCCAGATTGATGTTCTCGTAGGGCACAGAGCCGCAGTCTTTTTGATTGATCGTCACGTTCGCATAGAGCAGCGGCTGATGTTGCTGCTGGGCAGGATTAGCCGGCACTGCTGGCATTGGCTGCTTCAGCGTCATCTTTGCCATCTTGCCATTGGCCAGCAACGCGGCTGCCGCCAGCGCCGCCGCACTCGTTGTTGTTGTGCACAACTGGGTGTAGTGCGAACTGGCCGCATCCTGTAATCCACCATTACTGCTGCTGCTGTTGCTGCTGCTGGTGGTGTTGCTGGCGGTGGCGTTGCTGCTGCTGCTGATGGTGCTTGGTTTGGGTAGCGTTCCACGCGCTTCGAGCGGACGTGTATCGATCACACCGCTGATGGTCTCCGCGGGACCCACCTCCACCATCATGTCGTCGAGCAGCGACAGCACTGGCGATGTGGTGCTACTGGCAATCCTCTGCTGCCGCATTAGATCCTCAGCCAGCGTGTCCACACTGTTGCTCACATGGGGCGGAATGGGCGGAGCTGTCGTCTGTGGCGGCACATTGTCCAAGCTGCACTGGATGTTGTCAATGCTCTTGCTGCTCGATGGCTTCACGGGCGTCTCCACGCCCGGCGATTTGCGTGGCGGCAGCGGTGGAGCCACTGCAGCAGCAGCAGCTGCATTTGCTGAGCATGAGTTGGAAAGAGAGCTGGTGCTGGCTGCGATGCTGCCATCTTGTAGATTCTGTAGTATGGCATAGGAGCTGATCGAAGCGGTCTCACTCGAGATTCCACTGTCCGTTCGACTGGCCAACTTTTGGCCATAGGTCGAGTTGATCACACTGGAACCCATGAGCGGTGCACTCATTCGATTTGTGCTCTTTTGCGTGGAGCTGCTGCCAGCTGAAGATGTTGATGTGCCCACTCCAACTCCAACTCCTGCTCCTCCGCATCCAACACCTCCTCCATTGCTAATCACTGCCGCTGCGGGCGGTGCTGAAGGCTGCGGCTGTTGTTGTTGTTGTTGCTGGTGTTGCAGCTGTTGCTGTTGCGTGCCGTTCGTTGAGGAGGATGAGCTGCTGTTGCTGCTGCTGCTGCTGGGCAGACTCAAAGCTGGCCCGCCGCCGGCATAAAGATCATTTTGCACCGCCATTAAACTCGGCGTGGTGCTCCGTCTGCCCAGACGTGGCGAGGTGTGCGGACTGTGCTTCTCCATCGAGGATTGCGAGGCTGCCGATGTGCTGAGTGCATGCAGCGACGATGTGGCAATGTTGAAGTCACCCATATCCTGCAGGACGTATGTTAGGGGGGAGGGAAGTTTTGTAGTCAGTTCTGAATTCGTTTTTGCAGATAGATTTCTATTTGGGATTTGTTTTCTTTTTTTTTTATATTTTTTAGGTAGTTGTTAGGACGCATGCCGCTAGAGCAACGAAACTGCAAATCAACTTTCTGTTTTGTTGGACATGCACAAAAACATGGATCATAAATAAATAGGAGCAACAACAAAACGCAACAAAATTTTGTAACTGTAGACAGGAAAACATAAATAAATAAATAGCAGCACGTCAAACAAATTAAAACCAATATTTATAAATATTTATACATATATATATATTTTTTTTATGTTTTTACTTTTCTGTTGTTTTTGTTTTTTTCTTTTCGTTATGAATTAGGCATTTGTAAAACTTATTAAGGAAATCAAAAATTATAAATTTAATGCTAAGAATCGGTATTTGTATAATTGTATGTATACATATATATATATATATAAGAATTGCATTAGGTGTATTACATTAAACATAAATAATTATTAATTAAAATATGCTAAATCGATGTATGCTGATTTGAAGCCTATATGTTAAGGAGACGAACTGAGCCGAAAGATTAAATTAAATAATAATAATTATAATGAATGATAATAATAAAAAGAACGCATACAAATGACAAAACACACACACACACACACACACACGCACACTGTGATTGAATATGTTAATTTCTTTGCTAATACTTTTAACGTTTTATATAAATTCTGGCCTAGGCTTGTGACAATTAACAGCTAACTAGCTAAATTAATGATAACAATGATAAATGATAATTATACATACATATGCATTGGCCATGGCCATAGCCTTTTAAATACTAATATTAATAAATTACAGTCTTAAGGCTTACAAAAAAAACATACATACACACATCATGTACTATATAAATATATATATATGAAAAACCGAATTGAAAACTAAAACAAACAAAAAATCATAAACTAAATATATCTTTGGAAGTATCAAACAATAAACTAAAATGTGAAAAATATTATAGGTGTTTCTTTTTTGCTTTGTTTATAAATATGTTTGTGGATGGGTATATACTGTAGGAAGAACAGGGTTCGATTACAGGATGAACTTCAGACAGTTTTCTTTCTTATACTTTTTTGTTGTTGTTGTTTGTAACTCACTAAAATGTACATTACAAATTATACAATAATAATAGCTAAGTATTTACAAAAGTGTAATAAAAATTAAGAACAAACACAAATACAGCATTTTTCTGATATTGTTGTCGTTGTTGTTGTTGTTGCTTGATGACAGATGTTTACATATGCACGATATGTACGATAATAATATACTATTAAATGAATCATAAACAGAGGCGACGAGCGAGCGAATTAATGAATGAAATGTGAAAGAATGTACAAGAAAAAGAAGAGAAGAGAAACGAAACAATAACAACAACTACTACAACAACAACAACGACGAACAGTGCACAAACGAAACGGATGAAAAATAACAAGCGAGCGTTGATAAAAGCTGATGAGTAACTTCCGCTCAACGTACATACTTCCATTTATGTACAATCATTTGCATATATACGTGTATAGATATATATATATAGACAATCTCTGATTTCTCTGTTTGTGTGCGCACTGTTTGTTAGTTGCATGAAAATTTGGGCTAATAATTTACGTATGAATAATAAATCAAAGTTTCTAAATGTTAAACTTAATACAAAGAAACGTCTAAGCTATATATATATGTATATATAAGCGAATCAAAATTAGATTTGATTTTAATCGTAATAAGAGTGATATTTGTTTTATATATATATATATATATATATAGATATATATATATAAGAGATAGGCAGCACAGGCGGGCAGCGCGGGGCAGGCGTCAAAGGCTTTATTATTTCAAAAGCGCTGCACAAAACTATACCTCTGTATCATCATCGTCCTGCTGCAGCTGTCTTCCATTCGTTGCGTTGCGATTGTGCTGCTTCCGTGGATCGAAGGCATCCACAACGATCTGTTCGGTGCCCTTGATCTCCGCACGACAGAAGGGGCAGCCCTGCACCAAAATGATTGATTCAGAATTGGTGTTAAACACAGTTTTCGATTGCTATCGGCGATTTTGTTGCTTACCTGTCCCTCCGAGTCCACCTGCCAGGCCGTGAGGCAGGGCGTGCACAACAAGTGTCCACAGGGCTCAATGCGTATATCTTTATCGTTCTCCGCACAGATTTTGCATAGCTGAAATGTGCTGCCTGCAAATGTGTAAAAGTTTGATTTTAATATTGGAGGATGCGGGAGTTTAGTGATTTCTTAACTTACCCATTTCACAGTATAGCTCATATTGCTCTTGAGTGACAGTAATGTGATCCTCGGTTGGACTTTGCACCGCAGACGACAGATCCGGATTGTAGGCCTGACCATCGGGATATAGGTAAAAACCCTCGCTATATAAACAATTAAAGTATTGTTTAATAAGTATTGTTGAAAATATATTCATGTTTTTTGCTTACCGATGGCCATCGAGCAGCGCCTGGCAGAGCGATTTGTTTTGCGGTATGGTTTGCAGTATTTCACCATCGGCCGTCACATAGCCGATGGCCCATTGTCCCAGCCGTGTACAGGATAGCCGGAAAACGTAGCTACCTGCCTTGTGTATGTAGCGTTGGAGGCGCGCCTTTACTTCGTCATAGGTAAGAAAGGCCACATAGCCGGGATGGGTGACGGCGAGGATTTGCCAGTTGCGCAGCAGCGTCACCCACGGCTGAAATAGACGCGTAAATACATCGAATTCAAAATTCGATATATAATCATTGCACGTCAAATCAATGGTAGTCTTTAGCGCCATCGCCTCCAAGCCCGACGATATGGGATGCACTTTGTTCAGCTCCTGACGGAATATTTTCCAAGGCACCAGTGTACTGCAACAAGAATCAAATATTGGTTAAAAATAAAGGGGTAATCCTTAGTAGATTTTTAGAGAAAACTTACCTGTTGCCAAAATTGCCTTTCCAGAAATCGGCCGCATCGGCTTTTGTGATTCGAAATTGATCGCCCGCAAAGACACCATTGGGAAAGATAGCTTTAAGCTCGCTCAGCATGTGGGAAAAGACCAAACTCAGTTTGGTCAAATTGCGTCGATAATGCGAATTCTCATCAAACATCTTCTCCTTGCCCTCCTTGAACAGTTTAATGGCCTGCTTGCATTTACGCATCAGATTATTGATGAAGACATTGAAGTGCTCGTTGGCATGAAGGATATGCATTTGATCCTCGTTCTTTGAATAGATGAGACGCAAACGCTGATACGTGTCCGGGAGTATGTCCAATATGAAGGGGGGACTGTTCTTTAAATTCATTTTCGACTGTTGGCACAGTTTGACCACTTTGTCCATCAGTTTCCACGTCTTCTCCAGCGTTTTCTTGTCCGTCGACAGGCGCTGTGAGACGCATGCTTCCGAGATGGCTCCATGTAATTTCGATAAGATTGAAGGAAAAATTTTTGGTTGTGATTGTATGCGACTTGTGCGACTCGTCGCCATCTTTTCTCTCAACACTGCTGCTGCTGTTGTTGTTGGTGTGGCTGTTGTTGGTTTGGGGAGTAAAGTTGTAGGTTTCACTCTTCACACACACGCGCGCACACACACAACACACACACACGCACACAACATACACACACGCACAACACACACTTCTACGCGTTACAGCAGCGACAACATGAATTTCCAGCTCCCCAAACAGCTAGCACACCAAAAATAAATTAAACGTTCACTTAGTCTTTAGCACTATGCATCTGCATTTGCACTAATTTGCGCGTTTCGTTTGTTAGTTTTAGACGACTTTTTTCCCACACAATTCTCCGACTTTTTCAATGAGTGTGCCAGTGTGTGCGTACACGTCCGTGTGTGTGTAAGTAGCGATGTTAAAGAAGTTATCGATAGTTGTGCTAGTAGCGATATTCTGCACAGCAACACTATGTGACAGTGTTAATAAACCTCTGCCAGTGTTGCTCTAAGACCTTTCTATTACTTTGCGTGACGGTTAATTTTCAAAATGTGATAACGAGCTGTGCATATTTGTAGACTCAATGTTAGCATGACAATGCGAATGTTAGAAAATAGTGAAAATCAGCAAATAACAGAGTATGCAGCATGCTGAGCCATCAAATTTTAATTGACATTCGCACAAGTGAAGCCATAACAACCACTTTTGATTTTCCTTTTATCGTGTTTTGTTGTTTTTCCCATATAATTTGAGTCTCTGTGTCTCTATCATCACATTTATATAATACTTTCAGCTTTTTCATTTCGCATTTTCCTGGCCTGTGATTAAGAAGAGAGGAAAACTCGCACGACTCGCAGAACAGGTGCGTGTTGTGGTTCGTTTTTGCTTCTAGCTTTTTATTACACTACTTTTTTTTTTGTTTATGTTTTTAATATGCACTCCGCACTACTGTAGCTACAATTTTCACTTTCCATTTTTATTGGCAACCACAACATCAAATCTTGGTTATGGCCAAAAAGAAATTGCACGCCTGCCAAAGGTTTTTTTTCTGCCAAGAGTGGCTTTCTTTTAATTAATTTCTTTGCACGAAGTGGCATTAGGTGATGCATTTGGTGGTTGGTGGTGGTCCCCAGCATTAGTTCTGGGTGGCTGTTGGTGTCACGGCTGTCAGTTTGTAATGTTGTTGTTGTCTGCCGGCCTGCTGCCCAAAAACGAACTGTAAATATTCCACTTACTGACCTATTTTCATCTGGCTGCTGCTTTTGCTGCACCACTCAATTTTCTTTATGCACGCGAACAAACCGCCAAAGCTTGGCTGTGTATGCGTGTGTGTATGAGTGTGTGTGTGTGTGACCCTTATTCGCAACGCCACTCAGGCGTAAAATTTATGGCTTAAAAGTCGACAAGTCCATAAACACACACACACAGCATCCAGGCTAGCAAACGTCTGCTGCCGCGGTTACTTGCAAAGACTACAACAACAACCAACTTCAAATTGCGCGCCAGCGCACTTTCTACGGCGACAGAGTTGCATACAGATCGTGTCTTCTTATTCATTTAATGAGTGTGTATGTGTGTGTCTGTTATAATTTCAAATGCAGTTCGCCTTTTTGGTTGCATTTTGCTGCCACTTTTGGTAAATTAAATTTGTACGCAAAACCGATTAGGTTTGCGAGACAACAACATGACCAAGTTGTTATTTTAAATACCGACAACTCCATTTAATCAATGGCTAAAGCGCAACCAAAACTGATCCAAAAGCAGCGAAGACGTAGCATTAACGTACAGTGTGCCCAAAACGTATAACAAATTTTTTTGGTACCGGCTTCCTGACAGTACTTCCTGTCTGTCCTGTACCCGAAGTCAATAGCCTACAAAAATTTGGTTTTTTATATTAATAATATTCATTTATTTTTCTTATTAATAATAAAAACTGCTTGATTATTTAGGTCAAACTTTTATTTTATCTTAAATCCGCCTACCTCTTTAACTGTGCATTACTGAGGTGAAATTTAAATTTTAAATCGCACATAATTTAACTGAAAAATCCATAAAATAACACAAAAATTTATCGCCAAATTTTATTGCTGCTTCGATTGAAAGGTGTACTAATTGAAGAAAAAATCAAACATTTAGCAGCCACAAAGAAAAAAGAAACAACTTATTTATACAAATTTTACATCAATCGTAAATGGGCAACTAAGACCAAAAGTGATGTGTTTAATGTCTGCCCAGTCAATGTTTACCACTGTGCGGCGCCCGAACGACGCCGGCTGCGCAGCGACTGCGCTGCGTCTGCCTTTCACTCATATAAATGGCATTGCAAATTCGAGTGTGAGTGTCATTCAAACCTTTCTCTCGTGTCGTTCGCAACAGCGGCTGCCTTTATTTTATGTCGCATACGAAATTGGAGCTGGAGCTAGAGCTGCAATCGTCTTCGCGTTGATCTCGCAACAAAAGACGCAGCTCAAACAATAAAAGCTTATAATTTTATGAATGTGTAAAAATCAAACCACGCGTGCGTGTGTGTGTGTCTCAGGAGCATAAGTGCGCCCGAAAGTAAGTGTAATTTTGTGTGTGTGTGCGCGCGTCCCGAGTGTTTGTGTGTGTTCATTCATTGAAAAGAGTGCAGCGAGCACAACAATAAATAATGCAGTCGCTGTAACGTCAACGCGAGCGTCAACGTCGACAGCGAGGCGGGGAGCAGCATCTCCACAACACAACCACAATTCACATTCACAGCGATCACTTCGCATGCGAAACTCAACGAGCGCGCATCAAAATCAAATTCAAACGCTTACGCTTTGGGAACAAAATAATAAAAAAAAGAGTAACGAACTACAGAAAAGAACTCTGATGAAAAGATACTTTGTTAGCACATAATAATAGTAAAAAAGAAAAGAAAAGGCAACCGCAAAACGAACGACGGAACAAACGGTAACTGTGGTAAAACTTCAAAAGCCGCACTAGTAATTGAAATCGAATTAAGGCAACGTGCAAAAAAAACCACTAAAAAGAGGCAGGGCGATAAAAAAGAAATTATGCTACATTGTGCGAGAGGTCAAACCGAAGAAATACACGCCGAGTGTTAGAAGCAGAAGGAACAGGAGGAGTCTTTTATGCGTAATTGCTGCTGTTAAATATAAACCGCAAAGCGTCGCTTAATGCTTAATGCTTAACGCTTAATAGGCAGCGAACGAATTAACACATAAAAGGGCAACAGGCGCACAACTCTCAAATGAGCGAGAACCGCCAAACCACAGAGAGAGCGAAAACCGTTAATTGTGAGCATTGTCAACAGCAGCAGCAGCGTCGCTAGCAACTCCAGCTTCTGCTTGAAGCTTGCACCAGTTCGCTTGCATAGCAGGCAGAGGGAAGAGCTACTGGAAAAACAAACGAAAAAAAACTTTCTTTAACGTAAGTTCGAAGTCGTGTCGTGATCTTTGCACGCCGTCGCATAGCTAGTGCTGAACTTGAGAAGCAGACAACAACAGCAATAGTAACTGCTTCTATTTCAATTGTTAACGAGCGAAAGCGTCGTAGTCACGCACACAAAAACATACACACACGCGCACACACATACATAGCAGACGTCTAGCCTAGGCCAGGAAAGTGCAGTCGGCAGTGAAAATGATGTGCCCAAACCAGCCGCAGTCGCAGCCTCAACAATGGCAATCGAAGTACCGCTTTGGACTTAAGTACCAACGTCAGCTGCTTGGCGCACTGCTGGCTTTCATGCTAACGGCAGCGCTTACTAATGGTAAGTCATAATTGTATGTGGCTAGACCATTACACTAAACTAACAAACCATGACGTCCAACGGGAGATGTGCACAGGAAAAAATTAGATAGGTAGGATTAATTATGATTAATTTGAGATGCTTTAGTATCATTTTTTATTCATACAAAATGGCGACAAATCTTTAAATGCTTAGCAGATTTTTATTGCATATATTGTTACAATTTGTCTAACAATTGTCTGCCTCAAGAAACTGTGTCAAAAATATAAAACTTAACTTGCACACATTTTCTACAAGATTTAATGATTTAAGTACAGAAACTAAAAGTGCCCTTCTATTTTTGTCAGTGTACGGTGGTAAGATCATGATCAACAGCTGGGCCATTCAGTGGTAGAAAGCACAACCAACAACGCTGTTGTCTTCTGCTTAGCAGTGGCGGCAGCAATTAATATCTAAGGTACGAGTACAAAGTGAATGTAAAGCTGACACACATCAGAGACCCCCTCCACAGGCGGGTGAGTGTGTGTGTGTGTGTGTGTCTGTGTGTATATGTGTGGCATGTGCCCATAATCAAACCCCCCTTCAATGTCTGTATAAAACACACATCAGACACACACACACGTCGAAGTAAATCCAAACAGGCTCGTAAATTTGTTGGTCGTGCACAATTTGTCCAACATTCAAATAAATTCATTAAACTTGCTCTCGTGCAGCAGCGCACAGTGAAAGAGACTTGAACCCAGTGTGGCATACCGCATGCCACAGTGTTACCGCAGCCGGTTGGAACGGTCTCAAATTGTTGAGTGGAACATGTGCATTAAGAAGAGCAGCGCATCATTTGGTTGATTGCCTTATGAGGTCAGCCCCAAAGAGGTTGACCTGCGTCAATTGTTACAGTCAGCGATTTGTTTATTCTCTTCTTGTTCGACACGATCGTCATTCAATTAAATATCAAAATTACTCGGTGTAAAGATCACGACATTATTTCATTCATCATCAATTTAACCAGATGACTAAGTGTTGTTGCAACTGTGATTCTGATAAGCAGATCAGTGATCAGATCGGTGTAATTGTTTTCTTTTTTATATTTGTAGTATAAATAAATACCTTATTTATTATTCTTAAACTTTCCTTTTATATATTTTTAATATACTTCCTTTAGTTCTTGACGTCGCTTAGAGCAGTAAAATGTTTGATTATTTAGAAATTTATATATTTAAACTTACTGATCAAATAATGTCAATTACCAACAGCGCAGACTTTCTCTCATTTTTCTTACAAATGTATTTGTAATTTACATACTTAATTTAAAATATTTATTTAATATCTCTTAGTAAGTTATTTTCCTAAAGCCTTTCTTCCAAAATTTCTAAGCGAGAGTTGTTGTGGATACTATATACACGTTTTGAGTGTCAACAGATGACTGGATCTTGCCAGATCTAGAAAGATATTGTAAACCAAAACGTGTTTTCCTTATTGAACAAACTAATATCAGCAAGCCTGCTGTGTATTTAGCAGCTGGGTTAAGGTTAATCTCTTCATAATTTATGTGTTCAGTTGTAAGAAGAATTTCTCCTGGCACCAGCAATAACCTGATTGTGGCCAATTTGAATCGGATACCAGCAGATCGCTAAAAATATCTTGCACATTTCTGTCCGTTCTATTTCTATACAAAAAAACCAGGCAATTTTGTTTTTCCTTTCTATTAATGGGTCTTTCATTTTCCTGTTGCAATTTGACTTGGCTTTTAGCTAATCACTTAATAATTATTGGCTGCTAGAAGTTGGCCTTGCAATTGTTGCACGGGCCGCTGCCCACTGTGCGACTGCCATCATGATATGTGGGGGCAGCAGCAGCAGCAGCAGTTGCAGTTGCAGCAACATACATAGCGACAACATGCACACACATATCATGTCGGCACTGGCCTAAGCCTGCCCAGCATTTCTGCTACGGCTGCTGTTGTTATCTTTGTTGTTGTTTGCCACTTTTGAAAATTATACGTTATGCGTTCTTTTTTTTTTTGTTTTTTTTTTTTTTGCAATTGATGGCATCCGATAGCAGGAGCCAGAGTGTCAGAGCTGTGTGCCTCTTGCTCTTGGAATGTGCCACATAGAGTATGTGGGGGCAACACTATGGACTATAAGTATTCGTATGCCTACTCGTCATGGACATGGATGTCTGTATTAATTTCTAACGCCGCTTAATTTTCTCTACTTGTGGCTATTAAAAATGTCGAGAATGCGACTGCGACTGCGTCTGGATTCTGTCTTTTGGTCTTCTGTTCTTTTCTTTTTTTAAATTTTTTATTTTTTTTGTTATTACTTATCTGGCGGTTTTTGTTTTTCACGCAGCTGGTGCAAATTGAAATAATGAACGTGGGTTCAATTATCTCAAGCAAGCAATCGCAACGCTAATAGATTTCTACATCTGCTCCGTCTGCTGCTGCTCTTGCTCTCGAGTCAATGTCTATGTTTCCTCTGGCATCGTCCGCTTTCTTTGCAAATAAAAAATCCAAACGTAGACCAACATCCAAGCACGACGACGACGACGACTCTAAAGACATAGATTTTTCGGCTGGAGCCGTTGGCAATTAGTGTGAAAATTTCACTTGCAATTTTAGCAGCTAGATTTCTGAATGGGGATTAGCGAGCGTAATTATAGATGGAGGTCATTGATAGTACCCACCATAGTACAGATATATCAACTAAATACTTGCGTGTGTGTGCGTGTGTGTGTGTCTGTGGGTTTTGTGCCATTAACGGAATGCTGATCTCAGTGATTTCTCATAAGCCATCTACTAACTCCCAAGCTAATAGCGGAATATGCAAATTGGCCAACAAATCGTCGAAACCTGTACGTGATCAAAAAGTTAAAAGGAAAGGTGCAAAAAATAATATTGTGGAGTATTCGAGTCTATGAACATGTTTCCAATCATAGCTGTAATAATATTCTAGGGATTGCACCATGATAATAGTAAAGTTTTAATTTTTGAAAGTCGGTTTAGGACCTATGCTCTTAGGGACTTTTTAAGGGTATAATTTCAATAGGTAGATTATTGAGCCAAATTCCAATTTCGAACTTTAAATGTAAAATTTTTATGGTTGTTAAAAAACTTGAAAGTTTTCCCAAGTGAATTTCTTGGGTTAGTATTTTGAGATGAGCAGCACTTGCGTGGCACGACACGCAGCCAGCTGCCACACATGAAAGTGGCAACTGCGTAAAATGCTTTGGAAGCTAATCCGAAATTGATATGCCCAGTGGCGGCTCTTCCGCATGTTGAACGAAGCAAACAGAACAGAACTGCAGCCCCCTCTCTCTCTCTCTCTCTCCCTCTATGTGTCTCTCTCTCACACACTCTCTCTTTCTCATTGTATGTGTATTTGTAGGCGCCGTAACAGACTCGCCCATTAAGATTATTAGACTGCCGGCACAGGCGCCTGTGATACGCTACCGCAACGCGGATGCAGCGCCGGATTCGCTGTTGATACAATATCGCCAGGATGCACAGCCGGAGTTGTCGGCGACGCTGATGCAGGCGCCAGGAGCAGCGGCGGCGGCACTAGAGAATCTACTGCAGGAGGAGGCGGATCAGCAGCAGCAACTAAGTCTGGGCCGGCAGCATCGTGCCTCGAGCAGCGGTGGCAACAACAATTGTCCACGCTCCTGTCCGCCCAGTTTGACTGTGGGCGCTGAGCCCGTCTGTGGCAGCGATGGTCTCATCTATGCCAACATTTGTGAGCTACGCAAGAAGACCTGCTCCCGCAACGGTGTCTCCCTGATCAAGGATGTGCGCGATGGCTGTGAGCGTTCGAAGGGTTCCGATTGCAAGCATCGCTGCACCAACGAAAAGGATCCAGTGTGTGGCACCGATGGACGCACCTATCTAAATCGCTGCATGCTGCGCGTGCAATCCTGTCGCGTTGGTCTGGCCGCCGTCAAACTGTCTCATGTGGGTCCTTGCAGCAACACCAGTGCTCAGCGCGAGTCCTGCCCAGTTGACTGCAACAGTGCGCCCAAGGATGGACCCATTTGTGCCTCCGATGGCAACGTTTACAATTCCACCTGTGAGATGAAGCTGCACACGTGTGGTCAAGGCGTGGTGAAGACCAGTCGCAAGCACTGCCAATCGACGCGTATGTGTCGCGAGTCCTGTTGGCGTGTAGCCAGACCCACTTGTGGCTCCGATGGTCGCCTCTATGCGAGTCCCTGCAAGATGCGCTCCACCAACTGTGGCAAGCATGTGTTCGAGGTGCCGCTCTCCTTCTGTATGCCACAGGAGCGACATGGCAGCCAATCGGCAGCCGAAACGTGCCCCACCGAGTGCCCCAAATCGGATGCGGATGCCACATCGCAGTATGTGTGTGGCAGTGATGGCAACATCTACTCATCACTCTGTGAGCTGAAGATGCTCAACTGTGGGTAAGTGTTGGTCGCAAAAGTATGCAGTTATTTTGAATTATATAGTCCCGATTCTAAATGCTACAGTTATAAACTATATTCCAGGCCGCAACGCAAGTCCATACAGAAGATGAGCATGGATAAGTGCAAGAATCGCTTGACACGCTGCAAGCAGCTGCCGCCTTGCAAGGACTTCAACAATCTCTTTGGCTCCATCTTTAGCTCGAAGCGCAACGACAAACTCTGCGGCACCGATGCCAAAACCTATAACAATGAATGTGAACTCGCCCACGCCACCTGCCTGTAAGTGATCGGAATATGCCAAAATCCTTGTTTGTGTTTGTATTCTTGGACTTGTACTTTTTAGACGCGGCGTTAATCTGGCGCACATTGGACCCTGCACGGATCTAAATTCACCGACCAAGGACTGTGGGGATGCGTGCACACGTGCCGATCTGCGCCAACAGCCGGTGTGTGGTTCCGATGGCAACACCTTCGCCTCCATGTGTGAGTTCAAGCGACGCACCTGCAGTCTGCGCGTGGTGCCCGTTTCCTTAAAGAACTGCGCCCTAACCGCCGACTGTGACTCCGATTGCGATGCCCAGCCGCCGAATTTTGTCTGTGGTTCGGATAACAAGTTCTACAAATCCGAGTGCCACATGCGCAAGGAGAACTGTGGGAAGCATGTGTTTGTCGTTCCACTCAAGCGTTGCCTGGCTGCCTTCCAGTTTCAGGGCTGTGCCCGCATCTGTCCCCGAGAATTTGAGCCGGTGTGCGGCAATGATAATAAGACGTATTTGAACGACTGCTTCCTGGACATCGAGAACTGTCGCACCAATAGCACGGTGGCTGTGCATCACTATGGCGCCTGTGGACGCCCCGAGGCGCCCTCAACCAATTTCCTTTACTAATCGATTGTCGGGCGTTATTTACAATTTTACAATGGCATTTAATATTTTTAGGCTACAGTCTATTTCGTATTGTATTGTATATTTTTTTTAAATCGATATTTATTGTGTTGGAATTAAAAAGCCGAACGAACGTATAAATTTGGGAATGGTTTACTGTTATCTAGGCAGAGTCATCAAATAGCTTGCTAAGCATTGCATTTATCTCATGCGGCCGATATTTGACATACTTATCAGGATTCTTGCTAAACTGCACAGCGGCATACCTAAAATATAAATATATAATTTAATAGTTGATAGAAATTGGAGTCAAATACTTTATAGCTTACATCTCGAAGAAGCGATTGTAGTTGGGCAGAATGTGCTCCACATTGTCCCGCTTGATGCCTTCACGCAAGATGACATCAGGTATGGAAATGCCACGTTGTATCTTGCAAGCCTCCTCAAAGTCTTTGTTGAAGTTCTGCAAAACAAAAAAAATCATTAAAATGATTGATTTAAGATTGGGTTAAGCATTTATCGCACCGAGAAGCGCTCCTTGAGCACACTGCGATCCTTGTCCTTGACCTTGCCAGCAACTGGCTTGGGCAGCTCCTCGACTGAATAAATGCCCGCCAGCATTTTCGACCAGGTCTTCTGATAGCTCGTTTTTAGCTCACGTATCATTTCCAGATAGCTGTGCTCACACTCCGGCTCAGCCAACGTGACCAAATCAATCAGATTGGAGCGTTGCAGTGATTTGAGTATATAGTGTATGTTATTAAGTCTAAATAGATGCTTCGTTGCCTGATCATTATACTGTTCGCACTTGTTCATTATGGACAAATTGAGCTCGGCGAGCGCTTTCTCTGCAAAGCCACAAATAAAAAAAAAAGAGACAAATTAAATACATTGATTACGGTAAATACAAGAGCTGATCTCACTTATGTATATGGCCAAGAGTGCCTTGTTGCGCTCCTCGCCGGGCAGTGCCTTCTTCATCAGTATTGTGTCCAGCTGCGTGGAGTACAATACATCCTGGGCAAGTATGGCGCCAATCACATCAAAATGCTCATACAAATGCTCGATAAACCAAATCGTATTTGAGGTCAGTTCGTGCACAGTGGCATCCTTGGGCACATTGCTCTGGCCGACAATGTTGGTGCTCGACTCGCCCTTGACAACGTCCAGGAAGTGTTCCAGTGCCTTGGCGCCCGTCTGCTGCAGTTTGTTCAGCACTTTGGTCAACTGTTGGCGCTGGGCGGCATCGTAAGTGCGCTCAATGTCCGGCTGCAGGAGGATGACACGTTTCAGTGCCGAGAAGATGCCCAACGCTGAGGTCCACTCTTTGCGTGAAATGCAGCGCAAGATTCGCTGTGTTATGACCTCCGCATCCTTCACCACAAGCTCGATGGCATTGTAGGCGAGACGTGCAAAGACCTCATTGTGCTTGGATTGCGGTATAATGTCGCGCATAATGGCGCGCTCCCAGTTGAGTAAACGCTGCAGACCAAGCAACATGACCAAATACTTATCCAACTCCTGATCGCCATCGAGCATATCCTCGGAAGTCAGATGATCCGAGTGTGAGGAGGCCTTTTTAATTGAGAACCCGGTGGACTGCTCAAACGTTTGTGTGGCCCGCAAATACAACTTGTTTGCCTTCTTCTCAAAGCTGCAAGAAAAAAAGGTATTGAATGAGTTGCTGTCGTTGGACAAATGCTGATGAGGAACTCTTACATTTGCTGCAGTCGCGCTGAGGTGTTCTTCTTGGGCTCATTTTGACGGCCGCTGTGACGTGATCTCTGCAAACATCAGCCATGAATAAAAGCAAGAAAGAAAAATATATATTCGGATTCTAGGCATAAAACGTTGTTTTCTATTGAAACTTTATATATAAAAGATTTTTAATAATGTGAGGAACATAAAATTTAATAAATGAATACAAATCTTGGAATTTTCCGTTGTTTACATAAATTTTGACTTAATTCTTAATAAAAATGAGCATGCACATTTTGGATAGCTTGGCAAGCGGATCAGCCAGCGATAGCTTGACAGCTATGGGAATACAAAAGATCAGATGCCATTGAGCGCTTCTAGTATGCGATTGCAGTCTTCATCCTTGCGTACACCCATTCTCTTCAGATCATCACGTTTCATGGACACCAAATCGATCAGATCCATATGCGATGCATCGAATTTATCCAGATATGTCTCCAGACCGACAAGGATCAGCACTTCCTTCACATTGGTGGCATGATTAAGGACAAACGAGTGATTCGTAGCTTGCAAGGATCGACGACGCGCCTCCCGGCACAATGATGTCTCCGGAGTGCTGACAGTTGAGTCATCCATGAAGTTGTCCAAGCTCATATCTTTATCTTCATCTTTCCCTTTGCTTATCTTTCCCGATAGCTTTCCAATAGTTGCCGACTTTTTATCTTTTTGTTTATTCAGTGACTTAAAAATCATTGGAGATGCTGGACTTATCATCGTGCGCAGATCCTTAATGGGTGAAAAATTTGGCGATCGCACGTGTCCCGTGATGGGCGTTGAGCAGCGCACATGGAGGCTCTCCACGGTCAGCGTGTTCCGAAAAGCCGCCTCTTTTGTCTTGGATGAGCGCCTGACAGCCAATGGGCATCTGCCTTTCGGTGAACAAAATTCCGCCATTTTTCTTATTAATATACAATTTACACAAAAAACACAAAATAGACACGATGCGTTCTTGAATAGTGTTAAATCAGTAATGGCGACTCAGTTTGGTTTGTCTTTTGCCATTAGCTGAAGCTTTCGGGAAAACTGCCGTTATACGAACGTTAACTAAATACAGCGTTGCACTCGCGATAAAACAGTTTTAGCTCTTTCTGAAGCTTTCGCGCTTTGAGCAGCAAACAAAAGTGTGGTAGTTGGTTGGCTAACTCTTCACATAAGATTAGTTGGTACTCACCAATGCTTCGTTGCCCCAGCTGCTGCTCTTTTGATGATCCTTTAGCAGTTGCAGAGAGCGCAGCACGACATCTCCACGCTCCGTTGCATAAATTTGTGTGTATTCACGCATATTCTGCTCCAGCCACAGCGATATGGTGTATAGCTCCTCGCGAGTGCTTTGCGATAGCTGGCGAAATGATGTAAATTCATCGCTAGACGAATCATCCTCGATGTAGATCAGATCCAACAGTTCCACTGGCTTCAGCGGCGCACTGTGCTTCTTTAGCAGCATGCTGTAATGCTGATTGAGACCCTCACAGCCAGTGTTGAACAAACTGGTCACGTTCTCCAGTTCCACACTTTGTGAATTGTTGTGCAGAAAGTAATCCATGGCGGCACGCAGTTTGGCCAACGCGTCTAGAAACGCTCCGATGTTGCCCTCGACGGGGCCCTGATGGATAAGCTGGCAAACCTCTTGGGACACATCGTAGTGCGATAGCACGCTCTCTAGGCAGTTCAAAGTGGCGTCCAAATCTAGAATGAGTGAACGGGGCGTTGTCAACACTAAACTGCTTTCAGTTATCATTTTACTTACTCTGCTGTCGCTTCTGTAACTGTTCCGTTTCCTGATAGACTGGTAGAATGGTTTGTTCCAAGTTGCCCAATCGCTTCTCGAAGATCGTAAGTATGCTGGACATTTGCGTTGAGAGATCATGGTACTTGTCTACACGATCTTTTAGTAATACTAAATTGGTTGTTTCCTTTTCCAATTTGTTATGCGCTTGCACCGAACTATCCAAATTATTCATTGTTTTGATTTTGCACTACACTAGCAAAGTGAAACATACTCATAACAGAGTCTTAACATTTCAGCTGTTGCTAAAAGTTGTCATCGATACCTTTGCTATATACTCACCACGCTTATCGATATTTGGCTGGCATTTTGGTTGCCATGGCAGCTTTTATTGTTTTGGCCATAAACAAAACGTAAATAAAATGGAAAAACTACCGATTGTATGTACTTACAATACCATATAAAATGCGTGGCGTGCTCAAATGGTTAGAGCGCATCGAATTCTCGAATGCCAAAGATGAGAACACCAGGTAAGCTTTGAGATCACCATACACACCTGTTGATTCAATTTCCATTTTCTGTTTATATTGTTTAGTGTACATTCCGTTTGCTATGCTCCGGATGGCAGTCAGTTAGTGGTGGCAGCAGGGGAGCGGCTGCTCATCTACAATCCCAACGACGGTTCGCTGCTGAACACATTAAAGGCCCACAAGGATGTTATAAACTCGGTAGTTTATTCCCGCGATGGCAAACGCTTTGCAAGTGGCGCCGCCGATAAAATGGTCATTGTGTGGTCCCCGCAACTGGAGGGCCTGCTCAAGTACTCGTAAGTGGAGGGGAACATGTTTTTACTTCAATATCATCACTAACAATTCACCTTGTTGCAGGCATGGCGATTCCATTCAGTGCATGTGCTTTAATCCCGTTTCGCACCATTTGGCATCGTGTTCCACATCGGATTTTGCCTTCTGGTCGGCGGATCAGAAGGCTGTGCAAAAGTACAAGATCGGATCGCGTGTCAATGGCTGCGCTTGGACGAACGATGGACAGTATTTGATACTTGGACTTGCAAATGGCAGCATATCCATACGCAGTAAATTGGGTGAGGAGAAGGGACGCATCGATCGACCAGGTGGTCCCAATAGCTCCGTCTTTGCAGTGCAATGCTGTCCAGCAAATGGCGCTGGCAGCGTGGACACCATTGCCGTTGCGGATTGGTCACAAACACTGTCGTTTCACACGCTCAGTGGTCAAATGATTGGCAAGGAGCGCATTCTGGGTTTCGATCCGCTGTGCATGTCATATTTTCCGAGTGGAGAGTTTTGTGTCGTCGGCGGCTGCACAAGCAATTTGCAATTCTTTACCAGAGACGGCGTGCGATTGGGCACCCTTGGTGATGGCTTCGACTCGTGGATCTGGTCGGTGGCACTGCATCCAAATGGACAATCCTACACAATAGGCTGCCAGGATGGCACTTTGGCCTCTTTCAACATTGCCTCAAGCACGGTGCATGCTCTCTACCGGGAGCGTTATGCCTTTCGTGAGAATATGTGCGATGTAATCATACAGCATCTGATGTCGGGCCAAAAGGTGCGCATAAAGTGCCGTGATCTTGTTCAGAAAATAGCCATCTATAGAAATCGTCTGGCTGTGCAGTTGCCGGAACGTGTGGTGCTCTACGAGCTGAGTTCCACGGAGAACGAGCCCATGCACTACAAGGTCAGGGAAAAGATCCAACAGAAGTTCGATTGCAGCTTGCTGGTCGTCTGCGGCATGCATATTGTCCTGTGTCAGGAGAAGCGACTGCAGTGCCTGGATTTTGAGGGTGTACTGCAGCGGGAATGGATCATGGACTCGTTCATCCGTTACATTAAGGTGACAGGCGGTCCGCCGGGACGAGAGGGTCTCATGGTCGGCCTGAAGAACGGACAGGTTTTTCGTATCTTTCTAAACAATTCCCTGCCATTGCTGATTACGACGGCAGTGTCCGCAGTTCGCTGTTTGGACATTAATGCGAATCGCAGCAAAATCGCCGTTGTTGATGATGCTGGACGACTGGTGGTGCGGGATCTGCTCAACGATAGCATTCTCTATCAGGATGTGGGCGTAAATAGTGTCACCTGGAACACACATCTGGACACGATGCTCTGCTATACACACACCAGCGGAGGATTGAGTGTACGCGTTGGCAATCTACCGCCCAGGGCACCACAGAATATGCATGGCGTCGTTGTCGGTCTGTGTGGTGCGACGGCCTTCTGTCTGCGTGGCAATATAATGCATAATACACCACTGGCTCTGGGCGCCACCATGTGGCAGTTCATCGAGGCGGGCCTTTTTGAGTAAGTAGATCCCTGAGGTTCTTATAACATATATCAAAAAATTACGTTTTGCTGTAGCGAGGCATACCAGGTGGCGTGCCTGGGTGTCACCACCAGCGACTGGGAGGGCTTGGCACAATCCGCTCTGGAGGCGCTTCACATTAATATTGCCCGAGATGCGTACGTCAAGGTGCGCAATTTACCCTGGCTGCAGGTGATCAGTGAGCTGCGGGAGCAACAGCAACGCGCATCCGTGCCGAAGGAGGTGCTGCTCGGCGACAGTTGTGCCTTTGCCGGTAAATTCAAGGAAGCAGCGCGTCTCTTCCTTAAATGCAATCAAACGAATCGAGCGCTCGAAATGTACACGGATCTGCGAATGTTTGATTTGGCCCAGGAGTATCTCAAAGATGGCAGCGAACTGGAGAAACGAGATCTGGTGCGCAAGAGAGCCGAGTGGGCCTACTCTGTCAAGGAGCCGCGTGCAGCTGCCGAGCTGCTCCTTTCCGCGGGCGAACACCAAAAGGCGATTGACATTGTCGCCGAGCAGGGTTGGGCAGATGTGTAAGCTTAAGCTCAAGTCTGCTTCTCGAGATGTTTCACTGATTTTCGATTACGAACCATTTTGCAGTCTCTATGATATTGGGCGACGTCTGAGCCTCAGCGAACGCGATGCTGTCCAATCGGTGGCTCAGAATCTGAAGACACTGAAAGCCTTACCGCTCGCCGCTGAGATGTTCAAGAAGCTGGGCGACGAGGCCCAAGTAGTACAGCTGCACGTCGAGGTCCAGGACTGGGCCGAAGCATTCCGTTTGGCCGAAGCCCTGCCAGAGCTGTTGCCCAGCGTTCATTATCAGCATGCACAGCGGCTGGCAGAAACTGATCAATTTATAGATGCGCATCAGGGTGAGTTGCGCCACAAGTAGCAAACAAGAAGTTCACAATGTAATTGTTTTTTTTTTTATTTTTCGCAGCTTATCTAAAAGCTGGACGCAACAAGGATGCAAATCGTCTACTGAAGCAACTGAGCAACACAGCCATTGTTGAGGACCGTTACCTGGATGCCAGCTACTTTTATTGGCTACTGGCCAAACAATATCTGGACATATATCACGAGAAACCGTAGGCGTCTGTTATATATAATATTATAAAATCTCTGCTAATCCCTTTTGATTTATTTGTAGTGAGCAAAATGCCATTGATCATCATCTCAACGAGTACAAAAACCATTTGCGGATTGCAAAAGTTTATTACGCCTACAGCGTCATCTTCAACTACATGAAGGAGCCATTCACCACCCACTCACCCGTCAGTCTCTTCAACGTCAGTCGTTTCATTTTCAATGAAGTGGAGAACAAGGGCGCACCAAAGGGTGTCAGCATGTTGTACGTGAAGCATGCATAGAAATATGTAAATATTTATTTACACAACTAATTGTGGAACATTTACAGTTCGGTGCTCTTCACGCTGGCCAAACAAGCCAAATTGCTGCAGGCCAACAAGCTGTGCCTGCTGGTCAACAAGCGTCTGCAATCACTGAAACCACCTGCTGGTGTTCAAGAGCAAATCGATGTGAGTTGGAGGCATCTAATTATTCACAGTACATTTTGCTAATCATTGACTTAATCCACAGCTAAACTTTCTAAACAGCAAGGCTTGCAAGAGTGGCTTTAATGATCCCGAGGATTTGCTGCCGTTGTGCTACAAATGCTCGAACTACAGTCAGCATTTAAATAATAACACCTGTCCCACCTGCAGACAGGACTATATATTCTCCTATGTTTCCTTTGGTGAGTGTGCTCATTTTCTCATCAATCTATAATTTATTTTTCATATTTATGGTGTGCTGTAGAAATCTTGCCTTTAGTACAATTCCATCCGGAGGTGGATATAACCGATGCCGAGGCTGAACGTTTGCTCTTGGCGCCGGCCAAAAATGCCGAGGATACAGATCCATTCAATGAAGACGTCGCCAGCGCTCTTCCATTGAGTTTAGATCGCCATGCGCTGCGCGCTATTGATCCCAATCATGTCCTGATACTCAAGCGAAAGCACAGACGCAACATTTACTATCGCAATATATTGCCCGATCTGCAGGTTACCTACTGCTCCGAGTGTTTGTTGGTAAGTCCCTGCTCAGATAGATAGATTGAATTTAGTTTCATTTCAATATATTTGCAGTTGTTCTACGCCGAGGACTTTGAGCTGCAGGTGCTGCAGAAGGGTTATTGTCCTTTCTGTCGCACTTCCTCGGACAAGCTGCTGGAAGAGTTTTAAATGTCGCAAACAATAAATAAGTAAATTAAATATATCATATTGTTAAAATTGATGTATTTACAATATCCGTCCAACTAACTAAATATATATGCATTTTGCTAGGAATCATAGAGAGAGAGAGTGAAACACTCCCTTGGTCAGTTAATGTTCTAGGCCCATGTTTCTTCCTGATAGCGTCGCTGTTTTATCATCTGCTCCATGTAGACGGCATCGTTGTCGAGTGCCTCGATGAATGCTTCTCTGACTGCTTTTGGCATATTGTTCGAGCTGCCTGCCACATAAACATAAGCGTTTTCTTCCCGAATGAGCTTAGCTAGAAACGCTGCTCGCTTTTTGATCAGATGCTGCACATAAACCTTATTCTCTTGATCCCGCGAGAAGGCAACATGCACCTCAACACTTTGATTATCCTGCCACGTCTTGAAGTCTTGTTGAAAGTGATAATCCTGGGCTTGGTTGCGGCAACCGAAGAACACAACGAGTCGACCCACTTTTCGACCCGTCTGCTCTAAATGCAACTTGTGCTGAATTATGCTACGAAAGGGCGCAATCCCAGTGCCAGGTCCAATCATAATCAGTGGTGTGTCCAACTCTTTGGGCCAGCTCATCGTGCCCGGCTTGATGAAACCACGTACCTCGTTTTCGGCTTGCAAACTTTTCAGCCAATTGGAGCATAGACCCAAACGTGGCGCCTGCATTATTGTCTTATAGTTGACCACCGCGACCAAGAGATCGAGTGTGCCCGTCGAGACATTGGAGCCAATGGAGAAGCTGCGCGTTTGTATCAATGGCATCATCTCGAACAGCTGCAGCAGCGTCATCTTGGACATCGCATGTCTAAAATCCTGCAGCAGCTCCAACACCATGCGACGTGGCCTATTCACATAGGCTATTAAATCCTCAAGACCCTCGGCTGTGCAAAATTCCTCGAGTTTTTCGCGTTCCAACTCATCCTCACAGTTCTGGGCGAGGACCTCGAGAAAGCGCTGCCGCGGCCTGGCGCTCAAATCCCAAATATATTTAGCTGCCTGCTGCAGCGAAATGGGCGCCGCATAGGCCAAAGGGAGAGGTAAGTCTTTGTGGGCGCTGCTCACTTCGACCACAGTGCTGGCATCGAAATCGAGCTTGTGTTCCTTGAGCAACTCAAAGAACTCCTGGACATGTTCAGCACTGTTTTGTGGCTGCAATTCGAGCACATCGCCAGGCTGCCAGGTTGTCAGCTCGCTGCTGAGTCGCAGCAAGCGCACATCCTGAAAGTGATCCGCGGCTGTTGTGCGCTGATTCTCGGTCAGTTTAAAAGCGAGTGCCTTTTGCCTTTGGGTCCACTGCAGGCGCTCTTCATTCACAGCGTGCTTCTCTTCCAACACACGCACATTCCATCTCCTCACCTCGGTGGCCTTATCTTGCTTGCGCACCGCCAATGTGGCACTTAGTGTCTGCCAGAGATCCGCTGTCCAAGCGAGAGATGTGCCTAAATGTCCGTAATCATGCTGATCATCACACAATCCTAGGGGACACACAGATGTTGCACCCAGATTCAGTAAACGTTTGTGTAACTTTTTGGCGGTATAGTTGAATTTTGAGTAACTGGAGTCACCCAATCCAAGGCACGCGAATTGCAGACCATCCAATGAGTTGCTCGGCAAGCTGCGCTTGAGCAAAAAGCGCCAGGCCTGTTTCATGTTGTCGGGTTCCATGCCATCACCAGTGGTGGCCACCACAAAGATTACGAGGCGCTCCTCGATGAGCTGCTGAATATTGTAATCCTCCAGCGAGAGCACTGGGCCCTGGAAGCCCCATTGTCGCGACTCGCGCCATATCTGTTCGGCCACATCTTGTGCCGTCCCAGTTTGACTCCCATAGAGTACCAATAGACGCATAATTTTAAATTTCAATGAAATTCGAAAAGCAATGTGAGCATGGTGCTGCAGTGTATAAGGTAGCGAATTACAGAGCATTTAAATTGAGAGAACAAAAATAGTAAGAAAATTACATACATTTTCAAGAGATTATGCCGTTGCATACATATAAATAAATTATAAATATACTATTATGGACATGCTCAAATAATCTCTATACCTGTTGCGTGTAGGCGTCTATGACATCACTGCACATTAGAGCACTTCAGAATACAGTTATCGATTAATTAAAATGTTGTTGGCAAGTTTGCATGGCCGTAAAACATTTATTCTATTGTAAAATGATTTTCACAAGATGAGTTAATAATTTGATTGTCGCAATACAAAATTTTCACAAGTGAGTAAGAATATGAATTGTCAATAAATCACTATGGATAAAACACATTCGAATATTCAACTGAGTAAGCAACTCTCGTGGCTGCTGCGTCATGGTGCACATAAGGAAGGATTAACAATGCAGCCCGATGGGTTTGTAAGCATCAATGAGATTTTAAAACATTCGCGCTTCGGTTCGCAGTACAGCCGAGAAAAACTGCGGCAAATTGTCTCAACTGATGCAAAGCAGCGTTACACGCTGCGTTGGAATCCATTAACGGGTGCAGAGGAAATACGCGCCAATCAGGGTCATTCACTGAAAGCTGTACAGTCGGAGGCTTGTATGGTGCGCATTAGGAGCATCTCTGAGCTGCCAGCGCCTGTGGTGCATGGCACCTATTGTCGCAACTGGGAGCGCATCAAAATCGAAGGCCTTAAACGTATGCAACGAAATCATGTCCATTTCGCATTGTTCAATGGCGATAATCGTGCAGTTTTAAGCGGTTTTCGCAACGATTGCGAAGTTCTGATATATTTAAATGTTGCCAAAGTGCTGGACGATCAGCTGCCACTGTTTCGATCTAGCAACAATGTTATTTTGTGCGCTGGAATCGATGGCTGCATCGATAAACGATACTTTGAGCGCGCAATTGAGAGACGTTCGAACCACTCGTTGTCTTTTTAATCCAAAAACCGAATGTAATCAATGATTGTGTGAATCGAATGTGTTTAGTAAGAAAATTTTTCAAGTCATGTGTATTTAAGTTTTTGCTTTTGAAATTATATTAATACAGAAATGGGTGACACAACAGCAACACAGGAGAATGTGATAGTGATTCACTGCAATTTGTGCGATCAGCCCTTTAGCACATATCAAGATTGTCTTGCACACAGGCTGGCAAAACACAAACCTCAATCACAGAAGAAATTACGGAAATGTCTGGAAGCTATCTCAAAGACCTTTACCAGCGAGCAAATCCAATCCGAACGACGCGATTTGCAAACGCTGCTCGCCCAATCACATCCTGGACAAGAGTGTATAACCCTATTGACTTATTATTCGGGGAATTGTAATGAGATGGCGCATTGCTTTGCCGGGGTGCAAAATGGCCTATGTCGGCATATGCGTGGCCGAGTAAAGGTGTATCCCTTTGGATCGCTTGTAACGGGTTTGGTCTTGAAAGGTTTGTAAATGCCAAACATGATATGTGCTTTCCTTACGCTTATTTCTTTCACTTTTTAGATAGCGACATTGACATTTACGTGGAGAACACAGACACCAGTTCAAAAGCGTTGTCTCACCGCCATTTGTTTGACAAGGTCCTTGGTTTTTTGCGTCGCAATGCTTGCTTTGAGGAAGTGTTTGCCATCCGACATGCTCGTGTGCCCATCATTCGCTGCAAACATGCAGTGAGCGGCCTTAAAGTCGATATTAATATGTCCAGTCCGAACAGCGCTTACAATTCGAGTTTTATTGCCCAGTTATTGCGTCTTGATGTCCGCATACGTGAGCTGTTCTTGTTCCTCAAGTTGTGGGCCAAGAAACTGAAGATAATTGACAGCGGCAGCATGAGTAGCTATTGCCTGGCTGTCCTCATCATCTACGGCATGCAGCAGCAAGAACAGTTACCGTCCATTAGGCAGCTGCAGGCATGCTGCCCAGTGCAGCAAGTTATGGGCATTAATTATGGCTTCAGTTTGCAGCACGTCCCACAGCTTCCGGACAGCTTATCGACCTTGGATCTCATCACCAGTTTCTTTCAGCTTTATAGTAATATGGACTTTGAGAAGAAGCTGCTGTCTCCGTATTTGGGCTGTGCTTTGGACTTGACAGCACCGTCCTCTTTGTCTCAGAATTTTCCAGAATATGTAGAGCAACTTGAATCCATACAGAAAGTGACTGGCGAGCAGCCAGAGCCGTTTCAAAGTGAACGTTGCGTTTGCGTACAAGATCCCTTTGAGTTGCAACACAATGTGGGCCAGTCCATATCGCCAACCAATCTATCCTATCTGCGACAGTGTGTAGCATTTGGCTACAAGGCGTGCACCAATGAAAAGCTTCTTTCATCGCCTGCTCATCTTTTTGACTATTTGCTTTTTGGCCTGGCTGATGAACTGTTGCAGGCCCAGCGTGCGAATGCAGTGAATCCGGCCAAGATGCGCAGACAAATGAATAAGGAGTCGGCAACAGCAGCAAAAACCACATCGACAACAACAAATTCCGCAGCTGCAGAATCTGACACTGAAATAGTTACAACTTCAACAGACGAATTAATATCCAGCACCACGGGTCACAGTGTATCGCCACTGATGCATTCCTGCATACTGACGCCCACAAATAATGACCTGAATGGTTTGCGTGATTATATTAGCAAGAATCCAGATATAAAGCAGTCAATCTTTTACTTCTGGACAAAATGTTATGTGGCTGCCATTAAGGATTTTTTGGAAAATATTTATAATTTAAATATGACGCTAATTGATACAGAGCAACCCCTTGAGTCAAGTGAACTGCCACATCAATTAACCTGGCTAATTGAAACCGAACTGGATACGTGGAGTGGTCGCAATTTTCAACGTTCCACAAGGACTTCATTCTTTCCCCAACAATCGCAGCAGACTCTTGAATTTTTGACAACACGTGCCAAGAACAACAATTATACAGTTAATCTGAAAGGTCGCTTCTCAATGATTGTTGCCTCGGACTACAAGAGGCTGCGCTTGGAGGTGCAGCCACTGCCTGGTGACGATTTGGGCCTACAACGACGGAGTCCGCTGACCAAATTGTTTAAATCGTTGAAGAATTTGCTCGGCAATTACAACTTTCAAGATAAGTTTATTAATTTAGAGTATCAGCGATGAGTTTCAAGCGCAATCCAATTACAACAAATTATTGTAAAATCATTGAGTATATAGTAAAATGATTTCAAGAGAATTGCAATAGCTCAAATTCAAAACTTCTAGTTATTGCTTAACATTTATAAGCATATCAATTAAATATTTAAAATTTGAGTTTATTCACATATTTGGTTTATTTACACAAATAAATCTATTGCAATTCTCGATTTCTTGTATGTTAAATATTTTCCATTTTCATTAGCAAGCGCCAAGATTTAGATTTATACAAAAAATATAAAATTTATGTAAATTTTTTTAAATAGTTTATTTATGAGTTCAGAAATTTCTACAAATCAACTCATTTTGATAACAATCCAAATTGTATATAATATGTAAATATATTTGAAGTATTACTTTCGTATTTCAAACGACAAACTTAATTGTGAATATATAGTTAATTGAAATCTTGGCAATCGCTTAATTTGGACATAAGTATATGAATTGGAATTAAATACAGGGCATATATGTATATATATTTATATTTATATTTATAGTATGTACTTAAATAGAGTCTATGGAGTGAGCTTATGTACATTTTATGTATATGTAAATATTATCACGTTGCTTGGAATTGTTTCCGTGTCTGGTATTAACGCCCACACGGCACTATATTCACTAAAATTCTATTTATACTAATATCCCTACACAACTACGAATAACGGCACTTTGGGGCATAAACATAAGAGATTTCAATAAAGTTCAATTAAATCTATCTAACCACCTTTGTGACGGCAATAGCAATATTTCTTAATGGCAAAATCATTCATACAATCAGCTTCTCCACTGTAAGTATTCAGGCGACTCACAGATCCGGTAACCAGTAGATTATCCTCATCGGGCAGGTTTTTGTTGTAGCGCACTGTTGCCTCATACTGCGCCTTATTGGGGGACGTATAGAAGATCAGTCGATAGATCTCTATGTGGCTGGGATCGTCCTCATTGGGATGCGCCTTATAGGCAGTACTAACGCTCTGCAGCGCAAGTGGCAGGCAAAGATGCGCCAAGCTGCCATTGCGGAAGCTGGTCACATAATCATTCAGATAATTCACCACACGCTTTGCCAGCTGACGCACCACTTTGGAGTTTTTGTAGACGCTGTCATAGGCCCAGCAAGTGCACCAGTGATCCGCAATGGCAACATCCTCGCAATTGCGATTTAATGTCACCGGCTGCAGCAGACTGTGGCACTTGGGGCAATCTTTGGCGCCACCCAATGACTCAAGGCTGCCGACCCGACCCGAGAGTCGGAGGATGTGCTTGAGTGTCATGTGGAGATCATAGGGAGTAGTCAGACGATTGCGATTCTGTCGTAGAGCTTCAACAAACTCAGGATGTGCCTTGCGCACAAATGGAGGCAGCCAGATGAAGAGAAAGGGCAGACGCTCCTCGAGGTGACCCGACCACGTGGCTCGGGTGGGGCCAAAACGAAGGCCATGATCGCTGAAAAAGACCACAATGCTGTGCTCCATGGTGCCCTGGGACACCAGACGCAGCAGATACCCTCTCAGATAGTCGTCCATGGAGCTGGTCTGTGAAATGTCGCTGTGGCTGTGTGTGTTCGTCCAGAAGAAGCCAAAGAAGCTATCGTTGCGATAACGTTTGGCAAACTCTAAAGCATAGTTATAGACGTGCTCCGCTTCCGTCTCAAAACCGACGCAGTGGGGCAGTCCCATCACTATGTTGCCCCCAAGTAACTTCTCTGCTGCAGTCAGATATGGTCGCAAATAGTAATCGACGGGTGGTTGTTGAAAGCCCTTCTTCAGGTAGTTGAAGGTGTTAATCTTTATTGCATCCTCTCCATAAGCAGTCACATAGCCATGCTCCTTAAATAGTTTCCAAATGAAGTCACATTTATCAAGGCCATTCACCTTGTAGGGACTACAGTGCTCCATGGCATTACTCAGATTATAGCCCACCATTAGGGCCATTATGTTGGGAAATGTGTTGTCATCGATCTGTGGAAGTTGGAAGTGGGGATTAAATAGCCATTTTGACCTTGTGGATACTCATCTTACTCACCTTGTTATATCCCGCCAGTTCAAACCAATCGTTGTCGTAGAGATATTGCGCAGTCTTGGGCATTGCACGGATGAGATTTACCCGAGAGATGCTATCGATGCCAATCATCAGCACGCTGGGCACTCGCCTTCGTCGATCCTTCTTAGCCCACTGGTCAAGTCTCTGGCGAATTACTCTTCGCTCTGGTATGGTAGGATGTCCATTGATGTAGATTTGGTCATCTTTCGTTTTACACTTGACAATGATGCTATCCGTGGTATTTGCAAGCTTTGCTTGGTTCTTGAATGCATGGCATGAAGTATAGTTGATATCGGTTTCACTTTCCCGCTCCACACCCTGGTAGCAGCAAGTGAGATCGTTGCCCACCTTGTAGGATTTTATGGATGCCTGGTTGATGCTTAACACATAGCGCTGAATGGTAGCATTGTAGTGCACATGGGTGAGAGGGGGACGAGAGCGGCAGGGTTTGTAGGCGACGCGCTTGAAATGACGCATTACGTCACGCTTGTAGGGATCGAGATCGACAATCCGACACTGGTTGCTGTAGACGAGATAACCTGGCGACAGAATGGTGGTTCTCTGATCAATCGTCTTATCTGTTTGGTGGTTTTGTTGGTGGTTTGATTGGTGTTGTCTTATCGACAACAGAACACACGAAGGAAGGAAGATGCACAAAAACACAACAAACACCGTGCAAAACAGACACAAGAAACACAGAAGAAAAAAAAGAAACGGTAAACACAAAAAACGAATTAAAAGAAGACAATACAAATCCGCGATGAATAAAATAAAAACTGTACATAACAAATGGACAAGTACAAATATGACATTCAAGTAATACTCTCTATAAGTCAGTGTACCTTCCATGTTCAAGGCATACGACTGATGATGGACCTGCACATTTTCCAGATCGAGCACATCGGCAGGTCCGATAAGGAAGTAGGAGAACACAAAGATCACCAGCAGGCCGACGAGTAGTTTACGCCGTAAAGCTAACTGACGGAAGTACCAGATGAGAGTGGGCGAAGCACCTGGTTTGTAGCTCACTCCTGTCACAGTTGACTCCGTGGCGCGATCCTTTGCCTCATCATCAGAGTGTTCAAGCAGCGGCCGTTTATCAGCCATCTCTAGTCTTAATTGTGGATGGCTTGCAGAATCATTTTAGGTTTGTTCTACCATCCAAAACAAGTTAAGAGGAAACAAAAATTAAATTAAATTAGTTAGAAATTAATTAACTGCCTCACGCGAAAAGCTCTTTAAAATTGACTTAAAAACTATCATCGCGTGTTTCACAATCAAGTTTGGCAATATTAAAAATAATTTTTAATCAATACTTGTGTGTGTTAACAACTTAATTGGGCTAGTAATGATTTATTCATAAAAGTAATTACTAACATAACTATAAAAAACAAAATTTTAAATAAAAATAAATAAAAATTTTAATCTGCTCTGAAGTACTCCCGAGACTAATGATAAACAAAAAAAACTTTGTGGCTTATAAAGCAGATTTTTTTTATAATTTCTTGTACAAATTATGGTTAATGTGCCGTAACAATAAGAATAGCCTTGCTTAAGCAAGCCAAAATAAGACCTTCAACTTTAAAAATTAGTTTTGTACTCTAACCCACTTGGTTTATTCTATTTGTATTTTGGTGTGTAACACAATAGCCAAATAAAATAAGCAAACTTGTTAATAAAGATGTTCGCGACTTATTCGAAGGTCTAAAACTAAGATGAACTTGGTTTTAGGGTAAAAATGAATAACGAAACCAAACAAAACTTAAGATGAACCAAATTTGAGTTGCCAGATTGTTATAATGATGAACATCTGCAACAGAATAACGGAAACTGCAAAATCAACAGATTCTTAGTTAATTTGTGAGCTGTCTGTGTGTTGGAACAGTTGAACACTTACTTATTTGCTCTATGTTTGAATTACCCTCGCAATTATTGCGTTTATTTTGGCTTGGCTATGTTTAGATTTTAGACTGTGCTGCACATTCACTGCCAAGACCGTATCAGACACACGAATTTCGTCCATCCATTTTGTGTTTGTCTGCATAAACACAACTTTTTTCCCTCTCTGATTCAATTATAAATAATAACAATATTTATAAATGTGTACTCGCAAAATGAGTTTAGTATATCAGCTTGCTCGCGAGTACATTTAAATTATCTAATTATTCTTCACAACGACACATTTAGCATTTTGTTTGAAATTTACATCGACATTAATTGAAATATGCTCAAAGCAGCGAACGAACGGTAAATAGAGCTGCGAGCCGAAACGGATCTGCGAGACAAATGCGACGAACGATCCGTGAGTGTTTAAGAGATAAAACCTACTAAAATCTTCGAAACATTTGCTGACGAACCCACACTACTTACCCTCCACCCCTCACCGATTTTGGGTGCCCATCGTGATTGTAATCGTTATTGCTCGCGCCAACTTTGGTCAATGACGATGCCATTCGGCTGACGACGACTATCTTTTGAATTATTATTGTTTAGTTTTGACCAGGGCTGCGGTTCGGAGTGTGAAGGAATTGACAATTGATTTGCATAAGACTATCAAAATGGCATCATTGTAATTATGGTCTCAGTGCATTTTATGTTTTAGATATCGTTAAAAAAAATAATGTATATATAATGTATATCTCGTATGAATGTATATACATTTATTTATTTTGATAAACGTAATTTCATAAATTATAGCGAATTTCGTGGCTCATCAGTTTGAAGGCTTTGTGTTCCTAATGTTTTTTTTTGTATTCATTGGCTAAGACTGATTGCATTATTACAATAAATATACAATGCTCAATGGGGGTTTTTGAACATCACGATTTCCGACTCTGATGCAACGGTTTGTTGTTAGAGCATCGAGAGATTCAAAAAATAATTTCCCCTAATGATAAAACCAGTATTTCTATGTTAATGAATGTTGATAAATAATGAGCTAAAAATAGTAGGACATAGACGTTTGTGGTTGGAAACCCGTCTTTTTAGTTAATATATATTATACAATTATATGGGTTTTGCTTAATTAGCCCATATGAAAAATGGACTTAAGTTTATTGTTTGCGTGTTGTGTGAAAACATTTTTATTTGTCCCATGTCGATTATATCTTGCTAAATACTGCATATATGCATTTTTTGACATAAAAAGAGTTTTATTGCAGTGCATGACTCATTATCAGCATTGTTAATCTATTTCAAACACTATATATATATACCATATGCTGGGTGCATATAATTATAATTAGCACGTAAGCAAAATACGCGTGGCTCAGTTTACATTCTCATTTATACTTCTTCTTTATAATGCTTCTTCCAAAGTACAGCTTTTTAGTTGTAAGAAACAAACAGTAAATGAATCAGTTGAAGGCTTCTATTGCAAGTATGCAGTAGAGCTTAATACGTTCGTATTTACACATATTCACTTGAATACATATGTATAGGTATGTCGAGGACGTAGTGACGTAGTAAAATAACAAACACATACACATACACACACATACACACAAGTACCCACAGAGGCTTGTGAAGTAGTCGTATTGAAGCATTTTCAGTTGCAGCGTCAGCGTAAAAATTGCAAACACAATAGATACTAACAAGCTGCGCGTACTCAGATACACACCAATACATTCACACACACGTACACAGAAACACACATATATACAATAAAAACATAAGTATACAGAACTTTTTCGCAATCCTTTTTGTACGCAAATATTAGTAATATTTCCACTCACTTGTATTCATTTTGCAATTGTTTCGCAGCACTTTATTGATTGCAACCAAATGTAGCACTATGACAAATGGTGCAATTCATATTTTATTTTGCAAACACAAACACACACACACAAATGCACATGCACACGCACACGCATAAATGGACAACGACCTAAAGCGTCTACCGCGTGTCCTGCTGCAATGGCTGACAAACAGATAATAATAACACAAAACACGCTGTACGCTGTCGCCAGCGAGGCTGAGGCGTCTGATTGTGACAGTGTGGGAACTTTCACACATTCAAACTTGACACGTACAAAGTACGCAAAGAGAGAGAGAGAGAGACCGAATGGAAAGAGCGCGACAATCGAAACACAAGCAGAAACAGTGCCTGCATATTGTGAGTGCCGCCTAAGAGTATGCAATGTTTATTTGTTCAGCGCTTTCACAGCGACTGCGCAGTCTGCGCTTGCTCTCAGTCAGCGCACACAACTGTTGCATGTCCCAGAAATACATATATAAAACTCGTCTCCCCACTGCCTCCGTTGCCATGGTGCTGTAGGTGTTTGCGTGAAATTTTTGGCACGTGCTTGCCCAAACAAACCACTCCAATTCTTGAGTGGGAGACTGGGCAAGTTGCACACATACATAAAAAGATAGCATGCACAATGGGGCAAACTGAAGGTAAGGATGCACATAAGTTGCAACTCTATATTAAAAGTATTTTCCACACAATAAATGATATGCCTTAGCGACGACAATAACAATATTTCTCCATAGAAAACTCCTTTATGCATTTGGCCTCCCCATAATATCCATCTAAACGACTCGGAGAACGGCTTATCTTCAATCTATCCTTCTCTGGAAGGCTCCGGTTATAGCGCACTGTTGCCTCATAGTGAGCATAATTGGGCGAAGTTTTAAAGACCAGCCAATACATCTCCATATCGCTGCGATCAATTTCATTGGGCAGGGCCTTATGAGCTGACTGGATTTGCCTCAGCGAAAGTGGCTGGCAGAGATTAGCCAGACTGCCATTGTCAAAGTTACTCACATAATCGTTTATATAGTTTACCACACGTTTGGCCAAGTAAGTTATTTGCTTGGAGCGCACATTATATTTTTGAAAGTCCCAGCAAGTGCACCAGTGATCCGCAATGGCGACATCCCCGCAACTGCGACTCAACGAGACCGGCTGCAGCAGACTGTGGCACTTGGGGCAATCTTTGACACCGCCCAACGACTCCGGGCTGCGGACCCGACCCGAGAGTCGGAGGATGTGCTTGAGTGTCATGTGGAGATCATAGGGAGTAGTCAGACGATTGCGATTCTGTCGTAGAGCTTCAACAAACTCAGGATGTGCCTTGCGCACAAATGGAGGCAGCCAGATGAAGAGAAAGGGCAGACGCTCCTCGAGGTGACCCGACCGCGTGGCTCGGGTGGGGCCAAAACGAAGGCCATGATCGCTGAAGAAGACCACAATGCTGTGCTCCATGGTGCCCTGAGACACCAGACGCAGCAGATACCCTCTCAGATAGTCGTCCATGGAGCTGGTCTGTGAAATGTCGCTGTGGCTGTGTGTGTTCGTCCAAAAGAAGCCAAAGAAGCTATCGTTGCGATAACGTTTGGCAAACTCTAAAGCATAGTTATAGACGTGCTCCGCTTCCGTCTCAAAACCGACGCAGTGGGGCAGTCCCATCACTATGTTGCCCCCAAGTAACTTCTCTGCTGCAGTCAGATATGGTCGCAAATAGTAATCGACGGGTGGTTGTTGAAAGCCCTTCTTCAGGTAGTTGAAGGTGTTAATCTTTATTGCATCCTCTCCATAAGCAGTCACATAGCCATGCTCCTTAAATAGTTTCCAAATGAAGTCACATTTATCAAGGCCATTCACCTTGTAGGGACTACAGTGCTCCATGGCATTACTCAGATTATAGCCCACCATTAGGGCCATTATGTTGGGAAATGTGTTGTCATCGATCTGTGAAAGTTGGAAGTGGGGAATCCCTTAACCTTGTGGTTACTCATCTTACTCACCTTGGTGTAGCCCGCCAGTTCAAGCCAATCGTTGTCGTAGAGATACTGCGCTGTCTTGGGCATTGCACGGATGAGATTCACCCGAGAGATGCTATCGATGCCAACCATCAGCACGCTGGGCACTCGCTTACCTTGATCCTTCTTAGCCCACTGGTCAAGTCTTGTTCTTACTGCGTGCCGTTCTGGAATAGTTGGATGTCCATTAATGTAAATTTGCTCCTTTTCCGTATAACAACTGACAATGATGCTATCAGTTGTATTGGATAGCTGAGTTTTGGTCGTGAATGCTTCACATGGTGTAAGCCAGACATTTGTGTCATTGATGCGCTCCACATCCTGGTAGCAACAACTCAGAATGCTGCCCACGTTGTAGCTTGGAAACGCTATGGGATCAATGCTTAACACGTAGCGTCGGGTGGAGGGATCGTAGCGCACTTGGGTAAGGGGTAGGCGTGTCTGGCAAGGGTTGTAGGCGACGGGTTTGAAATGCCGCATTACATCTCTCTTGTAGGGATTCAGATTGACAATCCGGCAGTGGCTGTTGTACACGAGATAGTCAGGCGGCATAAGGATTGTCTGATTGATTGGTAGTGTTGTTGGCCCAACAACAACGACATCGACAGCTGGACAGGAGAGATTGTAGATTGGTGGATGTGCAAGGGAAACAAGAAGAGTTGTACCAACAAAATACAAAAGGTGAACAAACCAAAACTTTGTCTTTTCTGAATCTTTTTTAACATACCTTTCATTAATAAACTATTAGATTGAGAATAGTCTTGTGCGATACCAATTATGGAATAACATATTAAATAGGAGATCACAACTAGCAAAAGGATAATTGAGTATAGTAAAAAGTCCAGAATTTGTTTTCGGCAGCGACATCTTTGAATACAGATGACTTTTAATTTTAATTTAATATCTGTTATCCAAGAGGATTCCTTAAAGTTCTGCTGCCTATCCTCAGATTCATCGTCAATGAACTCAATTAAAAGCGCTTTATCTGCCATCAAAATCCTTTTAAGTTGTTTATGGCCAATTTTATATTTTTTTATATTTACGTGTTTTATAAAAATTAAAAGATCTTTTTGAAAGATTTCTCATGGAAATCGAATTAGATTCGACAAAGATATCAGTTTCAAGTTTTAAGGTCCCTAAGAGAAAAATACGTGTTTTTTTATTTTTAGACACTTTTTTTTATTTTAAAAATAAGTTGCTTCTTTTTGTTATTATAATTATTGTTATTATCATTTTATTCATGCATTGCGTTTTTTTTCTTAATTGTGTTTTTTTACGTTTTCGTTTTTTTTGATGCGTTTTGACTTGAAGAAATTGTATGCAACAAAATATATAGATGCAAATTTATAAAGATATATATATATATATATATATATATATATATATATATTAGAGGGTTTGATATTGGTACATTATGCCCTACAAAATACATTCAATCATTTTTAGTCATTTATCATCATGTACATCAAGCATTTTGTTAACTTATTTACAAACAAATTAATTGATAATAAAAAATGCATCATTTGATTTGTCGCTGATCGATTTGCCTGGCGATAATTTAAATAAATTAGATAATTTCATAAAACTAACCTAAGTGAATGAAGTGTGTTTTTTGTTGTTTCTTTCTTTTTTTTGTTATTTTGTTTGTTGTTTAAAGTAGGCGAGTGAAAAGTGAGAATAAATAAATAGTTCAATGGGCACATGAGTAGAATAAATATGATTTGTGGATGAATATAAAAAGTAAAGATACTTTTTTCTTTTTCTTTTTTTTTGGTGATGTGTAAAAGTGGGTAAGGGGTAAGGGGGGAAGAGAACACGCAGAGGGCGCACAATTGTCAGCATCGCTGGGTCAAAGGATCTTTGGACATCCTTTGCTCGCAAGGGGGCAATTGGGCGTGGCAGGCGCAGATCCCAAAATAATAAATATAAATAAATAAATAGATTTTACATCGACTTAAATGCTAAACAAAATTTCAAATATGTTTTAGTGATTTGTTGATGGGGAAATAGTAGGGTTGCTCGAAAGTAGGGTTGCGAAACATTCCAATGTTAGTTCGATATAGTTTACCACATCGGCATGGGTTTTTTTCTGTTCAAATAGGCGGTCAGTCTGGGATTGGAGGCGGGACAGCCTGCAAGAGGAAGCAAAGAAAATTAAAAGATTATTTAATGAAATAAAATTTAATAATTTTTAACTTTAATTGAACTTACGGCAAACGGCGCAGGTCTGTTCATCGGTGCCATCGCCGCAGCCATCGCGTCCGGAGCACACAATTGCTGTGGATCGGCACAGTCCATTGCTGCAGCGATGCGGACAGTAAGCATCGGGTTCATTGCGGCTGGCCAGTAAGCCACCCGCCTCAATTAGCCGCATAAAGAGATTGGGCATGGAACGGGAGCCGCACAAATGCGGTGGCTCATCGCTGCCATCCTTGCAGGAGACAATCGCATTGCAGTATTCGTATTCGGGCAAGCATTCGCCGCTCTTGCAGCGGAACGTGTGCGGCGGACAACTGTTGCCGCCACGCAGATGACCATCACAGCCGAGCTCATCCTCGCCATGTGGACACTGCTTGCGTCCGTCGCAGAGTGCCGCACGTGAGATGCAGCGACCGCTGCGCTCGCAACGGAACGACTCCGCCGGACAGGTCTGGTTCAAGCGGGCATTGTGGGTGCATTCCTCGTCCGAGGCATCATTGCAATCGGCACGACCGTCGCACACAAAGAACCATGAGATGCAAACACCGCTCGAGCGGCACTGTACGCCAAAAAAAAAAAGAAAAACCAGCACAGATTAGCAAATTGATTCAATAGGAACAACTTGACCTAAGTGGTTATAAGCTCACCTGGAAAGTGCCGGGACTGCATCCGGTGCGTTCGGCGCCGCATCGTTTTTGTTGCAGGGCTGATTCACAATCGCAGATCCCGCGCTGATTGCAGACCGTATTTGGATCGGCCAGTTGACACTGACGATCGCTGGCACAGGGCAGACCCAGTGAGATGGCCTCCAGGCCAAGATCAACGCGCTTGCGCAACTCTGAGCCAGGCTTGCCGCTCAGCAGTGGCAGCGTGGAGACTGCAGCCGGAACGGGAATCTCGGATGAAAAGCTGGCGGCTGGCTGTGGTGTGGCCTCCTCGGTGGGCATTAGCGGTTTTAGGGTCGTCACCACCGGTGCCGCGGGCTCCATGAGCGTTACACGACTGGCCAATCCCAGCATTGTCTGTGTGGTGATCTCCACAATTCCAGCGGGATTAGGTGTGGCCTCCTCGTGCTTCTGACTGCCAGCAGAAGTTTCCTGCTCAATGTCATTGTTTTGATCGAGCAGTGTGTCCAGTGTGGTCGACTCCAGGATCAGACTGTCCGATTCCAATTGTTGCAGCCTAATTGGACCTGAGCTCTCGCTCAAATCAAAGGGTAGATCCTCCGGAGAGATAGTGTGATCGAGCTCAACTTCCGTTGCGTCAACAGTGCTTGACTCCGTCTCAGTATCATCGTCTTGGTCTGCGGATACTTCGGGATAGAAGGTGATTAAGTGACCATCCAACTCATTCTCTGATGTTTCGGTAGCTGCTTCGGTTTCTGATTGCTGCTCCTGTTCCTGCTCCTGCTCCTGTTCCTGTGGTTCTTCCTGCTGTTCATGTAGCTCATCTGCCTCCGCTAGAAGATCAGGTATGGCAGGCACTTCAGCCAGATCGTGTTCCTGTTCTTGTTCCTGGTGCTTTTGATGCACTAACTCGGATTCAGCACCGGCCGGAATCGGATGAGTTTGAGAAGGTTGCTCACCAAATGGCACGGGTGGAACGGTGCTATCAGCCTCCATGATCAGATCACTGAGTATGCCCGCAATGCTTTCGCTCTCCTTAAAGTCATCCGTTTTGTCTTCCTCACTCACAATGGGCACCTCGGCTTCAATCTCTGGTATCTCCGTATCTGTGGCCTCAGTACCGTCCTCGGTATCGGATTCGAGCATAGATAATGTGGTTTCAGTTTCAGTTTCCACTGTGGTTTCATCCAGTTGCTGTTGCTCAGGTAGCTCCGTCTCTTCGGGCTTTATCTGGTTGTCGGTCTCCACGGCAACCTGCTCTTGCTCTGCATCGTTGGCCTGGTTTGGCTGCTGTTGCTGCTGCTCCACATTTGGCTCCGCTCCTTGTATGATATTATCATTTTCATTTTTGTCCATTTCCGTTTCAATATGCTGCTCGCCACTTTCGCTGCTGACTTCGGTGACAGTTTCCGCCTGATGCTGCTGCTGCTCTTGCTCCTCTTGCTGCTCCGTTGCTGTTTCGGTCTCCTTTAGAGCTTCGGTTGTATCCTGCTCATCGTGGTTAATTGGCACTGTTTCAGTTGCCGCCGCACCTTCATCATGATTGGTCGCCGCCCCAAAAGCATCCACATGCGACACCTCATCATTAGCAATGTTGCTTGACTGCTCTGGCTCCGACTCAGCCACCTCCTCCTTATCCACCAACTCGGTCTGTGGCACATCTGCATTTGTTTCCGACATTTCGGGCGTCTTAATTGCATTTGCATTTAGCTCGGTCTCCTCGGTCTCCTCTGTCGCCGACTGCTGTTGTGTCTCGTCTAAGATTTCTGGTTCAGTTGCTGTCAGTTGAGTCGTTGCCTCCTCCCCATACTCCTCATCCTCCTCGTGCTCACCTTCTTCGGACAGCTGCTCTGTAGTCTGCTCTTCGCTGTGCTGCTGTGGCGCCAATTCATCATCATTTGTTGGGTAAGTCAATTGTTCGTGTTGTGCTTCGTTGATTGCCTCCACAACACCATCAGCATCAGCACCAGCTTCACTCTGCTCTGGCTCTTGCTCTGTCTCAGTCTCAGTCTGAGTCTCCGGCTCGGTGTCGATCTCTGTCTGTGGCTCTTCTAGTTTCTCACCTTGCTCATTGATTGGATGATGTTGTTCTGCTGCTGCTGCTCCTGTTTCTTCTTCAGCAGCTGGTTGCACTTGATTTAATTGATTGGCTGCATTTAAATCATCTGGTGGACTTATCGGCTTAATGTCGGCACTTTGTTCTACCTGTTCGAAATCAGTATCCAAATTAGCATTTTCTTTGTCTTTTTGCGTCTCGATTTCAGCTGGATTCTCGGATTCTGTTGCGCTCTCAACTTCTGCGGCTTCAGGTTCAGCTATTGTATCTGCTTCTGTTTCAATTTCTGCTTTGGGTTTCTGAGCCTGCTCCTCCTCGACCTGCTGCTCCTCCACGTCCTCCTCCTCCTCCGCCTGATTTTCCTTGTGCACCACTGGCTCTTTTTCACTGGCTTGGCTTTGGCTATCCTCCAATTTGGCTGGCTCCTCAATTTCGGTTGCTTCAGTTTCGGATTCCGTTGCGCTGTCTGCTTCTGCTTGTTCAGCTGGCCTCTCAACTGGCAGCTCTTCCTCAACTTCATCATTGACTGTTGCCTGAGGCGTTAGCTCCGTCTCAGTCTCGATCTCATGATCACCCGACTGTTCCGCCTCCTGTCCATTCAGCTGCTCAACGATCTCTGGCTGCTTCTCTGGTTCAGTTTTCTCACTTTCAATTTCCGCCACCTCATCGCCATGAACGGGTATCAAATCATCATTAGCAGCAGCTACAGCAGCTGGCTCCTTCTCCTCTTCATACTCCTCCTCCTCCTCCTCCTCCTCCTGCTCTTCTAGGTGATGCGAATTCTGAGTGACTGTCTCCACATCAGTCTCGCTGTTTTCCTCCTCTTCATTTTTCTCAATGGGCACTCCACCAATTTCAGGCTCCAGCTCATCATGTTGTGGCTGTTGTTGTTGCTGTTGTTGTTGTTGTTGTTGCTGTTGTTGTTGCTGTTGCTCCTCTGCCTTTGTCACGCTTGGTGTTTCATAATCGAATTTGATGGTATTATCGGTAGTTGCTGCGGCAATTTCTTGTGCACCTGATGCTTCTAGCTCCTCCTCAGGCTCAAGGTGTGTTGCGTGTTCCGATTCCACCTCTGGCTTCGCCGCCTCCACTGGAACCGGCTCTACGACTGGCTCTAAATCAGCGCCAGTTTCTTGTTGATCCACTTCGGGTTTGATCTCATGCTCCTCCACGTATTCATCGTCAATTTTGTACGGATAGTCGTAGGCGGGTACTGTCTCAGTTTCCTGCTCCACACCTTCCATAGCCTCGGTGGCAACATCAGCGGGTGTTAATAGCTGTTGTGCTCCAGTGGTCGACTGTTGCTCCTCCTCTGAGGGTTGTGATACCTGTTGTGGCGCCACTCCTTCAACTTGTTGTGGCAGCTCTTTCTCAAATATTGCGGGTCCTGTTTCCTTTTCCTGCTCAACTGCTGATTGCTGTTGCTCCGCTTCATGCTTCTCTTGCTCCTCCTGTATTTGAGTTAGTTCCGTTTCCTCATGGGCCATATCCATAGGCTCCAGCTTCTCACCGTTATCCACTTCGATGACTTGTGGTGTCAGTCTCGTCGCATCGGCATCGTCTTCCTCTAGAATTTGCTCCTCCACGCTGGCTGCCTCCTCATCCTCTAACAACACTGGTGCAGATGTTGTTGTCGTTGTTGTGGGTGCAGAAGTTGTTGTCCTTGTTGTTGTCGTTGTGCGCCTTGTTGTCGGAGCTGTTGTTGTTGTTGTTGTCGTTGCGCGCCTTGTTGTGGGAGCTGCTGGTGTTGTTGTCGTTGTGGTCGTCGTCGTCGTTGTCGTTGAGGGGGCTTTCTCAATAGGTGCTTCTTCTGGTGTTGCAGTCTCATCTGCCTCTGGTGCCACACAGAGTCCGCCCACCATGCGTGTGGGTGCCGTGCACTGGCAACGTCCAAATAGATTGGGTATCAGAAAATCGCAATGAGTGCGCGTATCAAACATTTGACAGTGGGCGTGGCTGTAACAAACGGCGCCAGGATGAGCCGCTATATTCAAAACATAAAGGGAGAAGAAAGCGCGGAGAGATTAGAGTCGGAACAATTAAAATTTGCCTCCAATTTGAGACAAATAAATGAGTATTTCATTTTAGGGATATATTCCATTTCCTTTTAGATATAAGATATATTCCAAAACATGTTACCACCGATTGCATGAGAGTAGGAGGGGGCGAGGGTGTGCGGGGCGTGTTTGCGAATTGCTGCACATTCTGTTATTAAGTTAACCGTAAAGCGTGCATCAGTCACCAAATGCATATTAAAAACCCATCATCATCATCAACCAGAACAACAGCAACAGCAAACGTGAACAACAGACAACAACAACAAGGGGAGACAGCAACAATTTGTTGCTTGCAACGAGCTGTGGTATTATGCCAACAATGTGGATGGCATTAGACCGCCTTCAAGATGCCTAATAACCGTCAATAGAGTCAACCTGCATCAAGCTTCAACAAAATAGACGCACAGCAAATCAGTAAAACGTCGCTGATGACGTCGGCCTTTCGTCTCCCCTCCCCTCCCCTCCACGCCATTCTACACAATCCACTCCACTTCCCTTTAGTTGCCAATTGTGGAGTTCCCGTTTCCCACCTCATCAGCATTCCAAAGCCTAAGCGCCCGTCCCGAATATGGTGCGGTGCAGCTACTGCACATAACTGGCCTGCCAGCCACCTGAATCTCAGCTAGAGCTGCTTAGCGAAGACTCCACTTCCCCCACAACCACCGCTCTCTGATTCGCTGACTCGCTGACTCTCTGACTCTGACCCACTTTCGGGGCATGCCGCCTGTTGTTGCTTCGGCTGCTGCTGTTGCTGCTGCTGCTGCTGCAGGCGCTCAACTTGTTTTCACTTGTTTCGTTTTGGCGTGGCAGGCAAAGCAACTGCAACATGCGACATGCCACAGCCACAGATGCACCTGCACCACTCGTTGCAGCACCACTTGCCCACTTCCCACTTGCTTAACTCGGCGTCAACATTGCCCTTAGGGCTGCGTCTGGCTGCCCACCAAGTCAGCCAAGTCAGCCAGCCAGCCTGACAACGGCAATGAGCCAAGTTAAGGTGAGCTGAACTAAACTGAACTGAGCTGAGAATGCAGTTAGCTGACTTCCCGAGTCAGCTAGGCGCCCCAATTTTCATAGAAGCTGAGAGATGGCTGTGATTTTTTAATATAAACTGCGACTATTACTTCTTAAGAGAGGTGCTTAAAAAAGTCACAGTTTTTTATGCTTAGACATGGAAAAGTTGAGCTCAGCAAATGCGAAGAAATGAGAAAATAATTCTGTGTGAAAAAGAGCACTTTGTGAAGAACAATCTAAAACGTTAGACTTGAAATATAAACTCGTACATATATATTTCTAAATTAAACGCATTTCACTTTTATTTCTAAAAGAGTTTTGCAGCTCAAAATTTCTATTACTAAACTCAGCTGAAATTTGCTTCTCTAAGTCAAAAATTCATTACAAGTGACTCTTAGCCATATCACAGAATATATCGCTGTCTTTTGAGCTGGTATTTGCACTTGACACTTTGCTGACTGGAAAGACCAAAATACTTCAATGAGTGAGAAGGAATTTCAAGTATGAGTGACTTTCATAAAAAAAAAAATGCGTCGTCTTTCGGATTGAAGTGCATGATGATGATAATGAAGCTATCAAAAAGCGTGACTGCCTCATAGTCACAGTTATGCACAAGCACGTGACGAAATGCTCCAGAGCAGAAAAGTAATAGTTACAGCTGATGCTGCTCATCTCCTCCAGGCAGAGTCAAAGAGGAGTTTGTCGGCTTTTGCACAAAGGTATTTTTCAGCAGTTTTAGGAACCCGTTTGGCCTCTGCACTTAAAAGGCACAAGCATCCACATGGCGTATACTTAACGAATGCGCCACTGACACTGACACTGGCCCCTGCCTGGTTCCGACTTTGACTCCGTCTACCATTTCGCATCGACTTCAACTTGGGCAGACAATGCACCATTCCAAATGCGAGTAACTCGAACGTATATCGCTGCAGTTTGACACCAATATTGGAGCCGAGAGAGCAGCCAAAGATCGAGAGCCGGGTATGGAGCTAACCAGTGGCATAGACAAAATCCAAATAGTAAAATGTGGCGTCTTTCACTTTTTATCAATAATGGGTGGCCCACCCGGGCAACAACTGTGTTGACGACGCCTCTGTGCAGCGGCAATAATCGATAAGCTGGTGTAATTCCATAGCCACTTAGCAGAGAGGCAACACTGTCTCCGCTACCTTTCCTCACTCACTCCTCTCCACTAATTTCCTCTCGAAGAGAGAGAGAGAGGGACTGGCGCACCGGTGTGACAGGTTGCATGCGAATGCGGCACGACTGCATCTGGTAACCCACTTCGATTACGGCTGCGCGTGTGAAAATGTTTTTGCTCAAATCGCAGCTGATGCCGTTTTTTTTTTTTTCTTTTTTTTTTAGTAGCAGCTCCCGCTACTCATCTCATAAAAAAGCGGCAGCAACAACAACAACGGCGATAACGATCAAAAATCAGCATAAGTCTTAGACATAAAACAGAACTGTGTCAACGTTTTATTGGCCAATTGAGAGCCACATTCCTGTGGCATTAATAACTCAATTTATGTTAATTTGCTAGCCAACTTTCATTGGGAAAAAACATAGAAAAAAAAAAAACACACACACACACACAAACTGAACAACACTTCAACATTTCTAATTAATTGCAGACATTTTGCATTTTGGGATTCGGTTTCATTTTGTGGCTTTGTCAAGTGCGTTGAAGTCCAAATCTTTGAGCGTCGCCTCTTTCGCCGTTTGGCTTTTCATTTCTATGTTGGTTTTTTTTTTTTATTGTTATGGCATTTCTTTTGGTTATTGCTTGCGGAAGCGGTGGCAGCTCAGTGGAACTCAAACTGGTCGTCGCCTCAACTCGTTGTCCATGGTCTACCTCTAGCTCTGGGAGTGTTCCACATAATTTGCATGCAATTTGGCTTCTGGCGCAATTTAACCAAATGGCTACATTTCCCCCCATAGCTCAAATTAACACAGTTGTTCTATTGTCGGTTATTTTATTTTTTATTTCATATAGTTATTATTATTTTTTTTTTTTTATTTAGTTGGTTTTTGGTGTTTCTAAAGCGGTCAAACGAAATGAAATGGAATTTTTTTTTCTATTCTTGTCGTCTTTGTTAAAGTGGCATGGAAAGTGTTTTTTAGCGTTGACCAACTTAAGATATGCGAATTTTGAAATCGAAGATAAAGACTTGAAACTATGTCGAGAAAAGTGAGAGGCAAGCAATTCTTTTGTTTTGGCCAACAGAATTTGCATAACGCTTTATAATAAAATGCTGTCTTTAGCAAAATCGATTGATCATCTTTGAGTTTTTTCTTAGGTAGCACTAAGTAGCTGTTGGCATTTTTTAATTACTACTTATGAGCATTAACAAAATAATTAATGATGTTCTCTTTTTTTTTTTTTTTTTTTAAATATAGAAAATTAGTCTGGTTAGATGACAAGCAATTTTGAAATGATAAATGCTCTAATTGAGAATTGCGGAACTTGATCAGTAAGTGGTTTATTTAAGTGGTTCTCTTTCTCTTATTCGTTTTCTAGTAATGTATATATAATTGAAGCAATAGCAAATGCAGCTGAGCCAATGGCCAATGATTCATTCACTCTTCCTGCAACACTGTATGCAACTGCACACGCATTGAGATCTCAATCTTTGAAGTTTCTCGAGTCGCTTTGCAGTTTTATTTGTTTTTTTGTTGCATGTCTCTGCGTCTTCGTCATGGTGAGGCTCTCGGGTCTGTTGTCTGGCAATATATACATACATATATATATATGTATATGTGTCGGTTCATTATCTGTTTTGGCTGCATGCAGATATGTTTGTGTGTTTGGCATACTTTTGCGCACATTCTCGGTTTGGAGCATGGCAAATACTTTGTCATATGTGCATAACTCATAAAGATCACTTCGTTAAAAGACAGCGGCACAGAAATGTATCTCCGAAAATGGGCTTGGGCTTCAGCTTTGGGTTAAGGTGCATGGGAAACTGGAACAAGTGGCAGCAACAACAGCGAAAGCCTGCACACAAAAAACAAAAAAAAAAAACAAAAAAAAACTGGCACAGCTTTTGCTCAACTTGAACCGACTATGGAGCGAGAGGGGAGAGTGACGCAGTGAGAGAGAGAGGCCACTTTTGTCAACTGTGTCTAAACGGGAGTCGCAGTTGCAGTTGCAGTTGCAGTTGAAATTCTTGGCCAGCTGGAGTCGGAGATTCTGGGAGCTACTTGCTGCTGCTGCTGCTGCTTGGCTTGGCTTGGCAACGCTAATTGGACTTTCTTTGTCCACTGACTTTCTTTCCACATAATCAGTGCAATTTAATTACAAAACCAGCTCCAGTTCAGGCAATTAGGCATGTAAAGCAGTCGCAGCAGTTCTGCATTCAGATAAAAATCAACAAAAGAAGCTGCCAAACTCTGTCACAGGACCAGGAGTAGGAGCAGCAGCAGCAGCTCCAACTGTGGCTGGTGAAAGGTTCTGTTGCTCCTCTCTTTGTTGCCAGGCTTAACTGTTTCGTTTGCTTATTTTTGGTGAAAGTATCTCATAAATGCATTGCAAACTTGGAGCTGCAACAGCAGCAGCAACAGTTGTGGCAGTGGCGTTGCATGCAGCTAGCAGCTAGCGGCTAGCAGCTTTGTCGACCCGACCACATATCATTAAAATTATTTTAATTAAATATTATAGTCAGTTGTGCCAGCTGTTGTGCCACGCCCACTGGGCGGCCTTTTTTGCATTCAGTGTGCATTTAAATGCGCTATAATTATGTCGCCAGCAACAGCAGCAGCAGTAGAATGCAACAGGTGAACGGCAAAGACACGAACTGTAACAGTTGTCCAAAGTCGAAGTCGAAGTGGAAGTCACAGACACGGTCACTGTCCCAGTCCCAGTCCAAGTCAAAGTCGTGTCTGCTAAGCAGCAGGGCAAACAAATGTACCGCAAGTCGGTTCGAGCTGACAAATCCGCTCGAATTCGAAACATTCTAATCAGATTAACGCCATTAGGAGGCGCCAATGTGCCAACACGACGGTGGAGGAGGGAATGCGACGAATGAACCAAGTCATTGATCCAAATCGGAACAGTTCAAGTAGACATCTCTCCCTCTCTTTCTATCTCTCTCTCTGTCTGTGCCCCTAACTATCCATCTCACTCTGAAAAAAACTTGTATCTGTTGAAAACTGTCATTTGCCTAATGGCCAAATCACACTTGAAGATCTTTTCCAAAGAGTTCTTTGATCTTGAGTGCTGCTAAAGTCTTTTATTAAAGGAAGTAACTGGGCTTAAGTTTTTTTTTTTTATGGTAAGTGTTTTTATTGACTGAAGTTATTGCCAAGAGACTTAAGTTAAGAGTGGCAAAATTTATGCTAAAGCTGATTCAATCCAATGCAAATTTAAGTTCACAATTTTAAAGTCATTTTCAAATATTCTATTCAAATTATGTCTATTTATTTGATAACGAACAACTTATCCATTTCGTCTTATCAAATTTATTTTATATCTATAAATTTTATTTGAAGTGTTCAACACTTTTGACATTAAACAAGTTTTTAATGTCTTTGTTAGTGCTAATTTTTGAAATAACCCATAAATATTTCACACATTCCAATCTGCCAATTGACCAAACACTTGACTGAATAATGCTTTCTGTAAACATGCCATAAATAATTCAAAAATGCATTTGCATTTCTCATTTCTCATTTCACGTTTCATTTTATGTTTCACGCCTGGTTTGTTTGAGTTTTTAGATTTCTACGTTAACTGATTCTTAGAAAATTAACCAATTATGCGTATAATTAGTGACACGATTGTCTTGTTAGCCAAAGAATAGCAATTGTTATTGTTGTTGTTATGGCCATGTTAATTGTTTGTGTCAAGTGGCGACAAAAGAAAGGAAAATTGTTATAGAAGTGTTAACGAACGGCCAACAATCCGCGGAAATGGAATGAATGAGTTGGTTAAACAAATTGAAAAAAAAGAAAAAAAAAAACAGATCGCAGATTGAAAGATGGAAGATGAGGCAGCTGGAATCGGTTTGCGTGTAATTCCTATGATAAGCAATCAAAGTTCAATTCTTGTGTTGTTGTTGTATTGTTTATTGCAATTTGCCAAACACCAAAAGAGTTGAACGAACGTTCATAAATGAACTTATTACTATTATATATATATATATGTGTATGTGTGTGTGTGTGAGTGTGTAGTTATTATGGAATTCCATGCAATTAGGGCCACAATTGGTCAACAGTTGTCTGATACTTACGTCCCAGACATGTGTGCTTGCGGAATTGCAAGAATCCCTCGACGCACCTACATGCACCATCCAAGCAGCTGCTGTTTGCCACCTTCATGGAGCACTGCTCGCTCAGCTGGCAATCGCCGCCCAATAGTTGAGCTGCACAGTGTGACACAAAAATATAGAGAGAAAGAGAGAGAGAGAGGGTATATGAATAACGGTTCTTTTATGTAAGCAAACATCTTAGGCACTTCAAACAAGAAGATAAAACAACAACTACAGCAACACTCTTCCCAATAAAAGAAATGCATTAAATGCTTGTCGTTGTTCTTGTTGTTGTTGTTGTTGTTGTTCTTGTTGTTGTTGTTGATGTTCTTGTTGTGTTTACCACCAAATGGGGGTTAGTCAAAGATTGACTTTGCCCAGTTACTATGCATATAGTTAGTGGTATATGTTTTGGAGTTACTCACATGACAAACAGCGCTTGGCATCCAATTGGACAAAGTAGGGCGCACACTCGCAGTAGCCGAGCGTGGAGCAGCTGCTGCCCTTGATGAAATCTGTACAGTCCATGTCATGCTGACACTTGTCACCCAACTCCAATCCCTGTGTGCGCTGCAGTAGTGTGAACAACACAAACACCTAAAAGATTTAATTTAAAAAAATTCAAAAATTATTTTTTTACTGTGCTGAGAAAATTTAATAAACAAAATATTGACTTAATGAATCTTAAATTATTAATATTTAATATTAAATTCATATATTTTAAATATTTAAATATTTTAAATAATAAAATCATTGACCTAAGCAAATAGAGAAATTAACGTTCTGCAAGTTAATTAATATTTAGATGTGCCTAGTAAAATATAATAATAAATAATACTTATTATAAAAAGCTAACTATTTAAATGAGAAATTGTGCTTAGATCTGCTGACCAAAATTTAAATATTATTTTCAAATATTAAGTGCCTAAATTTGTAGCTACCCAAACTTATAATTTACGTGCCCTAAATGATTATTATTAGACAATTATTAAGTCTGATTTTAGCCACATCAACCCAAAACTTTGTTCTTACATCATAAGTCTAATAATCTCTAATTATTATGTATGCCGCATGTAAATGTGTGAATGATGACTAAGCACATTTTAATAGCATCATCAGTTACAATATTTAATTTGCAGATCTTACATAATTGCACAGAAAATGCAGATATGATATAAGAAATCAGATTAATATACAAAATTAAATAGTCAGCCAAGCACAAAATTTGAGCGGCTCATGCAGGGCGTGAAGAATTTACCAAGACTGCTCGAAAGTTGAGAGGGGTGTGCGGAGGAGAGGAGAGGAGTGAGTTGAGAGGCTTGAGATTTGTGAGTCTGCCAACTAATTGTTTAAGCACACGAAACTGCCGTTAGCCAAAAGTCTTGGCCATAAACAACAACAAGTAGAAATACTATGCGGCTGCTGCTCATATAATTAATTTGTGTAGTCGAAAAATCGCACAAGATACAATACGAGGCAGATACTTTATTTTTATGAATGAACACACACATTCTTCACACACACACACACACAGGCAGGTGTGTAAGTTTTGTAACTGACAGTTAGATAGATAAGTAGACGAACACGTTATAGATGCTACAAAGATACAAAGTAAGGTTGTAAAACAAAATTAACAGTTGCCTGAACACAACACACGCCCAAAACAACAAGCTGGCAAAGAGGCAAGCACACACACACACACACACACACTTCATGCCACACTGAGGCCAACAAGCAGACGTACCCTGAAACCGAACCCATTGGGTCTCTATAATTAAACAAGGGTACTACAACAATAACAAGATACAGTTTTACACCAAGCGTTTTGTATCTTTTGGGGGCTTTTCAGTTAGAACCAAGTATCTGCTTATAAATAAATAGAAAGAAGAAGAATAAGTAGAAGAAAAAAAACACGTCCAGAGTACAATGCACTCGCTTTGGAGGCAGAGTGTTAAGCGCCACACGCCATTAATTATGCCAACTGTTGCATATATTCTATAGACCAACTTTAGGTTAAGTAACAAAATCTATTTGCATACATTGGAGAACAATACATATATATATATTTATATATATATATCTATGTCTACTCCTTCAAGTACTTAGAAACGGTACTGCGAAATCTGATGTGTGTAATTTTGTATTTAATTTCTAAGTGAAATTTGCTGAAGCATTAAATGCAATGACAACATTAAATTGTAATAGATACTCTTCTCGCTCCACAGAACAGAACAGAAAAGAACTCAAACTCAAACTCAAATTCAAACTCAAATTCAATCGCAATTCGAAATAGGAATTCCAGCATTCTGCAAGCCAACTTGTTGTTCGTTAACAAATTTCAACCACTTGAGACATAAAATTACAGTTAGTTGTTATTGTTGTTGTTGTTGCTGGCTGCGAAACAGGCGAAAAGAAGTCGAACCTGAATGCCACGCTCTGTGGCAAATGACGCAAGTTTGCCCACATTTTTGTTTATGTCAATAGATTGTTTGATAGAAACAGCTATAAAGATATTTGCAGCTAATTTTTATTAAGACTCAATTAATGTCAAAAGATATTTGACGTTTTCTCTTATTTAGATTATTGAGGAAGCGCTATAAAAAAAAAAGATATATCTATAAGCGAAAGGATTTTTATTATATTTCAGATTTGATTATGCAATTTGAGTATTAAGTTGGTTTTTCATTGGAAATTGGCAGACATACAGTTAGAAGTTGAAGTTGGACTGTATGCACATTTCTTACAATCACTTAACAACCACAATTTCTACTTATTTCCAATTGGATTTTTGTATCTGTTGTTGTTGTTGTTGCTGCTGCTGATAACTGACACAAGCCGCAAAACTAAATGGGGGCTCATAACAAAAACACTCAACGGCAGTCAGTGGCAGCAACAGCAATCATATTACTATTCAAGCTTGGAAAAGAATGGAAACCCGGCAGCAGGCCAACTTGAATTGAAAGACACAGAGATCCCAGAGATCCATTCTCAGTTCTCAATCGGTGGCGGTGGCATCAATGTAAAAAAAAAAAAAAAGTCAATAAAAATTGTTTAATTATGCTTTCGAGTGGCTCTTAAGCGCGAGCAGAGAATGTGATCATTGTTGCTGGCCCATTAGATTGTCTATATCTTTCCATTTGTCTCTATCTCTATCATTCTTGACGTGTGTGTGTGTGTGTGTTTTTGTGTGGCAGGTTGACCCATTAAGAAACCAAAGCTACTTTCATTGGCAGACGTTATGCTGCTATTGTTGTTGTTGTTGTTGTTGTTGTTGTTGGAGCAACTTTCAAGAAAGCCGTCCGAAAATATAAAATATTTGCAACTTGACTGCTTGGGTAAATAATTATCAATGTAAGTCCACCCAATTGATTTGCAAAGTGCCGACCTGTAATTCATCTTGCCACACATACAACAACAACAACACCAGCAACGCAAAGCGAACATCATTCATCATCGAAGCGTTGCTGCTGCATTCTTGGCTGATTTATGTTTTGTTTATGGCCACTTGGCAATTTTACAATTCCGTTGCGCTAATGAAGAAGTGCCCCAAACTTTCATGTCCAACTCGGTACTCGTAATTCACTCGTACAAATCGTTAAATAACAGGACCAAGCAGCAGCACAGCAAAAAATAAAAAAATAAAAAAAATTAAACACACACAAGAAACACGGGGGAAAAAAGCAAATCATTTTTCGTGTTTTACAAATTACTTTTCTACATATTTTCTCAGCTTTTTTAATGATAGTCGGCGCCAGCCTGTCTGCTGACCTTTAACCGGCAACTGGCCGGCAACTGCGGCAAAGGGGCAAGCGGCATAGAGCAAAAGATTCTTCAGACCAATACATTTGTAGCAACTATAAACTGACCAAAACCACAAGCAGAGATGAAGACAAAAATAAATAATAAACAAATAATGCAAGAACGATAAATAATTAGCAGTAAAGTTCGGCAAAGGCGGAAAATGCGTAAAAATATGATTAATGGAAATAATTATTTTTTAATTGAACTATGACAAAAGACTAAAAATAATAATTAACTTTGTTTGCTTGATAAAAAATGGATTCATCAAATGTTGCCGTTATATTTTATTTATACTTCTTTCGAAACTAACTACTACTACTTTTTCAGCACATATTTATCTGAAATCTCGAAAGTTCCATTAACATTTTATGAAGGTAATAACTTAAAGCTTGCATGCCAAACACTGCACTGAGGCATAACTCTAGTTCCCAAGACTTAAATTATTAAAAAATCAACTAACTCCCACCTTTTTTATTAGATTAATTTGCCCACATTACTCTCAGCGCTCGAGTGAAGACTCCCTGCGGAGCGCAATAACGAGAACAATAACAACATCAAACAGTCAAGTCAAGAAGAAGAAGAAGAAGAAGGAACATCATCATCGACGCCTATCTATCTATCAGGCACAGTTTGACCCAATGGCCGACTTCACAGCTCTTTCACACACACACTCACACACACACACACTCACTCTTATACAGAGAGCAAGCCGAATGAGAAAAACTTGGCAGACGGCCCACGATCAAAGTTAAAGTCAGGTTAAAGTAAGTGCCACATTGTATAAAGCCCAGCCCACGCCAAAAATGTAAAAGCATGAAGCACAAATATGTGGATAAGTACCCCATATATATGTATATATATATATGTATGTATACGCTTATAAATCTATGGTGCATAGTAGAACAATGGACAACAGTTGACAACTTTTTTGGAGCAATTCTCATTGGCAACGCCCCAAAAAATATCAATGGCATTTGCAAATTGAGTTATGATGGTTGGCATTACTGCCTTTTATAACTATATATCTATCTTCGACTTATATGTATTTATATATATATATATATTTGTTGTATTTGGAGCTTTGTTCATGCACACTTACCGCTAAAAGCCGCTTAACCGTAAAAGCTTTGCAGAGCATCGCGTTATTTGCAGGTTGCTTTCTCGACGCAGTCGACGTCGCTGTCGGCGTCGCTGTCGCTGGCATTGTTGCTGATGTGGTTGTTGTTGTTATGGTTGTTGTTGTTTTTTTTTGTTGTTTCCGCTTCCAAGAAGTTCGGTCCAGCTATATTGTTGTTGTCAAATGCAACTGGCTTTTGTTGGTATTTTATTTTTATTTGGTTTTTGTTTTTCTTGTTGTTTGTGTTTGCTTTTGTGTTATTCTGCTGTAGGCACCACCTTTGAACTTGACGTGGGTCAAAACGGAAATGAATCGAAAAACGAAACGAAAACCAAACGAAACGTTTAATGTGTGTAAGAAGAAGAAGACAACGAAAAACGAAATGTGCGCTCAAAAAAAAATAACCAAACCGAATAATTAAAAATAATAATACTAATAATAACATATATGTGAATGTTGTTGTCTTATTTTTTTTTTTTTTTGTTACATTTTTTTTTTATTGAGTTTTATTGTTTTGCCGGCCGGCTCGCACGCCCCTCATTCGCATTCAGCGGGGCGCTGTGCGTGCGCTCCACTTTAAAAAACGAAAGACTTAGGCAACGAACTTGAAATTAACACCCGGCTGCCTATAATTGTTTTTGTTTCCTACGCTCGGTTTTTTTTTTTTGTTTAAAGTTTTTATTGCTTCTGTTGCTATTTTCACTTGCTGCGCGACGACCTTTGTCATTGCCTCTCTTTTGGTCGCTGTTGCTGTTGTTATTGTTGGAATTGGGGCTTTTCGTTCTCTTAGTTATAATATCCCATTTTATTGCAATGGGAATGTGAACGTCAGGTTCTACCTAAACCGTTATGCGGTTGTGTGTCGCTTTACGTTTGGGCATTCAATTTTTTTTATTTTAGTTTTTGGGCTACTTCTCAGCTATCTTGCTGTAGTTGTTATACATTTTTTTTTTTATAACTTAATAATAAAAAGTTGAGAGGCGTTGCCGTGCTTCGAGTTCCGTTTAAAGTGGGCTGGCGCGCTGTGCACCAAAAAAAAATATATAATCGCCGCAAGCTGTGCACATAAAAATTAGTGAGCATCGGACATTTAATATTGCCTGTGTGTCCCATTAAATGCTTTCAAGCTGGGCACAGCAGACACACACACACACAGCAGAGATACACACACACTCTCTCACTCTGGGAAACGGTATATACTGCGCCCAGCCATAACCTATTGACCAATAATGCTCTTAAAAATAACAGCTCTGCACACTGAGCGAAAATGTGTGGAGGAAACTAAAGGTTTTGGCTTATTTCTTGTGATAGTTAATATATAAATAAACTGCTATACAGCATTTTAACTTAATTCAATCATTTTTATATTTTAGGGATTATAAAAATTACTTTATTTTGGAAACATATTTCTGACGTAAATAAATTTTTGAATTGATATGGTCTACAAATATACTTTATAGAGAATTAACTGATGTATGAAATATAATTTTCTATTCTAGCTTTAAGCACTTCTTTGGCTCAGTGTAGTCACGTTGCAAGTGCCGCTAGCGGTTTATATAATTTTTTTTTGGTCCTGCAAAATGATGATTATTTGCATTGCGGTCAAAGTGCAACAGCAGTTGGGGAGGGGTGGGCGTTTAATGCCGGGGAGCGTGAGAAGTGCTGGCATATTGAATCGGCTTGCAGCAGCTGACAGGGGCAAAGGAGCTGGAGTGATTGCAGCAGCAGGATTAAGGATGCAAATTGACGGCTGACTGAATTTATGTGTCCGGCAATCGATCTGCGTTTGCTGCAGCAGTGTTTGTGGCAGCAACCGCAAAACTGCAAATGAAGTTTGCAGATGAATGCAGTGCTCTCTCGATATATGTATATAAATATATATATAAATATATATGTATATGTATAATTTTGCGGTTTTTGCTTGATCGCACTTTGATCGGTCGGTCTATCGGTCGCTGGGTCGTCATCAATGCAACAGCAGCGGCAGCAGTGGCAGCAGCAGCCGTAAACATAAACTTGGCGAATAAAAAACTGGGCACACATAAACACACACACAGCCACACACACACACAGACAGAGAGTGTGCACAAAAGCTGCGCTAAGTAAAAAGCAGCGCGATTTTTGCACCGTTATGCCCCAATATGGCGTTGCAGCGTGCGAGAGCGAGATGGAGAGCTAACACATGTGGCTGCTGTTACTGCTGCTGCTGCAGTTGCAGTTGTTGCAGTTGCATCTGCATCTCCTCCCAAACTAGCCATGGCAGGAGTGTCTTCATCCCAGCAGTTCACCTTTCGTCTCCACTCTGCTGTTGCCTGCAACTTTGCGCTGTCTTCACTTGACTGCGTTCCATGTTTGTTTGTTTGCTTTTTCGAGTGTGTGTTTCTAGGTGTGTGTGTGTGGTGTGTGTGTTTTGTGTTTAGAATGCGCAAGACAGAAATTACAGTCGCCGCTGGCCGCGCCTTGGACATGGAACAACTGCAACTGCATCAAACACACTCAGACACACACACGCACACACATAGAGACTACCACTGATGCTGGACATGGACAAAGTCAATGCCGCCACAGCCCCAAACAGCAAACAAACACACACAAAAACCCATTGAGGAGATGTTGTTGAGATCGTAAAGAAAACGCAAAACACACACAAGCAATTTGGAGAAATTCTTTGACCAGGCAAAAAGAAAAATGCTAAGGATCAGCAATCAATAAATACAACACATTATCCCTAATTATTATTATGATTATTATTTTTGTTTATTTTTCGATTTGGTTTTTTTGTCATTTTTTTTTTTGTCAATGTAAATTTTGCACACGCGTCGCGCACTGATTTGTTTTAAATTTTTTTCGTTTTTTAATTACCATTAATTGTTAAATATATATTTGGCTAGTCTATTTTATTTTCTGGTAGCTGTCGATGTTGTTGTAGCCAAAGCAACAACTGCAACACTGAAACACGCAGTCGTTATTTATTTCGTATATTTGTGTATTATTGTGTTGGCGAGCTTGGCACGTCCGCACGTTACGTTGGTCAGCAACGAACTGAAGAGGAGCACGCCAACGACGGACTTAAGAACTAAGACAGCAGCCGTTTTGCAGACACGAAGAAGTTACCACAAACAGCGACTGAGGCAGCGACGCTGGCGCAGTGCTCAGCGCGCAGCTTAAAAGCTCTTTCGACTCGCCACGAACAAGAGGCCAAGGCAAAAGCAAAGTCAGCAGCAGCAGCAGCAGCAGCTGAAGCAGCGGTAGCTGTAAGCTTTGCCAAGTTGTGGACGTCAACGCTGCGCAGACGCAGACACGACAAGTGCCGTCGACGTCGTCTTCGTCTCTGCTGCTGCTACGACTCTGGTTGTTGTTACTGTAATTGTTGTTGTTGTTATTACTTTGTTGCACTATGTTAATGTGTACTGCGACTGCAAGTGCGACTGCGCTGCTGTCGTCTGTTATGCTGTTGTGCTTTATTTGTTTCTTTAATTATGAGTGTCAGGTTGGCGACAGTTGTAAGCGCAGATTAAAGCAGATAAACGTAACCTACACAGACACACACACACACACACAAATACAAATATACTAACTCTGCATTTCAGTTTTTCTCTGAGCCGTTTTTTGTTGCTTTGTTTGTCGGGCTTCCGCCTGCCACAGTTGGGCAATCGCTACAAATTTCAACTGCCAAACTGCCTGCTAAGTTGTCTGGTGAAGAGAAAATAATAATAAAAAAAGAGCTTGGAACAATTCTACTCCGAAAAAATAAACAAAGCCTCCGTGTCCGCTAATTGAATAATGCGTTTGGGTGTCTTCTGTTTGGCGCTGTCCGCTCAGAGCTTAACTCTCAGCTCTCTGTAGGCTCTTTAAAATTTAAAATTATAATTTAATGGCTTTAAATTGGTCGCTTGGGGTGTAATTTTCGCATTTGCGTTCGTTTCCAGCACTCCACGCCACAAATCTGACCCAAGAAATTTGCCGCAGCTTGATTTGTGAATTGGGTGGTAATAGGGGTTTTTACTTTTGTCTGAGATCTCAACTGGAAATTACCAGAGGAAAATCACGATATAAATACTTACATAATTAGGTAGTATTATAGCCAATTAATAAATTTAAATCTTCTGTAATATAATTACTGTTATTATTACAATTTAAAGTTTTCATTTTGAGCAAGTCAACTTCTCAATTTCATTTACGATTGATTTCGTTCAACCCACGCACCATAAACTTCTTATACAGCCCATGCAGCCGCACACACACCAACACACTCGCACACACTCTGAGAGCAATCGCCTTTGCACAAATAAAAAAAAAAATTCGTAAAAATCTTCTTTTTTATATTGTGCCAAGTGGGTACTTGAAAGCGTTGATCTTTTCTGATTTCATTTTCTTTCTCTGATCTTGCCACAAAAAAATTGCTTCGATTTTCGTTAATTTTTTTCAATAACGCATCAAGACAGAACTTAATTTGAAGATTTATTTTCGAGCACCGGATGGCGTAAAACGTTAATTCCATTGTCCCACAGTGGAGAACACCAAAATATGCATATGTCTGTCTTCGAATCGATAATTGACGCTGATTGTGCTCGAAATGGGGAAATGATCTTCAGTTTTATTATACGCCGGATTGAGGGAACTGTGAATACACATGCTAAAAAATTGAAATATATAAACTAGGCGTGTTTTCGTTTTGTTTCCATAGTTGTACATTTTACATGTGGAGGCGAAACTTAATCAATAACCCAAGTCATCAATTAAGTCATCAACATTTTAGAGAAGAAACGGCGCAATTTTGGTTGTAGTCATTTATTTTATAAATGCTAACAGTTATCATAAAAGCTCTGAGGCCAAAACTATATTTTTTTATAGGTTATAATAATCTTCTCATTTGAATTTGCTTATAAGATTTGTGTGCATATAAATTGCATTTTATTGTTACGCAAATAACTCTAAGAAATATGCTAATAATAGTTTATGTTTAATAACTTTTATTCATTTAATAAAAAAACTGAAATGGTTTTATAAACGATATCATTTATATATAAAATCTATCGTGTGCAACTTCTGTTCAGATCTCTCCGCCCATAGAAACGCAGCACTTAATGGACTGCTCCAAAGCGAATTTTACGTTAAAAAGCATAAAATTGTTATTAAAGCCTTAAAAGACACAATTAACGCCAAAATAGGTAGACAATGATATTGATACTCCTACTCCACCCTCTTCACTACTGCGGCTAATCATCATCGCATTGGCGGCACTATTAACAATGAAAAGCAAAAGTAAATCGAAATCAAAGTCGCCTGCAATGGAGAAATGGACAACAATAACAGCAGCAGCAGAAGAAGCAGCAACATCAGCAACATCAGCAACAGCAGCAGCAGCAACAGTTAAACAATTGAAAATTGTTTTGTTGTAGTTTTTTTTTTGTTCATTGGCGGCCAACACGTGCCGGGTCTGCTGTGTGGCGAGTGTGAGTAGTGTGTTAGAGGGGTTGAGAGGAGAGATAGATGGAGGGGGTGGCATGGTCAAGTGCCGGCGCTGTACAACCTGTCGCTGTGGCACAGGCGCAGTGTGTCGGCCACCGTTAGCTCATATCAGAGGGGGCGCTCTTTCACACACGTCTGCCCTGCCCCACAAACACATAACACACAGATAGACAGTCGTCAGGCAGACGGGGCAGACGTAGATGGAGAGCAGTCCATGGAGATCTTAAACTTTCATTTATACAATTGTCTTCAAACTGTGCAGCGATTGCCGCTTGCCTCCAACAGTGGCTCACTTTTTAGTCTCTCTGTGTGTGTGTTGTGCTGCTCCAAAATGAAAGTCGGAACAAAATGGATTTGCTTTTGGAATTTTTGTTCAACAAAAATACATTTGTGTAGTTGCTGCTGCGACTGCGACTGCGACTATTGCTGCTGTTGCTGTTGCTGCTGTTGCTGCTGCTGCTGCTGCTGTTCATTCGATATGGGCCACAAGCGTCAAGCATTTGCTTTATTGCAGTTTTCATATGCTTCTGTGCCAAAGGAAAGGCCACGCCGAACGCGACTTGACTTGGGCCCAATATCTCATTAAATCTAAATGGACGTTTTTTCATTTTTTTTTTTTCTCTTAGTTTCTTCGACTGTTTTTTTTTTTTTGTATTTTGCCCCCGAAAAACGTTACCAAAAACTTTCGCCGGCTTACCGATGCCACTGCCGAAGAACAACCACCACTCACTTAGCCAGCACCAACCCCGCCCAGCACTCTTCCACCCCTTCTCAGCTCCTGCTGACCTTGCGTTGTCTCCTCACGTTTTTAATACTGCGTAATCCCCTCCACCCGCTTGCCTGTTGCTTTACTTTTTTTTTTTTTGGCCCTTTTAAAGTGCTGGGTCATTGGCCGGGCTGCCAAAAAACGCAGGCACACACACACAAAAGTAGCGAAAATAATATATATATAAAAGAATCCCAAGTTTAAACTGGTTATTATAATTTTCGGTTTCGCAGAATCCACGCAGGCAAAAAAAAAAAAAGACAAAAAAGGCAGAAGGCAAAAAGGCAACCGAGCAGCGAGCAGCAGCTGCCCATTAGTTGGCCTCATTCTTGGCCAGGAAATCTTCGCATCCATTTGCAACCATACAGCAAGAGGCAAGCAGCAAGCAGCAAGTAGCAAGCAGCAAGCAGCGTGCAGCATTCACGGCATTTCGGCTTCGTGACAAATATGAATATTTCGAGCTTATGAAAACGAGCCAAAAACTACGATCTGCTTAGAGAAGCATCGCCTTTAACTCTTCCTGACTCCTCTTCAGCACTTGCCAGCCATACACTTTGCACAAAAAAATAATATAATAAAAAAGCGAATTTTTGAACTTGAATCGAGTGGACAAACTCCTGGCAAGGTTAAAAATTATATATAATAAAATTCCTTTAGTAAGAGTTTGTTTTTTAAAGGAACAACAATTTAAAATTGATTTAGTTGCTTTTTATAAAAGAGTTGCGGTCCTAAAGTATAGGAATATTTTTTTTAATCTAGCATTTGATTATTTAAGTTCTCAAAAAGGAGAACATTTTAAAAAGAGTTCATTTTTTCCACTTTTATATCAAATAAAATTGTATTGCTTGTTGTTCCTATTCGAAAACACTTTTATTTTAGATAGTTCACATTTCTAAGTTTAAGAATACAAAAATTAGATTTTTAGCTATGCTGCGCCTGTATTTGGTGCAACATGTTTTTTTTTCTAGTGTAGAATGCAACAAACGCGACTGCAACGCGGAAGTATTTAACGTGTTTGTTTGTCCATGCCAATTCTATGCCTGCTGCTGCTGCTGCGACCACAGTTGCAGCCTCAGTTGCAGCCTCAGTTGCAGTTACAGCTTCTGCTATGTGGCAAGCGGTCGTCGCTTGGTTGTTGTGTTTCGTTTGGTGAAAAGTGTTTTGTATGCAAATCATTGAAATTACATATTATGGCCAGTTGGCAGTCGTAAGTAGCAGTTGGCCTGAAAGTCGCCTGACATGCACCAGAACCAACTGGACGACTGCACAGCCGAACCCGAATCCCAAGCACAAACCCAAACCCAAACCCAAACCGAACCGCACAACAAAGAGGCATTGAAACGTTTGCAGCTGGAAGACTCCAAATGCAAGCAGCCGATGCACAGGCACATGCACATGCTCAAACCGCAAGCCACATGCCACTGGGTGGGTCCTCACATCTGCAACATGTGGATGCCTCCAGGCGGCAAGCAGCTCAAAGCAGTCATGTCACAGTTGCTTGCCATGCATACATGCCTGGACACAGCGAAAGCTCATAAATTCATTAGCGTTTGCAGGTTGCAACCAAATGTAGCAGCTGCCAAAATGCCCACGCATTACACAAGAACGATGCCAAATTGTGAGAGAGATCGAAATCAATGATTAGCCCTAAGTTCTTGGAATGCTTTGATGTCAACTTATTCCTCTCAAGATTTTTGCACAGCAAACATAAAATATGTAAATTGATTAATTTTGGATTTAGACTAAATCTAGTATTCTAGCAATTATTCAAAATAAATTGAATTTCTAAGAATAATTGGAATAATTTGGCATAGTTATGCAAGTTTAAATTCAAGCAAAGGTATTTCCAGAAACCTGTCTAAGATTTCATTCAGAAAAAATTAGCGCATAAATTTTAGATGCAGATCTAATGTATATGTTAAATAACAGCAGTATTAGCCAAATTGTAGTAGTTTAAAGCCTGGAAGGTATAATTTTGATGTATTTGTAGAAATTCGGTGCTTTTCATATATTGGCCTGGGGAAGTCAAGTTTCAATTCTTTAAACAACAATTTCGCCAACTTTGGTGCGAATATCAAAGGTAATTCCGTCTTGTCAAAAAAAAAACAATCAAAAATTTCATTTGGCAGAAAAAAAAAAAAAAAAAGGTAGCTAAAAATAATAATAAACTGAAAGAAATACATATTTGGCGGGCCGTGACAGGCGTGAAATTTTGGTAAACCCTTCATGGCATGGATGGAGGATGACTTTTAACTTGCAGGGTGAAAATCAAAAGAAAAGAAATTTAATTATAGTTTAATGACAGCACGCAAATAGTCGACAAATGTGAGCATTAGTTCGGTTTTGGTTCAGTCGCAGTCGCAGTCGCAGTCGCCTCGTGGAATCGTCCGCATCTCAAGCTATTATTTTTTCTGATATACCCTGTAATTAGCGAAATGTGTGAAAGGAAGTATATAACTGCTGATGGAAGGCATCTCTTAAGCATAAACATATGCTTTATCTGTAGAAAGACTGTAGGAAAAAAAAAACGATTTGTTTACAGGGCAACTTTCCGACAGGTTCTCTTGTCAAAAGGGCATTCTGATTTTTGCTTTTTATTCGTCGTCGAAAGTAAAATTTCCAATTGATTTTTGTTGTGCTTTGTGTTTTACACGCTTTTCGTTTTTATTATGCGCACTGCGGACACATTTGGCAAACATCAACCAAAAAAAAAAAAAGAATAAATAAATGGTAAAAAGACAAAGTAAATGCCAAAATCATTTGACTGCTATCATGGAGCCAAGTAGAAATGATGGCAACACAGCCAACCAGAGTGCATTGAGGCAGTGCCTGTGGCAACCAGGCAGTGAGGCAAGCAATGTGGCAGCCAGGAAGGCAGGCACTTTCATCGGCGCTTACGCAGCATGAGATTCAGATCTGTTTTTGGTACCGTTCGACTTGCCGGCTAAGCCAACTCCAAATCCCCGAGGCCTGGTTGTAGTTTCTTTGGCTCGCACTCTTATTTGGCAAGCCTGGCTTCTAGAGGCAACGACTACCTTGCCCCATTGTGGGCTCTCGCATTTCGTTTTTCATTTATGAAAGCTCATCGTGCACGAGGTCAAAGAAGAGCAGCTGCAGCATTGCTGTGTGGCAGCTTCTCAGAATTCCTATATTTTTTTTTTTTCTGTTTGCAACCGGGAACGCGCTGCAGATCCTCACTAGCAGATGCCCTGTAATCAAGGCTGTGCAAACCTGAGAATTAAACTACATCAATTTAAAGTTTTTTATTTTATTTAAATCTAAAAAACAAAAACTGGTCAAAAAACTGTTGAAAATCTGTTGAAAATCTTATGATTTTTACTACATTTATTTGTATGTATTTTATTTGCAATTGATAGCATTTATATATCCTTATATTATTTTATTTTATATTATATACTTAAAAATAAGTCAAATTTTCTTTTCTGTTACCTCATTTCAGGCCATTTTTGGCAATTTAAACTGCTTACTGCTAACTAACCGCTAAATGATCGCTCCGGAAGATGGTCTCATTAGGGTTGTACATCCACTCGTAATGATGTGCCAACGATCACTGACAGCGAGTGCTGCCTGTACAGGCAATTAATCTTCTAAACTTGCTTCGTCTCGCTTAATTATTCAATCAATTTTTTGTAGGTGTATTTGTGTATCTGGTGTATCTGTGTAAGCGCTTGCATTGTTAATTGATAGCAAAATTAGACTAAATTGAATGTTTTTTTTTTAGACACTTTCACTAGTTTGTGTTGCTTTTTTGAAAGATCCGTTTAAAATTTACAAAACATATTTCACATCTAACAAGAGTTTTTATATTTTGTTTTTTGTTTTTTTTTTTAATTTTTTTGGCAACTGCTGAAAGTGTTTGCAGAAATGATAAATGGTGTTTCTTGGAGTTCACAATAAATTAGCCATGGGAGTAGCTTAAACACAAATTTTGTTGCCAAAAAGTAAACTAAAAAAAAGATATATTAAATCTTGTAAGTAAGATGCTTAGTAACTGCAATGGAGAGCAATCAAATATCACTGGCAAAATGAAGCCTTTCTACTTTCATTAAAATAAATCTCAATTTAACTCAACTTTACAAAGAGATGAGTGATGAGATATGGGTGCTAAATACCTACCAATTTGGCTTTTAAAAGGTTTTGGTTTAATAAGATCAAAGCTAAGCTTCAACGCTAACTAAAATCGGCTTTAAAAAAAATCTGCATAACTTTCTTATGCAGTCAGCATAACTTTTACTCATCTTTTTTCATTTGTTTAGTTATCTTTCAACTCAACAACAGCGAAAACATAATAAAAATTCCCCTGTCATAATCCTTCTAAATGATGAACTTAAATTAGCATAATCCAACTAAAGAGCATCCCAATTATACATATTTATGCAAATGTGATAAAAATAACAATAAGCAAATCAATTAAAATTACGTATACGTAATTTGTATTTCATATTTGTAGCTGCTTTTAGTTTTTAGCTTTTAGCTTTATCTAAATGTGATGACTTTTTACATGTTTTCACTTTTAATGTACACACATACACACACAAACGTATACTTACAAATGATAGTGAAACCAAATGAAATGAAACAGTCAACACAACATTACAGTTTTAGTTTTGCATTTTGCCATAATTTGGCTCTGACTTTTGCTTGGACTCTCTAACTGTTGGCATTTTTTGGCATTTAATGATCATTGTTGTACATTCACCGTATGAGTGCGGCTCCACTCGCCTGCCCCCACCCCTCCCTCTCTCTCTCCATCTGCATGCTGAGACGCCCTCCCATTCACACACACACACACACACACACACAGTTGCTACTCATCTAGTCGTCGTATATAAATAAAAAAGCCTTTCATAGCCTGACGCGGTTCTGCTTCATTTTGTTTAATGACAATGAAAGATACAAAACACACACACACACAAAGTTCCATAAAGCACATTTTGCTGCTGCTGCTGCTGTGTGTGTGGTTGTATGTGTATGGTGTGTGTCTTTTACATTTTTGCTTTCGTTTATGAACTTTCACGTGTGTTCAGACTGTAAAAATTGTAGAAAATTACATTGAAAGTGCCCAAAGCGATGATGCCGCGTCTTCATCTTCATCTTCATCGTTGTCGTCGTCGGAAGTCGCTAAGAGAAGAAGATTTAAACGCTTAAATGCTTTATGGAATTACCTAATTTTGGTTACGAAACAAATCAATTAATGCGTTTCAGAGAGACTCTATCTATCTCTCTCTCTCGAGACACACAAAAAAAGTATCTCCATTTGGGTAAATGGAACAGTTCTGTCCACATACATAGCCCAGATACCAACGTTGAATGTGGGCAAGTTTCACTTGACTGAGGAAACTATCAAATTTGATTGTTGCATTTTAATGTTCAGTTATCGTTTTTTTTTTTAGTAGAGGATATTGAATGGCGGCTCATGAGTGCCATTTAAATTTCCAATTCTGCCAAATATAGTCATTAAAAAAACAATGGTGTCGTTTTAATATCAAAGCAATAATTCGCATTTCGTTTGTGCGAACTGATGATGATTGCATGGGAAACATGAAAACATGGAATTTTGACATTTGATTGCCAGTTTCCAATTTATTAACGATTTGTCTTTTGGCTTCTCTCTGTTGCTGGGACGAGTATCTGTTTTGTATTGGCATAATCAAAAATATTGCTTTGAGCTAACAATTTATGCTGAGGTTGTTTTTTTAGCCAACAAACGATGCGATTTTATTGGAACAAAAGTTTCGAATTTCCAATAAATATATTAATATTTTAAATAGCTTTAAAACTGATTGATTCTACATTCAAACTGGAATATAAATATTTTTAGTAAATGCTTTTCAAATATTTTAAACATCGATCAATTTTTCAAAACAGACACGTTTGGGAATACCCCTATCGAAATTTGGAATTTATTTGAATGTGCAACGCTGACGCTCAGAGTTTAACTGGTTGGCTGTAATCAACTGGTCACTTGTAGTGTGTCACTCAACATCCTTGTGTCCTGCCCCAGGCAAATGAAAAGTATTCAATTCTAGAAACAATTTGCATTTGACTTTCAACATTTCCGCGCCAAAGCTGCACTAGAATTACATTTCAGATAGGATGTCAAGCATAAAGAAATTTGCATATAAACAGATGGTGGCAGGAATTAATATTTGGGTATTGGCCATATTTAGCAGACAAAACAATAGAGGACAGCCTGGTAGCCAAGCTGGTTGGCCAGCTTGGAGAGTTGGCTGCTTGGCTGGCTACCTGTTGTACAAAGGTTCGCAGCATGTGAAAGCCGCCAACAAACATGGCCAAGCAATTTGGTGAACTACGAGCGCATTAATGATTTTCACATGAGGCTGTAAACTTGGCTTGGATGCGTGCATTGAAAGGGGCTTGGACTACAGCTGGGTCTGGCACTGGGACTGGGATCGGAGCTGGGGCTGGGACTGGGGCTCGTGCTGGGGTTTGGGCCAACAACGATACATTGACCCAGTAGACATTTGGTATGCAACAAAGTCAGTTGGCAACAATTATGGAGACTGCGGCTGCTGTTGCTGCTGCTGCTGTTGCTGCTGCTGCACTTCATTAGTAAAAAACGAACGCAAATGTTTTCTGTTGTTGTTGTTGCTGTGACTCTTGGCTTGGCTTTCGTTTTTGCATGTGCGGCTGTTAGCTGAGTTATTTTGTTTTTTTTTTTGGAAAGCCATTGGCAGCTAGTTATTGGCAAGGTTTCCTTATGCGACGCATAAATATATAAAATAAATATATATATAAAAATATATTGCCAACGCCTTTCACTGTTTGCTTTTTGATTTAAGGCTTGACTCAACATTTAAAAGCTAAACACAATGTGAACAAGTCAACAAATAAAAGACCAATCAAATGGATGAATCAGTAGCCGTTAACCAACATCCACATTCACAAGAAAAAAAAGCATCAGACTCAATTCTGTCGTTGAGCTTTACATAAATTTGCATAGACATAAACTATATAGACGAAATAACTGTAAACATAATCAAATCGAATTTTGTCGAATATTTATAAATAGCTTAAGACCCACACAAAAGTATCTAGGTGGTAGTGGTCTAGGCGACTATTAGATACTCTATATGCAACATTAATATTTATTGAAAAATATAATATTCTAATAAATATTAATAATATAAAATTGGATATAAATGCAAAACAGAATAATAAATTAAATTGCAAGTTTTTTATAGACTTTAACTGTATAAACTGGGCTTTTCAAAACTAAAAATTATTTTAAAAAATTTATCACTGGATGAGTTCAACAGTCTTAATTCCTTATATTGAGACTTATTTTCTACAGGGTATAAGCTTTGATCTGACGCACTTCATTTGCATGCTAACGGACTTGGTGAAATGAGAAAAATGAGAAAATAAATATGTGCCACATGATCAGCAATATGATTAAAATATCAAGTGTAACCGGAGAGTGCTCTGCGGCTGGCAGCGATCTCAAAAAGTCGCCTCGAAAAGAATGCGACGACGACGCTCCACAAAGATAAGCTGCATTGAAAGCAGTTGAAATGGAAACTGGCTGGCTAACCGACCAACCGACCAACTGACTGACTGACTGTGTGAGTGAATGACGAACCGACTGACAGACTGACTGACTGCGTCTTTAGAAATGGCGCACAAAAGCCACTGACGCCAAGCACTTTGACGAAATTGACTTTCTCCATTCGATATAATTAATAGTAATATTTTTGATGCTTAGCCGCTGCACGTCTTCGAGAATTGTAGTGTCGGCTGCTGTTGTTGCTGCTGCTGCGGAATGTGGCCCAGGAAGTAATTTATTATTGCAGGCGTGCAGCTTCAAGCTCCAAAAAAAAAGGTGAAGAAGTACTAAGAAACCCATTTCTATGCACTTCAAAAATACGTTAAAAATAAGTCATTATGTTGAATTCGCAGCGCTCCACGGGGCGTATGTGTAACAAGTGAAAAGTCAAAGTCAAAGTCGCCTCTGAGTGTGCGGACAAAGCATAAAACACAAAATGTATAAATAAAATAAACATAAACGATGCTCAACATTTTACGAGCATTTTTGTTTTTGTTTTTTCTTCTCGTTTTTTGGTTATTTATGCAAATTGTTTTCCATACTGTAGCTTCTTCACTTTCAAAAGGCACCGAAAAAAACTTAAAGCCAAAACTATTTTTTGCCCATTGTAGTATATTTTAGCATACCTGTTTCGGCTTTTACTTTTCTTTCACGTGTTGCTGAGCAGAAATTGAAATTAGTATAGTTTTAACCCACAGTCGCTTCTGTGTGTCTCTTTTTTATTTTTACATAACAATCAAATTAACAAACAGCATTAAAGAAATGCTTGTAGAAACATGGCACGCATTTTTTTTTTTTTATGTCTCTTTAGATGCATGTGTACAACTGCTGCCAAGCACTCGTTTCACGTTCATTGGCATGGCTAATGGAGGCAACTTGTTCAAGCTGCTCCACGCTTGTCAAAATGTCACTCTTGGTCAAAATAAAAAAAAAAAAAACCAAAAAAAAAAAAGAGTTTCGCCGGCACGCGCGTTAAGTACTAAAACTTGAATTTCTTATTTTAAATTGTTATTTAATGCATTTGTTTGGGGCTCGATTAAAGCTTGTTATAATTAGATTACATAACAACTTGCTTTTTTGTTTAACAATTATCTAATTTGTCAAAAGAAAGCGGCACATAATAGGCTTCCAATTAGACATGTTTATTTTGTTATATTTGTTTTTTTTTATTTTCTTTGTCGTCAGTCAATAATCGATGGCTTGCCCTAATAATATACATTAGTATATGTGAGTTTTTTTTTATAATAAGAATATTCCCTATTGCAGTAATTATTTGATTTTGATAGCACAAATAGCTAATAATATTTAATGGTATTTGTCTTATGTTTATGATTATTTTTATGTTCCCTAACTACTGATATGAATCTGCACTTTCGCACATTAAAAATGCAATAAAAAAAACTCTTTCGACTTTAAGTAAAGTATTCATTTTTATTTTCGAATTAACTTTTGGTTCATTTTTATTTCGCATTTCACTTTTACGAGTAAATTTTGACAAATCAATATAAAAAGATCGTTAAAAGTCAAATTAGTCAGAAAGAGTTTCAGCAGGAGGCTCTTAAGCTGAACTATCTAAATCTTTTTTCTTATATGATAAATCTATTTTGACTCATAAACTTTAACTATAATTTAAATTTAAAAAAAACCAAAGGTTTTGGCAATTTTTTTGGACCGCACACAAAAAGCTGACTGCTGCAAGACTCTACGGCATAGCTCCACACCAAAAGCTTATGGCGCGCAGAGCTGGCATGGTGTTAAAGCTCACAGGCAGCACCAAACAGCTGCTCGCCGAACTTGTATTTATCTAGCGGCTTATCTTTATACACGCGCACACAGTCAGACCATTTCTTCCCTCCATTGTTTTCGTCTAAAATCAGTTCTACGCTGTGTCTGATTGGGAGTGGTTCGCCATCTTGCCGTCTACAGAAAATCGTAAAAGAAATCAAGAGTTCGCTTTAACAACCGGCAATTGAATTTAAAATTCTATAAAGGTGAGCGCATTGTATTATTATATAAAAGCTGTATATTTATTGCCAATTAGGATGTCAATCATAGATAATAGCGTTTTAATAACAATATCTGAACACACTTTTAATGCTGAATTGCAATAATTGCAAATTGAAATTGTAAAATATATGTACAAATGTATATATGTATGTATTTCTGTAGAAATGGCTTTCAATGTAAACTGGGAGGAGTGTTTAAATGAATAATTCGCGCTTGCTTAAGCTTTGAATAACCTCCAGAATTCCATTTGGCTTTTGTTGCTTATACTTTTTTATGTTCGTTTTTGAGTTGAACTTTCCCCAGCATACAAAAACACATACACCTGCAGAGTATTGTGTTTGTATGTAGTGTGTGTTTGTGTTTCTACTTAGTATATGTCTACGGTAACACACATATACATATTCATATATTGCAATTTATCTCGTTGTTTATTTTGTTATTTCTTTTAAGCACAGCCGGTTTTTCAGTGGCCGGTAAATTAGAGATGACGAGAGAAAGAGAGAGAGAGAGCGAAAGAAAGAGTGTAGATAAACAGGGAGAGAATAATTTACACTTCCCAATTTGAATAGGTTTAGCACACTGTGACTCAAAATTTTCACTCTTTGCATTCAAAGTTTAAACTAGAATTTAAACTATGCATTGTCACTATTTAATTACGCAATAGATTGTTCGAGATATTCTCAAGGGGCGGTAATATTCACACGGACAAGTGGCATATCTTATCAGTTAACGTGTATACATAGTTTTCTTGCTGATAATATACAATATGTGCATAAAAAAACTTAAGCTATTGTCAGAAAAAAATAAATTCGGTAAAAGCGCAGACAAATTTTTTGAGCAGTGATTTTTAATAACCGAGATCACGCTACTTTGCATGCAAATGGCCTGACTTGCAAATATTAAATTAGGGCAACAGGCTTATTAGAGTATAGCGAAAATTCATGTTAACAAATGATTAATGAAACTATTTTGCAAGTCGACAAATATAGAAAGCTAGCACACTATAAATTGCCACATTTCTTTAAAAACAACATTTGGCTGCTAAAAGATGTGCAATATTTAAATAAGCTGATAAGTATTCATTTCATAATTGTCCAGACACTTTGGCGCCAGATTCAAAGTTCAACACAATGGAGCACCGCTCTGAATGCCAAAGTGTCAGCTATCGTTATCGATACTGGTCGCTCGTGCTATCAACTTTGCCTTAAATAAGTGTGGCCATGAACTTGTCATAAAAAAACTCACTCTCTGTCGTAAAATAGTTTTAACATAAGCGAAAAATAAAAATCAAAAAGTCCAGATAGTAAACTAGTGAGAGTAAGATAGAGATGGAGCGCATTAAAAAAGTTGATAGACATTCGCTTTCGTGTGTTGCCGGCAAATGCGATTACGATTACAATCTTGTTTTTTTCTGTTCTCTGTGTTATGCGCTACAACAAGTGTTATTAGTGAGTTCCTCGATGCGAACAAAATTAACAGAGAGACGGAGAAATAAAGCACAAACGTTAAACCTTACTGATAACTCAACAATATTGTATTTTATTATAAAAATGTGATAACAGCGATTGCGCAACAAATTTGTAACCAGTGCACTTGAGATTAATAGCTGCTCGCAATTAACTGTTATCAGTTTCGCCCAGACAAGAGCATTGTGCACAACACGTCTGATTTTCTACGGTTTCTTCAGATTGTCGGTTCCTTGCTGGGCAACGAAATTAACTCACATCCATTTTTCATCATTGAAGTGACAATTGCGAAATGTTTGCCCTACGCCGCACCATCAAAATGGCCAGCCAGCCACAGACTTTGTTTTTGCGCGACGCGTTCAAAGCAAATTTCGGCGTTTCTGCAGCGGTATGTTGTTTTTTTTTTTGTACTCTGCTAATAAACAGAGGGGTATATTAGCTTGTGCTATGTTAAAGTTTACGAAGATTAACAGTGATTTGTAAATGTTAAAACAGAGTAGCTTAGTTTTTTGTTTATCGGATCAAAGTCCACTTTTGCTTTGCTGCTATAGGCTTTCCCTCAGTCATTTGAAAATTATTGTACTTGAAGCAAATTTAGTTAATAATATTAATAAAAATTCAACTAGCGAGGTGAAGCCTTATTTTATGCCACCTATCTATATATATAAATAATACTGTTTAACACTTAGAGTTCACATGTGATTTGCTCTCCCGCACAGATGGCCCAAAAGATACGCGCTGGACCCGTTGTCGATGTGCTCGGAGATGAGATGACTCGCATCATCTGGCAATCGATCAAGGATAAGTTGATCTTGCCCTTCCTGGACATCGAGCTGCACACATACGATCTGGGAATTGAGCATCGCGACAAGACCGAGGACCAGGTCACCATCGACTGCTCCGAGGCCATTAAGAAGTACAGTGTGGGTATCAAGTGTGCCACGATTACGCCCGATGAGAAGCGAGTGGAGGAGTTCAAGCTGAAGAAGATGTGGAAGTCACCGAACGGCACCATTCGCAACATTCTCGGCGGCACCGTCTTCCGTGAGGCAATCATTTGCAAGAATGTGCCCCGCCTTGTGACCGGCTGGGCGAAACCGATCGTCATTGGACGTCACGCCAATGCCGATCAGTACAAGGCTGTTGATTATGTGGTGCCCGGTCCCGGCAAGCTGACGCTCACCTGGAAGGGCAACAATGGCGAAGTCATCGAGGAGGTGATCAATGACTTCAAGGGACCCGGTATTGCGCTCGGCATGTACAACACCGATGATTCCATTGTGGACTTTGCCCACGCATCCTTCAAGTATGCACTGGATCGTAAGATGCCCCTGTACATGAGCACCAAGAATACGATCCTCAAGCGTTACGATGGTCGCTTCAAGGACATCTTTGAGGAAATATACGATAAGGATTACAAGAAGCAGTATGAGGCCGTTGGCATCTGGTATGAGCATCGTCTGATCGATGATATGGTCGCCTATTGCATGAAATCCGAGGGTGGCTTTGTCTGGGCCTGCAAGAACTACGATGGCGATGTGCAATCCGACTCCGTTGCCCAGGGATACGGCTCACTGGGTCTGATGACCTCCGTGCTCCTCTGCCCCGATGGCAAGACCGTTGAGGCTGAGGCTGCTCACGGCACTGTGACCCGTCATTATCGTCAATATCAACAGGGCAAGGAGACGTCAACCAATCCGATTGCCTCGATCTTTGCCTGGACCCGCGGTCTGCTGCATCGCGCCAAGCTCGACAACAATGAGCCGCTGAAGCAGTTCGCCGAGACGCTCGAACAGGTGTGCATCGATACCATCGAGGGTGGCGCCATGACCAAGGATCTGGCCATTTGCATCAAGGGCAGCATGGCTGCCGTCGAGCGCAAGGACTATCAGGAGACCTTCGAGTTCATGGACACACTCGCCAAGAACCTGAAAACCGCTCTCGCCAGGTCCTCGCATATTTAAGTGCTCGATTTGTCTATTGTCCTCTGTGTATGTGTGACATGTGTGCATCTGAAAGAAGCTCATCCTCTTTTAATTCGTTTTTTATTCGTTTCCATGTTCATTGTCTCTGCGAGACCCCATGTATCACAGCAGTTGGAAATGTGTTTAGCCCCAAATCCCTCATCAAATTTTTAAACAGTGCATTTTTTAAATAAACATATTTTTGTACCGCCTATAATTTCAACTGGATTTCATTTAATTTTTGCGATTTGTTAATATGGTTGTCTCATTTGGAAAATGGGAATTCAAATTAATTGAGAATTTAAATTTATTTTATTTTTTATTTTGGGAATTCTAATTTCCGTTGGAGTGGTTGATAGGTCTAAGTGAGGTCTTTAACCCGACGCCCACGCAGCAAATGTTGCTCGTCTGTTTTTTGTTTTTTTTGTATTTTAATATAGTATGTAAATGAAAATGGGTCACTTGTGCGGCTTCTGCAACGAGCTCTTGAGCTGCACAGCTTATTGGATTTGTGGCAGTCTTGAGTCAACACTCGTGGACAACACATCCGTCGCACAATTGAGACGGACAGTCGGCAGCAACGTGCAATGCTGGCCAAAGCGGTTGGCTATGGCTACTTTGTGGCCTATGTGCTGGCGCTAATCAGTTGGCCTGGCGAGGCATATCCAGCGAATAGCTATCGGGATCTGGACATTTGCAATCACTGGAATGGCAGGCGGCACTTTCTCGAGCTGGGTGAACGTGGCGAGCTGCATGCTCGGAATGTCAGCACCACAGCATATCGAGTAAGTGCATCCACAAGCATTTCATATTATCCTTCACCTTATAATAGCAATTCCCGTGCAGAGTTCGCCACTGGTGCTCAAGAACGAACTGAATGCGGGGGATGCGTGGTATCAGTGCAATCTGGAGTTGGTCACCTGTGCCGAGTGCGTCATCCGCGTGACCTTCACGCACGCCAACTTTTCGAAGAGTTGCAGCAACACGGGCGGCAAGTCCAACATGTGTCCCTGCGAGCACATCCAGTTCTCGGAGCCACCATACGACACGACCATATCGGGTCAGGAGTTCTGTGGCGATGGCAAAGTCTTTCGCAGCAAGACAAGAACCCTGCAGCTCAAATTCTTCTACAGGGCTACCAATGCACATGTCTTCTCGCTGCAATACTTCTCCGAGCGTAAGATGAAAACTGAAATTAAAGAATTGAAAATTTAACTTCGGTTTTTTTTTTTTTAAATATTTCTATGTTCAAATTCTTCCCACAGGCAATGTCAAAATTGTTAGCGGTTCACCAAAGCATTCCATTGTGGGCAGTGGCACTGGCACCGTAAAGAACATGCCACAGATTATATCAACGCCCTATTTTCCCATGGCCTATCCAAGGGATTATGCCATCGAGCACATACTCACCTGCGAGGCGGACAATTGCCAGGTGCGGCTGGACTTCACAGACTTCCAGCTGGGTCTGGCCTCAACGCTGGAGATCTACGACTCCAATGGTCAGATGCTTGACTCCTACACGGGGGAGCACTTTCGTCCGCCGATAACTGTAAGCAGTGGCAAATCGCTGTTGCTGCAGTTTCGAGGCAATTCCGTTTCGGGTGTCGGTTTCCGCGCCGAGGTTAGCTTTGTCTCCTCCAAGCAGCTAAAGGACGAACGCGTGCCCTACACGGGTAAGTGGGTGGGGTGTGTCACTTGAGGGTCTGCAATTGTCATATTGATTGACGGGCTCAAGCTGTGGGCGTGTCTAGTGTGTGTGGAGGGGGTGATTGTTGTATAAATTTCAATGTCACCAAAGTAAAAACATAAGTGAGAAACAGGCGACTCTCTGGTTTGGTAACGCAATCGATATTGTTGGGCCAGGCGATAAGTGGGGCTTACATGGTGCTAGGTGCCATAAGAGCGGCTAATAATCTGGATATATAACACCAGGAACTGTGATTTTTTTGAATAGATATTAATAATATTAAATGGGGAAAAGCTTTTTCTTTGACGAGGCTTGAGAAATTTTAGGGTAGTTTTAACTAAGGAATTGTATGGTGGTTTTTGGAATAGATATATATTGTATTCGAAATTACTAGAAATAATAATATTCTAAAATTCAAATAAGAATACTATAAAAAATTAAATATTTGAAAATACAGAATTATAGATCATAGTTAAGGAAACACTCCACTCATAAAAGATTACAATATAATTTCAAAGTTTGTAACCCATTCAATTTGCAGACTGCGGCGGCATGGTAACTGGACCTGGTGGTGCCATCACCATGATGAACATGATTGAGAATACCACAGATGTGCGATTGTTTGACTGCATCTGGATTATTAAGCCTGGGAATAACTATATGATGATGAAGACGCACATCTCGTTGCGTGTGGATGACTTTTATGGAATGGCAGCCCGTTCGGATCTGACAATTAGGCAGGGCACCACCTCGGAGGCATCCGAGATTGAGAATGTTTTGTGGCCGCACAATGGTCTCAGCAAGGAGAATCATATTGCGCCCATCCTAACTGGTTACTATATACGACTGCGTGGAGTATTCGGCATGTCCTCCAAACTGGCCATTGTGTATAGCGTCTTCAACTATTTGAGTGAGTAATCTGAGTTTGGCCTAATCCCCTGGAGAGGCTATTGCTGAGTGGTGTACTCTTTTTCAGATTGCTATATCGGTTCGGAGTTTCTGTGTGGGAACAATCATTGCATATCCATCAGATTGCATTGTGATGGCTTCGATCATTGTGGCGATGGCAGCGATGAGCCCGATTCGTGCGAGGAGGATTGGGCGCATTTGCATCACGATCGTCGCTGGTATTCCCACAAGCCCAACTATTACTTTCCCAAGATCGATCAGTATCCGGATCTGAAGACAGCCACGGGCATCTTTATCATCAGCACCCTGGGCATCTTTGGCGTCCTCTCCGGCTGGATGGTAATCCTCTATCGGATGGGCGTCCGGGCGCGCCATCAGCGGGAACTCCAGAGTCACTTGCAGACGATCAGTGAGCTGCTGGACCGGCAGGATGAGGAGCGCACACCGGACGAGCCGCCCAGCTATGAGGCGCCGCCCGACTACGAGGAGGTCATCAAAGTGGGCATGCAGCAGGAGCTGCGCGAACCGCGTCGCCAGCGCCGCCAGCGTCAGCGGCAAAGGGAACGGGATCGCGAGCGCACCTGCATGCGTGCGTCGAGCAACTGCACCATGCAGTCGATGGTGCCGCTGCATCGCAGCTGCAGCCTAGATCAGGAACAGCCCAGCACGTCGGCGGCGGCAATGACGCGAGCCGTCGCCTCCACGGATACCTCACAGGATGCGGCGCAACGAATGCTGCTGGCCACGGCCATATGTGGTAAGGTTGCCTTAGCCAATCTCCTTTACTCCTGCCCTCCCCCTGCACTTGCTAATTTACCCACAGAATCTCATTTGCAGGCGCTGCAAGCGCGTCTGGGAAGGCAACAGCGCTCCCAGGCGATAACAGCTCCGGCAGCACCGTGGGGCTTTCAGCGTGCCCGGCAACGTTTCCCGCTGGGCGTGAACTATCCGCTGCCGCTGGACCGGCACAGCCGCAGACGCCCGGCAGCACGGCGGACGACTGCACCGACGCCTTTCGCGACAATTCACTCAATATATCACTCACTCTAGGACTGCCAAAGAGCAGCAGCAGCACATCCGGCAGCCTGGTCAGCAGCACGCCGGCGCCAGTGCATAACCAGAGCCTGATCAGCAACTGCACCGAGCATACCTATCTGAAGCGTTCCTGGCTGCTGGTCCAACAGCACTCTCCCCATGGACAACGTTGTCGGGTGCAGCGACTGCGTCACACTTTTTCCTCGCCGGAGGCATTCAGTGCCCATGAGCTGCATTTGCCGTATCCGGATTTCCTCAGTTACGGCACCAATTTGCCCCATGAGCGAAGCAGCAGCAACTTTGGCTCCGAACTCTCCAGGGATCCCTCCAGCAACAGCGTGGGGAAGCGTGCTCGACTCGCCGCAGCTGACCCAAGTGATTGCCAAACACCAACAAATGATCTGGAGTGCTCCGACAGCACATTGCAGTCAGAGATGACTCTCTCGCAGCAGGAATTGATTGCGTCGCACAGCGACAGCGAAGCGGAGCAGCAGGTGTCCTGCTTTGGCACTGTTTCACAGCGTCCCAAGCGCCGTCGCGTCCGGAGTCGCTCCTTTAGCAGCTCTCGCGTTGGCAGCGGTGGCAGGAGACGCCTCAGGCAACGCAGCTCGTCGGCGGATCTGCTCATCTATGCAGGCATGCAAAGAGATTCGGATGTGGAGCCGAGAACAATTCAGCGACTGTTTTTCATATAAGGTGCAGCGGAGATAAGGGGAGTGGGATTGTATTGGAACGATAGTATTATGCCAGGTGTGATGCTGTTCAGGAGCTGATCTTAATGATATTTTTTTAATTGGCGACAAATGTTTAAATTATATTTGAATATAGAATTTTCGAAAATCAAGACAAAAAATGTAGTCTGTTGTAATTATTGAATTTAAAATATGATTTCTAATCATTTAAATTTTATAATTATAACATTAATGATTGCAATAGATAATAATTTTAATTTAGTAATAACTATGGACAAATGTTTTTTAGTCTTTTCTGATATTCTTTATTCAAAAGCGATTTAGCAGAATAATAGTAATAATAAAAAAAAAGTTCTCATAACAAAATGAACATTAACTTTAAGGCGCCTTAAGGATCGAAAATTTATAATTTCCCAGTGATCTGAAATTTCCTAATACTGTAATTATATATATATGTTATATACGTTAACCAAGATAAATAAAAGTTTACACAGTTTGTTGCAATTCTTTGATATTTTATATATATAGTATGTATATGTTTATTGTATTAGTTTTTAGCGTTATTTTTTTTCATTTGGGCTTATGCAGTGTATGCCAAACTGTATGCACAGGCAACTTACAGTTGGACAGGCCTAGGTGCGCTTAGGTGCAAAAGTAAACAAAAAAATGTTCATAATAAAAACCAAGGAATGCACATTATTTAAGTACATATACATATGTATATGTATATGTATGTGTGTGTGTGTGTGTATGTGTGTAGACTATATTTGTATATATTGTATATAAATATAGACGAATACGATGCATAATACCAAAGGCGTAGGGCTGCCTGCTAGCCAGGATCTTCCTACATATATAGATAGATATCGATATATATATCTGTATCTATATCCAAATATCTATGGCTGCGATTGCAGCTGCTGTTTGAGATTCTCGGCGAGCAGCGATTTGCCCGTCTCCAGCGGAACAACAATATTACGCAAGCTGTCGATGCTGTTCCTCAGTTTGGTGGCCTGAAATTTAGTCGGCAATTTTGGGGAGCCGCCAACAGATGCAAACGCAAATGTTTTGTACTCCTAAAAGGCAGAGAGACAGAAGGAGAAACGGGGGTAGGTATTTCATTTATGTATAATGTTTTATTTGCAGCAGCAATAAATGGTCATAAGTCAATTATTTAATCAATAAAGAAACAAAACTAAATCGGGTAAACACCAGTTTAGGTCAATATATGTAGATAATATATAAATCAACTGAATACATATGCAAATGTATTAAATTATAAATTGTTTATAATTAACTTTTGTGTATATGTGTGGTGCAAATAAATAGGCATGATTAAACAGTGCATGGAAAATGAAAAATGAAAATAATGGCAATGCAGGCTGCTCAATTATTGTATTTGATACAAAATTCGTTTAAAGCCTTTCCAAACTTATAAGAAACAAACGAAAACTTAATAAAATAGTATTAACCATAATGTAATAGAGATAATAATATGCTGGGAGTAACTTTGACGCTTCTACGCTTGTCATGTCATATTTCGAGTTGCTTCGAGTTGCTTCGAGCTTGGATTAAAATCAGGTTACCTGATTGGCGCTGGGCGAACTCGCCTCGCTGACTGTGACTGGTGCCTGGCTCATGTACGACTGGAATGTGGGAACGGGTTGATCACCGCGATGTGTGCCACCACCGCCACGTGTAGTCACCTTCTCCTGCAGCGAATTAAAGGTTTTGGAGAGCCACGGCTGCCAGCTGTTGCGATTCGATTGCAGCTCACTGAGCGTATTGTTCAGCTGATGATTCAAGTCCTGATTCTTGCACTCGGCCTCGACTTGTGCCAACTTGGCCTGTGCCAGCTCCAGCTCCAGTTCGCGTATGCGCTGCGAGGCCACATTTAGTGGATCCAATGGACCCAATGGCCCCTTATTCGAATTGCGCAGTGGAAGCGTGAATCTTTTGTTCAGCTGCTCCTGCTTGGCATTGTCATTGTCCACTTCGATCTGCTGCAAGCAATGCGAGCACTTCGAAACCGTTTGCTGCAAGTGTAAGAAAGATTAGGAAAAATTCACAAACACCTTTTATAAGACCAATTTACCATAACTTTGCCCAGTGTTTCATTGAGCGTGTTCATGCCCTGCTCATGTCGCTGAATGATCTGTTTGTATTCCTGTATGATGCCTGTGTGCTTCTTTTCCTTGTCCACCGCCCGCTCATTGGCAATGGTCAGCTGCTGCATGAGTGAGTCAATCTCCGACTGCAGTTTGCGCCGCTCCTCGCCAAAACGACTCTCATAGATTTTCGCCTCCTTATCCAGGCGATCCTTGTGCTGTTTCTTGAGTAGAAACTCCTCCTCGTAGTGCTTCAGCTTTTTGATTTTGCGCTCACACGCCTGTTTCATGACCTTAAGTGCCTTGTCGGAGCTGCGGCACTTCTTGGGCAGCGTTACACGAAAATACTTGAGTATGCCCTCGAAATCAAGTCGACGCAAATCCGACTCACAGATTGACAGCAATGTCAACGCCACCTGAAAGAGTACTGGCAAACCGTCCAGCAGGAATACGTCGAGCACATGGAATACAAAGCAGAGCGGAAAACGTGCCGTGTACAGAGTGAGAAACCATTGCGAAGCATACATGTGCGTCTCAATGCCACAGGCTGTGAAATGTTCATGCAGCCGAGGCAACTGATCCTTGATGAGACGCTCCAGCTGATAGAGGCGCAAGTAGAGCACCTCAAAGCCACTTTTGTAGAGATCACGCAATCCATAGTCGTACATGAGAGAAACAAGCACACAGAAAGCATCCTCCTCGGGCATCTATCGAGAAATAAATATTAAAGGAATTTAAAAAAAAAAATCACTTTTTAAAAATCCATATATTTTACTCACATGCAAAAGCAGGCTGGCTGCTATGAAACTGAGGCCCTGGCAATAGCCGACTTCACTATCGTGGACGGCATATGCTTTGGATACTTTGAAGAGGGCATCCTGACCAGAGCCGCCTATCTCCTTGAAGCATTGGTGCGCAGGAAACGTGCGATGTATATCCCGCTGGATGACTGTCTCGCATTTGGTTTCCTGGAGCATAAACATAATTATAGGCGATGCAAAATACAGCACACACACGATTGTTCACTCACCTTGGTGATAAGAACCTTGTACATGTCATTCATTTCCACCTTGCGCTCCACATTGGCCAACTTCTGCCAGATTTTTTCGCGCAGCGCCTCTGGCACACCCAGACGCACTAGGGCGGCTAGGTTTTTGGGCCGCTTGTCACTATCCCATTCGCGCAGAATGGGATCCCATTCCTTGAGTGTGTCTTGCGAGCAATCCTTGGAAACTTCACCGGTGCCGCTAAGCAACGGCTCATCGCCATCGCTGCTATAGTTTGAGTGGTAATCATCCTCAATGGAGGCTATAGACGAGCTGCGCACCATCCGCGATAGATTATTAATGCCGAGTTTAATTAAGGAGGAGCCCTGCTGTCCGCCTTGCTGCTCGTTAATCTCCTCGGAGGGATCAATGCTGTCCACCTTCCAATTGAGTTCATCGGTGCGCTGCAAATGCAAATAGAAGCGCAATTTCATCGGCCGCTTGGATATAAAATGATCTCTGAATGATCCATCCGACTGAATTGTCACCGGCGTCTCAATGACGAAGCGCACTGGTTCCTGTATGCCACGAATTACAATGTCGACGGCAACAGTAAGATTGGTTTTGGACGTTTCTTGATTCAATTGCTCGAAGGCCTTTTCCTGCGACCCCCACTGGGCGCTTATGGCATATGCGCTTAGACAGGCACTGTTCGAATCAGGATCAATGCTAGAAGCGCCCTGAGTGGCGGGCACATATCCCATTTCGGTCAGATCTATGAGATGCATATCTTTCTGTACAACTAGCTTGCCGGGTGCAACAAGTACGCCAAAGCAGCGTTCAATATAAAGCGGCTGGAGCACATTATTTGGCGTCTGCTTTACGGTAATGCACACCCGCTTGTCCGTATTGGCGCGCAACTTGAAGCAGCCACGATCGCGTGGTACAACCGCATACGTAGTGTTTGCCAGCTTTTCGCGTATCTCCAGCGATACAATGAACTCATAGCCAGCGGTATTCAACGGATTGCCGCTCACGTCAGATGTCACCGAATTGGCCATATCAACAGCTGAAGCGAGACTGCAGCTCATGCTAGGTGCATACGTTTGGAATGCTTTCTGGAAGCACGCTGCAGAAAGGGAGATGTTATTAAATCTGATTCAGTTAGCGGTTGGCAATCGAGGCACACACTTACCGCTCACTTGGTTCACAGCCTCGGGTATATGGCAACGGAATACATGACATTGGAACAGCGCGTCTCCGTGCAGCCACGTGAATGCAAAGCATCCATTTTCACTGGTATCAACTGGGCCCCTATAGTACAATATAATGCTCGATATTTCATATGAGGCTATAATCGTATTGCTCTCCGCATCGTGTAGACTGTAAAATAAACAAAAACAATAATTCATAATAATATGATTTCAGGGTAAATCTAAATTATAGATAACCCATTTTTTCATTAATAAAAATGATAATTTCTCATTGACTTGGAATGTTTTGTGTTGCATTAAAGTGCATCAAATAAAATAGTGCTTCTCATTAAGTTATATTTGTAATCAATCTCCGAGCTATGAGTCAAGTAGTGTGGTTTACGCACAGCTTCCCGTGCGTCACGCCAAGTTTGCTCATTGCACATCACAAGTTTGCTCATTGATTTTTATATGCAATATTTTGTCAATCGCAATACTTACACGACTAGACCATCGGAACAATTGGGAATGCTGACGGTAATCTTGAGGCCCACCGATTTGGAGCCGCTGTTGAGTTCGTTCATGATGCTATACACATCCGCCTCGGATTTGGGTACATTGATATTTGCGGCGCCCAAATAGGTCACACCAGCAAAGATGGTGCAGCCCTGATCGATCTCTGAAACTGGGAATGATAATGTTTAGAGATTTGCACAAGAATTTTAATTAATTCATGAACGTCTTACCCTCCTCATCGGTGGTATCGCATTTATCCGGTTTCATGGCATCCTGTTTCTCCTCAATGCATGCCGGACTGGCATCGATGCAATCATAGAATACAGATTGACCCACACGATTGTGCTCCGAAATGGAGGCCTCCTCCGAATCATCGCCGACTTTGTTTGGTGAGCATAAGTTCAATTTGAAAATCATCTCTGTATCGCCAGCGGTTTTCGCTTGTGTTTTGCGACTAGCTAATGGCAAAGTCAATGATTTTTGCTGTGGATGTTGGGATCGCGTCTGTTGTTGTTGGTGACGCGTCTTATCAGCTGCAGCTGCAAAATGTTAATTGACATTTATGACAAAGTGCTCAATAGATGGAAATATCGATATACGATATTTATTTCTTTTATTGCTAGCTTAATTTGTATGTTTCGTTTATTTGCACTTGTTGCCATGACAGCATAAATTGATATTCAATTGTATTCTGTATTTGTGGGTAAGCTGCCCCGATAAGATTGCGCACTCGGTTTACTTAAAGGGGCTCACAAAAGAAGGCACCAGCAACCCAATTTTGGAAGCTACGCAACGTCGGTGTGTGCGCAGCTGGTGCCTGGTAAATAACAACTGACTGCAGCGCACACTTTAAAATTTTATTGTTCACAGTCAGTTATTCAATTGGGTTATTTCGGTGTATCGTACTCACCAACATGGGCGGCTGCCAGGGCACTCCGCTCGAGTTCCAAGTCGCGCAACGCATCGGTCATCTCGTGCTTAATGTCGCTCAGATTGCGATTGTGCGACATGTCCAGAGTGGGCGAACGATCCCCGCCAATAGCATCGGGGGATAGAGTAAGTGCACTCAATGATTCCGAGACTTTTGCGACAACTGTGGCGGTGGCAGGCGGTGGTAGCGCCACCTGTTCCATAGGTGTTGCCACATTGCTATCGGTGACAATCTCGTATTCGCCACTGGTTGTAATCGAAGACTCCGAGGATTTTGTGCTCAGATTATCATCCATTATGTAGTGGGCGTATGCGTGTGTGAGTGTAAGTGTGTGTGTGTGCGTATATCTTCAAGGTTGTTTTTTTAATATTATTTAAACAGTCACAAATATTTGTAATTACTGATAAATTTCGCGTTACTTAAGAAATGCGCATATTCAAGCAGTTAAGCAAGACTTATTTAGATTTTTATTATATTTTTTGCAACTAAGAGTTCTGATTAATTTTCATTGCACATTCACTCCATTGTTTGGCTTTTGCCTCCAATCGATGACAAATCGGAACGTTTCAGTTGGGGTCGGTTTGGGGGGCGTCAATTGCGCTGCATATGTAATACTGCGCGTGTGTGTGTGTATTGTTTGCTTGACACAAAAAACACAGTTTGTAGGGTGGCGCTTATGTCGTCGTCACCGTCGTATTTGGGGTCAATAATTTGCCCCTTTTTCTTTACGGTACTATGTATAGATTTTTGTTTACATATTTTTCCCGTGCTGGTAAGCGTACGCTAGAATAAGTGTTGGTAGATAACACACTGTGCTTAGTGCACATAGTGGAACTTAACTTAGAATCCACAATATATGCAGGATAAGAAGTGGAAAATTTCAATACAGAAAGAATAGTGTCTTCATTTTACAATGAACAATGTTTAAATTATTTGAAGATATAAATTCAAGTTGCATCTTAGAGAGAATTCCTTGAGCGACATTTTTATATTATGTGATTAACAGGAATTCATAGCACATCACATTATAAAGACCAACATACTTGCCAAAAATTTATACAGCACTGTACAACACGGTTGTGAGACCTACACAACACTGATAACTATCGATATTGGCGATAGTATTACCGCGCTGTCTGACTAAAAAAACGTGCGCGTGCTGCATTTCATTTGTAATATATATATTTAATTTTAACCAAATTGCTGTCTTGTCAGACTAAATTGTAAACTGAAGCGAGATGTGGCCGCGATTTGGCATTAAAATTGGTAACAGCACGTTGTGCATCGCTTATGTAAGGGCCGATGGCAAGGCCGAAGTCATAGCCAACAAGCAGGGCGATCGCGTCTCGCAAGCGTGTTTGCTGTGGAACGGCGACTCCGAAACGGAATGCGGCCTTACGGCGAAACAAAAGATGGCCACAAGACCCAAGCAAGCGGTGGCTCACAGCTTTCAGCTGCTCCAACCTGAGTCCGAAATTACAGAGGGCAAACTGACGAATGCCCTGAAGGAGGTGCCGTGCGAATATGACAAGGATGCAAACGTATTCCGCATGGAGCACACGAGGCCAGCCGATCGTGATGATCAGGACGATATAGTTGTAACGAAAGAGATGAGCGCATTTCAAGTAACCGCTGAGCTGCTGCGCGCTGAACTGGAACTGGCGCGGCAATATCACACGGATAACGATCATGCGCCGATGGCGGTGATCTCCATACCCAGCTATTATCCACCGCAATCGGTAAAGTTGCTTTCAGACGCTGCCAAGAACGCTGGCTTTCAGGTGGCACAGATCATTGCCGAGCCCACAGCCGCAGTTCTTTGCTATAAAATCCCCGAGGAGCAGGTAGAACAGTCGCTGGATCGTCAGCATGTGCTGACCATCAAATGTGGTGGTCTGTACAGCGATTTTGTTCTGTACGCCGTTGAGAATGGCTACCTGATTGAGTTGGCCAAATATGGTCCGTTTCCCATTGGTGGGAAGCAGTTTACCGAGGCTCTGGTGCAGTTCATCTGCGAGGAGTTTAAGCGCAAGTACAAACTGGATCCGCACGAGTCACGTCGTTCGCTGGCCAAAATCCGCACTGCCGCCGCTAATTGCAAGCATATCCTGACGACACTGCCCTCCACGCAGCTCTACATTGATTCCCTAATGGATGGCGTCGATTTCAATGCCCAAATGTCGCGTGCCCGCTTCGAGAGCCTCATACAGCCGGTGATCAACGGGCTGATACAGCAGCTCAGCGAATGTTTGGAACGTGCACGGCAGGCGCATCCGGAGCTGAAAAGCATCGATCATATTGTACTGCTGGGCGCCACCATGCAAATACCAAAGCTGCAATCGGCGCTGGCATCTCGCTATCCGGATGCCAAGCTGCATAACAGCCACTCAGCAGATGAAGTAGTTGCCATTGGCTGTGCACGTCAAGCGGTCTTTGTACTGGATCCGTTGCATTCGCAGCTGCAGAAGGACGACGATTGTGTGGTTGTCAAGGATGATTTGTACATTTGGCATGGCAACGATGACTCCAACGCCAAACTGGTCCTCAGCAAGGGCAGCATATTGCCGGCCAAGATCAAAGTATCGTTGCCTCAGTCCGGCCAGTCTGATACCAGTGATGACACCTTAGCCTCATTCAAACTGCGCACTGGACAGAGCGAGATATTAGCCCATCTGCCGGAGACGACGCCCACCATTGAGGATGGCCTGTTCCAACTGGAGGTGGAGGTCGACTGGGATGACAAGGATGGTAGCATAGTGCCTCTGGTGCGACTACGTTGCATGTGAACTCAAACATTTAGTCTATTTATTGTTGGTAGCCTAATACTTATCATAAACGAGTATCTAATAAATTCAGAAATGCATCAATCAATTCTAACGGGACTTTTATTGAAATGCAAATAAATTCGAATTGAAATTTGTGTTTTAATTCCTTAAACTAAAAGTAGAATGTAAAAGAGTTTTGTAAATCCGGCTCAAAAGTCCATAGGTTTACCCTTAAAATTACGCTCGAGTTTGCGCAGAAACTCTTCGAATACCACAACGCCCTTGAACATGCTGGTCTTCTTGTAATCCTTGATGCGACTCTTATCTTCGGGCGCATCCATATAGCTTTTGGTCTTGTCATCGTAGGCGTTAATCTCTTGCAGCAACTGGGATATGGTGGGTACCGTTGTCGGATCAAACTTGGCCACAGCGCTGGCGCTGAAGGGTATACAAATCTTGCCCGTGGCCGGATGTATGCAGAAGGGCGCCTTGAGCAAGTGATTGAAGCCCTTGGTCACATTGATGTCCAGGCGGGGATAGAGCAGGCACAGCTGCACCTCCTGCACAATGTTCTTCAGCTTGCGACTCCACACATTGGCGGCACTGGTCCGCATCGAGTTGGCAAAGCGCATAAAACTCTCCCAGATAAGTTTCGAGTGGGTGCCATCTTCGTGCGTCTTCTGCAGATAGGCCTCCAGCTCATTGCGTGCACCCTCATCGCTGACCATTTGCAGCAGCTTGTTAACGCCCTTGGGAGTGCCAAACAGATTCTGATCTTCTAGCACAATCTCTTCGAACATGGGCTCCACAATCTTCAGCGCCCGCCGCAGACTATGATGCGTCCGATCGCCAATTTGAACGCGTGCCGCATTATTTGTATAAGTGAGTATGTTGAGGTACTCGGTAACAGCTGCGCGTGCGCGTGCATCCAAATGGCGTGCCGTGTGATCGCAGACCCAGCAATGGATGCCACGACGACCGGAGAATATCCACAGCATGTGATCAAAGTCAAAGTCCTCGCGCAATGCGGCATCGAGCACGCGTGCTGCTAGCACCATAAATTTCCAGCACTTGAGGCACATTTCGGCACCGGAACAACAGGTGCGTATATCATCATAATCCGTTGCATCGATATCAAAGACCAATTCACGTTGCACGGGCGTCAAACCGCCGGCGACGGTTCGAAAGTTCTTTGGCCTGGTGGACAAAACAGCGCCAATATCAATCTTGTACGGATTGCTCGAACAGATCTCCTTCTCCAGCTCGGCTTGTGTCTCAAAACACAAGTAGCGTATGTAGATATCGTCGTGCAAAGTAAACGAAATCTCCCGATTCACAAATATGTTGTCTTCCGCTGAACAATACAGATTATTATTATGTGCATCAGTTGTTGGGAATGTTAACGAACTTACAGTGTCCATAGTTCAGCCAGCGATAGAAGGGCTCATGTGGAAAGAGACGTCTGTAGTAGACGGGCAGCATATCGGGCAGTATGTTAGCATCATAGACAGGCACGTTGGTTTGTTGTGGTGCCTGCGACTGAGATTCCTGCTCCACGCTTTGTTCCGGCATCGTCAACTAATCTATAAGCCAAGAAAATTAATTATCATTCATGTCTAAGTTAGAAATATTATCGCATGCACACAAAAGATTAGGCTTTGACAGTCTCCAAGCACGACGCTTTCATAGGGAAAGATTAATGGTGCTATATAATCACAGATCAATTTATGTTATCTGCTGCTACCAAAATATTTCTTTACATTGTGCTTTGTCGGTTGTAAATATTTATTACCACAGCGTAAACTTATTGACAATAATAAAAAATAACTCAATATTTTGTCGAAACCTTATTTCTATATTTATATATATTTTTTTTATGGTTTTTTTGTTTGTTTCTTTTTCAAAGAGAAATACACGTTTTGAGCTTAAAATATTTAGATATTTTAACGACATGCAATTAAAAGTAGGTTTGCTAATTAATTGCCTGTAATGAATCGAGTCGAATTGGGCGAATCCACACAATGGAATAATATAGTTAAACAGCGGAACAAATATGGTCAGTGAGTCGTCTGAAAAAATTTGCTTAACAGCTATATAGAAATTCTATAAATATAATTACTATAGATACTCGTAAGTAACTACTAATTATTAAAGTCTAAGTTAGATCATTTTTTGTTGTAGCTTATAATTAGAATCTTGTAGCTTCACAGAGCCCACAGAACCACGCTCTCACACACACACACACACCCAGGATAAGCCAGGAAAAGAAGCCTGCAGAATCTTAGGCGACAGTCAGGCGAATGTCCTGCATTTTGTGCTGCTGCCAGTTGTGCGCTGGCTGTCGCGGTGGTGCCGTATTATAAAGCGTCACGGAAGCAATGTGATCATTTGGCATCACCTCAAATATTAGATCCTGATAGCCATAGCAAAAAGTTGAACCAAAGGGATTCGCAGTGTTTGTAGAGCTGGCACGATGCAGCACAACTGGACGCTCGGAGGTGGCCAGCGAGCCGCTAATCTCATCCCATTTGGTGTACGCAGATATATTAACATGATCGTGTTTATTCTCACTCTCGCCAGTCACATGATGATCGCTTTCCAGCTGAAACTGGAACTCGCAGCGATGATACATGTTGAAATTAAAGTGGCCCGGATAATTAGTGTGCAGTATGAACTTTTTGCAAGTTTGAGTCCGGGCATCAAACAACACATCGATGCCCAGTGTGAAATAGTTGAAGAATATGTCGCTGCGTTTGCTCTGCACCTGCCTATTTACACACGAGCTGTGTATCTTCATTTTGTCCTCGCTCTTGAAGAAGATGCGATTGGGAGCACCCAGATTGGTGGCCACATCCTCACAACTATCACCGAAGAGCAGCTCACGACTGAAGCACTGACGACGTGGCTCCAAAGCGCGTCCCGATCCCTCCGTGTAGAGCTTGAGCTTTAGACCCTTGGTGTGGCCATAAATGGTGCGCAGCACCGTTGCCGATTCCATATACATTTGACGATGATAGCAGGACAGGGGCAAGGCTGGTGGACGATTTTCGGCCACATTGCTGCCCGCATAGAGAGACATTTTGGATACCACCGGAGATGCGCCATTGAGAAAGACCAGCGATCCCAACCCATGAGCATAGCCGGAATGCAGTTTACTGTCCACCGGGAAATAGAAGCTCAATCCACGAAAGTGGAGCGCAAATAGCTGTTTAGCAGCATCGTAGACTCCCGGATGAGTGGCGCCAAACGAATGCTCGATCTGTTCAATACTGGGCAGCACTTCGGGTGAATTGAAGTAGGAGCTGCAATATTTCAGCTTCACTAGTTTCATGTTGAACACTTCAATGGTTTTCAGGCGTTGCACAATCGGGTCAAAGATCAAACGCAGTCCATCCTGAGGAAGATTTATAATGATATCCACGCCCAGAGGATCCGTGTCCGAATAAAGAACCTGTACGCCCTTTATGATGCCCACCTGGGATTGTATGATCGCAATTGCTTGGGAGAAATGCATTCCCAACACAAACTCCCAGGCATCGCAGCCCAGAGAGATTTCAGGCACAATTTCCAGGTCGAGCATTATTCTGTGTATGGCAGACAATACCAAATAAAAAAATGTAATCGCTTTTTCTTTTTTTTGTTTGTATTTTATTCAATTTCTGCCACCTTACTGACCTTGATATGTGAAATCAGCTGCGACCCACGAAAATATGCGCAATTCGTGTTGGTTTTGTTATTGTTTTGCCTGTAATATGTTCAAGTCCGATTTGTTTTTTTGCTTCTCCTTTATTTGCTGTCTGTTTGTGTTGTTGCTAGTTCTGCTATTATTCTTGACTATTTTGCACGTTCGATTGTTTGATTGCGTAAACGTGTGATTTTGGACTTTTAACAATTAATTGTGCTGTTTGGCGTCTTTTCTTAAGTATATTGTCGTTTTCTAATACACACTCGGAACAAAGGCAAAAAAATAGGCAAATGCGCAGCAGAAATACAAATGTAATGTAATAACAAAGATGGAATGTTGCCAGATCGGGCTAACAGCTGATTTTTCTAAACTTATGAAATTCTCTTAAAAATACATTGTGACTTAAGCTAAGCTTATAATTTATCACAATACTGTGTTATTTATGTACATATAAATATAAAAATGTGAAAAAACACTTTTCACCTTTTTTTGGTTTTACTTTGCACAGGTGGCAACGCTTGGTTAGAACGCAACAGCTGAGCATTGAGCAGCTGTAAGATTATTTTGGCGCGCTTTTTTTTTTACAGTTTTCGCTTACCTTATGTGTTTATTTGAAATGCTTTTGTTACGCAAATTATTGGCAGGCAATTCTTCCACTGTCAACTGTTGACTTATACACTTTTTAGAAATTAAATTAATCAAAAACTAAATGCATAAAATTCAACGACTGCTACTCCACGCACAGCACACAATAATATTCAATGTGACCAGATCACGATGATAACATATGACCAAAATATTGCCCAACGCGCCAATAGAACAATCAAAATTTTCATCGATTCCGCGTTTTATGAATAAAGATATTTTAAATCTAGAGTGCTAAAATCAGCACACAACAATCAGACAATCTGTACGCCCTGCTCCGGACAGCCAGCACCACACTTAACACAACAAAAGTTGGAGTCCGTAAGGAAATTGGCGCTTAAGCAGTAATAACAGTAAATGTGCCCACAACCCATGTGATGTGGCAGCGTTGGACGTTCTCCACAGTAAGTGCATGTTGTATTTGTTGTCATTTTGGCGGAAACAAGCTCCCGTTGGATACTTTCGCGTCGCAGCGAATTTAAGCCCTCCATGCCAAAGAAGGAAGCTTTTAGCAGCCGGTTGATTTTGCGAAAATTTATAATTGGCAGCAGAAGACCAAGAAATTCCTGCAAGATTCATTAATTTTAGTAAGTGGTTTTGTTTCAAATTTTATCAACAGCTAGCGGCCTTACCATAAAACCACCCCAGAGCAACTCACGTGTGAGATACTTGTAGCCAATGTCGCGTCTTTGATTGTTGCGCAAACTAATGTAGTCCAGACCCAGTAGATAGTCAATTAATGTGGGCTTTCTTCCTGTCTTCAAGAACCTAAAATAGTTGAACACATTCAAAACCAAAGCGCTATTCTCCGCCCACGTTATTGCCTGGCTGAACCATTCGACTCGGCGGGACAAGCGGCGCTCCTCCCAGCTCTTCACATAGCCCGGCAGAACAGTGAGGGCAAAGTGTAGAACCAATCGGGAAACCGTTAGTTTCTCCGCATCGTAGGCCAAAACCAACAATTGTTGGCCAAATGTCGAGCAACGTTTGCCAACGGAGCCAAACCAAATCGCCGATTGTATGAGCAGATCGAGTTCCGGTTGGACTTTGATAAAAAGCACGGGCTACAGTTAAGATTAGTTAGTAGGTCATTTAGTTTTATCTAAATAGGCGGTTTATCTACCGATATAGCCTGTAAGTTTTCCAGCAGATTATTGCGTATCAATCGTGCAATGTCCTTGTTGAGGTAAATGGCATCTATCTGAATGGGCCTTCGTTATTGAATCCTATTTTAATTCAAGTTAGCTATTTACCTGATTTACACGCGGCACATATTTATTTTTCTCCAACATTTTTGTTTACTTCTCATTTGCGGCTTTGTACTCTGCCCTTTTGTTATCATTGTGTTTATTTATTTTAACTAGTAAGTACACACTGGCAGCTGGCCGTGAACAATGTTGTTTAACATATGCTTAACATAATAACTCCACACTGTTGTTACGCTGCTACACATTCAGAGGTATTTCAGCTATTTAAGTTGTTACACAGTATTTTGAACTCATGTGCAGCCTCTTTTCAACTATTCCATCTTTTAGCTAATTAACTAAAAATGCTGTCAACAATTTTTTTTTTTTTTTACCATTTAGGATGCAGTATGCCATTTATGTAATTTTCAATCAAAACAAATACACAACTCGTTTTGAGGCGGAAAATGTCTGACTGTTTCTTGTAAACAGTTTTTATTGCTTTGATGCCGCTTAAACCAGTTGAACATGTTGCAGATTTAGACATTAATCAATAAAATTTGCCATAAGTGCAAGTTCAATGATTGGTCAAGGAAATACTAAAATAATATTAAACGAGGAATTATTTTTTTTTTGGTTTTATAAAAAGTACATAATTCACATTTTTATTCAATTACACAATTTACAATTTACAATTCATTTGTAATTAGATGTTCTCTGTAAACAAATTTTTAAACATATTATTGATATGCAATTATATAGTTTGTAGATTGATAAATTCGTCTGAGCGGAATGAGCTAGCCCTTCAAAGAGTGAATAGTGAAATAGTGACTAAGAAATAGTTAAGGAAAAATTAGATTAGAATAGTTTAAGTGGAAATTATTTGCTATCACAGAAATAAAATATACGATATAAAAACGTTATGAGTATTATGAAAACGCATGCATGGAGTGCATGAATGTTTGTCAGTGTCCTAATTACGAGATATGAAGCTGATTACATTTACATGGATTGATTATGGTGTACGTATATATGTGTGAGTGTGTGTGTTTGATGATGAAGCTGCTTTAGCAAAAAAATTTGGCTAATTCTAGTACACAGTTTTAAACAATAGTTATGGTCTCTCTGTTTTTTTTTTTTATGAATGAATCGTCGTTTACCGCTTAGTAGTGATGTTCATGGTGATCGTGATGCTCATGGATCTCCTCATGATGATGCACAGGCGCTGTCTTGTGGACGACAGCATTGAAGCCGTTGTGCTTGTCGGCAGTGTAGTCAACGGTGCGAATAGAACCATCGGGCTCCACCAGAGAGTATTGGCCCTTAACAGAATCGCCATCGCGTGTTTCGTGCTGGGACTTTACATCGCCAGTGTGGAAATCGTTGACGCCATACTTGAAGGCATATTTGGGAGGAGCCTTAAACAGAAACAGAAATGATCAGGAAATTTACATAGGTTAACTCGCATCGTTTAACTCACATAGTAATCGACATGTTCGTCCTCGGTATGGTGTTGCTCCACCTCATAGTGAGGTGCGTGCTCGTGACCATGCTCCTCGCCCAAAGAGATGCGCTCAACCTGATGCTCGTGTCCATAATCGTGTATGGGCTCTTGCTCATGGTGAGCCAAATGCTCATAGCCGCCATGGCTACTATGGTCATAGTAGTGATGGTCCAGCGGATATGCCAGACTCAGGCACAAAGCCGACGCGAAAATCAGATACTGCAATTGCATAATGGAGCGACGGCTTTAGCTAATTGTTTGTTAACATGACTTGTTGAGGTCTCGCAATTAGCGTAAGTTCAAACCACAACCATTGCTGTGGAAAACCAGCCAACAACATGCTTTCAACACTATTTTTTTTGTTACCCGTGCAATTTTAATGGAGTGTTGTTCGCGGTTGTTTAGTGGTTTTTACTTTCTTGCTGTTTGATTTAATGATTTGTGGCTTAAATTGTAACATTTACTGAATTTGTGGTTAGTTGTGCTCGCCTTTGCAGTTTGTATTTTTTGTGGTAAAAAAATAATAAATTTATTTTAAGCTTTGTGGTTATGATAATCTTAATAATGATTGATTATTTAAATTTAATTAATTATATAAGGTTAGTGGATTAGCTGTTAAATAATTAATATAGGAAAAACTTTTAGCTGTCAGCTGTCTTTAAATATTAATTTATCAAATCCATTTACTTGAACCTTGTGTTTTGGATAGGATATCTATTTAATAGAAAAATAATTGAAAATGGAAGATTAAATGTCTGAAACGTCCTCAAGTATTTTAAAATGAATACTTTCACAGCACTTTTAGGCGGATTATATGTATAAGTTATAAGTTCTGTTAAACAATTAAATCGTTATAACTTTAACACTTCAGCACTTTTGACATAAATAATATCCTTAAAGGGTTAATCACTTTAGTTAATAGTTCACACTTTTTGGTATCCTTTGAAAGCTGTATCCTTTGGCTGTTTGCTCACCTTAAAGGCCATTTTAAATTTGTTGTATTTGAGTTTTACTGGGGTTGAAAATTTAATTGTAATTTGATTTTTGCTTGGTAGGTTTGGCCTTATCGACGTTTCACGAGCTGCACGCAACGGGATTCAACAACTGAATAATATGGTTGCAACGAACCACGGCCGCTTTTATATAGTTAGGAAGAAAGTCCGCCGACGAAGCCAACGTCTAAGCAGCCGTTGCAGTTGACGTCGACGTCGACGTCAACTTCGGTGTCGTTGGCGGCAGCGAGCGGAGCAGCGGATCGGAGATCTGAATTAATGTAAAACAGTTCAGTTAGTAACTGTTGTTAATGTGGGGCCAGCAATTGCCATTGTTAGGTGCCTTGGCTTTGCAAATTTTTGGCAGCCAGTTAAGTTTACAGTGTTTTGTTAATATTTGTATAATATATTATTTCTCTATTAGTTTGTCCTCGCTCTGCTGCACTTATCTTTCATAATCGTTTGACAGTTTGCGAATCCCCTCGTAAAGCGTTTTCGACCTAAATTTTTGGCTAAAGCTTGCCATGATTTTGATATTATGGTTGCTACTGCTGCTGGGCAATCTTCTATCGCTTATTTTTAATGCGCTAATCGTAAACTGTAAATTGTAAATTGAGCTTTTTTTTTTTGGCAACAACAATAAACTGAACTATAAACCAACTTTTGTAATATTTAAGTGTTTCTCTTATTGCTGCTTATTTCTGCTGCTGTTACTGATGCTGCAGGCGTTTTTCGTTGGATGGAATTTCATTAGCTGCACGTCGTTTAGATTGTACTTCGAATCAAAGTTAAGTGCAACAATAAAAGCAGCAGCAACAGTAACAGCAACAGTAACAGCAACTGCAGCAGCAGTATTGAGAAATTGACCAATTATTTTACGTCAATTTACAATTGAACGATTTTTCGGAGCGCCCCCAAGGAGGTATCTCCAAACTGTTCCACACACTCTTGGCTAATTAGGCAACGGAGCGTATACTCCATGCATTTTGAACAATGCCAAGTGGTTGTTGTTGTTGCTCTTGCTTAGAAGTAAATCACATGTGTCTTTGATTTGTTAATGTATTAAATTATACAAAAAGCATTTTGTTTATTTTGCATTACACATTATAGACTCAACAGTTAACTATTCCTATCAACTGAAGGTCTATAATATAATATTTGCTAATTGCATTGCTAATTATACGCTGTAATGAGAGCCTTGAAAGCAATTGCAATTTTTGAATTAGTTTATGATAAACGAGGAAATTGGACTTGGAGATGCTGATCAAATTTTAGAAAAAGGTTTGAGAAATATGTTGAGAATTTAACATTAGATTCTATAGGCCTGAACAATAGTAGTTTGAGGGTAAATAACATACCTTATATACAAAATGTTTAATTTACGAACTTTTATATTGCCTAATTTGATGGATATATAAAATTCTTTATGCAGCTCAAGTTATGCAATCAACTCTTTAGACCCATATCCCAAATCTCACGTTTTGGAGCTTTGCATTTGTTTACAAATCACAAAAGTACCTTTGCAACATCATCGTCGTGGTAATCGTTGCCGTCTCCCACTTTTCATAACCCCAATTCTCAAGATCGAACTGAGCTTACCGTAAAGCGTTTATTTGCGGGTTAACGTTCGTTTTAATACAACTACAATTTTTAATTGCTTAATTTAAAGTCGACAACATTTGACAACATGGTAAAGCATGACAAGCCAAATAAGCGAAAAACTTAACAAATAACGAAAATGAAAACATAAATAAAAAAGAAAAAGAAAATACATTTTTTTATGATGATTAACAATCCGTAAATCTCGAGTTCAAAAAGCATTTGCTCGTACTATAAGAAATATGGCAAATCAAATAAATGCTTAATTATGGTCGACAGTGGAGTATCCACATACATGTTACAATTGTGTGTGTGTGTGTGTGTATTGTCGGTGGCGTTGCTGCAGGTGGAAAATATCACGCAAGTCAACATACGACCACAAGTTGAAGTTGTAAGTTGTAGCTGCAGCTGTAGTTGTAGTCGTCGCTGGAGGAGCATACCAAAAAAAATCCAAGTCTCTTTTTCGAGATATTTTGCAATTTGGCGAAGCGACGCAAATTAAACACAATGTTGATACAATTTTCCACTGCTCGATCTTAGTGCAGCTCTTTATTTTCATTTTGTGGCAAAGGCAATCCAAAATGACGCACCATAATACCACATTAATATATACTCTATACCAGAAATAATAAGTAATCAAATATCTTATTCGGAAATGTCTGACAATATCTCTTTTGTGTCTTTAAAAAATTTCAATAGTTATTATTATTTAATTACTATTCCAAAACTAGAGGCTATTCTTTTATAGTCCATGTCTATGTTTTAACCGCAATCTAGTATAACTAATAACATTAAAGTAGTTTCAAAAGTAATGCATTAGCTGATGTACTCAAGCCGCACTGCGTTTAGTAACAATTTTCTGTTTTTGTTGATATTATTCGAGTGCATTGTTGTTTGGTTAGCTGCCTATATGGAAAAAGTTGTCGTCATCGTTACAATCGGAGCAAAAAAAAAAATGGTATTTTTTTATTTTCATTTTGTTTGAAGCATTGAAGCATTGCATGTTGCACCTCCTGCTGTTGCCAGCCAGTCTTCCAGGCAGGTGTTAATTTTTAGTTCGATTTTTGTTTATAGCCAAAGTTTTAGTTTTGCTTAGCCACTCAATCAAATTGCGCTCACGATAAGTGAAAAGTCAAAAAATGGCACAACTCGCAATTTTCAGTTAAATTGTGGGCACATATGAGCAACAACAGCAGCAGCAGCAGCAGAGGTAGCAGCAGAGGCAGCAGCTGTTGCTGGTGGCAGTGCCCGGCAATTACCTAGTAACTCATATTTACTGTTGGACATTCAGTAAATGCATTAAGTGCGGCTGTTGTGCATGTGCAACATGCCTGCCGCAGTTGCAGCCAGCCTGGCCGATTGTCTGGCATTTGACTACCGCAGTTACTACAGGCAGCAACATGAGGCAAACAACGTTTGTCTCATTGTCTCATATTTATTTAGACTCTGGGCTCCTAACGAGCCCCGCAACAGACGCGTGCATCTTTCCAAAGTTGTCGTGGGAATCGTTCGCTGTTGTTGCTGTAATGCTTATCCTTTTATGCAGCACGCTTGCGCAACAGCAGCAACAGCAGCAACAGCAACAGCAGCAGCAGCAGCAGCAGCTTGTAGCTGATGCACGTAATTGTAATTACAATCGGGTGCTTTAGCGAAAGCCTTTGGAGCATGGCATCATTTTACTGCCTGCAATTCATATTCATTGTTGTTCAATTGTTTTCATCGTCTATACAAGCAGTCCTAATGAGTCTGCGTCGACTCCCCATCTTATCGAAATAAGCAGCTCTTACAACTAAAAATTATTAAATGGCAACCGCGTAAACATAGCTGCCAGCTAATGCGGCGTATGAGTAATATTACATAGATAACAAAGAGGAAGTGAGGGGCGCAAAATGAGTGATTATGGGCAGTGCGAAATCTGTTTATTGGAATATTCATCAAATATGACACAACCAGGTAAATCGATGCCACAATATATTAAAGCAATTTATTAGGATTACGAGCTAAAAAGTAGTACTAAAATTATGTTATTATGCAGGCATTCGATCTAAACTGTCAGCAATATATAATCCATAATTAAAGTGCGCTGGTTTTTGAAAATCGAATCAGTTGTGGTTTTGGTATGTTTGGCCCATTTAAAGTTTGGCATGTTTGGCACCAGAATGGAAAATGGATTTTAGTCTGAAATCTATTCTAATTTGTATTTACAGTCATAGCACAATAGACCCATTGTACATGTTAGCTGCTCTGCAATCTGTGAAATCCAAATAAAGCGTTATGTTTGGATATATTGGATGCGGTAGTTGTTGGATTTCATTGGAATTCGAATTCAGTTGTCTCGGCTGCTCTCACAAGTTGTCATCGCTGCCAACGTCGTGTCCAACGTTGACATAATAAATAGTTGCAGAAATTAATTAAATGCAAATTGGCAAATCACATAATCATATCATATGGCAGCTATAAGTCTAAGACTCGCACACACACACACACACACACACACACACAGTAAAATCATGTGTTGCAAGATACGGAAAACTTGCAACCGCCTGCAAGCAGCAGCGACTTTAGCTGCAGCTCAGCAGCAGATCTTTCACCACTCGCAAGACAATTTCCAAGTGGCAATTTTCAATTGAAATTAAGTCAGAGTGGCAAGTTGTGGCCTAATTATGTGAACACTAATCAAAATACGCAAATCATTTAAATTCGAGACGACTGAAGATTTCACACGAGGAAACTGGCAACTAGTTGACTCTTCGCTATTGGCCACTTCCTTGGATTAATCTTTTTTCTGTTTAATTATTATTAAGACGATTGGCTTACCACATATGGTAAGATCCTGACTTCCTACAACGAAATCCGCTTAAAAGTTGAGCGAAGTAGGTTAAATGCTTTTACCTTATTTTGCCAAAGCTGCAAGTTTGGATAATTGACGTCATTTTTGGCAGCTGCTGTGAATGGTTTTTTATTTCACCTTTTTATCTGTTTTTTTTTATTTTTGTGTTTTTCTCTCTTTTTTTCTTTTTCCTGTTGGCTACCCCCATCGTTTGACAATTAACAACATTTCAAGCGCGCTGCAACCGGATGTTATGAAATTGACCAGTTTTGCTGGCCCCGTCCTGACCATATCAAGATTATAAATTTGGTAAATTTATGCAACCGGTGTGTCAAGGAGATAAACTGGCTTGGCTACTCCTCCAATCAAGTTGTCAGCATCGCCTCGTCCGACACATATCGCACTAATAAATTTGGCCAAAACAGCCGATTACTATTGAGCAAGCTGACGCGTGCAGGGACGAAATGCGATCAATGTTAAGTTGAAGTGCACCATCAATTCCACTCCCCAATAATATCTTCATCACATTGCCCACTCTGCGTATACGTAACGCATACGTTAAGCGCTCCACATTACGTATGCGCAGAGAGAAGACTTTCACACTCCGTCTCCGTCATTTTGCAATTGGCTGACTTAATCATAAGAAATGCAAAAAAAAAAGTGATTACCTCAGCGGTCTGCCAACAATTATTTAATGACCAAATATGTATGCCAAATAGTGCAGTTAAAATGAGCTGAAAATAATAATAAATAAAAAAAAAGCAGCTAAAATGAAATGAACGTAGCAGCAATTTAATTAACAAACAATAAAACACTTGAATGCATATGAAAGTTGGCAGCAATGCAACTCCCAGCCAGCTACGTACCACATGCCGCGTGCCTCCGTGCCTCATACCTCAAACAATAAGTGCACGCGCCCCTTGTGGCCATGTAACTGAATAGAGTTATGAACGTGGCTAATTTAATTGGCACACAATCAACAGTCAAAGAGAGTTAGAGAAAGATTGAAAGAAATGCATTTTGTAAAATCCTCAAAATATTACGAAAACTAGATTTGCACACATAAATAATATTTATATGACAAATATTTAGCTGTTTAATCAGTCGACAAAAAAGCAAAGCTTACTAGAATTAAAAAAATAGGAAAAAAATATATAAAAGTGAAAAAATATATTGGTTCTTGTTGAACACAATTTGTATGCCAAATTTAATTCAAATCTAATTCTCCTGTCATTAATTATATTCCATCTTAACTTTTACTTACTTAACCTTACTTTCTTTCTATCCTTTACTTAAGTACAGCAATAAATCTTTAAATGAGCAATTTTATTAGACTCTTAATAAGCTTCAAATTATGAATCTTTTCATCAATAATTTATTGCAACGAATGTACACTTTATTTGGCATTTCTCCATGGAACAATACAAGTGAATGCACGAAAGACATCCAATTGATAGGCACTATAAAAAAAAAGCGAAAAGAAAAAAAACCCAATCATAAAAATGTTAAATGAAAAAATTTATAAATATCGAATACAAGTTTGGCCATTGTTGTTGCTGGCCGTTGCACAATCCGAAGGCAATTCCCAAATAACGGTCGGATGAGGCGAGGCGAGGCGGTGTGCGTGATTCAAATTAGAGCTGCAATGGAATGGAATAATACAATAAATCAGCTTAAATATGCATGAGGCAGTGCAACAACGATGTAAAGTGTACAAAAAAAAAAAAAGAAAACACCAAAAAGTGAGCAAATCAAAATGCAATGCATTTCCTTCCGTTTTTGGCAAACGCATTTCGAACGTTTCCTGATGTCTTTATTTTTATTTGAAGTGTAATTTATAAATACATGAATAATGTATAATAATGTTTATATATAGACGTATATATATATATATATGTATATATATTTGTTTAATTTTACTGCCAACCTGTTTGTCGCCCACATTTTTTTGTGTGTTTTTTTTTTTTGTGGGCTCAGCGGTTAACCCACAAATTGGACAAAGACTTCAAATGCCGCCTTTGATCGCTGCAGAGGGCCCAAAAAAAAATGCATAACCATTGCGATTAGCGATAAAAGACTTGCTCCAATTTGTGCCTGGCAAACCCGGAAGATATTCGAAATATGCCACAGATCGCGTAGTCGAGTGTAAATTGTAAATTGCAGCTTTTGTTTTTGTTTGTTTGGCTTATGCTCTTTTATTCAAATTCTTCTAGTTGAACTACTTGTGCAAATACCAGTTAAAATGGCTTATGAATCGCGCAAAAAGCTTTTTACCTATAAAAAAAAGTGAAAGATGTTGCCGGCTCACTCTTACCTAATAATTATTAATCGCTGAAATGGGGGGGTGGGCGTGTCGGCATGGCTAATGGGTATAGTGTAGCAGCCACTTTTAACAGTTTTTCGTGTGCCACATTTTCAAGCATTTACTTCACTCAAATTTGGTAAATGCTCAAGGAATTGACGACGATTTGCCTGAATGATTCGCTGGTACCAGTTGTTGCCCTCCTTTGCGCTTTCGTTAACTAATGGTTTTGGTTTTGGCAGCATATTGGCCATTTCACCTGCCACCTGTGGCGGTGCCTTCTCATCGTTATTGGACTTGGCTTTGTTGTATTTTCCAATAGTCTCTGTTAGTTCTTTTGCATCCAGCTCAAATGGCACCACTGGCAAATCGTCGGGCAAAAATTCTTGCAGTGTTTCAAATGCCAAACTGCCATTGGGCTGCCTTTTTAGGGGCGTTTGGCCATTGATTATGTCAAGTGCAGCTGGCTGCAGCACATCCTGTGTCACATTGATGTTGAACAGGTCCAGACCATGCTGCCGCTTGAGATGCTCTGCCACCTCTTGTTCCACCTCATCCACGCTGACATTCAAATGACTTATGGCATCCCAGCTAATATTCTGAGCTGGTTTCACATGGTGTCTATGATTGAATAACTCTGGTAGCTGCTGTGGCCAAATGGTCTCCACTGCTTGATCCCCAGGTGAATAGCTTTGGGAATGTGCCAAGAATCCGCCATTCTCATCCGTTTTGTAGCGTGTCACCTGCACAAGTCCATCTTGTCGCACATAACCATAACTGCCGGCAATGCTGCCATTTTGATAACGGCTCTCATCTCGAAACTGCACGTTGCCCGTTTGTGCATCCTCCACCTCATAGCCAAAGGCATACGTATCGGGACCTGTAAGGGATTCATATTGAATTTATGCTTCTCTTTGTGTAATTTATTTGGCCTACCATATGGCTGATGGAGAAAATAGTTGCTCGTTTTGACCGGCTGGCTGCGATTTTCCTTTAATGTCTTTGAGTATGCTGCACTTCCATCTCCAGGCAATGACTTGGACAACGCGGCGTATACTTTTGTGATCATCAGCATCAGCAGCAGCTGTAAGAGACAACAATTAAAATTGCATACTTTGAGGCAATCAAACTAGAGCTTTGGTTATTTTCAGTAAGGGAAGCAAGGCTGCAAAGCTTGGCCCAGTTTAATAACTTGCCGTTGGTTGAGTTTTGTGATTTTTACATTTAACTTCAATTTGTAAATTTATAGACCAGTTGACAAATTTATCTACAGCACAAACCATGATCAGAAAGTTATATTATAAAAAAAAGTGATATGATTTACTTCTTTGGAAGCTGTTTTCAAATATCGTTAAGTTAATTTTATTTTATCTGAAAATATAACTCTGAACCCATTTAGCAGATAGTAGAGGATTGAACGAGAATGAGGGAGTTTTGTAATATTTTGTAACTATCTGAAGAAAGCAGCGGATTATGTTGTGACTTGGCAATACACATATTTGCTTTTTATATACTTTTTTGTCAATCAAATTAGAATATTTAACAAGTCGGGTTCAGGGTATCTGTAAATAGAGCTCATTCGTTTTTTTTAATGTTTTTTAAATTTTAATAAAAATAAGTAAACAATAATTACTGACCAAATAAGTTTAGTTCTTTGTTTTGAGAAAAGTATTTTACTTTGTAGTTAAGAACATTTATTTTCGAGTTTCGCAGACAATCGAGTTAACATTTCTGTTATATTTCCTCAACGAAGTGTTTGCTAGATCACAATGTGTCAATGCTTTTTTTTACAAAACAGAAAACAATATTTTTTTTATATACAATTTATTAATAAAAGCAAGTATCTATGGTCATCTACGTACTTACAACTTGCCATAGTCGAATTATTTTCGACAAACCTGCCATGCTGAATTTTAATGAGACACCAAACACATTTGATATTTTTCACTTGTTTTGCTTTGAATATTCTTATCTGTGCTTTCGCTTATATATACGGATAATCCAGCGACTTGTGTACACCTCCAGTAGCAATATAGAACTGAAGACACCTCAGAGTGCCACTCAAATCATTATTGAGCGTTAAGAGCCTCGAGTTCCAATTAGAAACACAATGTTAGCATGCTAAAATTTTGCTTCAGCAAGTTCATTCAAATTAATTTGAAGCTAAGCGAAAAAAATATTATTTTTTTTTGAGTTTGTTCTTTACCTTAATAATGACATTTGTTTGACCCTTGTTGGTGTTCTGAAAACCGCCAAATTAATAATTGTAATCTTGTGCTTCTTTTTCAATTAGATTTTTATTCATTTTTTTGTAGTTTTCTATTAATACATTTTTATAATTCGATAATAAGGTTTTTCGCATTTCGCTTGCTGTTTGTCGTGTTTTGTGAGAATTTATATAAAATATAACTCAATAAACATTGAGCGTGAGAGACATGTGAGAGTTTTTTTTCTACAGAGACAACATTGATGCAACAATGATTATTTCTTTTTTTTTTTGTGATTTTTGTTTTAACATTTATATATACATATATATTGATATTATAATTAAGCGGCATAATTGTTTATAAATATACAATACACACAAATTGTGAAGAATACTAAATGCAAAAATGAAACTAGATACAAAAGTGTCAGACTGAGAGTGAGATTATATGTGAGATAATATAGAGAGAGTCAGTTGAACATTCGAGTGTGATAGATAAATAGAGAGAGAGTGAACGTGGGAGAGAGAAAGAGCGAGATAGTTGAGTGAGTGAGACAGTGAGTGGGTGAGAGTTCTTCATAATGATAATTATGTTTAAAACGTAACTGAATGTTTTCAATTAAGAACCAAAAATCATTTTCCCACTTCTTGCGTTCCAAGTTATGCTGTTTGTTGCCCAGTGGCTGTCAAACTGTAGTCCAACCGAAATGGCACAAAATGCTCCCGTTGCTTAAATATTAAACAATGTTGACAGAGCTTGCACGCCCCCTACCGTAAATGTTGTGGGCGTGGCAGTTCTTGTCAGTTAGCCACAGTTTGGCGCAAAGGCATCCCCAATAGTTGAGCTTACAGATAGCGTTCTGCATAAAAATATATATTACAAAAGTTGAGCAATGGAAGTGAAGAGTTAAAGAACTGAGTTTTGTCAGAGAGAGAGCCTTAGGCTGCTCAGTAGATTGCACTTGTGTTTGGTGGGTGGAAGTTTGGATTTGGATGCCATTTGCAATGAGCATTTACATCAGCTGCAGAAGTGTTTTTGCTCGATTTCAACTGGCCTTGGAACGTTTTGGGGTTAACGGTTAATGCTTGGTAATATGGGCGGAAATGGTTACACATAATATGAAACATTGATTAAATATACAAAATATACATATCTAGAAAAACTTTGCCTCGTTTTCTATTGTGCTTTCTGCTGCTGTTTCAGTGTACGCTGGATATAAAACATTATTTATCGTTCACCATCGTCATCATCATTATCATCATCTAACTATGATCAAGATCAAGTCGTTGCTTTTGTTTTGTTTTGTTTGTTTGTTTGTTGGTTTTTCGTATTTCCTTCGTCCATGCCATGCCAGATCAGCCGGGTGCCGGGCAATCACTAATATTGCCCGTTTTCTACTAAAACTTCTTAGCTACATTTTTACTTACTTACAAGAAAATTTACATTCATTTTTTTGCTTAACGATTTTTGTTTCAATGGATCTGTTTTATCTGCCTGTTGTTCCTATATATTGCTGGTGATTGTGGTTTGTGGTGGTGGTTTTTGGGAGAGCACCATTTGTGACTCGGCGTCTCCGCTGCTTTGTTTAATAGTGGTGCAGGAGTGGGGCATGTGCCAGCACGGGGGCGTGCACAACGGGCGCATGATGGACGATCTTGGGCGCGGTCTTGTGGACGACTGCATTGAAACCATGATGATCATCGGCAGTGTAGTCCACGTGGCGCACAGAACCATCGGGCTCGACCAGCGAGTAATGGCCTGTACAATGCAAAGTTGGTAATTAGTTAAAAATGTTATCATATGGCAAAATTTGTTTCATTTAAAAAACATAAGCAATCAAATAAAATATGCACAAAAAATATGAAAATAATTAAATCACTTTTAAGTTATGTGAAACAAAAAACTAAAGTATTTAGTTATTTTTGCAAACGTTTTGATTGATATTTTACCAATCAAGTTTGTCGCCTAAGTCATTTGTATTTTTTTCTTAAATTATTTAAGACTGTCAAATTTAGGCACGCTTTTAAAGCATCTCTACTTACCCTTTACAACATCACCATCACGCTCCTCAGCCTGGGACTTGATGTCGCCGGTATGGGGATCCTTGATGCCATAGTTGAACGAGTATTTGGGATAGGCCACCGGCTCCGCATGCACAGCATGCACGGCATGAACGGGCGCATGATGCACTTGCAGCAACGATGGGGCATAGTGGCCCAGTTCAATGGGCACAGCTTGAACGGCAGCGAACAGCAGAGCGATGGCAACAAAGTACTGTATGTGTGTGTGTGCATAAGTGTGTGTGTGCATGTTTGTGTGTGTAAGAAGAGGCAAAATTATGAGTCCTTGCTGTATGTTTATGTGGTGCGCAGCGTTTTATTATATTGCTTTCTATGCGATATTGCATACCTTCATGTTTCTATTGAGCACAGACGACGACGACGCACGACGCGAACAAAATGGTCGAAGGATTCGTTTCAAAAATTCAACTGGAACTAAAACTGTGGCACAACTGTGAGTTTGGATACGGCAAACTAAGACGCTTTGGAGTACCGTTTATAGCACGAAATCGTAAGCTGAACTGATGTCTGCAACGATGACCAAAAGTATTTATATACGCGCAGGCGATGCCAGCAAGCAGCAGCAAGCAGCGACGACAACGATTCGACGCGAGTCGAGTTGCAGCTGCATGAGGTATGGGGCATGAGGTGCGGGCGGGTGGGCAGGCAGGAGACGTAGTCATAGGCAAAGAGTCATAGAGAGACCACGCATGTGCCGGCTCAGATCGTTGCTGCTGTTGCAGTTGTTGCTGCTGCTGCTGCTGCTGTTGTTGCTGTTGCAGTTGCTGTTGCTGCTGGGTGCGGCATTTGCTGAAGCTGTTAGATTTAAGAAGGCGTTGCTAGCATTTGGTGACTTGGTTTTCGGCAGTTGTGTGCAACTGTTAAGGACAGATAACGCTGCAATTGAAAGTGACACTTTGCATGCGAGTTTTGTAGCTGCTTTTTTTTTTTTTTTTTGTCGTAAGCTGTTTATTTATTGATCGGTGGCGGTAATTACGAGCCACAGTCAGAGGCAGCTCTTAATAGCCCCAAACATAGACTGCGGTTTCTGCCAATATTATTGCCATATCTGTGGCAGTCAGCGGGCGGTGTTATAATAATCGCAACACCAACAACAACAATTCCTTGCACGACATTTTTTGTTGTCAAAAGAACACTCATGTGTGTGTGTGAGTGTGGTGTCTTTGAGGAATTTTGGTGTTGCCAAATTATAATTCTGTTTTTTTTGTACGCATATTAAACGCCGCTCGTTTTTCAATCAACATTTTGTTGTGGCACATGGCAATTTAAATACAAATTGGTTCGTTCTCTGGCTTTTTTTTTTTGTTAATCATATGCAATTTTTCAAACTTACAAGAACTGAGAAAAGAGCGTAAAAAGTATTAATTTTATTGGTAAATAAAAAATAGATAAAAAATTAATTTATTAAACAAAGTAAAAGAATGTCAAAAGTGCCAAAAAAAAGACGCCAAAATAAATTATTTTTATTATTTATTTTATACAAAATATTTTAAGATTGTTGTAAATACTAAACTGCACAATATTAATTACTCAACTGAACAGCTATAAACGTATCTGAAATAAAGTTGCTGTTAGGAGTCTTAAGTTACTGCATCCATCATTTAGACATAAATGCACAGATAGCCAGACAGATACTTACCAAATAGGTATTGCCCAATGAATGCCCACATGGGGCGTTAAATTTTCTGGTGCCCATGATGTCAAAATTGGACACATCGACTATAAGTTTTTCTTGAAAACGCCCCCACACAGACAGGCTGCATTGCATGCTGCGGGTAAGAAAAGAGACAACAAGCAACAAGCAAACAAACAACACAAACACAAATACAAATACAACAACGACAAAATGTTCTTGCATGACATATCAGAAAATTATTATTATATCTTGTAGCCAAAAGAGCACACAAGTGGCCAAAACAAAGACAAACAAACGGGCAGACGGACGGACGGACGGACGGACGGACGGACATGTGCAGCGGCAATGATGGGAAAAAAAGCGTTTGCAGTCGCACGAAACAAAAAGGTGCAAAAAGACTTGGCTAGAAAAACTGCACTAAAAGTAACTAAAAGATCATTTGTGGCTCGTAACGAAAACAGAATCGGCTTATATAAAATGACTTTAAAGGCGACACATTTATACAGCACACCAAAAAACAAAACAACAACAACAACAGAAAAAAAAAACAACAGACAAAGAAAATGCAAACATTTGCCACAGAAAATGACAACAACAACAACAACAACAACAGCAACAACGAGGTTGGCAAACAAGTTGGCCACGTCACGATCGCGATCGCACTTTGGCCGATTTGAGAGACGAGCTTGTGCATGCGGGGGGAGGTGGTGGTGGGTTGGGGGTTAAATTGAGCCCCCTTTTGCCTTTGCCGTTTTGTTGGTTAGTTGGTCAGCTTTGTCTTTGCTCAAACGATTGCGCAACAAATGCGCCACAGTTTGAGCGTCATTGGAAATAAAGCCTCACTATTTGTGGGGGCGCAAATCGATGAATGCGTTAATTGCCGCTGCTCTCAAAGGCACCTGTGTCGACTGTCGACGCATGTCACAAAAATGCAGCCACGCCATGCATCAAACTGCACATTGCACATTGCACATTGCAAATTTGAGAAAAAAAATCATTGCCTCAATTGTCAACGAATCAGAAAATCTGCTAGCTGTGCCCCTCAATCGTCGAGTTAAGTAGAACAGAGTTTCTAATCTTGATTTATGTGCTGCATGCAAATATTTGGACAATGGTTTCAATACAATTCTGCTGGCGGTTTCTCTTGAACATTTAAACGCACTTTGCTTTTAATGACTTGTCAGTTGTGCATTGGCATTGATTTATGCTGTCCGGCAAATGGCCACTTTTAGAAAGGCAATCAAAGTCGCCTGTCTGCCCAAATGTAACCTAAGCTTAACCAAACACAAAACAAATTTCAAATCGTTGCAGTACACTGCGTATGCGTAATGTGTCATTTCCTGCCTGCTCTTCTGCTGCTGCTGTTCAACATATTGCTTTTCCCATTTTCGGCACATACTTTCCATTTCCTCTGGGAAGTAAGTATAGATTTCATTTCCCAAATTGTAATACAAACCAAAGTAAACAAAGTAAACCCACTCAAATTGGGGTAAAGAGTGGAAGTGATGGAAGCATCTGCCGGCAAATGCTGCTACTCGTTTTAGATTATTGTAAAATACTTTAAAAAAAAACTTTAACTATTTAATTATAACCCATGTCTTGCATAAGATGCTGTTTTTGGTTGCAATTGTGACTAATTAAAACATTTCAGTTGGCATTCTTGCACGTTTGGCCAGACGCATGCTGTCCAATTTTGGAGCCTCGTCTGTCATTCTAAGCGGCACGCCATAAATCTTCACCACCATTGCCGCAATGCAGCGGCTACTCTGGGGATATTATTAGTGAGAGTTGGATCTGATGAAGGAGATACGAGTATCTATCTGAAGTATAAGTCGCTTGTCAATTAGGCACATGATGTCCAGCCAAATGCCAAAGCGCTGCCAGCCCCAATTGTGACGTCAACTCAATTGTGAGATTACCAACTAAATTTGGTCACGCTTTTGCCCTCCTCCCCCCCCTAATTCCCATTCCTTCTACTGGCTCCGGCCACTTTGTGGCTCCCTCCTCTAAGTTCGGTCAGTTTCGGTGTTTGGTGCCATTTCGGCATCATTACCGCATCGTCTCAGACCCGAACTTGTTTGATCTCATTTCGATTTGCCGTTTGTTGTGTGCATTGCTGCACCACACCCGCGCCCCATCTCACCGTGCACTCGTTTTGATATTCGCACATTTAATGCAATTTTGCGCATTTGTGCGTATGAATTAAGCGAGTGACGAAATGGACTCGGTTGCCAGGCTGCTGTCAGTCGACCAGTCTGCCCCAAGTGGAGCACAGAAAAAGACCGAAACCGATTTTAGTTTTTCAGTTTTCAGTTTTCAGCTGTGTTCCACTTTGTTGCAAAGTCGACGTTGCCTGGTTGGTGCAATTGCCAATTGCTGCGCCTGATTGATTCCGATCGAACGCAATGGTAAAACGCACACGCTTCGATAGCGACGACGACGACGACGATCAGCTCCAGCCAGTTGGATTACGCAAAACAATTCCCAGCAAACAACACCGCAAAATCAATAGAAAGATATTTCAATTAGCTTTTGCTTGATTGTGTGTGTGTTTTTTTTTCGATTTTTTTTTTGAGTGTATTTTTTTTTAGCTTATATAAACAACGTATATATTTTTCTATAACACATACCAATTTCAAAATTAATTATTATCTTAATTAAGCACTTTGATGGAGACATTTAATATTTCTTAACAATTTCTGAAAAAAATTCATTACAAATTGTTATTTGGTATGTTTTTTGGTGTTTGACATAGATTACAAAAAATCTGCTTCGGCTTCGCAGGTTATTCTAATTTGCAACAATTTACAAGTTCAATATTTTTATGTAAAAAATGCTAATTTTTTAAATTTGATTATTTGGCCTATGAGCAAATTTTATAAGCTATCAAAAGAAGAAAATTAAATTATTATTTTTTGATAATCCTCATTTATTACTGTAGTGTTTTTAATACTCTTCACTGTCCTCATTATCCTCCTCTTGCTGCTTACTATGCGTCTTGGCATCCTCATAGCCCTCCTCGCTGCTGCCCTCATATTCCTCATGATCGCCGCCGCCCTCCTGCTCACCTCCGCCATCATCCTCTCCCTCCGCCTCGCCAGCGTCTTCGTCTTGGTCCTCATGCACTTTGTATGAGCCTTTGGACTTTTGTGGTGCAACATTTTCATCATCATCATAGCCATCCTCCGCCTGCTCATGCTCATCCTCATCCTCATCTTCATTAGCCTCGTGACCCACTTGGTTGGGCTGTTCGTGCTGCACCTGCTGTTCCACATTGGCGACACCACTGCCACCAACATCATCACTGCCATGGCCATGGAGTCTGGCCACACCATTCGTGATGACCTCGGCCTGGAAGCCATTGGCATCATCTGCAGTGTATTTGACAACGCGCAAGGTGCCATCAGGATCGACTACGCTGCGTGTTGACAACGTTAAAGAATGTGTGCGTATCTATCAATGTGGCAGCTGCATCACTCACCTGTAAACGCCGCGCACCTCGTCCCCCTTGCGCGTCTCTTTGCGATTCTGCAGCACGCGCGCCTGTCCATCTTCTATGCCATAGGCGAAGCTGTATTCGGGTCGTGCCACATAATCGGAGTGCGTGCCACCGCCATAAGCATTGGGCACAGTAACCAGTCGCTCTGGCCCCACCACCGGTCCCTCGAACCGTGTATACGAATATCCAACAGCCGAGCAGTGCGCCAATGTGGAGAAGATTGACAGCGTGAGTAGCAAAAGATGCCACTCAACGCGTGCCACTTCAAACGTAACGCGGAAGCACAAACAACAAGTGGCAAATGCTGATGTTGTTGCCATTGTTGCTGTTGTTGTTGTTGTTGTTGTTTGTGTTTTTGTCATCATTGCTATTAGCTTGGTGTTGATTGAATTGCAAATTGAATTTATGTTTTTTTATTTGATTGTATTTTGCGCCTGGCTCAACAGCGCTTTGGCTTTGAGCTATCTTTAATCCTCGCTAGCGTTTCGCATTTGCCGGAATACTAAGCGTGAAATGTGGCACTTCTCACTTATTTATATATGCCCGAGCTACTGGGGAAAAGGTTGTGCGAACACACAGCCACAAACAATCATTTTGCATATTTCCGCACAAATTATGCGGCTCAATGGACACCGCAATCCAAGTGGAACTGGCCAAGAGCGATGCCCGAACCCCAATGTCCGCTGTCCGTCGTGAACCCCATTTACCAGATTTCACATTTCCTAAATGCCAAAATATATTTAAAATATTTACTAGCCAAATTTATTGTTAATTTGACAAACAATATTAAAAATGTTGTTAATAAAATACTTGTGAAAATAAATTGTTAAAAATTTTAACAGAAAATGGCTTTTTTTTATAATGTGCTTTGTGCCATATGAAAATATAATAAAAATCAGAAAGATTATTTTATTTCTTAATTTTATTATTCAACATCTGTTCAAAGGGTGTTTCTTTTAGTGACACTTAAGATGAGGCAATGTGCATTATAATAAATGTGCAAGATTTTGGCTACTGTTTATTGCCTATGTTATGCGATTGTTTGCTCATTATAATTAAAAGCATTTATTGTTGACCAATTTGTGCAGCATCATCTTGGGCACACCTGTTCAAACACACACACTCGCAACTTACACTCGCCACCCGATTTTCAACTTGCTTACAATAAAAATAGAAGAAAAAAAATCATGGAAATCGCTTTAAGTGCGTTCAGCTGATTATCAACCGATGCTTATAATGCCTGCCTCAAAGATTGAACACTTCGAGCCTTGATAAAAATGGCAACAAAAAGATAGAAGAAGAAAAAAAACACCAAACAGCCAAAACGCAGCTGCATTTTTTGGCTGTTTGTTGCAGCTTTGACCTTTTTTGTGTGCGGGTTCCGCCAGAGAAAAATATGGCTATTATTTTGACTACTTCTAATTTATAAGCGATGGAGTATTATTGTTGTTGTTGTTGTTGTTGTTGCTGTTGTTGTTGCACTCGTGTCGCACTGTTGCTGTTGCTGTGGCATGAAAAATGCATATATCATTGGCCTCTCGTACTTGGCAGCAGTTTGTTTGGGCTTTAAGGCGCGCAGACAGTAGCCCAGACGGGCAGACAGACATGGAGACATTCAGGCAGCCGGGCGGACAACGGCATCGTGGGAAATACTTGTTGATGCTTGTTCGGACGATTCGCTTAATTACCCATTACACAAAATGCAGCATCAAGAATTGCAATTCGCGCGTTTTTTTGTTTTTTTTTTTCTGTTTTGTCGTCGAGGCTATTAACGTCATTTCGCACTCGTAATTAAGACGCAAGCCGGCAAAGCCGGCAAGCAACCAGGCAGAAAGTCATGTCTCAGTTCGTTGCCTAAGTTTTTCGTTTTGCCCTTTAGCGGCACGCAACCGATTGGGCCAAATGTGCCATTGCATTATGACTTATCTGGTTGTTGTTGCTGTTGTTGTTGTTGTTGCTGTTGGACTTACTGCTGTCTGATCCATGTTGCAATGCAAATCGTTGTCATTGCATTTGCTGTTGTCCGTCGACATCGACTGGAATGAGGGACAAACATCGCAGTCAAAGTCTATTAAAAGCAAATCTAAGCCACATGCCAAAAAATCATGTTGCTGACCAAACAACAAACACACAGACAGTTAGCCTAAATACTCGCCGCACACTTGCGTGGGGAGGGGGGGGTTTAGCAGCGAGGGAAGAGGGTGCAGATCTGCTCACTGATTTCTTTATTGCAATAAATTGCATATAATGCTCAAAGCAAGACATGCTGTGCTCTGTTTCTATTTTCGCGATTATGTAAGCCAAACATCGTCGTTCCACTCAGCCTACTATCTCACATCTTGCCGTGTTGCCCAGTTGTAGTCCAGATTGCAGTTCCCTCATCTCGATGTGGTCTCCACAGCTTTTTTTTCTACACTTTTTTTCTTTTTTCACTATTAACTGCCAGCGGCGCTGCTCTCGTTTGTCTCGCTTTGATTTCGATTTCATTTCGAGTCGTCTGTCTGGTCAGCTCCAGTGATTGCAACAGTTGCAAACAACAACCAGAGACAAGCACACACACACACAAACACATACACATACAGCAGACACTTGCATGGTTGTAATGAAATTGAAATGCGAATCCAAGTAAAAGCGGTTCCATTAGCCACTTGTTATGTGCCGCTTCTATATTAAAAACTAATAAAATGCTTAAGTATATAAATAAGGCAATTAAAAATAAAATGTGAGAAAAATTTATGGCAAAAGTACATAATAAATTTTGTAAAGTGCGAAAGAAAAATAATCTTTTATGTCTTAAAATATTTCTAAAAAATAATGCTTTTTTTGTTTTCGTATGGCTTCTTAAAAAAAACTTAATATTCAATTGAAAATTATTTTTAAAAATGGACGCAACATTTATGAATGGCATCTTAAAATTTAAATTGCCAAAATTTGCGTTTATGTTGTGTTAAAATATCAATATAAAACCACAAAGATAAGTTATTTGTTTGGCACAACTAATGCAACAGAATGTTAAATCATTGTGGCCATGCAACATGTGTAACTCATGTCATATTTTATTGCGTGACCATGCTTCATATCGATATCAATGCTGTCGGCCAAACTGTCAGCTGGCTAGAAGCATTTTGGCCAACCGTGTTACAATGTGCGAAAACAAATGCGCGTTTTTGGATATTTGACAATGCTTTGCAATGCATTGCGTGGCATGCGTGGCACATAAATTTCAACGCAATGTGGCACACACTTTCAAGTGCACCTACATACACACACACACACACACTCGCACACACACAAAGCTGCTGTCGAGGTGCCAATTAAATCAACACGAACCGTACCGAAAATTCGAGGTAAAGTCTTTTCATTTGGATTCGTTTCACTTGGCTTCGATTCTTATGCACCTTTGACATGCAAGTCGAACGGGTGGCGACTCCAAATGTTGCACGTTAAGTCGGCACAGTTTACACGTAACAACAAAAGTAGCAACAACTATAACAACAACAACAAATGCCTTTTTTTTCCAAGAAAAAAATTACGAAATTTTTGTCGTCTGACAAAAAGTGCAGCAAACGTTATAAATTAAATTTACAATTTTGGTGCTCATTAAATGTTGAGCAGATCGGCCACATAATGTTTGTTGTCGCAATTGTTTTTGTTTTTGTTGTTTTTGTTGTTGCAACTACTTTGACCAAAATTAGAACATCGCTTTGGGAAATCGCCAAAATGCTTTTAATTGTTGTCGATTTCGAGTTGGTTTTTTTTTTTCTTTTTTTGGCTTTGGTCGGTAAATTTTCTCGCGATTGTCACAAATTGAATAATGTCTCAATTGTAACAACAAAACAAACAACAGCGACAAAGTCAACATTGTTTGCAGTTGTTTGATCGGTTCACAGTTAGCCGCTTAAGTCGCTCTGTTAATTACGTGCTAAAAAAAAAAAAAATAAATAAAAATAATAGATTTATGTGTGTTTTTTTTCCTCTTTCTTTTATACTATAAGCTATTGTATAATAACATCCTGGCAGCTGGTCAGAGCTTAGTGCTAGAAAGTGAAAGGCAAACATGAAAACGCCCACTTGGCACTTGGATGTGGTCAACCTAATATAAATATATATCTAAACATATATAAAACTCGATTTTTATGTAATTGCAAGTATTTTTTATTTTTTTTAGACTAATTTGCCTGGTAGCCAAAACGAATGACTTGCGCTGCGGACGAACTTGCTGCGAAGCACAATTAGAGCAAGTAACAAACTTACTATTAACCAACTAAGCGAACCGGTAGCCATTTGGTGGGTCTGTCTGTCTGTCTGTCTGTCTGTCTGCCTGCCATCCAGCCAGTCAGTCCGCCATCCAGTCGGCCACTGGTTATCTGACAATCGCACCACTGACCAACATTTGCCACAAACAATAACCGGCTGGCAGCTCAATGCTCGATACGAATATGGGTCACTATATGTGTACAAAAACATACATTTGTCGTGCGCGTAGACATCGGATAATCTATGCAGCAAATGCAATTTTAATTGCCAATCATCGATGGGCAAAAAAAAAAAAACCCACCGCTTGTATAAGTAAGTGCGAGAAATGCTCAGCGTGCTGTAATTATGATTGAGTATCTTATTTATCTATATTATGGGGTATCCGTATTAAGCATATATTTAGATATAAATAACTAGTTGTGGTTCAAACTGTTGTGTCTTTAATTAATTATTAATTGATATTTTAGTTTGCAACAATCATAAACATATTAATTAAAACACTGAATAGAGTACATAAAATGGCAATTTTAAATTTTGCTTTCGTAGCTTTGTAATTCATAAATGATCATACTTTTTTTAGAATAAGCAAACGCTTGATTTAAATTTTTTATTTTTAATTTTCAAAGATACTTTCTATGATACTTTATATGAAAACTCATTAAATTCACCGATATTTTCGGTAAGTAAGAGAAAACAGAAATAGTATTGACAATTCTTGAACAATTCTCGGTAACCTTGCTTTTCAAATAGTGTATTTCCCAGTCGTTCACCTGAGCAAACACTAAAGTTCATATTATTAAAGCTAACAAGATTAGCAGAATGATAAGCATTTTATTCATTTTTAACTACCGAGTAGAAAAGCTTTATTGCCAAGTTTGCCCTAGAAATGTCTTCAATTATCTAAGAATCTCAAAATGCTGCACCTTCTCAATAAATACAACGCGCATGCGTAATAAACGTTTACAGGACACGCCCACAACTGTTTCGCCGCCCACATGATTTGTTAATAGACGCCAATCTTAACAAATGTTCAATAACTTAATTAAGCGCAGTTGGCGGTTGAATTTGCATGTAAATTGTAAAAAGAAAATAATAGTTTTTGCAGTCTTGTGTTGTATTGAAAAAAAATTGCCTTGAAAACAGGCAATTAAATAAATAAACGATAGCCAAATAGATTGCTAATAGACCACCAATTAACAAGTTGACTTTTAAGTATAGTTTGTTAAAGCGATGATCAAATAATTGGCGTTGATTAAACTACGCCAAAAGCTAATATTAATTGACATTAAAAAAAGAACTAGTGAAAACAAATACAAAGATATTCGAGTTAATGCTGTCTTTAAATACCAAACAACTGAGGACAGCCAAAAGGCATTGCTAATTGCATTGACTGCATGCACCAGTTTGGGGCTGTTTTTGTGGAAATTGCAGTTTTCACATGCTCGAGTTTAGATTTTTTTTTTTGTAGCCTGTTTGTCCAAAATTTGCATACGTAGCCAGCTTTATTTGTTTGTGTGTGTCTTTGCGGCGCCACAGTTCTCAGGCTCCATTGGACTGTGGGGCACTTGTTGGTTAGCGGCAATTAATGTTACTTGCGAACGGGCTGCATAAATCAGCCTAATTGCTATTTTTAAATTAAAATAATTTTTTTTACCATATTTTTTGTGGCCAAGAGCGACGCTTGTCGTGCAATTCAACTCGCTGACCCGACATTGTGAAATCGGACATCGTCTTATATGTTTAATTTGCATGTAATATATGCAAATAGTTTTGTGGTCGCAGGCATGTTGTCCAAGTCTTACTTTTATTATATTTCCATTTTATTTTTAATACTGGCATTGGGATTTAGCAATTTACAAATGTTTGATTTAAGCTGCGCGCCAACTCTATCATGGTTAGTGCATTTTCGCACACTGCCACCCCAGCTGTTTGTGTGTTTATAAGCTATCGATAGGGAAATGCTTGTGTGTTTATAAACTATCGATAAGTAAATATCTTCTTCTTTATTGAATCAGGCTCATAAACCAAATATTGTAAACAATAACTGAACATGTCGAAGAGGAAAAGCGAAGATATAATGAATGAAATCGCACGCAAAAAAACTAACCGCAAAGACGATGTAGTTGCAATGGAAACGGATATGCAAACAACAAAAACGAATGCAAAGCATGATGTGCAATATGATGCCGACAGTGAATCTGGCTCCGAAGATGTTGCACTAAAGAAGGAACCAGTGTCGATTTCTGACGACGACATCTCTACAGTAATTGCACCAATAAATCGCTCGAAAACCGAACCGAAAAACAGGCAAAATTTGAAATGGAATGTGCGTGTAATAATCTCGAATTTGTACATGCAAAGCGAGCATCGCTTGCCAGCTGCACGGGTGCCCAGATGCCTGCACAATACGAGCCAATGCGTCAGCAAACATCGGTGTGCCATGCTCCCAGATGCCCCCACCATTAGCGCTGCCCAGGACCTGCGTAACAAACTGTACAACCAAAATTACGATACATTTCTAGATATGCTTGAAATAATGGCCATCCAATCGGTATTTCCCGATGAGGCAGTTTTCGATCGACTTTTCGATATGATTATGGTGAGTGTGCTAAATAAATAACAATTATTTAATACTAATATGCCTTTTTAGGTCCTTACGGCCAAATGCTTGACGATGGACGAATTAGCTGACAGATACATAAATGTGATACGCACCTTTTATCTATTAGTGGACGCATTTCCACCCTGCTGGACAGCATTGCGTCCATACTACATAAATTTTCTGGGCGTCAACAATGCTACCGAAGAGAAGCCTCAAAAGCTGCAGTTACTCCTCGATTTGATGGAGGATTGCTTGGCCAAGTGCAGTGACACTGAGCTGCGTGAGCACACTAAGTTCAGCGAAGAGTATTCATTCGATTATGCCGAGGAGGAGAAGATGAACGAGGAGGAAGTGTTTCTGCGTCATGTGCAGGACTACGACTGGCACAGCGGCAAACCGTGGGTGAATGATTTTAAGAAGATGTCACCAGCAGTGCGACTAGCACGTGTTTGCAATGCTCTCGACATGATTTGCTGGGTGCTGGAGCGTGAGTTTCTCGCCTGGCTGGATCACAATCGTCTGCAGCAAGCAGAGCCCGAGATATTCCAGGAGGAAACGAAGCCCTTTGTGCTCATCGTTTTCGGCATAACGCCCAAAACGCGTCTCACGAACATAACGCGACAGCTGATGCGTCTTTATAGCCGTGCAGCATCCAAATCAATGTATCCAATTCGTCTACGCATATTGGAGGTAGAGAATAGAATACTCTTATTCTATTTAAGTCTTTTAATAATGTCAATCATTTTAGCGCTTTATTTCGCTTATCATGGAGGCTAGCAACACCGCTGAGCTGCAGTACGTCGATGGTTTTGTGATTTATCCTAGTTTGGGTGAGCAAACACGTCGTCTCATTGGAGAGTTCTTTAAGATATTTAAAACGGAAAATCCCACTGACGTTAACACCTACATCAAGACCATTCCACAGTTGAGTCAGCCTTATGTGCGTTTTGAGTTTGCCGATCAGTTTCTGCAGCTATTCTACTGCTCCAATTCTCAGTTTAGCCCTGAAAAGGTGTGCGACGAGCAGAAGGCAAAGCGTTGGCTCAAATATAAGCCTCGCAGTGAAATCGATCAGGCTGACAATGAGCAGTTGTCGCGTGAGGATTACCTCAAGATTATGCTCAGGGCCCTACAGGATTATTGCCAATGGTTGAACCTGCAAGCATGTTGGGCTTTCATTAAAACCAAAACGCCCGTTCAGCAGCTACAGACTAGAACAAACAGTCCGCTAGCCACGCCCGTGGGCGTGGTCACCGGCGATGTGGGTAAAATATTTATGCTCGATGAGATGCAAAAAGAGGCGCCCAACTGGAAGAATCTGATGAACGTAAAAGTGAGTCTGGCCAGGCCCAAAGTGAATCTGCCCGTGGCCCGGATAAATGTTAGCAAAATGGCTGAGTGTTATGGGACCGATCTTCGCCAGCTCCGCTATCTGCGTCGCCTCTTACTTGCAGCTATGCGCTTCGAAGATGTTCAGGATTGGCTGGAGTATCTAAATGAATTCCTGGGCGAAGATGAGCCACCATCTGTAAAGTAAAGAAGAGTAAAAGAAAAACTTGTTTATGTCAAAGCCAAGCTTATTTCTTATTCTATAGTTGACATTAAGTTAAGTTAAATTTATATGAAGTAATAAAGTGAATTTGTTTTGAGGAATGCTTTTGTATTTATTTTATAGAAAATCATTTTAAACCGAAATGCCTAAAAAAAATTAGCCAAAATGTTCCGTTAGAAGCTCGATAATTGTAACGCAACGCAAAGTGACGTAAGCGCAATGTGAGCAACGTAAGCGCAAATGCGAACCACCTCCATCGCTTAACAGTGGAAACTCCACCACTTAACAGCGACAACGTTCACATTACTGCAGGATAAAATCCTGTCTACTTTTAGTTAATTTTAGCAGCACAACCCCGTCGCAAGCAGCAGCAGGAGCAGCCAACTGCTAACGTCGCGACAAAACACGCATTCTCTTCAAGTGTCCATTGATATAAACTACTAACAAGTGCAAAAAAATATATATATATATTTTACGTGCGAAACAACAACATAGCCACAATAACAACACAACAAACAAAATGTGTCGTGCAATATAGTGTATAGGAAGGAGTAGCAACAACAACAAACAACAACGTTGTGAGCACAGTGGTTAAGAAAACGGAAAATAAGAAAGTATAAAGAAAGCAATAAACATAAGCAAGAAAGCCAAAATGTCGACAACTGTGGAACAGGTGAGAGAAATGGCAAGAAAAGGAGCGGCAAACTAAAATTTATATAAGCTTATCAGTAATTAAGGCAATCTTACGGTATTTTTAACGGAGCGTAATGCCGACAACTGCGTAACATACAGTATCAGTGTCTGTCTGTCCTTGTATGTGAATGTATGTGTTTATGTGTGTATGTCTGTGCGTCTCTCTGTCTGCCATTATGTGCGTAGATGTAGCCATCTAGCTCGCTCTCAATGCGTATGTATATATATATATGTGTGTGTGTGTGTATTGGCATGTGCTGAATGTTTTGCATTGCCATGCCAACGGCGACGCTTGCCACTTCCTTTTCCTCTGCTGCTGCTTCTACTATAGCCTTCGATTTGACAGTAAAATTCGATTAATTTCTAATCTGTACATCAGCATGACAAGTGCCAAACGCAGACCCAGACACAGACTCAGACAGCGACAAATATAAATAGCTGCCATTTTGTCAGCGAATTGAATTTCACTTACTCACACAAACATACATAGGCACACACAAACACATAACGCACACACACACACACACTCAGTGCTGACGCGACATTGCATGCAAATTTTATTTGCATATCCCTTAAATTCAAACTCTGTCTGTGATTTGTCATTTTGTTGCAATAGCAACACCACCCCCCACATCTGATGCCACAAACTTGTTAGCAAATTTCAAGTGCTGTGATTTAAGCTGCAAGCGACAAACTGTCCGGGAAATGCATACGCGCAAAACACAAGTTTTCACTTTGTTTCTAATTGTAACTTAATTTTATGCAAATTATGGCTACGTAGGATATGCGGCATATCTAAAGTCTTTCGTATTCTGTCGCTCTGCTTCTTCAGAGTAGTCATCGTCAAAGTCACAAAAACTTTTTGTTGCATATTTCATGGCACGCGTGTAGCGCGAGTCATTACGTTTTATAGACTTTATAAGAAGTTTGTCTGATGCAGTTTGGACAAAAGTTTTTGCAGCGCTGCGTTGCCAGGTAACTGCTCGCTGTACACATATATATATATATATACATATTTCCATATATGTATGAATACAAGTGAAAAGATAAGATAAAATGTGCAAAGAATACAGAGTAAAGCAAGAAAATATGTAACAAACCAACTGATTTTTGTTTGCTTGTCAGATTAAAGTTAAGCTTAAAGAAAACATTTTCGAGCGTTTATGGCAACGCTCTTATGCATTTAATGTCTTTTTCTTATGTAAAGTTGAAATCGTTAAAGTTAACTGAAATTTGCTGTTTGTTTTTTTTAATGAGCTCAAAATTTTGCGTATGTCTTTAAATTGATTTTTGTTACATACTCTGAATGGGTTTGCAAAATGGTAAAATAGTGCTGAGTTTAAGCTTAACAAAATTTATGAGCATAATTAAACGAGAATTAGTTTCTTCTCACAGTTAAGCATAAATATCAAAATTGAGTGTGCATGCCCCAAAGAGTATGCTTTGATTTTTTATATAATTTTTTTTTAAAGATACTTTATTCAATTAAAACACATTATCGCATTTAATTTCATTCATAATTATATCATACATTTCTTTCTTTAATAAGCCATTTTAATTCATTAACGTTTTTTATTTGAATGCATAAAAAAGTAAGATTTGCAATGAATAATTTAGTATGTATGATGTGTGAATATATAACACCCCGATTTGTAACGGAGCATAGGCTAACTAGCGATACTCATAAAGCCGCACACACTAGCACACTCATAAAAACACACACAATCGCATACATTTGTATAGTTGGCGCAGTTACGTGAGAAGCTTCCTGCTTTTTGTGCACCATTTTGCCTCAGCATATATTACAACTTCAGAGGTTACCTATGCTACAAACACACTTACACAGACTTACACACACACACACACACATATGGTTTGGGTACATAGTTTCTTGCCTCGGGATTTGGGGTCGCTGTTTGCTGCCTCCTGGCTATCTGCCTGGCTTCCTGCGTGGCTGCTGCTGCTGCTGCCAGCGTCGTCGCCGGTTGCTGCTTACATAATGTTAATGATGTTGCCTGCCACCCGGTGCCGGGGCTCATTTCATGCTGTTTCGCAAAATAACAAAAGTCAAACAAGTTGCAGCGTGGAAAAATTAAACAACAAAAACAATCAGCAGCAGCAACAGCGACAGCGACACGTGTGTTGTCGCGGGGTAAGGGGCAATGGCGTTGACCTCCATGTTGTACAATGGACGCACTGCATCCTGGTCTAAATTGTTTTGCCATCCTCAGTCTCTTGTTGTTGTTGTTGTTGTAGTTGTTCTGTTCTGTTTGTTGTCCATGTGCATATGCATATTATTTCAATTTGGCGGCATAATAAAGTGCTTCCGTTGCGACTAACATGGCGTGTGCGTATTTGTGCAACGAGTCAGCCAACTGAAGCAGTTGCATCCCCAAGGATAATGCCTTTCTACTCAGCTTCGTTATGCTTATTTACTCAGATGCACACGACCAAATTAGGGGAGATGGAGGGCTGTGCAAACGTTGCCCCTTGACAATGCCACACTCACAGCCGCAAGGTTCATGGCCCTCACTGTTCCACTTCTTTGACTTTTTCTATTTGTTGTTTTTTTTTATTTATTTGGTTTCGTCCTGCACTGGCACCCAAATGACATCTCCCTTTTATGTCATTCAAATAGAGCTGGCTGTGACCATCGACGGCGCCTGGCTGCCCTGTCCAAGGTCAAATTTAACTGTTTTGATTTAATTTATTGTTGCACACATTTGAAGCCCTCATAAAAGTCCAAGTTCATATATATATATATAAATATATATATATATATAAAAATATATATGCTGATATGTACACCTGCTCCTGCTGCTGCTATTCTTTTCCCCCGCCTTCTTGCTTGTGCGGCTAGCAATGCCAATATTTTGTTTGTCTGCCTCTGTTTATCTGTTTCTTTGTCTCTCTGTCACTGTGTGTGTCTGTGTGTGTGTATTTTGATTGCTTTTGCCCACACCTAAGCTTAGGACAGAGCTCACTCCCCTCCCCCACACACAGATATACAGTTGCCGCCACGAGGTGACTCAATGTCTTGCTCATTTCCTTCGAATGGACGAAACTATTTTCAACACAGCTTTCTACACACACATATATATATATATATATATGAGGGGGCGCAGAGAATTTGGTGAGATTCTTTGTGGGTTTTGTTTTTATGTGGGAGCTGGCATAATGTATATGTATACATATACATCTACATACATATTCACGTTGTTGGAAAGGAGCACTGATTCCAAATGATTTTCGTTTGCCACTTTGTGAAAGAGCTTTATACCAAAAAGGATTGGAAATTGTTCTCACACTGGTTTTTTTTGTATTCTCAACTTTAAAAGCTTTCCAAATCGATTTCAAATTGATTTTATTTAGTGCAAAAACTGTTTTCTTTTTTTTAGAAATTCAGTTATTGTGTTGTTGATTCACAGTGCTCTAAGCTAAAGTTTTTTTTTATTTATGATAGACCATAAAAGACGATTTATTTATGCGTACACATTTTTATTAGTGTTCTGTGTCAAAGAAATGACAAACAAAAGCCATTCTTCAAAAGCTCTGCCTAACTAACTGTAGTTTTCAATTAAAAGTTTGTTGTTTTTGGTTTTTTTGCTTTTATTTTATTGCCATTTTTATTCCACTGTAAGCACTTTGCACTTTGTACTCATTAACTGTTATCTTTGTTTCATCATTTTTGTCTGCCTTTGATACCGTACATATTTATTATACTCTTTGTTGGTTTGTTTGGCTATGGCAGAAAAAATGACTCAAAAAGGATGGAAAATGTACTTTTCGAAATTAAACAACAGCTCGTTGAATCTGAATTGAATATTCATAAAGTTAAATTTATTTGTTGTATATCGATGTGTGCGTACATTGAACTTCACATCAGCAAGGGTAATAAAAAATAGGCTTTTCAAATAAGGCTTTTATTTTGTTGCCTTGTCTTAAACATACTTTTTTTCTGTTTTTTTTTTTTTGCTCATCTTACCGAAATGAGAATCATATGGCGCGTGTGTTCTCGCATATACACCACATGTGTGTGTGCGTGTTTTTGTGTGTTGTTCGTGTGTGTGTTGTTTCTTTTCTCATTTTCTTGATTTTATTACTTTTACTTTTTACGATTTATTTGCCGAAATTGCTTATTTCCCTTTTCACAAAAAGCTAAAAGGAAATTGGCGTATTGTTATTGTTTGGAGGTGGTTGTTGCTGTTGTCGTGGCTGCCACTGTTTCTACTTTTGGTTGCTTTCGCTACAATTGCATTGTCTCCCGCAGCCTCGCCAAACGCAATTTTGTGGCAAATTCAATCAGCGTTTTTGTTAATCGATTCTGCATAGCTCCGCTTCGCTTCACTCCTCCTCTTTGTTGCCATATCAATTTGATCAGCTTTCTCACTGTTTTACTTTGCTCTTTCGGCACACACAGTCACACATACGTGCACAATATTTCATTAATCATACGCCATGTTGCACCCACATAGCACTCGCGCTGTTGCAGTCGCAGTCGCCGTCGCCGTCTCCGTCTCTGCCATCTGCAATCACTGACTTGCCACTGACATTGCACACGGATTTTCCAAGCTTCTGCACACGTTGCCATACTCGTTGAAATAATGTCTGGGAAAATGCGAACAGATAGCAAAATATATATATATAAAATATATATATATATAAATTTATATACATTAAGGGATTTTCCGAAACCTGTACATATGCGCATATGTCAAATATAAATCGGAATTATCACACATATTCTGTATCCGCCTTTTCCACTTACTTCCGCTCAATAAAATATCAATTATATATATATATATATTTTTTTTAATAATAGTCAAATAATAATATTTTAAATTAAATATAAAGTGGAAAAAGGCCAATTTCTAAATTAAGTTTTGAATTATACAATCAGAATAATTTAAATATTTGCTTTGCATTTGATGCAAATGTTTATTTAAGTATATAATCTATCTCTCTCTCTCTCTCACTCCGTCAATTTAGTAAATTGCAAATAATGTTGACTAAAAAATAGGAAGAAAAATACATTTGCTGCCTAAACAGGTTATCTAAATTGCAAATTTTGAGGCCTGCGTAATTGAAAAACATAAACCAACAGCATCAGCGGCTGCCGGCAGCGGGCAACCTACCTACACGCCTGCCACGCCCCCCCCCCCCCCACTCGCCACTTATCCATCATTGCATGCCCAACGACCATGCCCCCCATCCCTAACCTAACCTATTCATCTCATCTTTCATCTCGCTTTCGACTACCGTTCGCCATTTTAGTTATGCAGCATGGCTAGCAAATTAAATGAAAATACCGCTAAAAATAGCTAGCAAATGTGTCGTTCTGTCTTGCTCTCTCTCTCACTCTCTGTCTCTTTCTATATCTCTCTCCTTATCTCTCTCTCTGTCTCTGTCCATCCTTGTGTGTAATGCAATTACAGTAGCGCCATGCCAAAATGCCTCAATTTACTGAAAAATGGCTGTCATCGATTTCCGCTTAAATCTATATATATATATATATTTATAGATATGTTTTTCAATAATTTTGGTGCGTGTGTTGACGAAATCATTCCGAATGCGGTTGAATTTTTGGGCATTCACTTTATTATTTTAGCTCAGCTTCTTTATGTATTTGACTTCTTTTTTTTTTGTAATACGTTCGAATTGCCATCAAAATATGCATTATTGTTTATGTGTTTGTGTGTGTGTATGTCTGTGTGAGTCAGTGTGTGTGTGTGTGTGCGGATTCCCTGCTGACACAGAACAACATCAACATGCAAACAGAAACAACATTGTTAACTGCCACATGAAGTTCAATATTTGCTGGCGCTAAACCGTCAATGTATTAACATAATGTGTCAGCACAAAAAGCACAGAACGTGAACTAGCACATACATATTAACGCATATATATATATATACAAATGATGTATGCCTATATGTATGTGAATATATAGACATGCTTTTGACATATTTGTATTTGAGTCGAGGTCGCAATGTACACTGGAATTAGGCTGATGTGTTTATGGAATTCTACTATGCCTGACATAATAATGGATGAATAAAGTCATTCAATTATTTTATTATCTTTCAAAATATGATATTGCATTACTATCATAATTTATTCATATATATTGACTACGATATTCTTTCATTTGAGTGATAGTAGTATTTTGGTAGATGTTTAACCACTGTGCATTACCAGCTTCGAGTTGTAAATGCGGCGCTAAACTTCCTGTCGCTAAAAATAAAAAAAAGTGATGAAAAATATGACAACAAATGTTAGGCGACGATCCAAAGGCAGCCATTTTTCCAGTCGAAAGATCCGAATTGGCAACACAGCAGCGACTCCAACTTCCTTTCGTGTCGCAGCCTCACTCGACTCGAGCTGCCCTTGCACCTCGTCCCTCAGTTGTCAGCTGTCAGTTCGGTGCACATCGCACTTCCGCCGCTTAAGCAACGTTCAAGGCAGACAGAGACAGAGATAGCGGCATGCCACGTATGTCTGTGCCTAAGCATTCGCATAAGCATTCCGTTGCCATCGTTGTGGCACATTTCATATCCATTCAGCACTGCTGACAGACAGACATAAATACACATTGGCACTGACGGCAGCGTTCCCGTCGTCATTTGTGTTAAATGTCAGCGTTGGCGATGGCACTGACAGAGTCAAAGAGGCAGTGACAGAGGCAGGGGCAGAGGCAGTGGCAGAGGCAGAGGCAGAGCCATAGGTCCCTTGGCTGGGGTCACAGCGATTGACCTTCCATTCATCGGAGCAACTGGCGCATATTGTTTACCAAGGCTCAAAAAACTCTATTGATGTTTACAACATTCATTTATTGATTACGGCGCAAAAGTTTTGGGTTACTTAAACAACATGAGTTTTGGGTATTTTTCCCCCCTTCCGGGGTTGCTTGCTCTACTGTAATTATCCACTCAAATGAGGCTGAAAAAGCAGTTGAAGCACGAACTGTAACTCGCACAGTTCCTTTTATCTGGTCTGGCCTGTAGTAGCTGTAGTTAATGATGAGTAGACAGGAGTTTTCCATATGGCGACTTCCGTTTCACTTTTAAGCCTTTTCGCATGCCACCCAAAAATACATAACAAAAAATAAAAGGCAAATAACTGTAAATAAGCAGACTGTCGTGGAATGTGACGACGAGGACGAGGACGACGACAGCATCTTTTGCCTGGCACTCGTTCGTCCTGGCGTTGAGGCAAAATTTGTTTGGATGCTTTTGCCTTAACATTTTCGCGCCGCACAAAAGGCAACAAATGAATGACGAAAAATATTTTGTAATGAAAGGACTTGAGAAATATAATAAATAATGACAAGTCCCCAAGCAAAGTGAAATGCAACCATGAGTAAGGCATTGCCCATGCCACATTCCTAAAGCATCCCTCTGCCTAACCACCTGCCACCCATTTGCCCCTCATTTGCCCCTCTTATTACAGACCCACTTTCATTTCCTTGCTGTGTGCTGAGTTGCGCTTAAAGCACAATGACAATTAGAAAATCTTTGGCACTGTACAAAAGGGTTTCCATCTTCTGTTTTCCCAGTGCTCATTTGGAAGTTTGGCTTCTTTTTTTTTTTTTGTTCTTGCCATTTGGCGTGAAAACGAAACAAGAAGAATATCAAAACAGAAAACTCTTTTCAACAGCATTTGAGCGTGGAAAAGATCCATGGAAGGATTTTACTTTTAATTTTCATTCACTTTTGCAAATCACAATGATTATCAAATTGATGGGGAATCTGTGCAAAGTCGACTTGTTCATTTACTAATTGTTGTGGAAACAGCTGGCTGTGTATACACACATCAGCATTATATTCTCCAACAAAACTTCAAAAGTTAACAAAAGCAAATCTAACTTAAAAATATACAGCAAATTATTTATAATATTTAATCCTGAATTGTGAAAGCTAAGCTGATTTTGCTTAAAGGCATGAGTTTAACAAGTAAAAGTTGGGCATCTAAAATAATATCTACAAATGAAAATAGATTTGAATAAAAATTAATTTGAATACAATTAACTTGTATGCAGCAGACAAAGAGCACTTTTGTTTCTATGAAACAATCTCAAAACACTTACTAAATAATTCAAAACAAACACAAAAAAAAACACTCTAAAAACGGATAGAAAAGAAAAACATGCTGACGGCATAAAGAGCAAATAAAAAAACACTACATAAAATGTATAAAACATTCAAATGATTTTATGATGAAAGCCAAACAAAAAACCCAATTTAAATTGCAATAAAACACATAAATAAAGAGCAGCAAAACCTCAAGCGTTATTTTGCTCGTTTGCTACAAAGTTTCATAAAACATTTGGACATGTTGAACATTCGAAACCGCCCCAAAGTTGAGTTTTGAGAAACATTTTAGTGCAGTATTAAAAATTATTCTTTGAAATGGCATCATTTGTGACAAAGTGAGAACCATTTTTATAATTACTTTTGTGTTCAGTTTTCATGTAGAGGTCAAGCCATAATTAAAATGGCCTGGCTTTTGAAAATCTCAGCATTTTTGTCGTTGCTGAAGACAGAATTAAATGCAGTTTTATTTCAAACATAGAAATTTCGACAATTTTATGCCTGCGGAAAGGTACGTTTCGGGGCATATAATTACATGGGAATTTTTAAGTGGGAATTGACTATCTAAATTGAAATTGAGCATGCCAAAGCAGGACCAACAAGGAATGCCTTTTGAAAATCGATTAAGTCTTGTCGAAGTTATTTCTGTGGAAATTGTTGCAAAATGTCTCCCAATAATGATTACATTGTATGTTTGCAACTTCAAATTGCGGGGTTAGTTTTAATTGATGAAGTTTGGCTTGGGGCTGGTGGTGAAATTAATTAATGGCATCGACGAGGGCTGGCAATATGCCAACCCAAAATGCGACACCCATCGAAAACTATAAATTAAATTTTGCAATGCGTTTGCAAAAATACGCAAGTAAACATATATATATATATATATAGTCGTATGTGCTAGAGACAAGGGAAATTCTTGGTATTATTGTGGAGCATTTGGAAACGCTGGCGCTGCACAAGACATGCTGCAAAAGGAAGCACAGTAAGGAGACCGAATGGCCAAGTCAGCGAAGCCAAGTAACTTTTGCACAGCCTGAAAATCCTTTTTTAATTAAATTTTCTGTACATTTTGCAGTTTTTAGGTTTGAGGAGACAGCAAAGCTCATCGCCTCATATATGTCAAGCGAGTCCTTTTACCCCAATCCCACTCTCAGACACATTCTCTAGTCTCTCTATTACACTCTCTCTCTCTCTCTTTCTCTGCGTATTTCTCCCGCTGAGACTTCTCAGAGTTTGGCTCGTTGTCTGTGACTGTAACCGAAGACAAAGTTTTAGCCTGACAACGCTCTGCGTTCTGGTTGCTTTCCCCGTTGTTGTTTTCTGTCAACTAAATCCAATTACTTGCTCACATGCAACACACACACACACATACAGCAGTCTAACTGTACAGTTTTCACTTTGATTTTGAGTCAACCGTCTCCTGCGGTTACCCTCCCCTCTCTGATCATAGTCATGCCAAAGATAATAATGCAATTGATAAGAGAAGAGAGAGAGAGAAGAGTTTCAAAAGTTAGGAATTTGCACTTGAACTCAATGTCAAAAACAATTCAGTGAAATAAAGAAAAACTGTTTTTTCTCCAAGTGTAAACTCACATTTAGCTTAATTTACAAAAACATAAACACTAAAGTAGAAATATTCCGTTTCATCACTCTGCGCTGTTGATCGAGAGATTTGAGAGATCATCTGTTATCTCAAACCACGCTCTTTACTGTTGCTCCAGCTTATCAGCTCATTTGCTGGTCAAATTGGGGGTCACCAGCTAAGCCCATGCGCCGAGAGAATTACTTACTCACCCGCAATAGCTCATTAACTATGCGAATACCCTGTAGCAGGCACTCAATGGGTTAGTTTAGATGTGTGTAAAGGCATAAATAATTAATTGTTTTTCTACACATTATTAATTATTAAAAAAATTTAAATTATATCTTTTGTGCCCCCTTCTGAGCATATAGCGGCTCCATCAACACCAGTTCCTGAACGAATGCCAGAATCTTTGATGGGTTGAGGGCTACTATGTCATTGACACTCATTAAATGCATCCCTAGGATGCTGCATCTTTTCCTGGATAAGGCAATACATTATGTTAGGATGTGAGTTGAGGACTGCTCCTCACCTTCACAAAACCTGATTGTTACTATAAATAGTCAGTTTAGATAAGTGACTTTTTAGTCTACATTATTAATTGTAATAAAACTAAAATATTTTACTTCGCCTGCTGCAGCATATCTTCCAGTCGCGTCTTTAACAATCTGAACAACTTTGTGCGTTATCTGTGGCCATAGAACCAGATGCTGCTCTTGGTAAATTTTGAAAAAATTAAGCACTGGCAAAGCACGCTTATCTGAGCAAACTGCCGCTGCTAACCCTCTCTCTCTCTCTCTCTCTCTCTCTCTCTCTCTATCTTGTCTATATGCAGCATTTATGAGCATGACGTGCATTTTTATAATGTGCACAAACAGAGGGACGCACCAGTGCCAAAGCTTTTTTAATTTTATATATAAAAAAAAGAAGCGCTTGTAATAAGTCCAGTGGCATACACAGAATGCTGTCTCCCTCTCTCTCTATCGGTCTTTCTCTCTCTCTTTCTCTCTCTCTGAGTTGCTCTGCCCTGCGTTTAGTAGCATTTTTGCCGTCGAGTCTGTGTGACACTTGCGTCCGGTATGCGCTGACTTTGTTGGCGGAAGCAAAATTAATTACAAAATGCACATAATTCCATTTATTGTTGATTATTTTGTATTTAATGCTGACAACAATTCAATTGCAGACGGCCACCGAAGCGCTCACAGCGGGCGCCCTGACAGCAACAGCAGCAGCAACAGCAACAACGACAGCGACAACAGCAACAGTTACAGCCGTAACAGCTGCAGCAGCATCAGCATCAGCAGTGACAGCAACAGCAACAGCAACAGCAACAGCAGCAGCAACCGCAGCAACATCAACGACCAACACAGAAATCGAACAGTTGCAGCAGGCGCTGCTGGACAAACAAACACAACTGTACGCATTGGAGACAGCCTGTCTGCGCGAATCGGAGCGCCAATTGGAGCTGGAGGACAGTGTGATTGCGTGGCAGGATAAGTACGATAGATTGTACGAATCGCACAAGCGTGTCCAAAAAGTCAATCAGACCCTCGAGGATAAGATGCTGAAGCTCGTTGATCGCAACACAAACGAGCGGGCTCAGCTCACCAGCGATGTGGCAACGCTCAGCGTTCGTTTGGCCCAGGCCAATTTCAACATTGCCAAGCTGCAAAGGGAAATTGTAAGTACAGTTATTCAACTATATGTATAAAAAGTTAAAGAACAATTTGAAGCACTCATAAAGATTTCATTTTCTATCCATTACTAAAATTGCTTTACAAAAATAATTCAATGTGCAATGAGTTTAAACTTGACAAGTTCATTAAGTATTGATAGTTTTTATATAAATTATTTCTAATTTAATTGATTGATTATGGAGTAATCAAAAGGTTTAAAAACTACGTTTTACATATATAAGTCGATTAGATTAAATTACAAAATTAACTGAATGAATTAGTTGATAACTGAATGAATTAGTTGATAACCTCAAACTATATTTTCATATTAATAAATATTAGCTACATTTACAATTAAACAAAAAAAATTTGAACTAATAGCTAGAAAATGTCTGTGAAAACAACCGACCGACTTACATATTCAGTGGAAAGCTTTTCCAATTAGTTTTTATCCCCCTTTTACACATGTTGCAAGTAGAAAATAATTATTTGTGTAGCACTATTCGAAAGGATGCATTTCTCATTCTTTGTCAATTAGTGCAGTGTACAAAAAGCTTGCAGCGAACAATGAATAAAATTGTAATACACTTTTCAACAGGATGCACGGGTAAAAGAATCAAGTTTGGTTTGCGTTCAGCGTTCCCGTAAGAAGAGTCAGCTAATTGGCAGCCAACTTTTTTGGGGGTGGTTGGGGGGCAGCATCGTTTGTGGTAGCTGGCTGGCTGGCTGACTGGCAACTTTAAGCTGCTGAAAGTCGCTTAGTAGAGCTAAACAAATGCAAGGCGCCAAAGCGTTAAAAACTAGAAACTTTTCCAATTCACTTTGTTTTCTGCATTATTATTTTTTTTTGTATTTGTTTTTTTCGTATAAATTTTTTTTGAAAAATATCTACGCGAAAAGTTTTCAATTAAGGCGAACAGTAAAATGCCATCGGGCCGAAATGCACTTTAGCTCTCAAGGGGAAATGAATGAGGTGACGGGTTGGGGGGTGACTTTAGGAAGCCCTTTAACGCACTTTGCTGTGTTGCCAACAATTAGTGTCCCAAGGGAATCGAGAAAGTTAAGGTAATGGTTAATGTTGCAAACAAAGTTGGAGACACACAAATCGCATCAGAGAAAAAACAAAAAAAAAAAAAACGAAACGCTTGCAGTTGATTTAATTAACCTCGGCTATTGTCCCTTTGGCCAAAAGTGTTGGCAAAAAGTAATCCTTAAAGCGAGCACTTTGCACCTTCAACAGTTAACAGTTTCTGTGCAGCTTTTGCATTGCTTATTTTAAGCTGTAACCTGAATAAACAATGGGCATACTCGATGTTTGCATCACGTTTGTGGCATCTCCATCAGCTTATCATATTTAATAATGTCACATCTGCAAGACGATGAGTTGTCAGCTGTTATCATACTTACAGGGCTCACCATAATAGCCCCCCCCCCCCCCCCAGCATAGTATTATTGCCATTTGACTTTCAGCCAAATCGATGGCTACAGCTTGCAGCCAGCTTAAATGACGAGCAGTTATTTCGTTTCTTGGCAAAGCGTATATGGATTTTCGCTGATTGCAGTTTATGGTTTACTGTTGCTTTTTGGTGTTGTTTTGTTTTGTTTTCTTTTCTTTTTCTTTTTTTGTTTGTTTTCCTTTTATTGTTGTTTTTGTCGTCTGTCCCGCTGTTTTGGTGAGTTTTTGTAAGGGGGCTGCTCCTGGCCACAATGTCAATAACCTTTTGTCGCTTACACGCTTTCCATCCGCCCACTTGGCCGAATGGAAAATCAGCACTTGGTCATGGACTGTCGCTGCGTCACGTGCCATAGCCAGTTCTCTCTATCTCTCTCTCTCTCTCTCTCTCTTTGTCTGTCTCTCTGTTAGCTATCTCTTTTTGGCTCTCTGTGTATCCTGCTTACGCTATCTGCATCCTGTATACCTTTGGCATGCCTTGGCCATGGTTCGTTAATCTGGCGCTGGCTTTTTGCATGATAGCTTGGCATTTCCGTTGCAAAACACTTAGCCGTATGGCGTACTCCGTAAACGGTAGTCCGTCGTACATCGTACGTCGCACGTAGTTTGTGGGTCTCTGTCCTGTAATCGCTTGCCATCCTTGACTGTTGTTGTCTGTTGGCTGTTATTGTTTACTGCCAACGTTGTATGCTAAAGCGATTGCGTCCCCAATTGCTTGACGGTGTTATACCCTGGATTTAAGTGTGTTGAGTGTTGTTTTGTTATTTAAAATGTTTGAGGAATACTAATGTCCTATGACTTATATATTCATTGATTATAATAGACTATGTATTATGGCATATTTGTTAAATCAATAATATAATTCTTGTAAGTGGAAGTATAAGTAAAATTCATTTTTATTTTTGTGTCTTAAATTATTTATTATAAATGATAATAGCTTGCACAGCAATTGAGTTTATCTTCTAAAAGTCTAAGCCTAATGGAAAACTGGCCAAATCTAAGTCAAAAAATTATATACTCTAAGTTTTGCCTACTACCAAAACAGAGTACAATCCTCTTTCGCTCTTTAGAGCTACTGGGTATGGGGTTTCACTGGCTTTTATGCCACATCCTCTCACTTGCTCGTTCGAATATTTGAAACGTTCATGCTACGCCACAGTTTGATGCAGCAACCGTATCCAGGGCGTCATCCATTGAAATTCCCACTTGCATTAAATGCCGAGTAATTGTAAATATGATGCGGCACTCACCGGTGCCCCGAGCGCTGCTGCAATTGGAGCAGATAAAATGCAAAGCAGAGCGGAGCAATCGCTGAGGTGTTGTGTTTTTTTGTTTTTTTTTTTGTTTATTTTTTTCATTTTTCCTATCCCGAAAGAGTGTAATTAATGTTTCGTAGTTGGTGGCAGGTGCTTTGGAGTAGTCGCGCTGTTCACTTCTCAAAACTCAAGACATTTTTTGGCCCATTGTCAGCTCTATTTCAATGAGTTTTTGCCGAGAACTTTGGGGAACCCCTTGTGCAACGGTGCGTATAACTGATTGCATACTAGAACTGCTCCTGTTCTCCACAAAACTCAAGACTAATGCCCAAGTTTGCTCGAGGATTAGGGCACTGTTCCTTGCTTCTGGCTGCTGCTGGTTGGGTTGGGCCTGTGTGCTTAATTTCTTAAAAGTTATTTACATGTTTGCCTGATGTGGTTTTGCAACTAAGCCTCGTTCGCTTGTGGGCTTTTTGGGTGTGGCAGCGTCTCCACCGCCTTCTTGTTGACTGATGGTTTCAGCGTCCTGACAGGATGTTGGCCGGGGATTTGAGAGCAGACTGGCAAAATGCTATTTTAGACAAACCTTTTGGCATCGAATTAGCTGCATCTAAGAATAGTCAAACAATGGAATGAATTGTTTTTGTAAAAAAAAAAACGATTTTCTTGCTGTAGCTCAAAATTTGAAAAGATGAATTTATTATTTCAGAATACTTTCTTTATTAACTGCTTTCAACTTTGTTGCATATAATGCAAAATATTTTCCTGAACTATAAACTTCTGTTTGGAATACACTGCCCAGAAAGTTGAGAAAGCCTCTGAACTATGCGCTATCATAAAAATCTGAACAATGTCGACGCTTTTGCGAGCATTCGAAACCGAAGCTCCAATTAAACCAAAACAAACAAATGTTGAACCTAATCCCACTGAACGCGCCTTGTTTTTAATTTCCTTGCACAAACATTGAAATTGTTCCGGTTGCATGTCAAATGAACTAAAGCAACAACAGACTTGGAAAATATGTGACCGAAATGCACGCAAAAAAAAAAACAAAAAACAAAACAACAAAAAAAGTAGAGAACAAAACTCAAACCTACGAAAGTGGAAATATTCGAGGGGCAGAGAGAAACAAAAAAAAAAATTCTTTTATATTACAGCAATAACGGTGCGGAAAATCAGAGCTTGGAGCTGATGTTCGCTCCACGATATGAATCGTTCATATTTTCCAGTTTGCCTTTTGCAGCTGGTGAAATAATAAAAAAAAAAAAAACTGTTGGCCAATCGGCGGAAAAAAATATTTTAAAATCCAAAAAAACAAATAGAGAAGAAAATGTAAAAAAAGGGCGCAAAGCGAAAAAACAAACCAAGTAAAACCAAGGCAACCATGTGGCAGACAGACACACACACACACAGTCACACACACACACACACACACAGTCACACACACACACACACACATACACACACACAACTTGATGTATATTCGTCCAAACTGCTGGTCTATAAATGTCTACCTTTACGCACACATTTGCATATTGCAAACACACACACACACACACACAGAAAGATAGATAGCAGCCATTGTTTTGTGGCTCCAGTTTTTTGTGTTTTTTTTTTTTTTTTTTTTTTTTATGCTACAGTCTTTACACGCTCTAAAGTATATAATGACTGTGTTATTTACTATGTAACGCTTGGGGAAAATGACTTTGATGTCCTATGGCCTAACACATCCCCTTCAGCTGCCGTTTTTATCGACGCGATAACTTTTATTTATTGACCAACACTGCCATTGTGTTATTGCAAATAAAAAAAAGAAAATACCTAAAAAGTTTATACGCTCAACAACAAACAGCCAGATCTAACAAATAATAAATAATATTTGTTACTAAAAAAAAGTTGTTAGAGTATTCGCAATTCGTTGCTGTCCATTTCAATTGGCTCACTTTTTATGCCATTTTCCTTTTAAGTGGCAGACTGTTGCTTTTTTTTTTTTTTTGGCTCCTTTGTTGGGCGGCATTTCATTTTGGTCTAACAAATCGATATTTTAAGCATTTTAATGTCTGCGCCAAGCGCAAAATGTTGGCGCCAGCTTCAGCACAGCACAGTGGCCCTGACTGGGACCAGGGTTGAGTGTGTTCAGTGTTCAGTGTACATGTCCATGTGCCTGCCCGTTTCCGTATCCGTATATATACTGGCCACTTCACTCTAATGATCCAAATAACCACCCAAATGCCTGGAAACATGTGCAACTCATATTTTTCTGCAATTAGCCTTAATTTAGTGTATCAATCATGATAAAAGCAACAGCAAAAATAAGTCGACTTCACTTATATATTTTTAGAGTGCAGCTCGAAAGTGTTGAGCTTTAAATGTACATTTATTTTTAGACGCAACTCGCATAGATAGCTCACTTACCAACCACACCTACCTCAGGAACCCCCTTCTCCGCCTTCTCCCACAAAATGCAGTGTATGTGTGTGTGTGTTTAGTTGAAGGAGCGTTTAAGCAGCGGCAGGCAGACAGTGTGGTCCCACCGAGAGATTTGGACTGTTAAGTGGGGTCAAGTGTGGGTTGACTATATGTTTTGCATGCCAAAAACAGAGCAGTTTACAGCGTCCAAGGGTTGTCTGGGAAGGGGAAGTGGCTGGGGCGTGGGCGGGGGTGGCTGCTGGCAGACAAGAGTGAAAACATTTGAGCACATTTAATATAAATGTTGCCAATTTGAGTTTAAAAGCAGCCAATATTCTGCTTTTTGTATTTGCAAATGTCGAGTGTGTAATTAAAACGTGGGAGTAGCTACAATAAATATTTATACAGAGACGGAGGGGTAAGTCCAATAAACAAATTGAATATAGAGTGCAAAGCATAAGCCATGATTAAAATATTCATTTGCACATTTGAAATTTCTGGTTTCTTTTTTGGGAAATTTGCATAGACCGCAACAATTGTAGTTAAATTTTGTATTTTTAATAGATTTTGAATTCGATTAATGGGAAATGATGACCACAGCAATACAGCTCCACTGGAGTCCATTTCATTTGTTTATGTAGTGTGGTCTCTCCCCCCATCCCCCCACTCATAAACCTGTCGAATTGAGAACCTAAAAGCTAATTTTACTGCAATTTTTGTTGTTATTCTTAGTTGATGCACACACAAAATACCAACATCAAAATTTTACAGCGTTTGGCGAACAATTTTAGATTTTGTTTGCTCTACTGAAAGCTGAAACCTAAACAAAATGTCGAAATTAAAAAAACAAAAACACCAATGTGTGTGCAGCTATGTGTGTGTGTGTGTGTGTGTGTGTGTGTGTGTGTGTGTGTATGTGTTTGTGGCATTAGTGCAGCTTACAACGCAGCAACATAAAACTTTAATATGCCCGTCGCGTCGAGTTATGTTCAGAGTTGCAGACCCTCAAGTGCACTCCCTATGTGTATGTGTGTGTGTGTGTGTGTGGGTGTGTGGCTGATGTTTCTACTCCTGCACTGCAGTTATGCAATTTTAATTTTGAACTTTTCCGTTGCGGTTTAAAAAGACTAAGGACAAGTTGGGGAGTTGAAATGAGTTTCGTGGTGCGCGCCATTAGCTGGCAGCTTTTTTAATTTGCAATATGCGTAACACTTTCTGTTTATTTTATATCTTATTCACTCCCACTCGAACTCTCTCCCTCTCTCTCTCTGTTTATTTGGCTTATTTTGTAAATCAAGTGTCAAGTGATGTTTGAAAAAGAACGTTTACGATTTGTGCCATTTGTCATGCTTAACGCGGCGTATGCGTTATATTTTTTTTTGCATATTCCACCTTTTAGTAGATATAGAATATACAAAGTTACACGTCAGCCACGCAAATCAGCCATATATCATTTGTCTAGCTCTTCCTTACTTCATCTTACCAACTGGCTGGTATTAAGTGGCATGCAAAAAAAAAAAACTCAACGTCAGCCAGCCAGAAAAGAACTTGAGGCAACAGCCTGGCGAATGCAGCCCAGTGAACTGAGTTTCGTCTTATCGTTTTTTCTATCCCAACGTAGTTTTTGTTGTCCTACACTTTTATATTAGTTTCCTGACAGTGGTTGCCTTCTTGCTCGGCACGATTCGTCCATATCCACATCCACACGTTCCCTCTTCTTCTGCTGTATCTATTATGCAACAGAAAGTATGGAAAATCATTTACATAAATCAATCTCTGGCGCCGCACTCCAAATAGCCAAATAGCAAATCTTAAGTCACAGGCCCCAGTATCCATGCTGAGTGCCCCATATTCGAGTGTCCACGCTGAGTTGTTGTTGTGTTGGGTGGGGATGGGGAGGTGGCACAAACACCATTCGGGGCTTAAGTGCCATTTGTAACGCACAAGTTGCAAATGCTTTTATCACTCGCAAATCTTGCAGCTCTTTGACTTATTATAACTTTTTTGAAATGGCCAAAAAGTAGTTCAAGACTTTGAAACTTCGGAAAATAAATTTCGGTCATCTCTTTGCATTGAGATCATATCTAGGAGTGGGCAAACTAGTTGACAAATAGCATATTTGAAGCAAAAATAAGCAAAAGTTGATTTATGCCAATTTTGCTGCTACCTCAATGCACCTGCCAAGCTAATCGATAGATATACAAATTTGAATTGTATTTTTAAACGATTACAAAACTTGCCTGCAAAAGGAAATATGCATAGCAAAAATAATTCAAATGCAATTGTTATACTAAATATCAGCATGCAACAGACAAAGCAGTTGTTGTATTGATTTAACAAAATAGTCGACTAATCATGCAGCAAAATATATTTGAAGCATTGTAAATAAAATTTATTTGAATATGTTTGTTCAATCGAATTATTCATTTGTCTGTTTCAGTTTATTCAAAATCCATTTTTTTGTTGGCAATAATATACACACAATAAATTCGAATAAGATGCACAGAATTAGTTATGTAAAACATGTTTTGATGTCGAAAAAAAAAATGTGAATATATTTTGTATTCAGTTTTCAACTACACCATCTGCATAATCTGCACTTATGCCCCTTGTACATCATGTGTTGCAAATCCATAACACACACACACACTTTGATATTTATGGATTTTTATTTCGCATTGTTGCACTTAGTCGTTATACAAATTTATTAGCCAGTGGGGAATATGGGAGCTGGATTTGACCTCGACTTACATATTTCCACGACTACACTTTTTTGCTTTTATCTGCAACTAACTCACAATGTGCATACGCCGTGTTGCACGTGCGGATTGTGCAACATTTTGAAGCGCACCGTTAACCGTTGCTATTGCTATTGTTGTTGTTGGGCTCATAAAACTTCTCAGAGTTTTTGCTGCTGTTTTGTACTTAACTTTGTTGTTTAGTATGAAAACCTTACACCAGGATGACTACTCCTGTTTGCAAAACTCTACTTTTACTTTGTGCACATTATCACTTTGCCGACGAGCAACACTGCCACACGGCAACTGTGTTCGATCTTTCGAGCCACAACGAAATATAACAGCTGATATAGAAAATTCTGTGGCAAATAGTTTTGCTTGGAAAATTTTTAAGTACTTTCGAGCACACACATTTGCAGCACCTTTAGTTGGCCTTTTAGCAACAAACAGTTATCAGTCCCCCCCCCCCCTCCCCACCCTCTGCTTCTTCTTGGTTAACCTTTTTGTGCAGACCTTGGCAGCAGCTGGCAACTCTGGCGCTCGAAAAATTTTACTTTGCGGGTGGCATCTTTCAACTTTTCTAAGCCACCCCAAAAAAGTTGTCCTTTTTTTGGCTGGTGCTTTTTTGGTTTTGGCAGCGCTTTTTGTGGCGCAAGTGTTGCCAGTTATTGTTGTTGTTGTTGTTGTTGTAGTAGTTGTTGTTTTCACTGTTTCTGTTGCTGTTGTCTATGTCTTTTGTGGTGGTTGTTGTCGCTTGTGCTGCCAACATTGTTGCGACGTGTCATTTATTTAACTAAAATTGAAATATGTATTAAATTAGGCAAAAAATGTTGGCAACTAAGGAATGAGAATTTAAGTGGCACAACGAAAGATTCGCTCCAAAGTTAAGAGTTGATAATGTCTTTGAAAACTACAAAAATGAGTGAGAAATTAAGCTATAAAATTAACAAACCAACAAACTTCAACTTTGCTATTTTAGTTCCATTTGAAAGTTCTGCACAAATTTCAAGATAATAAATTATAATTTCTAGTGAAAAAATGTAATGTTACAAAATGTTACATTCTTCAAGTGACAGCGACTTACTTGGCTTAAGAATTGTGAAACTTTAAGCACATATTTATAGTCGAAGTAAATTGTAAAATTTATTGCTCTTTTTAAGCTGTTAAGTGTTGTCTGTTCGAGTGTTGCAAATTACACGCATTTAAATCACCTATTTTAAATCCTGGCCTAAAGTGCTTTCGTTGCTTTTGGCTTTGCCTAATTGACGGATTTATTCAATATGTATTTGTATAAATGTTGTAATCACATTCTTCCACTCGATTTATTGGCCATCTTTCACTTGCTGCACTAAACATTTGCATAAGTTATTAGCTAATCTCATCCTTTTATCGCTTTCAGCAACAACACGTAATACTAATTGCAACACACACACACACACACACACGCACACATATATATGGCTTCACTGTTTTTGGTTTTGGCATTTTAGTGTTTCCATGCTTCGCATTTGAGTCTGACACGCAAATAAATTTATTTCTACCCTCAGCTAAAAATCAAATGATGTACCCCATCCCCTCGTCACCTACCCCACTCCCCCCCCAACGTTGCCTGACATGTTTTTGTGGCATTTCACTTGTAATATTGCGTATACGCCATCGGTTCGTAATTACTGCAAAGTAAAACGCACGATTTTTGGTAACAAGGCAACATGTTTTGTGCCTTTTGCCTGGTCTGTTTTGTGTGTTTGTTGCTGTAAATCATAAATTTGCTGTTTGCCTGCTTGGTTGACTTGCATTGTTTTGGCATTTGGCGCCAACTGGCTGCATGATTCATCGCCAGGCATCAGGCATCAGCTATCAAGCATATCAGCCTTCACTGCCACACACACACACACACACACACACACACACACACTCAATGCCTCATGCGTCCTCTGTGGCACGTTTCGCTTACGCAACATGAGACCACCCACTGCCTTTGTTGTTCTCCTTTGATTGAAACGCATTTTTATGAAAATCTCCTTTATTCTTTTGCCTTTTTTATCGATCCGTTCATTTTAATTTTTCCTGATTTAACGCACACACACATGTGTGTGTGTCCCTGATTGTTGTTGCTCTCTGCTCTCTGCTGTATGTATTACATTCTCCTGAGGCAACGTCAGCAGTTGCTCTTGTCTGCTCGTCGGGTTGTCCTGTGTGTTGCTCCTGCTGCTGCTGCTGCTGCTTTATGACCTGATGTCAGCTGCGCTTTCATGCAAATATATTGTCCTCTTTTAATTAAAACACAAGCCTTAAATTAGTGCACACACAAACCTGTACATAATACATACATACTATATATATATATATGTATTTGTGTGTTGCCTTTAAATTGCTTAAGTTTTAGTTTTTCATGTGGTTCTTTTTATTAAGTCATTTTGCTGTTGCTTTACCCAAATGTTTGCTTTCTGTTTGAGACATCTGACAATTTACATTTATCTGTTTCCTCTTTGGTCAACATATTAAAATTTGTAATTTGCTTGGCTTTAAGAAAGTTTGTGGCTGCTCCTGCCGCAGGAACACACACACACACACACACACACACACACACACACACACACACACCCCACCTCGACCCACTTAGTAAACACACACACGTATTCAAGCCATAAAGAAGTTGGCCATTTGCCCCCAACCCCGCCCCTCCCCTGTCCAAGGCAGCCGCAGAACATGTTTGATGTGTAATTTCTGCAGGTGCTCATTAAAAATAATTACATCTGCTTTGGGCCAAGAAAATGCCAAATGGCGAAAAGGCAGCGAAGCTGACAGGTGAAGAAACTGGAACTGAGTTACCATTTTTTTTTCCCTCCTTTCTTGTGTTATTTTGTTTGTTGTTGTTTTTATTTTTTTATATATTTTTTTTTTGAGTTCGCGATAAAATGTAGATTGTTGGCCCATTTATTTTCTATTTACACGCTGTAAACAATCGGAGAGCGTGCAAGCCAAACAAATAAAGGACTCAAATTGTTTCCCCAAAGTGCTGTATATTTGAAATGAGATACAGCATTTAGTTATCGAACTTTAGAGTTCATCTAGCAAACGGAATAAACAAACCGTTTTCCATAGGTATTCGTTTTGGACGTATTTTATATTGGAAAAGAGAACAGAAACATTTCTTTCCTCTTAAAAAGTTAATTTGACATTTGAAGTGCCACACAAGTGTAAAACGAAAATGGAAACGTTTTAATTCGCAACACAAAAGTATTTTCAGCTTTCCATTTTCTTTAAGACTGTTTTTTTTGTTGTTGGCTTGCCATTTTGCAATCGATTATTTTGAACCTTGAGACAACATATTTGCAAAAGGTTTTTTATAAATAATTAAAGAATGCAAAAATTTGTAAAAGGCAAAACAAACGAATTGATTTAAAGGTTTTCAGCTTGACATTCTGTGGCTAAGTTTAAATAACTAAAATAAATAAATCAGAGTGTGCAGTCTACAAACACACACGCACACACATACACACACACACACACACACATGGGGTGTGCGTGGGGTGAAAAAAAGAAATATAAGAAAAGTGGAAAACTTCCGCACTTGAGGCAAGTGTACAGTTAGTCTGAAATGGTCTGCACTTTGATATCAAACTGAAAGCAGCCCCCATAAGACGGAACACAACAAACGCCAACACACACACACACAAATACACACGCACACACTCACACAAGTATATTTATGACCATTTTCATGATTGACCGACTTGCACACACAATTTCAATGGGAAATGGGGTTGACGTTGGGGGTTTGGGGGTTGGAATTGGAATTCTGTGTTTGAATGGCTGTGCGGGCTATAATTTATATGGGTATTGCTCAGCTTTCATTCTGAATGTGCGTGATGAATAAATGATGCGACTTGGAAGTTTCAATGATTTGCTTTAGTTTTGCTTGACCATGCATTGCTTATCCCAACACACACACACACACACACCCACCCACTCTCACATCATATGGTTATGTTATGGAAATGACCAGTGACACAACGTTAAATAATCTACACACAAACATAGACATAATATTCAGTAATAATAATATAAATTCTTTTCAAATCGCATTAAATAAGCGCAAGAATTATTATTGCGAGCAATTCAAATAAATATGAAACACAGAATTATCTAAATTTAAATCAAATAATATATTTGAATCGGAATTTGACTTCAATCTTGAACTAATGAGAAATTATTTAACAAAAGCATTAAAAACTTTCTGATTTTAGTCAAACATATTTAAATCGAAATTTCACTTCAAGCTAAAATTGGCAAGAGAAAATATTTAATTAACAAAAAAGGGAATTTTGTAAAGTTTACTATTAATTTTATTTTAATTATGCAATATTAAAATTCTAAGAACAATTCAGAAAGAGATTTTATAGTTTAGTCAAATATATTTGAATGGGAATTTTACGTTTAGTTAAATGATGAGAAAATATTTAACTATAGTTGAATTTAAAACGAAAGAGAACATTTTGTAAACTTTGTTAGTATACATTTTATTTTAAATATGCAATATTAAAATTTTAAGAAGGGTATTTTATAGTAGTTTTTTTTTTTATTTATTATTTTTGGCAAGCTTTCTATTTTTTAGTTTTGCTTTTTTTTTTGCGTGTTGCTCTGACTTATAGCCTCAATTGCCATGTGACGCATATTTGTTGCTGCTATGCTTGAAATAAAAATGTAAATTCTAAATTTTCTACGCACAAGCGCACATTATTGGACCCTTTGCTCCCCACTTTCTGGAACCCATACGCATCTGCCGCTCGACCATTTTTATTTGCTTTTCGCATTAGACAACGCACCAAATCCCTGCTCCCCAAAACCCCCCGCCTCATGCTATGTATTTATTGTCCTGCAAGAGAAAGAGAAAAAAGAGGGGAAAAAGAGCCTTTCGGCTTCGACAGTCAATATGACTTTTGTCCTGGCTGTCGAAACATTTGAAATTTTGGAAAATATCCGATCGACAGATAAAATATGCCCAAATCCCAAAACCAACCCCAGCCGTGTGGCATGTGTCAAGTTTGGGGTTAGTTTGTGTTACTCATACAAATATATATGCTCAATTGTGTATTTAATACAGTGCCACATGTTTAACTTGGCACAAACACACACACACACACACTCACACACAACAACAACAGACACACACACACACACATATATGAAATGGACTTGGGCCAATGTTTACACTTATGCTAATTTTGGGGCAAATAAAAGTGGGGCTTTGGTGTATTTGCCATGTTGGCATTTTTCCTCAATGTTGTCTTTGTTAAATTGTTATTCTTGTTGCCAAAACTTAACCGGCAACATGCAACAAATTTGATGTGTGGCAATCGAATTAGTCTTACTCTCTCTCTCTCTCGCAGATTAGTTGCATAAATCAGTGTCTCAGCAGCAGCAGTTTAATAATAATGCGACGTCATCTTGCCCCATGCAACGCAGCAGGCACTCCAGGCAACCTGCAAGGAGGCAACCTGCAAGGAGGCCTATCCTCGAAGAGCAACTAAATGTCCAAGGCACATGCAGTTTCACTTTACTTAGCATTTGCCTGATTGCTGCGTTTGCAAAGCTTTTGAGCTACTAATTAGATTCAGAATACACTCCCTTTGCACTCTACCCCCTCTCCCACCCCCCCCCCCCCCCTTTTCATTTTGATTCACCTTCAGCTGCTATGCGCATAACAACCTGTCTGAATTCCCTTGCCAAAGCTTAACTTAATTTACTATGCAATTATGTTGTGTTTTGTCGTTGTGCAAAATTAATTTTCTCCTTTTGATTTAGTTGGCATTTGTGGTTTTGATTTTGCGGTTGAGCGGCCTTTAAAGGGACGATTTTAGCACAGGCCAACCTCGTCGAATGGACATCCAAACAAACTTAATTAGCGTAATTTATTACGCATACGTCATGGATTGAAAGAGTGGAAAAATCTGTGAGAACCGCTCACATGCAATGCCATTTAAATGGTACATATACAAATATGTGGGACATGTCGCAGAAAATACTACCAGAATTATATATGAATATATATATCCATATATATATATATGAATTCAGCAGTGTCACGTTTGTTTAATGTGTCCCCAATTACAGTTTAACTCTCAACTGGGCTTATGCGTGTCACTTTTTCAGAATTACACAGAACTGGCAATAACTGCTGAGTTTCATTATGAAAACTTTTAATGAAAGCCATTTGTTTGTCAAAAAAAAGCTAATAAAACGTAAACTCAATGGCGCATTTTCAAATTATACAATTTGCATACAAAATTGAAGTATACCAATTATTAAGTGCCATTTCAACAGCACTTTAAAGGCACAAATCAAAGAGCTGCATTTGAAAAGCAATCAAGGTCAGCGCAGAAACCACTTGAGAATTCGAAGCGCACACAGCATAGAAAATTGTGCTGCTTCTGTGTTTTTTTCTTTATCATTTTTGTTTGACTTGAAAACAAGGTGTTTTTTACTCGAGTTCTTATTGATTTTGCCCCTACAATTGGCGCAGCTTTAATCACTGACTAAAACTCAACTATTCCAGAATATCACAATATTTACGCTCTGCATAAACATCGAGTTGCATGTCAACGTTTCCAGTGGCACAACTCGAACTACGACAACACACAAAACGCAAAACCAACCCCCCCCCCCCCCTCTAACTAACCCTATTTCATTTCCTTTGGGGGGGTGGGAAAAAAAACATATGTACCTTGGTCTGGTTCCCTGTTTTGCTTGTGGTCAGTTGGTCCTTGGCCAGCAAACAAGCGTGAAATTGCACAGCAATCGTGTTGGACTGTAAAAAAAAAAAACAGAGAGAGAGAGAGAGAGAGGGGCAAGCAGCACATACGGAAGAGAGAGAGAGGGGGGGGACGAAAGAAATTGTGTTGGGGCAACATGAGCAGCCCGCAAAAGGCAATCAAACTTGCGGCTTATGAATGTGAATTCCCTACACTTGCCACAACCACATAATCGTGCAACACATCGTACATCGTACTTTTATCTTTATTTGCATGCCCGATGCATTTTCGTTGCAAATCCATTTGCAACACACTCCTGCAGGCCATTTCCAATTACTCTCCTATTGATGTTTGATTAGGCCAAGTATTTTAAACGGCATTTTGATTGATTGTCTTTGGCAGCAGCTGTTGCTGCAGCTGCAGGCGATTCTGTTATTCAAATTAATTGAATACAAGGTTTGCTAATGATTCAATTATGCTTATTACTTTGCCTTGTGCAAACACTGCACAAACACACACACACAATCCTATTATTCAAATATATATATATATATATATATGTGTATATAGACCCGCGCTTGGGTTTAATTAAAAGCGATTCGAATCGATAAACAGTCGCAGCTCGTTTTAAATTTAGCGCACTTGTCCAAAGGAGCGGAATGAATTGGCAGTCCAGGCTCGGAAACCTCTCCGCCTCCCTTCCGCCTGTCCGCCTCCCCATTGGCCGAGTTCATTAAAGGCTGTAAAGCTGAACAATTTATGTGCATCATGCGGCAAGCGTACGTTGCACGTTATTCAGCCTGAACGGCAATTGATGGCCGCTGTCCTTATGCCTGCCACATTCGTTGCAGCAATGCCGTCAATTTCATCGCTGCAAATTCGGATATATTTTGGTTTAATCAAAGATTTGTCCATCAATACGTCGCTGCATTTGTTGCCCAACATTTCTATGGAGAAATTGCAACACTCTATTGGCAACCGTAGTACGTGCCACCTGCCACAAGCACTGCCTGCTAAAAGTATTTCCACTCAACCACTTTGGAATCGCATTTAATTGGAATGCAGCAAAAAAAAAAAAAAAATGTGCCTGATAAAATGCGGTCATCATTTTTGCACTTTTAATGCAATTTATTAAGGCGCAAAAACGTTTAAGCAAAAAAATTCATTTTATTATGAGCCTCTGCCAACAACCACAAAAAAAAAAATAAACAAATAAATATTAAATATTTAACTGATTTTGGTATGCCGTAAAATTCTTTGTATGTAAAATTGTTAACTTAAATTGAGTTTGAAGCTCAATTATTTGTATCAATATTCATCTACTTATTAAGGCTCTTCGATAGATTAAAATATAATTGAAACTCTCAAACAAGCTTTTCGCACATTAAATCGATTAAATTTAATTTCATTATTAAAACTCTTTTATATAATTTAAGTGCCGTCAATCAAATTACTTTCAATTATCGCAGCTAATTTGAGAAGCGTTTAAAGTTGGGCTACTTTGCCCTGCTCTCCAAAGGGATAATGCATATATATATATATATATATGTATATATATATATATATCTGTCTATATATAATATGGAATGCAATCCTATTACGGCAGCTGGCACTTTGCCGTTTGAAGTGTATTTCATTTCCATTGCATGCACTTTTTATACCCATTTTTTGTCTCGTAAAAAATGGCCAGAATAAACGAGAGAGAAAAAAGGGGAATAAAAGAAAGAAAAAAAAAAGAGGGAAGAGGCACATAAAATGCAAGCGGCAGCATTTGGCAGCTTTGCGCCGCGATGCGGCGTGAAAATGCACGGGGAAAATCCGAAGCGAAACCAAATAAAAGCAATAAGCAAAAAACCTGCAACAAAATACAAGAAACTGTGGTGGAACGTGCCGTGTAAAAGTGTTGGTAAACGTTGCAGGAAATGCCTCCACGTTTTTTTTTTTTGTATTTTATGTTTTTTTTTTTTTGTTTCAGTGCATGTGCATATGTATGTGGGTCAGCAATGCAGTGAAAACTGATTCTGTTGCCGAAATACCCTGTGATTAAATGTTTGATGACAGTTGCGCCACACTTAATCACTTTCAGAGTGAGAGAGAAAATGCCTGAGTAACTCAAGTGTTTTTTTCTTTTTTTTTGTATATTCAGGTTAGCCAATTTGAGTTGAACTTAAAAAAAACACTGCAGGTATTTTATTGTCGAGCACTTTTGACATTTAGTTGCTGCAGTTGCTGTTGTTTAACAAGTTCGAGTGCAGCGCATTTGTAAAATTTAAGAACCATCTAAACTTGTGTGTGTAAGTGTGTCTGAGTGTGTGTGTGTGTGTGTGCGAAAACAAAACCAAATGGGAGTGAAAGGAACTTTTGAGGCTGCCGCTGACACCAAACAGCAAAGTAACAGAAAAAAAAAGTTTGTTTAACAATGTGTAAAGAAGCTGAGAAATGGTAACAAACGGCAAATGGCCTGGGAACTGTGGTGGGAAAATAGAGATTGTGTTGCAATGTAGGAGAGGTGTGAGTGTGGGGGGTTCGGCAAACATATTTGACATTTGCATACGAAAAGTGTCAAAAGGGGAGCTGCTCACAAATACAAACACACACACATGAGACCGCAACTTCCATAAATCTCTTATCTTCTACTATTGTTGTCTGACTCTTTCTCACTCACTCACTCACTCTCTTTCTCTCTCTCTCTTTATTGTAGGAACGCTACAAGGCCGACATTAGTCTTGCCATACAATTGCTGCAGTGCAAGCCGGACAGCTTTGTGCCACAGAAGGTGTCCTCGGTAAGTGTTGCAGGCAACGCTCCTTAAGTATTCATCATTTCCAAATTTATGAACACACATAAACAACTCTCTCTATATATATATCTGATATATGTATATATATATATGATATATGTATATATATATTTTGATCACTTAATGTGTGTTTTAGCTGCCAATTGACATTCAGTCCAAGGTGTCGGCTTATATGCGCTTGGAGACCAATTCGCATTCGGATTCGGAGTGTAGCAATAGTGGCGTTGGCATTGCCACAACGGCTTCCTATAAAGTGCTTCCGGTCTCGGACTCGCCACCGCCGGCGCCCTGCCCCTTTCCGCCAACCGCCATGGTATATTCGATGCGGGGAGTTGGTAAGTGTCAGTAGACCAAGTTAATTTTATTATTTTGCTTTTGATTATTTTAACTTAATTTGCTTACTTCATATTTTCTTTGCTTAGCAGTTGAGTTTTATTTCATAGTCCTCTGGAGATATATATATATATATATATTAATTTTTGATATTTCATTTAAATCATTATTCAGTTCACATATATATATTTTCCAGCATTTGTTCATTTATTTTTCTCTATTTGAATGTATATTTTATGTCCTTTTTGTGCAAATTTGCTTGCTTTAATTGCTTCCATTTTCATTTTATTTGTCGTAATTTAAGTTTCAGCTCAAATTTACTGTGAATAATTTGTTTTTTTATGTTTTGTACTTTATTGTTTGCTTTGTCTGAATGTGTTTTTTCAAATATATTTATTGATTTTATTTGAGCAATATTTGATTGCAATATTTGGTTAGAAATTAGTGCAATAAATGATTGCATGGAATTCTCAAATATCTAATGAATAATTCAACTTTGAAATGCAATCAATTTGTTATATCAACAAAGCACTTGCTGCCCCTTAGAAATCCATCAGAATTTAATTAAATATTCATTTAAATAATGTTGCAAAAATTGAAATGCAATTCATAGATTGAAAATTGAAATCATAATTGCAATAATTTTAGCAGTTGCTTTAACAAAATTTAAAGAATTCCCATAAATTAAGCAACAAAGTAATAAAATATGTATATGAAACTTCAACAAAATATTGCGAATAACTTTGTCGAATACATAAAAAGACAAAACATTAAAATAAAATTCACATTTCAAGCTATTTACTAAAATGCTTTTATCTCTTTACTTGGCCATAAACAGACGCCACTAATGGCAATTCCAGCAATGCACAGCAGCAGCAACAAACAACAGCAACAGTGAACAACAACAGCAGCAACAGCAACAACAACAACAATAATAATAGCAACAATAATAACAACAACAACAACAGCAGCAATAACAGCACTAAAGATGTGGTCAACAATAACAAAAACCACAATAACAACAACAACAATAACAATAATAATAATGGCAATAACAAATTCAACTCCAGCCAATCCCTGAATGGACAACAAACGAAGACAAACGCTGATCCTGACATGATATCGCCAACAGTAATGGCCAAGTTTCTGGAGGATGAGCTCAAAGTGAACGATGTGAAGCATTGCGATACGTGTCAGTGCACCAAACAGGATTTGACTGTCCTCGCGGATGTTTCCCGTTCCTATTCGGTGGCAACACAAACCCCCCATGCCCTTGGCGCCGGCACAGCTCTGCCCAATGAGCCACTGACGCAGCTCTGTTTGCGCTGCAATAGCAATCTGAATTCGCCGTCGCGCACAAATAGTCCTTACATGATGAAGCTGGTCAAGTCGAGTGATTCGGTCATCTCGGAAACAAAGAGCTCCGTCTCCGATCTGAATGACATGGATAAACTGTTTACGCCGCCCAAGAAGGATGATCTTATGGTTAATCCCATACTGGGTCATCATAGGCTGTGCGAAAGGACTACGGGGCAGGCCTCCACCCTAATGTATCCGACCACACATCTGGGTGCCTACGGTGCGGAGAAGTATCTGCTGGATACAAGCAATCTGGGTCAGCTGCGGCAAGGAGCAGCTGCGCAGCAGCGTCGCTTTGTCGATGGAGGCGGCACAGCGCTGCAGCTGCTCAACAAATTCGAGGCAACAACAGTTGCCGCCGAACTGGAGCTGGAGGACGAGATCAGTAAGCCGTTGCTAGCGGGCATATCACAGGGTAATCTGCTGGAAACGGAGCAGCCGGCGAGCGTGCAGATCGCCAAACCGGAGGATGTCTGTGAACCGCAGCCGGCGAAGACAACAACTGGGACAGTTGCTGCCACTGCCGCTGTGGCAGCTGCAACTGGCTCACAGCTCAAGTCAACCAACTCGGGCAGCGTGCAGAGTCTGTGGAGCAACAAGACGAGCAGCTGCGAGGGAGCCAAAATGTTTGAGACCTTCAATCGGAATCTCATCAAAACCATTAAGGTGGGTAAAATGTTGTACAGTGATCCCTTGCTAAACAAATCTCTCTCTTTTTTGGCAGGCGGAGAATCCCAAGTATCGTGGACCACGCCTCTGTGCGATGCGCATCCAGCAGAATGGGCAGAGCAACATACTGCTGGACAATCTGGAGTCCATTGAGACACATGTGCCGGTGATCTATAAGCGCAGGGAGCGACTGCTGGACGAGGAGCTGAACGATGGCAAGGACATCATCACATCCAAGGAGAGCAATGCGGCGGCAGCTGTGGAGGCCTGGCAAGGACCGGCCACGCCGCTGGAGAATGTGGCACTGCAGCCGGTGCTGGAGCCACAGGTGGAGGCAAAAGAGACTGAAAAGAGCGTCCAAATGGATGACAGCAACAAGACAGCAGCCGAGGAAACCGAGGCCGGAGCAGTGGGAGTTGTTGGTGCAGCGGGAGCAACTGCAGCAGCCATCGTTGCCGCCTCTCCAAAACACTCGGCCAACTCGAGTTCGCTGAGCGATGCGATTGATTACCAGGAGAGCGTCCTGCTCCGCCGACAGCAACTAAATCGTGTGGCGGAATGGGTGCAGCACAATACACAGCAGCTGGAGCAGCGGGCGTTGCAGCCATCTGCGCTGCCCCCGGATTCCAATTCGGGCACGGAGCGTCAGTCGTCGTACTCCACACTCGACCGCATGGACTCCATCTCGATTGAGAAGCTAAGCATGGATTCGGGCTACAAGACAACGCCACAGCAGCTGACTAATGGCTATGCGGATGCGGGCAAATCCACGGAGGATTCGCTCTCACCCAAAACGGACATCACCAGCAACTCACTACCGGAGGCGACGCCCAGCCAAAAGGGCGCCGCTGCTGTGGCAGCTGCAAATGTGGTGACCAAAAAGGCAGAGCTCTGCACCACCTACTACAGACGCACCACACGCTCCGGTTTGCCGGTGGCCTACACCACCACAACCACAACGATGACAATGATGGCACCCGGCTCGGAATCATCGGGATCACCGGCGCTGCAGTGCCCCGAACAGCCCACGTGTGATATACTCAACTATAAATACTATCCCAATGATACGGACAAGACGCGATCCGTGCAGGCGGAGCTGCACACGACCACCCAGCACGTGGACATCGCCCAGATGGAGTACAATGTGAAGCAGTTTCTGCTCAAACAGAACGAGTGGTCCATGCGTGCCTCCGAGTCCGCCTCGGGCGGCACAGTGCTGCGGCACACGCGTGTCCTCGGACCCGGGGTGGGCGAGAGGGTGCGCATGGCAACGCCGGGTGGCGCTGTGGCCGCCACGCCCAGCTCCCTGGCACCGCACAGAACTGAAACGAATTTATAAGCGAATCTCCCGAAATGAAATAAAAACTCAAGAGTCTAAAACCAAATTTGTATTCTAGTCTAGCGCAAAAAGTTTAGTAAGGGAAAAGGGAAATGCTTATAAGGAGTAAACCTAAACTAGTTAATATATATAAACACATACATATATATATATACATATATATACATATATATATATATAAACATAATACTTAATAAATACATTTTAAGCTAGCAAAGATGCTTCTAACAATGCAGCTAATTAATGGGAAAAAATGGCGTCAAGAAAATACTTTAAAATTCTGGAAATTCATTAACAAAATAAAAAGCACTTTTCACAGTCTTCCTGCAACTGTATAAAGCTATATAGAAATCACTTTCCCAACTTTAACAAATGATTTCTTAGCTTTTTATGTCTTCCTCTTCCTCTTCTCTTTTTTGCTTTCTCTCAGCTCGTCTCAATGTCACCAAATCCCATTGCTAGTCCAAAAACACATATATATATATATATATATATATATATATATATATATATTTCTCCATATTCCATATGATATTCAAAAATTCGCATTACCTTTTGGTGTCTGCATGTTAATCAATCCATTTAATATATATATACACATACATATATATATTTATTTATATATATATATATATATATATATATATCTGCCTAGGCTATATAACGATATTATGCTATAAACAAAAATCGATTGATATGTATTTGATAAGCGCATTATATTTTCTAGATTCCAATTGTGCAATATTTGTTATTAGCAAGAAAACATAAAAATACCAAAAAAAAAAACAAAAAACGAATTTTTATTTTTATAAAATGCGACCAAAATAAATGAAAGCCCAAGCAAAAAAAACCAAATGAGAAAAAAATCTATTCTAAAGTTTTTTATATTAAGTTGAATGAAAATCCGCACAAAATAAAAGTCGCCAAGAACCTGCCTAAATGTTAGCTTCTATATAATATAGCAGCCCGATCTATATCTAATCTATATACACGATGTACTGTACCTTCTTAGTAACAATTTTGCAGCAACTGTACTCATTCCTGCCCATTAGATGACCTTCATACATACAGCCTATATACTCGATACACACACACACACACATACATATTTATATATACCATATAGAAACAATGTAATCTTCAGCTAAATTGGCCTATGCATTGCTATATATATATATAGACGTATCTGAACCGACATATTCACACACATATTCATATACACACAGAAACACACACACACACAAGCACACACTATTTATACCCAAACCACATCAAAAAGGCTTCAAATTATCTACCGAAATGTTTTCTATATATATATATATAAATAAATATATATATATATATATATATATATATACGCGTAATCCCTCCCAGTATCTAAATCAAAATCAAAATTAAAATGCCTATTTACTCGTCTATTTACAAGCATAACAAACCAAAATACATAACATGCATACATACATACATACATACATATAACTCGATATATATACATACAACTACATATATATATATATATATATATATATATTCATTTACCATGTATACACTGAGCGAAATGCTAAATGGAAACGCTTTAATACTGTTATGTTTGGCCTAATTCTAAACGTTTAATTAGATACAAATTTCTCATGTAAACCGAAATCTATTAATTAACTTAATATACTTAATACAATTTCAGCCCTGATCCGAGCTATACTTAAGATCAGCCAATGAAATATCTTTTGATCAGCTGTGCACCTATCATTATAATAACTTATTAAATATATATAAACCTATTCAGCTAAGTTCGTAAATCAAAAAAAAAAAACAAAAAAGAAACAAAAAAAGACAAGAAAAGAAAAGCAACAAAATAACAAAAAGACTTGAAAATGTTCTTCGAAAGACACTCAAACAAAACAACACAATCAAAACTAACATATTCAAAACATTCACATCAAATCATCAATACTCAAAGCACATCATTCACAAATCTATCCAAAAAACAAAAAAACTAATCTCTTCCCAAAAAATCGCTGCTCAAAAACATTTTCCAAATTCGCTTTGTCGCCAAGTAGAACAAATCAAAGGAATAATATCAGAAATTTTCTTAATGAAAGCAATAGAACACTGCCCCTCACCCGTCCCCCCCGCTCCATAGACACCTCATCAAGCTACGCATGTAATTTTAAGTAGATTTATTTCAAACAAATTTTCGAGCTCAAAAGTACTTTAAAAATGCAGCTTAAGTGTAACAATTACGATTATTAGCTGAAAAAAAAAACTATGTAAAATGAAATGGAATTTCAACAAAAAACAAAGATTTCTCCTCCAAAACTACAACAAGAAGAAGAAGAATAACAACAACAGCTGCAAATACCTATCGAAGTACATAGTTTTTAAGAGTTTTTTGCTGACTTTTTATTTCACACACCCCAACCCCCCTTGCCCACTAGCCTTATACAAAATATGAGTGTACATTTTTGCCCCTAGGTTGAGATATAAACAATTTTTGAGCTATTGAACCACCTTAATGTGTAACAACTAAATAATAAAAAACCAAAAACTAATTAAATAAAATATGAGATAATTTTTTGAAAATATTGTCTTTTATTCTCGTTAAAGTTTGATTGATTTGAGTACATTATAAAATCAAATTAAATGACTTTTGACATGAAAAAAACTTTAATCATTTTTTTTAATTTGTGTGTTTTTACTCATTTAATTTAAAAGTGAAAACTTATTGATTTTGCCACATCATAAAAAATAAAACTTTAAAAATAAATTTTTGAAATTCTTCTATAAGAAAGAAAACTTTTTAATTTATACTCTGAAATATGGTAAAAAAGAAGATAAATATTCAAAAAAGTAAAGAAAAAAGCGGATTAATTTTTATATATTATTTTATTGTGTTTTTTTTTCTTTTTTATTAAATATAAATTCCTGCGAAAATGAAATAAATAATTTGTTTGCATGCACTTAAAAAACTATGGGGAAATTATTTGTGTTCTTTCTCTCTCTATCTTCGTCTCTTGTGTTTTTAGCATTCGTAAAATGGCGACAAAATGGCTTCAGTCAATGTGGGACGACTTCTCCGCTTCTAAATAGTAAAATGTGAGATGCAATAAATGGATTTGATGGATTTTTTGTTTAGAGAGCAGCTGGCTCCTCAGCCGCTGGCTGCGACTCGGGCTCCACGGAATTGTTGGGCTCGCTCTGCACAGGGTCGGCGGCAGAGGCATCATCGTTGACCACAATGATCTCGTTGACGGGCACCGCCTCCTCAAATGAATCATCGATGGCCTCGCCGCTGTTGCGCACCTCGTTTTCCGTGTCCGCCGACTGCTCGACAAACTCGTCGGACTGCTCAATCTTATCAGCGACAGTTGGCTGTCTGGCGGGCGTTTCGGGAGTAGGTAATTCAGCTGGACCAGCAGCTGCAGCTGGGGCTGTTGCTGCAGCTGTAGCTGGTGCTGGTGCATTCTGTGGCCGATTGCCGCCGCCCAGGAAATTAATGATGCCCTGCAGCGGTCCCTGTTGTTGCTGCTGTGGCTGTGCGGCAGCTGTGGTGGCATTGTTGTTGCCACCGCCGAACACATTGTTCACAAAGGATTGAATGGGACCCGGTGGACGGGGTGTCGTCACCTGTTGCTGTTGGCCCGTCAGGCCGGACAGGGTGTTCTGGAATTGAGTGCCCAAATTGCTGGCGAACTGCTGAATACCCTGGAAGGCCTGAGTTGTGGTATTCACCACAGATTGTGCCGCATTCTGAACGGAGGTAATCGCATTGCTCGGATTCAGGAAGCCCGGCACTGTCGGCGTCGGCGCCGCAGCCTGGTCATCGGTGGTCTGTGCCTGCTGCTGCTGGTTGCCATTGAACTGATTAAGAAATTGGCCAATGGGCGAGTTTTGGATTAGCTGCTGCACAAAATTCTGCTGCGTCGTTGGTTGCTGAGTTGGCGTCGCTTGTGTCGCTTGGCGCAAATTCGGCTGCACTGCATCCGGTTCCTCTGCAGCTGGTGCAGCGGGCACAGCTGGCTCAGCTGCAATTTCAGCGGGAATCTGCTCGTCGGGCTGCAATTTTAAAGGTGTCTGCGACTCTGATTGGGACACGGCTTGTGCTTCAGTTGGTTGCTCCTCGGCGATTTTGGGCAGCTCGGTTTTGGGCTCGCTTGTCGCATCTGGTTCTGGATCTTCTGGCTTGCTTGCTGTAGGCGGATAAAATACACCATTTATATCCACCCTATTCCAATCTTCTTCCGTCTCTGCTTTTCTCGCCAACTCCTTGGGCTCCTTCTCTGCCTCCTTCTCCTGCACCGGCTTGGGTTTTGTCTCCTTCTTCAGCTTCTTCTCTGCCTGAAACTTTGGCAGATTTTCGGGATCGATCAGACCACCAATTGATTCTTCAATGTCGGCTTCCCTTCCCGTTTCCTTCTCTGCCTTCGGTTCCGTCTCCTTCTCTGCCTTCTGTTCCGTCTCCTTCTCTGGCTTCTGCTCCGTCTCCTTCTCTGCCTTCTTTTCCGTCTCCTTCTCTATCTTCAGTTTCGTTTCAGTCACTGGCTTCTGCTCCGTCTCCTTATCTGCCTTCTGTTCCGTCTCCGTCTTCGTCACCTTTGGGCGAATATATTCGGGATCTCTCTGAATCTCAACGGGCACTTCGATTGCCTCCTCCTTGGGCGTCCGCAGCACATTTCCCTGGCTGCCCAAAGCCAGGCAGATCAGCAGCAGAATTGCCAACTTCATGTTTAGGCCCAAATCAACAAAAAAAACCCCAAAAAACACGCGACGAGATTCAAGTTGAGCTTTGCGCCACACGGCTTCAACTGTTTGAAATTTCTTTAGCCTCGCCGCTTTTTATATGCCTCAGCAGCGAAGTTGACGGCGACGTTGACGTCTGACGTCGACGCAAGCTGCGACTGCATGGCAGACAGCAGCGAAGATCTGCTGCTGCTGTTGACGTCTTCTTGGCCAATTCTTGTGCTAAATGTCATTGAACTGATGCAGGCGAAGGTGAAGTTTGCAGTCGAAAAGGGTTTTTCATCTACACACACACACACACACACACACTCGCACACACACACACTTGCACACACTCGCACAATTTGTGTTGGTAGTCAAAGAGGCCAAAGAAATCGCTGTGTTTAATTGGACAATTCAATGGTGCGGCACGTGCAACAGGGCCAAAGGGGAAAAGGGTGGGGGACCACTGCCACTTGTGTCGTGTCCAGCGACAATTTAAGCCAACAAGCGTTCTAGCAAGAATCTTCTCGAAATAGAACTGAAACTGATCAAGGTTAAGTTTTTTTTTTTCTTCTCTAAAAGAAGTCGACTTAATTATTTAAACGATTAAAGTTTTTTTATTTTTAGTTTTTTTTGTTGTTAATAGAAATTTAAAGATCAAACATTCGATATGTAATTTAAGTTGTTTTTTTTTTAAATTAGCCCAGATATTATTGAGTTGATACTGTTAAAGGGTTTTATGTGATATATTTTTAGATGTGTTTTAAGCTTTAAAGAAAGCAAATTTAAATTCTTAATTAAAGTAAACTAGAGTCTACTACTTTATTTATACACTAAATAGGAAAATTGTTATTAATATATAAAAGTTCATCACCAGTGAAAAATATATTTATATTTTAGTTAAATAATCTTCGAATGAGCAATTTTAAAGAGTTCTTCAATATTTGTTTAATTATAAAGAGTTTAAAATTGGGTTTAAAATATTCCTTTTGTATTATATTTCTCATATCTGAATAGTTAAAATTTTGTAGAGTTTTAATCTCATTGCGATTTCTGTATAATTCTTATAATTTTTGTTGTATTATAAAACTCAACACAGCTGCTTATTTTCTGATGGAACAAAATAAATCCTAGTTAAAATATTGATTGAAGAATTAGCTTTCGGAGCAGCTGAACGGTTTTCACTATAAATTTATTTATTTTTTATGATAACTTAACAAAATTAAATAGTCTTTTAAAAAACAATAGTCATTAAAATTTAAACAAACTTAGACAGATTTATTATGAAAGTATTCGAATTAAATAAGGTCTACGAAAAATGGCAGTTGAAAATTATTGTCAAAAAAATACATATATAAAAGAATTAAAAGTATTTAGACTGTGATTTAAGATTAGGCATAGATAAATGTATATTTAAAAATTTTAAATTTTTTATTAGTTGGTTACCATTAGGGAAATTAATTTTGTTAGGTTTAGTTTTAGTTTGCTGGCACTTTAACATTATGGAAATAAGAGCATTTAAAGTTCGGCACTTAAAAATCACAAAAGAATCTTCATTTTAGACTTGCTTACATTAAAAATGCTCGTTTAACTTTACAGAAGATTCAACTTAGTCTCGACTTAGTTGTTGTTGTTGTTGTTGTTGTTATTGTTGTTGTTGTTGTTGTTTGTTATGTTGAACAACTTGCATTTTGTGCCACTATGCAACTGGTTTCTTATAACTTTTATTTTATCGATCCGCCGATCTCAACGTATTTTCCAGCCAACCCAAGCACTAGATCCACCCACCTCCGCCCGCCGCCGTCGGCTCCACCTCTGCCTTTGGATTTTTCACTCTCATTCCTGGGATCGGGGCAGCAGTTGCTGGCATCCACATTTTGTGTCTTACATGAAAGACTTCTTTGGGTTTGTCTTTGGCTTTGGTCTTTGGGCCGTCTTTGATTGCCTCGGCCCAAGAAACAAGTTTGTGTGTTGCTGCCAAAGAAAACCAGCTCAGAATTGTGGCTATTTTTAGAGCCAATTAGTTTTTGATGCGGCGACTGTAGATCGAGATCGGACTGGGACTGGGACTGAGACTGGGACTGGGACTGGAGTTGGGGGAAGACTGCACTTAAGATGCATTTTCACCCATTCTGCGCTGACTGTTAATAATTCTCGATTAGAAATGCGTTAGATTTAAGCAGGCCAGCGAACAAAAGATTATGCAAATGAGTGGCGGCACTTAAAAATGTAAAAATGTAGTTAAATGGGTCAACTATAGTAGGAGCAGCGAAAGGGTGCGGGGGCAGGTAATGCAGTACACGGGGCAGGGGCAGGGGCAGGGGTAGTTTAGCAAATGAAACTGAAATTGCAAAAAGACGTTTCTATTTTTTTCTTCTCTTCCTTCTAAGCAAAAAAGTTAGTATTTTTTTTGTTGTTTATTTTTGCTGAACTTGACATTGTTTTTGTTGGCCAAATTGCTGGCCAATCCGCGGGCAGACAACTGGCCACAGATATATATATTTGTATATAACCACTTTGGCCAGTTGGCGAAGAACTCGTTTCGCTGACGGCCCTTTAAAGCAAACAGGCTAAGAGATTGGCCAAGAGTTGCTGTTGTTGTTGTTGTTGTTGTTGTCTGCCTGCAAAAGGACATTGACATCGACTTTGATTTTGTATAGACTTGGTTTGGCTGCGTTAACTTGGCTCTTTAGCTTGGCCAAGACGTTGTTTAATTGATTTCCGCAACGAGCAGAACAAGTTCGACACTCAAATAAATTTTATTTTTTATTTAGTATTTGTATTCGTCATTTGTTATTTGTGTTGAGCATATATATCTTTATACATATGAATTTATCGCACAATGATTATGCAATTTTATTTTTGGTGTTATCACATACAAAAAAACGGTTTGTGGGCCACAAAATCAGTTTTCAGACATTGTCTCTTTTTTTCTGACGTATTAGCATACTTAAAGCCCAACTTCAATATATAATTGCCAAGTGGAATTAACACCTTGCTCACATACCACATACACCTCTTATTTCGTTTTTAACACACACACGCACCACTACGTGGGCGTTTACATTTGGGGCGTGGCAGCAATCACAGTGTGCAAACGGTGGCAACTTTCACTTGACAATCGTGCGGAATCGGAATTATAAACAATATAAACAATGACAGACAACAGCAACAACAACAACAACAACAACAATTGCAAATATAAATGTGGGTAAATTTCAGAGGAGGCGTCAACAGATCTCGTCACCAGCAAAAAGAAAAAAACAAATATTGTTTTTTCTTGTCTCCGCAATATTTGTGTCATATTTCTTCTAGTTGTGTCAAGGTCAAATATGTGCCTAAAAATGATAAAAATATATACAATTGTGCACAATTTGCTTAGTTGTTTTGCCATAAAGTGTGACAAAGAAACAAATATTGAAATTTGTTGGAATTTGAGAAGTCGCCAATTGGGAATTACATCAAATATTTTCAAGTACTATGACTGTGTGTTAAATCTAGGAGCTCTTAGGTAAGACCCCAAGATAAACTACATTAACAGCGTCAAGTTTCATACATTTCAGAAAAGCAGCTACAAAATTGAAATCGTTTTTAAAATAAAATTTAAATAGCGCCGGCAAGTGGCTTTCTATAGCAGCGAGCTTTGATGCGTTAGCATTTGCCTAAGAGCTAGCTTGCAAAAGCTGTGCAGTATAGTCATTCACAATAGTTAACAGCGTGTTATGTTAACTATCAGCGTTTTTTCTCTGTTACAAAATACTCCAATTGGCTGATCGACAAGACAGCAAATAGTTCATATCTGAACAGCTTGTAGAATATATAAATTTAGATAGGCACAGACGTGACCTAATATTAAACAGATACTTATATATTCGAAATATTTGATGTATATGATATTATATTTTATATACTTATGGTTCTTTCATTTTTATTACCGTTCATAAATATAAAACAAATAAATATTCAAAATTTGAATCTCAACGGCATACAAAATCGCTTATTATACAAAACATATGTCTGTCGTACATCTGGTCACCCTTAAACCATCGTATTTATAGCCACTTATCGATAAGTCGGCAAGTAACATCATGTCTAACATTACTTTGCAATAACATCAACACAACATACACGCTGCCTAAAGCGAAAAAAAGAATAACAACAGCCAGTTGGCTCCGTTCACTTCTCTAGTTAGAGGCCGCAAAACTATCGATAGGAATTGCTGCCGCGCGTTCGCGTTAATATTATTGTTAAATAAATGAAATTAAATGCAAAGATCACGTGCAATGTGTGAAAAAGTGCGTGCACTTCAAGCCAAACAGCCAAGTAAATGAAGGCACCCAACACACACAAAAGTGCAGCCAGCCAACAACAACAAATTCTTAGCGCTGCTTGCGCCCACACCAACAACAACAACAACAACAACAGTAGGAAGACCAATGTGCGAGTGAGTGAGAGAGAGAGAAAGCAACCAAGTGCCAATAATAATATTATTTAATTAGTCGCTGATAAAGACACAAAAAAATTACCCAACAACAATTACTTGCTGCTATTCGTTGTCAATATTTAGCCGCACTACAGCAGAGGCAGCAACAACAACAAAAATAACACCAACAACAACAACAACATTATGTTCCGCTGCTTGGCTTCTGTTTGTGTTTAAGTGTGCGTGCGTGTGACAGCAGCAACAACAAAAGAATTGGGCTTGCAATCAACGGGATCGCGAGCATTTAACATCGACGTCGCTGTTGCAGTCGCAGTCGAAGTTGCCGTCACAGTGGCAATCGTTGAATTTTTGTCCATGGTTATGATAAAAAAAGAAAATGAGAAATGAAATACAAATAATCAATTAAATTAAAGTAAAATAAGAAGCAGCAAAAAGAAGAGTTGGCCTAATTGATGTGGGGCTGCTTTTTGTGTGGGCATTTTGTGTTTTCGTTTCGAATTCGATTTCGGTTTCGGTTACGACGCGTCCGCAGCGAATAAAAACCAAGAAAATGAAATAAACTACAAGTAAAAGAAATTATTATCTGCTTGCTGCTTGTTTGTCTTCTGTGTGTGCGTGAGCTTTGTTGTTTTTATTGTTGCCTTTGCCTTTGTTTGCGTGCATTTTATTTCCGTTTCTCTCTTTTCAACGCACACACAAAAACAACGCACACACTCACCTTGTGTTTATTTATGCTTGTTAGTAGTGTATGTGTGTGCTAGTGTGCGAGTGTACCTGTGTGTGTTTTCGCGACAAGTTCTTATCAGCAACGACGACAACGACGGGTTCAAGTTCGTTGGCTGCTACAGGAATACAATAACTGCAAGCGACAACAACAACAATAAAAATAATATCAACAATAACAGTAATAGGAAACGTGACTAATGCACTGCTCCCGTAGCCTCTCAGCTGCTGCGGATACAACAACATTCTTCAGCGCAGCGTCGGCAGCGGCGTCAGCGTCTGCATCCTCAGCCAGCACAACACCAACAATGGCCACAACAACAACAAATGCTAAAGATGGTAAGTTGAAGAGACTAAATTTACTTATAGCTGACCCACTAACAAAAAAAAAATAAAGCAAAAACAAAATAACTGCATGTGGCCCAAAAAAAAAGTACAGAGTGAGACAGAAAATCAGCGTTGATTTCGACTCTTTAAAGTTCAAGGCAAGCGCGACACAGTTTTGCATGCGGTCGGTGGCTGCAAAACTGTGCAGAACTACTATTCACCTGAAATTCACTTTGATATTGATGTTTTCAGACACATAACCAAAATGATGCAATATCCTCTTATGAAATATCTGGCTTATTAGCGTTCATGATTAGATTTATACTTGACCTTATGCTAGGCTCGATATCAGATTGTCGTATCCCTAATCAATCAAAAAGACAAATTCCAAGAATAAAATTATCATCGCTGACGTAACTTGCTGAGCGCATATATGAGAAATATGAGAGGTATCAGAAAAATGTGTATTAATTAAGCCGAACAACTGAAATGATTGTATTAGCCAAAGAATCGACGGCAAATAGACTATCAAATTAATGATCTAACAAAAAGCTGCCACAGTGGCAACAGCAGCAGCCGGTTGGGAAGTAAAAACAAAGCTAAACACATCAAAATTGGCAACACGAGAAATCGCTAAAAAAAAAAAGACATAATAAAGAAGTATTTTTTGCGTGCAAAAATTTAGTTTAAAAAAAACAGACACGCACACATCTATAAAATTTAATTGCCCATGAGTGTGCAAAGCGGGGCGGGGCAGCGCATTGGGTTCGGTGCTTTACTGTGCTGTGAAGAAGGTCAACGAAGTGCTCGAAAAGCTTGGGATGAAGGTCACAGGCACTTCGATGTTGTCGTCAACTCTGAACCCGCTCGCATTTATTGATTTTACACACAGCACATGCACACTAACAAAGCAATTATAAAACAAAAGATACGCAACGTAAATAGGGACAATATGTGTATAAAAATGTGAGCTTATTTGCATTGCACCCTGTTGGCAAATTGTGCAGGCAGGGTATGCTGAGCAGCAACTTGAATATGTCAGACTATGATTATATCTCACATAATACGTGAAATTTATTTAAAAATAAATAATTTTACTTAAAAAGTTATAATTTCTATTATAAAATACAGAGCATCTGTTAGTCGAACAAAGTCAGTTTTTTTTTGCATTCATACTTGTTTAACACCATCATTTGCTGTTGATGTTGTTGTTGTTGTACGTTTCTTGTGTTTGGCGGTCAGAGCGACTTTTGTGCCGATTTGCCGGGCAATCGGTGAGCTGTTTTCTGGGCCGGCTTTGGCTTTTGCGTTGGCCGGCTTATGCCAAAGGCCAAATGGAAAACCTGCTTTGTTGTTAAAAGAAAGAAGCACAAAAGCAGCAAAAGCATAAAACTCACCGCTGGTCACAGAGTCGCCAAAATAAAAAAAAAATCGAAACTAATCCAACATTTTTAAAAATCATTAATGAACCACTCAAATCAAATTGTTTATTAAATCATTGCTAACGGTTATTATTAATCGTTGGCAAAAATCTCTTGGTTAACTTTTGTTTGATTCGATTACAGTTTTAAATGTGCTGTGAGATAAAAGCATTTGAATGACAATTTATTAACAATTTAAAAGCAATTTGTTGTGTTTGTCATTTTAATTTATTTACTATTTTTTAGTTGTATTTATCAGTAACAATATTGATAAGAGCAAGCAAATATACAACATATATTTTTGTTCACTGATTAGAAGCAATCATTTATTAATCAAAGCATATATTAATATTTTTATGAATTAAACAATGATTAATTACTTACTACTCAGCTGCGATAAAAACAGTAAGATATAAACAAAATATTCAATCAGCATTAATTAAAACTAACATATGAAAATATTTCTGCGATGTATGAACATTTTTTCGTTTTTGAAATTTTTAATTAAGCTCACTTTTTTGTCGTTCATTTATCATGTTTATAGTAATTGGCAAAGGAATTTTGGTATGAGTTCTTTTTTATTAGAGTCCAATGTGCTTTAGAGACCTAAACTCTAGGTCTATAGTATTTACGAAAAAATCGTTGGCTTTACTTTCTAAATAATGTTTTTATACCCTGAATCCATTTAAAATTGAATCCATTAAAAATTAATGAATGAAGTCTTTCCGATCTTATAAAAAATATATATTTCCTTTATAAGCAATAATAGTCGTGTCGATATAGACATGCAGTCTTCTAGTTATTATATAATAAACCCACACATACTATGAATCAACTATATACATTTTCATTAAGATTGTATAAGAAACGCTCATTTTGTTAAATAAAACGTTTTTTAATATGGAAAAATTACTATCTGCAAGCCTAATTTGTATTTCTTAGCTGTGTTTAGGGTATCGCCAAGTCGTGTTGACTTGTCGTCGCATTCTAAAATGTAAAATGTCGTTTCTCACAATTATCAGTAACTAATGGCGCAAACCTGTGAGTTTTATCACCCATTAGCAGCAATATGCTGTACATGTGGCAGACATTCATATGTTTTTACTTTCAACTATTATTGTATCTTATTTTTATCAGTTGTGAAATAGTGCTTATCAGCAAATGCAACTTTGCCCGGGGCAAATACACATTTAATATACGTGCACACAATTACTTTTTTTTATATTCTTGTTACCGTTTTCAATTAGTGCACAACAGCACAAAAGTCAACAACAAATAATTGTAGAAAAACACTTTATTATACAATTTTAACAATGTTAAATCGCAGATAGCTTCACACAATATTTAATGAACATAATATAAAAAAATGCCCACATAAAAACATGAAAACTTTTTATGGCTTTCATTGTTGATTTTTTGATTCAAAAAGAATACAAATTGCAAAAAATAATATAATAAATTTTACTTTAACAACGCCTAACAATAATAAAGAAAAAAAATTATTTACCACATCAGTCTGGGAATTTATGTTTATAAAACATATTGATATTTTTTTCAGTTGGAGTTGGAGGCGGATTCATTTCCATTGGGGTAAACTGCATTTGAGTTTCCACTTCACGTGCGAAGCTCATTCAGCAAATGCATTTTGCGAGACCGGCTGGGCATCATTTTTCATTTGCCACTGCCATTTGCCTCACAAGTGGCGGCAGTTTGTCATCTCCCCGTGTCCAAACCCAACACTCCAATTTGAACTCAAACTGAATAACTCTAAAGCACAAAGCTCCACATCGGGCAGGTGCTTGTCGGGCTTTTCCGGTATTCAGTCAGCTTAGGGCTCACTTCTTTTGATTTGTGGCCAGCTCTGTGGTGGTGCAACAACAAATGTGCTGAGAGAGCGGCGACTGTTGCACTTGTGAATTGCTTTATTATAAATTCTGTCGCTTGCAGGCAAAGAAAAAAGGAAATAAAAAAAAATATATATGTATAAATAAAAATGACAGCAGCTGGCAACTGACTAAATTAAATTTCAAATGTGTTGATTGCCGACTACGATTAGATTTGGTTAACGTTTCTGCTGACAAAATTTATGATGGCCAAGACTATTAGAGTTGCTACCAATTCAAGACACTTGGTGTAATTTTATAAATTTGACAGTATTTAGACAGCAAAGTAATATATTGAGAATTGGGAATGAGCATGAATTTCAATTAGTAATATTTACCAATTTTTATTCTCAGAGGAAATTAAGTTTCAACAAAGACAACAAAGAAATGTATCAGAAGTATTTTTAACTTGAATATTCAGCAACTCAACTTATAAATATTTTTTTTTCATTTAGTAAGAATTCTAAATATAAACTGTGTGCCAGCTTTTTACGCGTGTTGTTTAACAACTAATTTCTTAATCATGTATTAAGTATTTTAAAGAAATTCGCTTTATGTCTAGTTAGCATTTCTGCATGGTTAAGTTTACATAACTTTGGTAGTTTCTACTAACTAGCTGCTGCCAACGCCCAACTCCCACATTCTACATAAACTGCTGCAGACTAATTTGTCTTATATTTCAACTGCACTCGCCCCCCCTTTCACCTGGCCACAGTGTCTTGGCCTTTCTACCTGTTCCGCTTGTTGTCTTATCGTGTCTTTTGCTCTTTTGACGCTTTCGCGCTAATTTGCTTAACTTAATTTGCAAGCAGCATTTGCAGCGTGTGAAGAAAAATAACAAGAAAATTCATTAAATTTTATGTTAGGCGATGTTGAAATACTCTTTTTTTTTAATTAATTACAAGTAATTAACAAATATGTGTGTTAAAAAACTATGCAAAATCTGCTGTAAAAGATGAGAGACGATTTCCACATTTAATGGCTCATTGTTGGTAATCTCTTTTTATAATTGAACGAATATTTAATGTAAATACTTGTACGATATTTAAAATAAAAATAAAAACAAAATATATACTTCAACTGTTTTTACTGCCAAGCACTGACTTGGCCAAAATGTTGGACTTATAATCAACCAGCCAACCCGTCACTCCTTTTTGAGTCACCCTTTTTGATAATTGTTGCTAATTACGCGCATAAAATTCTTTGACATTTGCCCAGCGCCTACTGTTCCCTGTCCCTTGGCTCCCGCATTGTCCCTCAGCCAATCCTGTTTCGCCTTTAATGTCCAACCTGCCGTACCCGTTTTTATGTTGTGCGCTTCATTACAATTTTTATTGCTCAAAAGAAATGCCTGAATGTTGATTACAAAAAAAAAGAATATATATATATACGATATAAAGATATATACATAAAATATCAGCTTTTGCGTATCTGATGATGTTGTCGAACTGTGAAGATGGACAAACCCACCAGAAGACAGCAGAGCAGAGGAGGACTCCTCTGCTGCCCAGCTACCCAGCTGCCCACCTGCCTCCTTCTTGGACTCTTGGCATAAATCAAATGGTGCGCGCGTGGTCTCATTGAAATTCGCCCAGTTGTGACAGCTCCTTGAGGCAGTTGCTCCACTTGATGTGGTGGGTTTCCTTCGAGTTGCGCTCATTAAAGCGCAATTTCCACACGAATAACTTCGAATGTTCTGTGACGTATCGCAGCAATTGCGGATTCATCAGCGATGCAATCGCCAAACAATTTTTTCGAATGCAAAATTGTTATTATGTTTTTTTTTTTTCACCCAGTTGTTTGCCATTTTTAATTGACGTTTCGCTCGTTTTGCTGTCATCAGAATTCACTGGCACCTCAAATGGACAGAGCCAAAAAAAATGAATAGAAAAATGCTGTCGGTGCTTTTGTAGCCTGCTTTTGTTGTTGTTGTTGTTGTTCTTCAAGTGAAACGATTTTTTTTTATTGAGTGGCTGCGTTGCATCTGCATTGAGCTACAATATACAATAGCTGTCTATATACAGTTTTGCATTTAGCATGTTGAATGCGGCTTTGCGTGTGTGGAGGCGTTGCACTGACGCACAACAGCCAAATATGCTGTGCAAGACTTTGATCAATGTTCAAATGCAATAAAGTATATATATATATATATAGTAACGATGGTTACGCATCGGCAATTGTTCACACACACACACACACATATATAGATATACAATTCATAGTTACTGTTCCGATCTCGACTCAGTTTAATCAGTCTTCATGTCAATGACACCCGCAACAATTTCCCCAATATTGAAAAATTCGGGTCTACTTCGACGAGCAACTCTCAAAAAACTAATTAAACTTGCATTTGAGGCATTTTAGACATGTTGCTATTGAAATTAAAATTGAAATTGAGATTAGACAGACACAGTGGAATGAAAGCTTTAATTTAAACTCAAAGTTACCCAGCTTTTTATAAGTTTGTTCTTCATAAAATGTTTGCAGTTGATCCATAATAATTCTGGAGTATGTTGTTTACGAATTGAAAGGATATATCTCTACAATTGTGCCTGTATACGATGCAGTTATAGATAAACTCGAGAGAAACTTGGTCAAAACAAATTGCAAATTTGTTGAGTTTTGAGTTTATTATACAAATTATTTATGCACTTCATATTATCAAATGAATATTCAATTGATGTCCACTGTTGTTGCAAGCTTTCCACTTAAAGTTTGGAAATGCCATTGCTATTCAAGTGGCAACCGCAGCGAATTCAAACAAATTTGCACGTTGCGAGCCAAATTCAACGCCGAATGTAAAATCGGACAACTGCCAGACAGATAGACAAAAATAGAGAAAGAGACAGACAAATATAGAGAAAGAGACAGAGAGAGACAGAAATAGAGATAGAGAGATTATGTAGAGCAGATAGGCACGCCTCACAACACCCACTCCCTGCTTTCCGGCCCAGTTATCCATTCAAATATGTGGAGTAAACAATTATCGCTGTTGCAGCTGCACCTCATCCTGCTTGCCACTTTAATTTTGGTTGCAATTGGCAATTGTGTAAATATTTAAAGTACATTAATTAAATGCAAATGTAAATGCAAACTGTTTGCTGTCCCCCCGCCATGACTAAGCCCCGCCACCCTCTGCATACTTATTTTTTATGCATATTTATTTTTTTTGTTTTGCCCTTGCATAGTTTTTTTTTTTATGCATATTCTGCGTAGCAATTTTCATTTCATTTTATTGGCAGTGCAAAAATTGTAATGCTTAAATTTGTTTCGGTTTTTCAATTTTTTTTTTGTTGTGCCAAACTTCTTGCCACAGCAGCTGTGTCCTGTCCTCGTCCTTGGGCAGCAGGTGGATGCTTTTTTTTTTTTTTTTGACTCCTTTGGCACACACACACGCTTTTCCTTCATGTTTCTTTGCTCAATGTGCGTAAACATTTTTATGAGTATTGCCATTCACTGTTCTTGCTTTTGTTGTCTGTTACAGTTTTGTGTCCTACCGCTGCCACGCCCACTTCATTCAAGCGTTTTATGATTTTTTACCTTTTTTTTTTCTGATGTTAGCATCTGTTTGCCGTTTTCTTCTCGACGGCTGGTTCTGTTTGCTGTTTTGTAGTTTTTTGCATGCGTTTTGTAGTTGAAAATTGGGAAACTACGCTTGATTGCGCTCTTCTCAGCCACGCCCACAGCACATATTAACACACACACATACATACGGAAGAGGTGCTTTAACAAAGCGCTGTGTGTGTGTGTTTGTTCAAGCTTTGTTGTCTGCCAACATATTTCGTTTCGCTTATTTTTAGCCTGCTTTTTGCAAGGACAAACAAAATTCTAAGCCGGTTTCCTCAAGCTGTGTGCTTTTCTCTCTCTCTGTATGTGGGTGTTTGTGAGTATGTGAGTGTGTGTGTGTTTTCGTGCGTGTATGCTGTACCCTATAATATGGCCCTACCTGTTATTAAAGTTCATAAAATGTTCGTATATTTTAGGCCGAGTCATACAATTTTAAAGATATGACTACCAAAAACGCTCTTTAAAAAAATCGATAACAAATTAGCTGGCTACGCCTGCTCAGTCGACCCAAAAACTAATATACCTGATAATCCTGTAAATCGTTTAAACACTTACAAACAATATTCGTCTAAAAACGTAAAGCAAGTTTTTGAAAAGAAAAATTTGGAATGCTTGTATTGGCTGCAATTTGAGAGCCAAAGTTATTTTGCAAAGATTGTTCAAAAATTCCTTGGCCATGCCTCGCCTCTTACTTGCCACTTGTAATCAGCTTGAATTATTTTTTTTGGTAAAATAAGAAAACGTGCTTGTTTCCTGCTTGGCAATAAGTTTCTGATTCAACAAGCAACTTGAATGTTTACAACAAGTTCAAAACTAATATAAATAATGGTTTTCTATTAGATTTGAGCAAGTGGTATTTAATAGTCGAAATTTGTTGTGATTTGTTCATATTTCTATGGTGTGTATTGTTTGTTATGGCAAATGCGATAGGCAAAATGTTATTGTGTTGCTGTTTTGTGGCTGTCATTGTTCTTCTTGTCTTAGTCTACAGCTGTCATTTGGAGGCTGCTGTAATTTGTTTGCGCCCTGCCACACCCCGCCCTCACTTATTCACTTGCTCTCCAACTTGGGCCCCTAGAGCTGTCTGCTATTCACTGCCGCTTTATCTCTAGTCGTATCTGCATCTGTATCTGTATCTGTGCGTGGGCATCCAACTTTTGCTTTCAGCGGCTGCTTGAGCATTTCCATTTGTTCGTTAGCCCCAAGACAAGGGGAAGAAGAACAACAACAACAACAATAAGAACAACAAAAGCACTTGGCGCTGTCAGTGGAATATGCACTACAGCATCTTTAAGATACTTTTGATAGTATTGCTAGCTGCTTGAGCTATTTTTAAAAGAGAGACCACCTAAAAAAAAAACACACACACACACACACACACAGAAATATATCTTTTGTTTTCCAAACAAACATTGAGATACGACAAAATGTTTAATTGCTGCTTATCGCCGACTCGCTTCAGTTGATAAAGTTTTTTTTGTTGAGATTTTTAATTAGCCATCATTGACGTTTTCCCGAGACAACAACCAAGTTCGCCAATTGTTGTCAAAATTAACGTTAATATTTCAATGTTTCTTTTCTTTCTATTTGTTGAGCAACTCATTTTTATTCTTCTCTTTTTTTTTTTGTGTTGCGGATGCGGTTTTTACTTTTGCAACATTATGATGCCCATTTGTTAAAAGTTATTATTGTTGTTGTGGCGGTTGCCTTTTGTCAAGCACCAAATTACTCGACCGCAGCGAAAATTTAGCAAAAGTCCGAGAAGAGTTTGGGCAATGAACAAAAAAGAAACTTTTGTGATTTTCGCATCAGAGTATTTGTTGTTGTTTCTAGAAACTTTATAGCAAATGTGTCTCTTGGTTTTTTTATTATTTTTTTTTGTAGCTGTCTCTCACATTTAGCTCATTTATTTTTCGCAGCTAATTTTTGACATTTTTTCTTGGACAATAATCTGGTTGTGCGTCTGTGTTTATTTTCATTTTGGTTGTCACTCGGAAAATACATAAAATACTATTTAAGATATTTTTTTTCTTGGTATTTAAACATTTGATTAGCGTATTTTTTATGGCTTGGATCTCACACAAATTGACAGCAGCAGCATAAAATAAGTAATTTTATTTGATTTTCATTTTGGATTTTCGCTGAATTTACGTTTGCGTGGGGGGGGGGAACTATTAAATTTACTTTGTCCTGCTAATTGGCAGCAGTCTCCCGAGTGCGCTCAATTAATTTATCCGCCAATTTGACGCACGTCTGTAGGCCGTGTGCAGTTGGCGAATACTTGATAATTGTTGGCACTTGCCATCGACTGCCAATTAAATTGAAATCATTGCACTAAAACGTGCTCAGCAATTAACGTGCTTTTGGCGGCTGAATGGCTGAGGTAATAAAGAACATATTAAAGCCATTTAAAATGGAGCGAAGCCATAAAGTTGATTTATTTCAGATCAGCCAATCTCAGCCACTATATGCGTCAGATAATTCAAATTTCGAATATTAACTCTCGTTGCAATAAAAGGCACTATTAACCCCAAAATATACTGTTTGGCAATAAAATTTTAATTAATATCGAATTAAAAATGTGAAGTTCTGCTATATGCTGGTAGAGTAGCTACTCTCTCTTAATTGGAGCACTCAATCTAGTTTTATTTCAATGAAAATTCTTATTTTAATTAGTAATTTCATTTTTAATTTAAATGCAGCATTTAAAAAGTGCTTCTTTTTAATACCAATTTAGTTTTGACAAAGTTCTGGCAATGGAAATTGTTGAGTGCTTGCCTAATGGGATTAGGCCCTTATTTTGATTTAATATACTTTAATGCGATTAAACACACAAACCATAAACAAGACTAAAAAAGTAATAATAAATTTAATGTGTATTCTAATTATACAAATTGAAGGCACTCATTCATTTATGAGTTACACCTTTCCTCTTACTTCTTCCCTCTTTGTGGCACTCTTTCGATTACATAACCTAGTTATTAATGGCATTTACAGTTGCTTGTGCCACCGTCAACTTCACCTGTCTTTCTGCCACATCTGCTCGACTATGCCTCACCGTGACGTGGCGACTTTGTGACATGTGGCGTGAGACAAATGTGAAGCAAGTCGGAGCATTGGGTTTCGGTTTGGTGTGGTTCGGTTCGGTTTGGTTCGGTTTCGCTTTATGTGTGCTTATAGCACTTGGTGTCCAAGTTCATTTACGTCATGGTCAGGTGGATCGGTCTTTGGGGAGCAGTGTCTGACAGCGTCAATTGCTACATAAATTGTCGACTGTCATGTTCTGAGCTGAGCAGTTTAAGCAATTTGCTAATGAGTTTTTCACAGAGCGTCTGGCTAATATGCGGCGACAGTTTGAGTGCCACTGATTGGAGTTCAAAAAGTTCATGAACTTTGGCAGTCAGCCCAAATGGCATTTCAGTGACCTGAGCACAATGCAGGCCTACAAAAAACGAAGTAAAATAATAATAAAAAATAGAAGAAAAAACTAGCTTAGTACCAGAAGTCAAGTGATTGTCAAACTGTGCACACACAATGCCACACAATTGTGGCTTAGTTTTAAAGTCACGCTTGCAGCAAGTTTATGTGCAACGCCTTTCAATGCACTTCCACAACAATTGTGGCGTAAAAGCGTAAAATGGCTTCACCAAAGAGTGGCACCGTGGCGACGGCGGGGGAGTGAAGTGGCTGGGGTTTTTGAGGTAGATGCCTGCCATAGAAATTGTCACAGGATGGCAAAGTTCAGAGACTGCACAGGTCTGTTTCAAATTGAAAAGAAGTTGGGGAGTTGACAACACTGTAAAAATTAGTTTAACTATAGGTAAAATTCGAGATATTATTTAATAAATATATACATAAATAATATGTAAATATAATTAATATAATATAATTAAATGGATGTAAAATAATATCATTTGAGAAATATAACTGAAATCACTTTAGGTTTATAAAATATTCGAATTTAAAAATAAAAATGTGAGTTTAGATTGTGAAATGGAATTTTATGGAATAAGAAATGAAATTGTATTCAGCGAATATATGAAATAATATTTATATTAATTTACTTAATTATTATATTTTATTTTATTTTATTGAATAAATGCTTACATTTTATAAGAGCGAATTTCTTTTAATTTTAAACATCTTTTAGCTTATCAGCATTAAATAGTTAATAGTTTGTTTTAGAATTTCTTGGAGTGTATTTGTTGACGGCGTTACGTTTATGAAACGGATGTTGCCGCTTGCATTTAGTGCACTTGAGCCTTGAGCGTCATCCTCTTCGTCGTCGACATCGTCGTCGTCGTTGTCGTCGTTGGTTTGGCGTCGTCCTGCCGGTTTGCAGAGTTTCCTGGCATTGTGGGTCTGTCTGTGCCCCACATGTGTCGTTGTGGCATGCGAATAGCTTCACACGCTTCACGATGCGTGTCCTGTGTACAAATTTGCAGAGTGTGGAGAGAGTCGGCGTCAAAGTCGAGTCGAGTCCAGTGTCAGTGGCAGCAGCAGTGAATGGAGTGGAGCGGAGTGGAGTGGAGTGGAGTGATTGAGCTGCAGCTGCTCCACATAAGATTCCTTTTTTGGGAGGCTATGCTTTGTTTCGCTTTGACTCCTTTCAAGCTGGCGCCAGGACGAAATAGAGTGCAAGGACCGCTGCCTTCTTTGGCCTTTAGCCGTGCACCTCAACGGAGAGCAGTCTTGGCGTGGAGCTGCCGGAGTCAAAAGCTAGCAATGGCAATCAAAGGCTGCTGCTCCATTTTGGGCTCCTTTTGTCTACCATTTTCATTGTGTTAATTGAATTAGTTGAGCGCTGTGCAAAATATATGCAAAACAATTTTATTTAATTTTTACTACACTTTATTTTTGCTTAGTTTGTTTTGACATTTCGCATTTTATTTTAATTTGATTTTATTATTTTTTTTGCTTAGCCAGTTATTTAAATTTTTGATTGTCAAGCAGCTCACGTTTGTTTTCTGCTTTGATTGGATTTTTTTTGCGCAGACACTTTTAATTTGGTTTTTAATAAAAGCTTAATATTATCGTTTCTTTTCACATGTTATGCTAAGCGAAAGGCATAATTCCGATAAGAGACTGTCTCGAATAGCTGTGCATATGACACATTTTTGCAAAATACATAACTAAAAATGTAGTCTTTAGTTTTTGGTCATTGAACTGTTAACTGTTTTGTTCTCAACTGGCTTGCGATTGTAAACATTTGTATAAAATATATGTGGGCTGACAATAGATTGCGGTCTATTGAATCTTTTGGGATTATCTATGAAAAACAGACTTGTGTAGTTATTTAAATTTAGCAGTAAACCATAAAAAAAAGCGAATAATTTAATTCATTCTCAAATGAATGCGAGTCGCAGTTGTTGTGCCAGCTATAAAAAGATTGAAGATTAATGTATTTATGTTCTATTGTAATTTCTATATTTATATTCTATGTCTTGATATTAAGTCATCGAACTACTATATCTATCTGTCAATTTATCTAGTTACCTCCGTTCTGTTAGGGTATTTTATTATCGGAGTGCCTTAAATATCAATTGTAACTTATTTTATTTATTTTAGCAATTCTAATTTCATCTCAAGTTAATATTTTATTCAGCTTTACACCCCATTTTCTATGGATTTTGCAATAAATTCAATGTGCATGCATTAATATTTCTGTTGATTTCTGTTTAAAATACAATATGCAATTACCCGAAAAGATCAAAATCAGCAGGCAGACAGACGATAGTCGCCAAAGTAGACGAGAAGTAGTCGTAGTCACAGACGCATCTGCTTAGCATATCAATGTGAAATATATTTGCATTTAAAGTCACTTCATAGACATTAGCAGACACCCAAACAAACACACACGCACACACACTGGGGGTGTGTTGCTTGGTGAATCCCATTTTCTCATTTATGGTTTGGCATATCAAAGTCTTTAGGTGTTATGTGTGTAACCCACTGTGTGTGCATGTGTGTGTGTGTGTGTGTTATTTATGCGTCTGTTTGCACTAATTCCACACAAAACACAAACTCGAACATTTTTTTTTGGTCTGGCTTTACGCTTTATGGCGGCGGCTACACACAAAGTGGCCCAGGACCAGTGGCCAAGCAAGGGGAAGTGGTTCTGAGCTGTCGGACGATTGACGGGCAGCCGCTTAAAGTTGGGGCTTATCACAAATTCTAATTGTCGCCTGCCACTAGCCAAAAAACAAAAAAAACGAAAAACCCACAAAAAGAAAACTCACACAAGTAAAATATAAATTGAATTACATATTTTATGCAAACAGCGCAGACAAGAAAAACACGGAATTTGTTGTCAGTTCTTTTGCCCGATATTTCCAGGCAATCCTCCCTCACTTTTGGCTTTTGTTTTCATTCGTGTTGGCTGCCCGGACAAAGTTTGCCGTTTGTCCATCAGTGTCAACAACGTGTACGACGCCCCACGGTGTCAGACATGCAACAAATCGCCGCACTTGCAACCAGAGTGTCGCCGAAGTGCAAAAAGTCAAAGGGTTTACCATTGAGCTGCTCCTGCTCCAGCTCCTGCTGTTGTCTGCTGTCTGGCTGAGTCTCCTGTATATTTATTAAATAGTTTCGTGCAAATCCTTTTGAAGTGCTCGACTCGACGCCTTGTTAAAACTCACAGCGATTTCAATTAGCAGTCGCCACTTTCAGCTATTTCTATGGCATACATGGTTTTTGGCTACAAATGTGTGTAAATGCACTTTGTCTGGATATTCTGAACTTACTTTTTACTTGCTGTGAGCTCAACAGGACTTACGCTGCTCAAGTCATCTAAGCCAGGTTAAGCATTCTTTGTTTCCGAGCTCAACTTTTGACATTTGTGTTGTCTTAAATTGATTTAACATAAGTATTGTTTATCTTTTATTTCTATTGATATATTTGATTAAATAAAGTTGTTGGCCAAAACAACTAAAACATTTATAGTTATAATTAATTGTTTTAAGCATTCTCAGAAATATTGTCCTTAATAAATTACTTTAATGGTTTCTAACTAATTTCCTTTATAATAATATTTATAAAATTGCTGAAAATATAAAAACTCTCATTAAATTGAACACAATAAACCACAATTATGTATTTTTAATAGATTTCTTAAACTACAGTTTAATAAAATTACTCACATTGTTAGACAAAGGAAATCTCACAGAACAGAAGAAATGAAATAAATGTTTTCTGGTGTGTAATGAGCAATTTTACGATTATTATTATATTGTATGTTATGTGTGTTTGACATCAACGTTTAATGTTATACGCAATTGTTTATTGAGCAATGGCTATAACAAAAAAAAAAAAATAACAAAACATAAAATTTTCCCGCCTGAGGAGGCAACAGCTAAAATTTGAACTTGGACTTGGGTGACGACTTCAACATTTCAAAATGTTTTCTGTGTTTTTTTTTATTGTGCATTTAAACTTGAGTTGTTGTTTAATGTGCTTGGACTACTGCTCTATAATTGATAGTTATTAAACAGTTAGCGTTGCCACCTAGTTATTATATATATATGCTATTTTAACTATCTTCATTATTTGTTGTTAACTTTTGATCACTTTTAATTATGTTAATTACTCAGCTGTTCACAGCTATTTTTGGCAATTTATATTTCCTTTTGCTTTCGTTTTTGGCATTGCGAATTTCTCGTTTTGGGTCAAATTGCAATTGCGTTACTCATACGCCGTGTGTGTGTGTGTGTGTGTCCGATTTGCCACAAATGTGTGGCGTTCTTTTGTGTGTCTGCCACTGCCACTTACACACGCAATCAGACCGCATGATATTATAATTATTTTATTATTATTCAGTCAGCTATTTCCGCGGATTTCCCCGCACTTTGCTAGCATTTTGTTTTCCCACATTAGAACACCCCCACCGCCCCCCGCTAACCATCGCTCTATGAAATACATTTGTTGGTTTTGTCGTACAGATAGTTGGTTATATATTTGCTGGCTATATTTCTTGGATTTGGGCCAACGAGTGTGTGAAAATAGAAAATTTTGCTTAGCATTGGAATGTGCCATGTTCTTTTCGATGTGTCGCAGTTTGTTTTTGCAGTTTTTTGTTTGGTTTTGTCATTTTGTGTCGTTTTGTTTGTTGGCATTTTGCACTTTTGTATTTTTAAACATTTTGCACAAAACTGCTCCAACATTTGTGGCATGCACTCGAATATGTGTATGTGCCACTCTTTGGAATGGGGAAGTGTGTGGCAGTAAAAAGACACGAGGTGAAAAGTCCAGTGGCAATATCGATATTTTTTCGAGTGGGCGTGGCCGTTTTTTTTTTTTAGAGTTTTGTTGCCAATCGGCAAATAAAGTGTTTTTTTTTTAGTTTTTGTGGTTTCGTAGAACTTTTGCCATTAGAACAAGGTACTTGGAAAAGTTTTTGGTAACAGCATCTGATATGACCTATATAGGTATGTAAATATGTATATATGTAAATAAAACTTTTTGTGCGAATCGCTCAATTGAATTTAATCGGATTAAAGCGATAGAGCAGCTTTTAATAGTCGCGTAATTAAATTTAATTCTGATGTCAGAATATGAAAATTTAATGGCCAACTAAAACTTTTGCGTGATGAGACGAAATTAATTGGAGGCGTTTTTACATTTAAATTGAAAATAAATTTTAATATGGAATTTAATGGGTGTTCGATTAAGACAACTTAAATAAACAAAGGAGTTTTATAGAAGCCAAAAATTAGAGTATTTTATATATATTATTAATTTTTTTTTGTAAAATGTAAATAAAACAATATCAATAGTTCTTACTCAGTTTGCTAACAAGATTTACTTTATTAATTACTAGTTAATATTATAAATAAAATAACATTTATAATTCAGATTTAAATGTGAAATTAATTTTTTATTCATCTGCGTTTTTGTTCTCATTAGCGCAAAACTCTGCTCTTTAATTTTTCAATTAAAAATAAAACAAAAATTAAAAATCATTCATAATAAAATGTGCTTTGTAATGTTTTTTTTTATTCCAAATTAGGGGTAACATTTGTGACCTTTTTTTTTAAATTCATAATGTGGCATAATTTTGAAGCAGAATCATTTGCGATTTTATCTCGACTTTAATCTACCTTTCTTGCCATCATAATTACAAACTGCCCCTCGACTTCCACAACCTGCGCCCTCACCCCACCCCACTTCGACTGACAGGTATCTTGTAACCCCACCTGATATGCACAAAGTATCCCTGGAGGCGCATCCTACATCCAGACACACACACATACACACACACACAGTGCTCAATCCTGGACACCCAACGACTTGGCAAGGCAATTATTAATTTTAATAAACTTGAATGGTGGCAGTTGGGGCAGAAAGAAGCTGCCCAAAGGCAACGCCTGCCACGCTACTTGCCACCACTGCCAACTCCCCCTTTTCAGCTAATGATATAATTTTTCTCAGTTAACTAATTGAATACATTTGCACCAAAAGCAGCTCAGTTGGACCAGGGAGAACACAGGGAACAAGGGCAACTGGGAGCTGGGTGAAACACATGGTGCGCTCACAAAAGCGCTAACAAAGATTGTTAATAATGGCCAAACAAGCGAAACGAGCTCTAGCTTCAGTTTCCAGAGCCAACTCTTGCGTCTTTGTCTTCTGTGTTTTCTGTCGTTTTTCGATGCCTGCCACTTGAGCCAGGCCATTGACAAGAGCCAACTTTAGCGGGCCAAGGGAAAACAGGAGACGCGACCGGCACGCGAAGAAGTTAATTTGCAGGCAGTCAAAGGGAGAGGGAGAGGGAGATGTAGAGTGTGAGGGGGTTGTGTGTGTGTGTGTGTGTGTGTGTGTGTAACCAAGACTGAGAGGAGCACACAAAACGACATTCCGCGGCTAAAGAACTTTTAGATGGGTTGAGCAACTCCAACTGGCGACTTCTTCTTAGGGTTTGCAAGGGGGCGGAGGGAGGAACGCATTACAAATTCCATTACTTTGAGCAGCGAACATGACCTGATTTTTATGTAGATGTGTGTGTGTGTACGTGTCTGTGCGAATGTGTATAAGTGTGTATGTGCGAGTGTGTATGAGTGTATATATGTGTGTGTGTGTCTGTTCGAAGATGCTGTTGGAAATTAGGCAGTCACCAAAGACAAGAGAGGAGTATAAGCCCTCTAAGAGTGTCTATTACGCCCAGCCACACAATCTGTGTATGTGCGAGTGTGTGTGCGTGTGTGTGCGTGTGTGTGTGTGTGTGTATACGTGTGTGTGCGTGCGTGGGTATTGAGCCACGTATATATTGAGCTAAATGCCGCCTTCCGTTGCGCACTTGTCGAGTCACGTAGCGCAAAGTTTTAAGCATCGCTACTTGCTACGTGGAATGTTCGTCCTGACCCACGCCCCCTCTCTCGCCCTCACACTCACTCTCTCTCTCTCACCCAACACCTCTTGGCCTGTAACCCCACAAGCTTGTCTTGGCTATAAATTAACAAAAATGAATGGGAACAGGGGCCAAAAGCTGTCCAACATAAGTCTATACTTGCCATTTTATGTGCCTTAAGTAGAGACATGAAGAGTGGTTAAGTTATCTGGTTATATACATATATATATACATATATACTTATTTTTTTTTCGGGTTATAAAGTGCAGTGGGTTATTGGCGCACTTTTATGACCGGCCAAAATGGCTGTCCACGCGTTCCTTTCCCTTTTAACATTCGACTGTCGTCATCCAAAAACTAGGAGCACACTTTGAATGCAGAGCATTCACACAATGAAAGTGTGACAAGTTGAGGCAAGTGGGGCACCTCGAAAGTGCACTTTATTCAATTAGAATTGCGGACAAGAGGCTTCTGACCATGTAAACGGTTTTGGTTGTAAATGTTGGCCAAAAGGCAAAAATTGTGTGACAGCTGCAAAAACCAAAACTAATTATAAAAAATGGTTAAGGGTAGAAAAGGACAGATTGGGTTGACTCTCGCAAAAACTGACATCATATTAAAGTTAAGTGTATTAAACTTAATATCAGAATATCAGAATTGCTTTAAGCTTAAGTTTTCAAATATTTTTAATGCTTTAAAAACTAATATTTGCTTAAATTTAAAAGTTATATTAAAAAAACGTGCTGAGAATGCATAACAAATAATATTTTATATAGAAAAAATAATTGTATTTTCGATTTAATAAATAATTTTATATAAAAGGATTTTTAAGTAGCACTAAAAGATCAAATGAAACATTTTAATAGATAAAATAACTGCAACAAGCGTATAAAATGCCCTCAACTAATGTTGTAAATCATTCGAATAAATATATTCAATGCACACTAAATAATTTCAATAAATAAATGACTGAAATGAATATGGAATAATTTATAAATTACACTTGCATTTTGCTGAGCTCTGCGTGCATTTGAATTTGCCATTGCAAATAGTTAGTCAATTAGCTGTGCTTGATGCGAATTGTTAGCTCAGCGCATACCCAGACAGAAACACACAGGCACACACACCCAGGCATACACACACAGACAGTCTGGCAGATGCACACCACAACACACAATTGTGAAATGCTTTCAGGTGTCAAAGTTATGACTGGCCTCAGACAGCGTCCCTCGCAGAATTGCGGACTCAGATTGCAATGCAAATCACTCGATTTATTACAGCAATTTGCAGTTATTAATCAAAAAGCAGTGTGCATCAAACATGCTTCAACTATTCAGATGCAGTTTGCTATAGTTTCTAACCATCAAATATGCAACAACTGTGGCACAAGCAACAAACAGAAGCAACAAACAGAAGCAACAACAACAGAAACAACAACAATTTATGCACTTGTGCAAGCAGCGAATGCTGAAGACTTACGACCTACTTTCATATGCATGACAGCTGGAAAGCAAATGTCTGACTGACTAACTAACTAACCAAGTAAACATGCAGCAAGCAGGAGAAGCAACCGTCGCCCCTCCGCCGCAGCTCAGGAAGCCACTCAGCCTGTCTTGGCAGCAATCAGCAAAACGGCCTCGAAATCCTTTTGCCACATTCGGAGAGGCGCCCAAATTGCGTGTCATAATAAAGTACCAAACTAAGAATGCCACTAGTTGCAAGTATACACAACTAGCTGGTTACATGGTTTCGTATTGACCAGGTTATGACTGAAAAGTTGGGCTCAGAAATCGCATTTTTAGCATGATGAAAAAGTTCTGCGTTTTGAAAACCTGAGCATTTTTGGCTGTGAAAATCTTAGACACAACTCAATCTGCTTTTTTGTGCGAAAATCTCCAACTGCCTGTGACGTGCATATTTCTGTCACTTTATTTAAGATACCCGTTAAGAATTTAAAATCTTTCCAGGGTATAGAATATCGTATGCACAGCGTTACAGCTCCATCAACTGCAAGTTTGTAAGCAACTTTAACTTTTTGTTCGACTGACAACTTGTGTGCATATTGCAGCTGTTGGACTCCTCCTCTTAACTCCCCTGAACTGTTTTGCATTACTCATTTGACACTTTATCTATACCCAAAAATGTAGCACCTGCTACAAAAGGCGCTTACACCATAAACCGCAGACAAATAAACTGTTGCTGTAGTTTGCAGCAAACTTGGAGTTGCACAAAAAGACGAAGAAGAAGAAGACGTTGATGAACGACTGCTACAGCTGACTGTCTGGCAGTGTGTGTGTGTGTGTGTGTGTGTGTGTTTGATGCGCGAAAGGCATAAAATGTAATCCTTCAACAGCAGCCAACATGCAGACATGCAATTTAAGGGGTATGAGGAGTGGGAGGGGGGGGGGGAGGGCGAGGCAATGTGGTAAGTAGATCGCTCCACATAAGTCTGATATAAATCTCAAGAGCTGCCTGCCATGCACAACATGAAACCACTAATTGAAGTGAAAGAAAAGGCAGCCCAGAAAATGACGTTAGATGAGAGCAGCTCAGTCTGAGAACCCAACAACAGCTCAAATTTAAAGCGATGCTGATAAGCCTGATATGTGTGTGTGCCTGTGTGTGTGTGTGTCTGTGTGTGTTGGTATTCAATTTTTAATTAACATGTGGCATGGTTACAGAAGAAAAGAGTCACAATTGCAGCACGTTGCAACTCTGCTCTGTTGCTGCAGCTTGAACACTCTCAATCAGTGCGGCATTTCGAACTACAAAAAAAAAAAAAAGAACTTGCCAACACAAATGCATACTAATTGAGGTTAACAAGGCATGAATACCACCACTACACTCTGCCCTACACTGCACAACACAACACAAAATATTCAACTACCAATACAACGATGACTTTGGACCTTGGCAGCAACTCGTCTGCAAGCTAATTTCGTTTTTAGCCCTCTTCAAATGTTTACATTAAAGTTTATAAAGTAGACAATCTAAACATGGCTAAACGAAAAAAACAAAAAAAAAAATAGAAAAAAGATAAATTGTTTGCTTGGAAAATGTTGAGTCTGCTGCCTGCTCCTCAATTTGATGCATATTTAAAATTCCTTAACTCAGTTTCCAGCTGCTATTGATTGCTTTTTAAATATGTTTTCAATCAACTCATTCAGCTTAACCCATTTATAAAACTTTTTTTTTTTTTCAACTTGTTGACTTACTTATGGAATTCCAAAGATGTTTTATTGATGAGCAACAATTTAGCTTAAAGAAAATATATATATTTTTTTTTAGTTATAAATTCAATAAAAGTTAAATTGACTTTAATAGTAATAAGTTTTTCACATAAATAACTCACATTTATTGCAAATGATTTCTTAAAGTTCTGAAAAGGTTTTTTTTACTTTATTTGGCATAAAATATTTGTAGCTTTAGCCAGTTGCCGTTAGTGGGTTAAAGGCGGCTTGTAACGCTAGCTCAACTCAATTATAATCCGTTTGGAATGCAACACAAATCCGTCCAAGCGGATGACTCCACGGGAGGCCTCAAACGACCGACCGACCGACCGACCGACCGACCGAGAGGCTGGCTGCTGCGCAAGCTGAGTCAACCTTGACATTAGCCTTGCCGCAGGGCCAAAACAAAGGCCAACATTCAACATCCAACAGCTGCTTTGCGGGCCATATCTGCTCTAAGCGTCTCTGCCTGCCCCTTAAACTGGCTGTGGCTCACTGCGCGGTACACCAACTGAGAGGGGGAGGGGCACGTATATAAAATGTCAATGATAAAAGCGAGATGAGGCATGCTGAAAGCTGTCAGCGTCAGCCAAACGAGCTGATTGAGACAGAGACACAGTGGGTGCAAAAGTGAGGGGAAGAGTGAGGGGAAGTGGCAGTTGCATGTTATATATCTGTATGTAGGATAGGCCAACAATTCACAATTATGATATGCAAATTAAGGGGCAAGATATTCATACATATATATATAAATGTATATAAATTGTGTGCATGGCCTCGTTGCTGAAATTTATTATTCGCACTGTCTGAGAGAGAGAGACTGATGCACCACAGTACATCTCTATATATATATATATATATATATAGAAATAGTTATATGTATGTGGCATGTCCAATTTATGTGTAAGGGGCGTTGTCTTCAACAATCTTCCGAGCATAATTCAAAGCCACAAGGGCCAAAATTCGTATTTCTTGGATATTTGATGAGTGCAGCTTTGCTGGGTGGAAATAATTGCAGTTTTTGGACACTAATTGCAAGCATCAAATTGTAAATGGCCATAGAAAATGGAAACGATATCGAATTGCATTTGATATGCATTGTGCAATGTGCATTATGCAATGTGCATTGTGCAATGTAAAATGAGACTAATTGGCTTTGGTATAAAGTGCTTGAAGCATCTTAATCTCGTTGCTTATTGTTGTCTACGATTTGAATGCCAATGCCAGTCATAAATTTTAACGAGCTGCTTCACAAATAGCACTTATGAAATTGTTTTTCCATTATTTGTGTACCTTAAAATTGAAGTTTAGTAACTGGATAAAGAACAAAACTTTTAACACACAAGTTTAGAGACAAAATTACAACAAAAGAGCTAAAGTAATAAATAAATTCCAATCTTCTCTATTTTCTATTGATGGCACGTATTTTATTCTAAAAATTGCTTTGCTTAGCATTTAATATAAATAAACTTAACTTTTAAAGTTTTTATTAGATAAGTAAACGAATGGGAAACTTTGCTGTAGAAAGTTGATTTATGCTTTTAATTTTTTGACTTAAACTATTTATGATACACAAATTTCTAAAAAATAAGTACATTTTAGGCATTTAGAGTGAAGCTAACTTCTTTTTCAAATGCTGACTACAATTCTCGCTTCTCGTTTATTTAATAGAAATTAATTTGTTTTTCTTCTCTTTTATTGCAGGTGAGTTTCAATTAAAAACAAATCTACTACGCTGCCATTCGAATCATCCAGTTGGTGGTAAGTTGTTTTTTGGACAGCCGACAGTTGTCGAGCAATTTCAAGGGCATGCATTTATCATGAAGTTGTTAGAGTGGTTGAGGGGTGGTGAGTGGGCAAACTGCTTGAAGCACAGTCATAAAGCGTGCCCCATAACGAAGCATGACCAAATGCGAGCGCAAGCAGTCAACAACCCAAAACCAACAATAACACAGAGGCAGCCATTCGACCAGTCAACAAACCCATTAAACACCATTTATAACTCTGCCTGATTCTGCAGGATGATAGGAATTGAGAGAGGGGGTAAATGGCTGAGAGGGGAATTAGCTTGCCACGCCTGACTGCAAAACTTTCATTATGCCATTTTATTGTCCTGGCGAACATTTTTAGTCTGCTGCATGTGCTAAAAGTTGCTCTTGTTGTTATTGTTGTTGTTGCTATTTTGTTGGGATAGAAAATGGCTGCTTTTGCTGACCACCGTCAGGCTCCCTCACTCCACACCATCCTCTCTCCCACTCTAACTATTCCTCGATTTTCTGTCTCGCTCTCGCAAACGACCATCGCAATGTCAAACGCGCATTTGCCGGTCGCTGTCAACTGAGCAGCAGACACATGTCTATAGGCAAGTGCGTGTGTGTGTGTTTGTGTGTGTATGGGAAATGCCAGATGCCAACTAGCAAACAGCTGAAAGCGAGGGAGACAACTACAACAACAACAACAACAGTAACAGCGGCCTGTGTGAAGTTATGTCAGCAGCGCAGCCAAAACAAAACAAACGAAAAACAATAACAAAATGGCAAAGTTTTTTGTCGCCTTGTTGGTTGTTCCTGCTCACACAGCCTCTTCCTCTCTCGCTCTCTCACTTTATTCGCTATTCGCCATTCGCCCTTTGGTTTCAATTTCTCGTGTTTTTTTTTTGTTTTTGCCTTGACAATGGCGTTGATAATTATTATTAGTTTTATTTTATTATGTAACTTTACAGCTACTCTCTCTCTGCTTGCGGCTGCTGTTTACATGCGCTTTGTGTCACTCTTTCAGATAGTTACAGTTACACGAGAGTTTCTAGATGATGATTGGTGGAGCGGAAGGGGATGGCTGTCTCCGCTGTGTTTTGTGTTTGCTTTCATAAAGTTGACAATTGTCAGATTTTCGATGTCACAACTGACAAATGATTTGTGTGCTAATTAAACATGTAATTGTCAGGGGAAGATAATGATGTGAAAAGGATGCGATGACAAAATATAGATATATATACAATATTTCCTGATTTCGCTTATTTTGCTGTCATAAATATTCGTTATAATTTGTCAAATTGTATAACTTTACCTGAACTAGTATCAGGGAAATAAATAGAGCAATTTTGGAATGAAAGGATGCTTTGGCAGAATACATAAATATTTATTAATTTATTTGTTTAATGTGAACTAATGTTAGCACACAAAAAATACAAGATGTGATAAATTTCAATAAAAGAAATTTAAATCTTTATATCAATTTAAATATAAGAAATATTTATAAGATTTCTGTTAGACTTTAAATGCAAAATGATTCTCCATTTGTTGCATGAATTGTAGCTTGTTAGAATAATTAATTAATTTACACTAATGTTATTTCCTGATTTCTCAAAATCACAAGAAGATGATTGTAAATTCCATTTTTCTCCACTTAAATTTGGCAATAAATTAAATTCAATTCTTTATTGAAACTAAAATCCATATTATTTTTAATAACCTTGCAACAACTATTTAAGTTTCTAAATTCGCAACTGGCAACATTTTCAGACAATTCGAACAATGTGTAAAACACCAACGATTTTCATGTGGAAACCTACATGATTTTATCAAAAATATTAACTTTTAAATAATTCTGGTACTCATTAAATGTCCGACAGAGATCGTTCCAGTACCACGCCCATGCCCTCGCCCCCGCCCACCAATTGAGGCCACATGACGTTGCAAATTGCGACAGCTCAATTATGCCAGAAATTTACTGAGCCGAGCAGTAGCCATAAATGGCACAAACTGCAGCCGAGGAATGCAATGGCAACCAGAACAAATAGGAAAAGATGTGTAGTGGGATGGTGATGGGGAGGAGAGGGGTTTAGGAGTAGCAAATGGCTACTGGCCTAGTGGCTTCTGCATCAGTCGGCAGTCCGCAAGAAAATTAAAAGGCAAAGCCATCGAGAGAATACACAAAAGGGTTAAATGGTTTAAACGATAAGGGGGGCTGATATAGCTGCGAAGGGGCGTGGCAAAGTGGCCAATAAAAATCGTAAGTTATGTGACCAAGGAGATATGGGGGTGTGGGTCGCGCAATAAATTGACTGTGCAACACAGCAAAACACTATGCAACAAACGGGGCGAAGCAAAAAAAAAAATAATTGAAAAACAGCTGAAAAAAAGAAGCAGCAGAAGAGAGAGAGAGATAGAGAGAGAGAGAGAATCTCAGTTGGGAATGCGGCCCACGTGGCGTATGAGTGACGCGAATTTATGTTTGCTGTCGGAGCGCGCCACTTGCCACACGTTCTAATCAACTCGAAGTCGAACGCGAAGTTGCCGAAGTTGCAACTGCCTCGACGCGGGCTGTGTTGCATGTGTGTGTGTTGGCTGCAAAACCAAACCAGTTACTAGTTGGATAAGCCAAGCAAGCAACCAAGCAACCAACCCAACTTTGCGATAGCCATGCATTACTGGAGTTGTTCACCTTCAACGTCCTTTGTGATGTGCAACGTGCCACACACAAAACCAGTTGAGACTTTGCTCGCTGCTGCATTGTCGGCAATTACAATTCAATTAATGCGCTTAGTGCAACGACTTTTTTTGTAATATTTCTTTATTTTTCTACTTCTTTCTTCTTATTTTTTTCTTGCAGTGTAGTAATCACCTGATAAGAAGCAGACGGAGAAGAGTCCAAGAATTCTGCATTTAATCGCCGACTCAAAAGTTAAACGACCGCGCAAGTTTTGCTCTTGTTGTCGATGGAGTGGTGTGGTGTGGAGTGGAGGGGAGGGGAGGGTAGGGTAGGGGGAGGGGTACGTGTCTATAGCATGCCTCTCGTAATCAGCTCATGTGTGAAACATAAGTCGGTCGTCGTCGTCGTCTTTAACAACATCTTCCACTGCTTTTCGTCGTCTTCGTCTTGTTCTGTTTGCAAAGCCAAGAATGAAAATGGCAGCGACAGGCTCTTAACTTCCACTTCACATGCATCCTTATAGCTGCCTGCTGTTCTTCTTGTTGTTGTTGTTGTCCTTGTTGCACAACACACACACACACACACACACGCAAGTCATTGGTGTCTCTTTTCAGCCTGTGTGTTCGACAGGGTAGCTACCCACCTAAGTAATAAGACTGCTGAGAGGCAATAAACAGCATGAATAACAACAATAACAACAACAGCAACAATAACAACAATAACAACAATAACAACTTGAATAACAACAACTCATTGTTAAACAATGAACGCTTTTACCTTCCATTCCATTTAATTAAGCCAAAATTTGCAAATGCCTGCAGACAACTGAGACAATTGTTGACAGGTTTCTTGGTAATATTGCTCAAAGTTGATAGGATTATAAAAGCATTGTTCCTCATTGAAATTTCTGAAGTTAGGTTACCGTATTCGGTTTCCCATTTCTTGACACTGCTTGGAAACAAATAGATTTTTTTTATCTTTCAGCGTCAATAAATTTCTGCAACTTACTTACAAGTTAAGCAAAACTTTAACTTTGTTTGGGGCCGCCACACCGAAGATAATTTTGAAAATTAACAAATTTATTTTAGTTTTCCAAAATATTCAGTTGGCCAAAGCCTAGATTCATGTTAGTTTTTACAAGTTTTTCTCATTTGCACAGTTTAAAAACGAGATTTTACCAAAACGAATATCAATCATTTTTTTTCTCATTCAAAACGAGACTTTGCCAAAACCGAACATAAGATTTTTTTCCTTATTAAAATATCAATGTTCTCAAATTTCTTCAGTTTATTTAAATTTGTATTAATATTTAAAAAAAGATTTTTTTATGTTTAAAAACAAGACGAGTATATTTTTTATTTTTATTATTTTTATTTCCAAAAAGTTGACATCAATTTAGCTTAATAAAAACAAATATGCTCGTTGAAATATTTAGCATTTTATTAGTTGCACTTCAGCGAGTCATGCTGCAAAACTATTTGTATGCCACATTTTGCGGCAATTGCAATCACCGTTTATAATCCCAAGCACACACTTCCGGTTTGAGTTTCAATTTCATTCAATTTGTGCTGCGCTTTTTTAGAAATAAGGCGAAATAAAACACAGAACATAAAATGCAAAATGCTCTCGACTAACAAAAAAAAGTCGTCCATAAACAAATTTGAGTTGCGCCACAAGAAATGAACGATGTGAAACAAAACAAATGCACAACTGTTTTATGGATGTTAGTGGGGGCTGAGGAGAGGGAATCCCCCCCACTATATATATATATATAATCTACAACATGTGTGACTCTCGTCCGAGTTGGGGGCGAGAGAATTTGTGAATTTGTATTTGAGTTTCAATTTGCATAAAAAGCGAAAACGGAAATCATTTGCATGCTGAACAAGGAAGGGGAAACGGGACCGAGAATGGGTGTGGGGAAGGGGAAAATGGGGAAACGGGAAAACGGGAACCGGTCAACCACAGTGCATCCGCTGTGAATAGTGTGAAAAGTCGTCTCAAGTGTTTTAATTGCCTCGGGCTAAAATGCAATTTGCTTAAAACTCATTTTGAAGCTCTCTTAACTTGTTTGACTTGGCCAAACTCAATAAACGTGCAAAACTCCCAAAAAAACGTTGCTTCCAAGGATTTATGGCCAGCAGCGTTGAGTCTTTTCTATTTTACATAATTAGACAATTAGCCAGGGCCAAATTCAAGTTGTGCTTCTTGTGGTGCCGCAAGTGGTAAGCCAAAACTGAGCTGCCAGCTCAGAAAAATGTGGCAAGCAGCAGCAGAGACGTCGACTTCTCTCCGTTGCAAGTCTGTTTCTGCCACTCTTTATTTCTTCATTTGTTGATTTTATGGCTGCCTGCATTTTTGCTGCCCATACAAATACTACCCTTTTGCTCTTCAACTCCCCCCTTTGCCTGGCCTTGCCCAGGCCAAGCGCCGCTCAAAATTGGCCGCAAGTCTTTTTAGTGCATCTTGGGGCAAAACTGTTTTAGAACTGAGGTTGCAAGTTTGGTATTGTGTTTATTTGTTCTGATACTTGTAGTTGGTTATATACCCTGTAATTTGTTCATTTATATCATTGGGTATTATCAATTTGAGCAGAAAATATTGGAAGTGAAATTTAAATGCAGCCAACTATTATTATGAATCTTAGTAGTTATTATTAAAGCTAACTTTAATTAGTTTAACTATGTAGTCATTAATATATTTATTCAACTATTTATCTGCGTTTTAAAATTTAAAAAATTAATTTAATATATTTGCAATTACAATCGAAAATATGCTGAATAAGTTGCACATTATATTTATGATGTTTATTTGTTTATATTTTGAGGCATTTCAATTCGAAAGTCTTACTTTATTTACAGAGTATTTGCAAGTCGAGCAATGCTAAACATCTTTAAAGCCACTGGCAAAATGTACATGAAAATAAATTTCAGTCAGTTTGGAGTTATGAAATTTATTAGCGTCAAATGTTGTTTGTTCTTTCAGTTGTTGTTGTTGTTGTTAGTCATATTTGTTGTTGTTGTTAGTCATCTTTGTTGTTGTTGTTGTTGTTAGTTATCTTTGCCTGCCTGCTGCTGGGCCCAGTAGTCACTTGAGTTCTCTCATTTTTAAGAGGAAGTGCTGCACATTAAAAATTGATTGTGTACACAAGAAATTCTTTGAATTTGTTTGCCTTTGGTTGCCATTCCATCGTTTGCTTGATTAATGAACTTGTTGTTGCCTTCATTTGTTGTTGTTTGTTGTTATTTGAATTTAAAAATGCTGCTTTGAATTTATTTGATTGGATTTGTACAAATATTCGAGTTGATTAAGTTGCGGCGAGCTTTATTAGAAACTGAAAATGAAGCGGTTTTTGTGGCTCTTAAAAAAAAAAGGTTGGCAAGCAGCTAAAATTTAATGGAATTGCTGAGAAGTGTTTGAAAATGATTTAATAGTCTATTGATAAATGTATATATTGAAAACTATTTGATTCGCCTGTGGCTAAGCTTGTTAAATGTTTCATTCACACTAAACCAAATCAGGCAACATAAGGCCAACAAAATATGCTTGCCAACTGTAATGCAAATAGCCACAAAACCGATCAGTTTGCAGTTGAAAACCACAAAAAAAACATAACTCAAATAGTAAAACGCTCATTTGCCGGGGAATGAATTATGAAGCGCGGCTTTTGGCCAAACCAAATCAGCCATAATCCGGCAATGTGAATGTTAGCCAAATATTTGGTTTTTGGCTTTTATTTAAGTTGATTTTGGCCAGCAGAGCATTTAATGTAAAGCTGTGCGCTTAACTTAAGCCACAACATTGGCAAACAAATAAAAGGCAAACAACTGCAGTCAGGTGTGTGTGTGTGTGTGTGGTGTGTGTGTGTGTGTGTGGTCTGTGCAAGAGACTACACAGAATCAAACTGTTTGGTTTCATTAGTGTCACAATTCCCAAGGCTTGGAATGTGAGCCAATTACTGGAATATTGCAGCAGCTGGCTTAATTTACCTAAAATTATGCACATACATATATACACTATATATATGTGTGTGTGCCTATTCCAATTTCAGCTATTTGCAGCTATTTGGGGTTTATTGATTTTATGAGCAAACATTTTGTAAATGTTTTCATTATGCTCGTAGCCAACTTTGATTATGGCCTTCGAGTTTAATAAACTTTTGCCGCATTTATTATTTAAACGCTCTTATGTTCATGTGTGTGTGTGTGTGCGAGTATGTGTGTGTGACAGAAGCCAAAAATTGGGGCAACTTTGTGGATCGAAGCAATCACTTCAAAAGTCAATTAAGTTTGGCTTTGGTAGTCCAGCCATCGCCTCAAACCAGCAAAGTGTCAATACATGTGTGTGTGAGCGTGTGTGTTTGGTTCAGTTCACTAACAGCCACGCCTACTTGTCCCTAAACACCCCCAATGCCCCTCAGCCTTCGCAGCAGCTTCTGGTCATTTCTACACGAGTTGAGTTTGGTTACTTCTTTAATCCATTTCGATTTGCAATAAATTCATTTTGTTTATTCACATTTTCTATGCTCAATATTAGAGTCATAAAGTTGAGTTACCCTATAAAAAAACAGTTTCACAAACTAGTTTGAAAAGGTAGTTTAAAAAAAAATATGTATTTTTATATAATTTTACCTGAAAACTTGTGAAAAATTAAACTAAAATGATTTTAAAGTCGCCTACAATTTTAAGTGGTATTTTTTCTAGCTTTATACTTTATTTTAAATATATAATATTTATAGATAATATTTAATGGTCTTACAACTTTTTCATATGAGAAACAAAAATGCATAGCAAATGTTTTTTTTTTTACTTGCAAAACTTCTAAAAAACTTCAAAACTAAACCGATAATAACATGAAAATTTGAACAAAGTTTTTTCCTCTAGATTAAAGTTAATAACTTGACTCATAAATTTGACAACTGTTGTGCCAAAAAATTTGCATTAACTGGGACTGAGACTGAGAGGCATGCCACAGTCCAGCATGCCACAGCTGGGTGTTTTGTGGTTACTGTGTAGGCGTGGCTGCTGCTGTGGAACTCGACACACGTTGTTTTCCATTAAATTTACCTGCGTGATAAACAAAAAAATGTCGAGCAAAAGTTTTTCATGCAAGCCAAGTGAGATTTGAAATGCGAGTCTTGACTTTGGCCAACACGCACACGCATGCATATATATATATATATATAGCAGACAGTGAACCACAAGGCGTATGCGTAATGTGTGTGTGCGTGTGTGTGTGTGTAACCCAAAGGGACTCGGCGATATTACTTTCCATTTGTTGTCTTTTTGTTGCTCGTGGCTGTTGCACATTGAAGATAAAAAGCAAAAGTTAAAACCAATTCGCACGCAATTCTTGTGGCATTATTGCTGTTGCTGTTGTTGTTGTTGTTGTTGTTGTTGTTGTTGTTGCTGTTGCTCCCAGGTGTAGGTCCTTGTTCAGCTGAGTGCGTGTCACAGAGTCGAGTCGAGTCGAGTCGGGTTCACCTCAGCGTTGCCTAAACAAATGCAACACTTTGTTTTAATAGGCATGACTACAACAAAATTTATATGTTTGCCCTCTTTCCATACAACCGTCCCCACCCAGGTGCGTACCAGCAGTTGGGCCCGCGGGGCGCTAATATGCAAAATAGCTTAGACATATAAGGAAAAAAAAAAATTGTGGTTGTATATAAAAAGGTTGCATAATTGAATGAAAACTTTTCGAGACTCTGACTGTGATTAGGGTGCCGATAAGTGGCAAGGATTAGGCGCCTTGGGGTCGAACTTCTGCTTTTTTTTTAGAGTGCTGCTGACGCAAAGATTGATGACTTCTGCAACTGAGACACGTTCGTGTGTGAAATTTCAAAGAACTACTGAGTCTTGGTTCGACTCATGTTCATTGAGTTAAAATTCAATTCAAGTTTCGGTTTCTTGGCACTTGAAAGGGGTTAAAAAGAAAAGGAAATAAAGTTAAGCAAAATTTGCAATCAAATTTTGTAGAAATAAGAATAATTGTTACTTAAATCGAAATAAAAAAACAAAATAAAATATTTTAAAGTCAAGAATGTAATCTGAATTTAAGTCAGACTTAAAATGAGTTTATTATGCATTGCAAGAAAAACTAGTTGCACTTTTGTACTACCTGCATCAGAACTAGTTCCAAATGTATGTCACATGTTAGTTATAAACTCTTCTTTTGCAGTTCGTTAAATTAAATCACTTTTTTTTATTCTAATATAAACATTCTTAGCAAATTTTAAATCTAAAATTATTTTAGCAAACAATAAGTGTGTTCAATTTGCAGCGGAACTAGTTCACTGATCTTCTCAAAACAAGTTCATCACTGATTCCCCTCGTTCACTAATTCTTTTTATGGGCTGCAATTCACCGCTGCGATAAACTGTAAAACCTAACCTCTCTCTTAATATGACCAGGTTTCGGCTGCTTAACGGTACTTGGGATCGTACGGTTTTATTGACCCAGCCACCCCCAACAATCAGCAGCGGGTGGTCTAATCAAATTTGCGGAATTCGCTTCCTGCAGCGCCAAAAACTAAAATTCCTTTTCCCCACACAGCACACACATTTACAGTTACATTCTCTGACACACGCACGCACACACACATACACAGAGATACTCTCACACCTGGGGGAGAAAAGTATGCACGTTTCGTAACCATTTTGTTGTTGCTTTAGCGCTTTTATATTCCCAAGCTTTTAATAACTGAACAAGCCGCTCATTAATAATTTAAAATAGAGCAAAAATATGCGCGCTCTTCTTCTTGCCCCAGTGGCGCGTGGTTGTGGTGAATTCGACGGTCGACTCAGTGTGTGGATGCCAATGCCAAAATAAAGAGAGCCCAGCTCTCTATCGCTCTCTTTGCATTGGCATTTGTGGGCGCATTCCTTTAGCAAAGACAGACGTACACACACACACACACATACATGTGCATTTGTGGAATGCCTTCGCAGACAACTGGCCCCTTCCCCATTCTGTCTTCCCCACCCACGCATTGATGATTCATGTTTTGTGACTGCGATGCTGCATCAGCAATTTATTATTGTTGTTGTTGTTGTAATACTTAAATAATTTATTCTTCCGACACTTCCTCACTGAGAAGCAGCAGCGGCAGCGACAGCATTTGTTTTGTTTTGCTTTTATTTGTTTACTTTTTGCTGCTGACTGCGCTGCCGACAGCGCTGCAGTGACGTAAGCTGTGCAGCTGTTAAAATGGCACACACACACATGCATGCACGCTACGCACAAGAAAAAAAACGTTTGCCGGCTGCGCTTATTGAATGAAATACTTTTCGAATCGTACGCTCAAAACTCACCACAGCGTCAGAGGCTGCCGCGCAGCAGCAGCCAGTGCATGGCATTTTTGCTGACGTCGCCGCAACGCGTCGCTGCAACTGTTGTTGACGTCGCTACGTTGGCTGCTGCTGCTGCTGTTTAGTTTTGTTCAGTTCACAATTGAACGCTAGCCGTGTCTGACGCGTCGCGCTCTTCTAAGCTCTGTGACGTTAACTCACTCGCCCGCTTGCTGCTCGCTCTCCGTCTGTATCTTGTTCTCTCTCTCTGTGTGTCTTTTGAATAGTGGCTCTAAAACTTGTGGCCACTGTACGTACATACGTCATAATATTTTGTTACGTGCTTTGACTTTGGCGAAACGCTTCCGTTCGCGTTTTGCCGCAGCATCATAAATCAACACTAAATATCAGCAAGAACAACAACAGCAATGGACAACAATCATATTTAACAATTTTTGCGCGCTACTTTGTTCATTTTTCGTTGTGTGTGCTGTGTGCTTTTTTTTGTTTGTTGTTGCATTATTTATTTATTTGTTTAATTTATTTGCCTTTGTGTACTCTCTCTCTCGCTCTTTCTATTTATCTCTCTCTCTGTCTGCCACAGTGTGTGTTTGTGTGTTTTGTGCTTGTATTTGTTTGTTTGTGCAGCCGGACAAAGGCCTCCAATTGGAAAAACGTGTACCGCAAACACAGAGGCTCTGAAACCTACACTTTCCCCTCTCCCTTCCCTTATTCCTTTCTTTTTATGCGTGATATTTTTGCTCTTTGCATTAGCCGAAATGTGTTAAAAAAACAAGTTTACTTTCCGCATAAATTGAAGGCTTTTTCGGCAATTTTTGACAGTTTATTTGCGGCGACGATTGATGATTAAATCTGCTTAAAGCAAATAAAGCTAGAAAAGAACCGAAAAGAGAAGCTTAAAAAAATATAATTCTAGAAATTGACAATTGAAAAATTAATGATGAATATAAAGCAAAGTTATGTGAAATGGTATTCAATATTTAACAGTTAATTTGTTTGTTTAAAATTTAAATTTAATTTAAAAATTTAAATATTAATCAGATATTTTGAAACTAGCAGCTAAAAAGCTTAAAAATTCCACAGGGAGTTTCAATTTCATTACGAAAAATACTTTTGACCCAGTTAATGTTCAAAAACAGTTCTAACGAAATTCTTATCTCGTTTTTGGGGCCTTTCTTTGTCAGCTGACTGGCAAAGTTGGCTCAAATGCAATTTGCATGCATCGCCGGCAGCTGTTTGACTGTTTTGGATGTTGTTGGCTGTTTGTCCCTTGTGACGCACGCAAGCGAGCGCAGTCACTGTCAAACTGTTTACAGAGCTGTTACGCGTTGACGTTTAACGGCTTATCAAATGAGCCCTGTTTTCGTTGACGTGTGTAGAACGTGCCTTTGACCCAGTAGTGTAGTAGTAACAACATTATAGAGTCAACGCCTCCACCCTCTCCGCCCTAAACTGCAACACGACCTATTCACCTCATTGATGTAATCAAGTAACGTACGTAATAGTGAAGCTGGCCGCCAAAAGATGCTACGCTTGCCCGGGCGCACAAGCCGCAGAGAAGAGAGAAAGCCACACACAAATGTAAAGAGAGTGCTTGAGTTGTGTTGTGTTACGCACTCACCATGAGCCGGCTTGTGTGGAACTTAAGAGAGCGTTCGCACTTATGCGTTGTCACTCGCTCTCGTTGTCACTCGCTCTCCCTCTTCGTCTCTCTCTGTGTGGGTCTCAGTCTCGTTTCGAATGTGCAGCAGAATGTGTTCACCACCCACCCCCAAATCAGGTGGCGCCCTTGCGCTACTTTCATGTCATGGGCTGCCTGCTGTTCACGTTAAAGCGTAACGTAACGTAACGTAGTAGTATCTCGTTGACCTCATTTCGTGTGCGAAACTCAACGCGGCAGGTTGTGCAAAGCTCCGGCACCGGCTCCGCTCCTCTTCGTTTTACGCACCCGCGCGCAAAGGCGAAAAAAACTCGTAACTCGTAGCAAAAAAAAATAAAAATAAAAAAAATAATTTTTGATTTTGTCTGCGAGTATTGCCAGGTTAAATGTCAAAGTGTTTGAACGAACTTTTTTAAACTTGTGTTTGTGTTTTTTTACCGTTGTCTTTATAAGTTTTAAAGTAAACAAAATTATAAAAATTACCAATTGCTGTTGTTGTTTGTTAAAGTGTTTTGATGAGCTGCTAAGGCAAATCAAAAGATTATAACAGCAAAACACCCTCAACAACAGCAACAACGAAACCACCCCAAAAACAAAAAGATACTTTTTGGGGTTGCCTTTTGTTGCTGTCTGTTGTCTGTGGTCGTAGCTCAATATTTATTATTCTTGTACTGTCTGCAGATAAAATAATTTGACCTCGTTTACAGCGAGACTTTTCTGAGGCGCGATAAATTATGCTTGGAGATATATAGAAAAAGTGCCATAAAGTGAAATACTCAACTTGAACAGCAAAAATGTTTGCCATAAATAAAAGCTTTGCAGCCGATTAAAAAGAATACCTAAAACAAAACAATAAAAATAGCAGTTAAAATAACTGCTCGCTATAAATAAATAAATTTTCAACGTGAGCAGCTATACAGAAAACGGCCTCAAAATTGCCGAATTAATCAATCAACCCACAAAGCTGAACAACAACAATTTTGGCGCTGGTTCGTATTTCAAGCTAAATGCCTTAAAAGTTTACTTAATTTAAATAATATTAATATAATCATCAACACCAATTCGCGATGAACTCACGAAAACACTTATTTGTTTGGCTTAATTATATTTTGCGCTTGATTTACAGCTACAAAAACAAAAAAAAAATATATGTATAATAAAACAAAAGAAAAAAAATAAAAGTGGAATGTGAAAAGTAAACAATAATTAAACTCAATGCCTTGCCGGGCCTGGCACTAAATTGTTTAAACAAAATATCAATTTATATTTAATTTGATATTTTTATTTATAAACTTTGGCTTTATAGAATCCATCAAAATGTTTGTTTTCACTTTTAGTGCTTAGATAAACAAATTTTTTCAATAATTGCATAAATTCTGAGTTTATTTATGAGTAATTTGATTTAATTATTTGTTGGCTTAGTCAGCCAGAAAATAATCTTTAGCCTTCCATGCCTAAAGTAATTCCTCAATATTAGCTGATATTTTATTATTGTTTTTTTTTTGATTTTTAGTCTTTTTTGATCGGCTTAACAGATCAACTTTTAAATGCCTGAAAATTCACACAACTTCAAACGTTTTTTTAGTCAGGCATTCAGCAGACCGTGAAATATATATTTATTTTTTTGAGGAAAATACCAAAAATAAGATTCATGCGCTTAAATAAATATTTTAAAATATGCGTAAAAGCCTATTTAAAATGCTGAATAAATATTAAATGGCTGCCAGACACACAGCAGAGTGGGTTGGCAGAGAGGGGAAGCGGAGATGTGCAACGTGCATCAGAGTAAACTTTATTTAAATGAAGCGCAAATATTTTGACACGTCGACGTTCGAAATGCAACCAAAATGAATAAAATTTCAGCAAAAGCAACAAAAATGAAATAATGAAGCCAAACTTGCATTTAATTAAAACAGACAAAGAATGCAAACTTCAAACGAATTTTAAATACTCTAGGAAAACTGTAGAAAAACTGAGTTTAATTATAAATGAAGAAACGAGTGTTATTTCCGATATCAAAGATTTCTTTGTCCATATGCTAGAAATATTTTAATATTGAGAATTGTTGTGTTTTCTTAGAAATTAATTGTTAATCAGTTAATCAAAATCTTCTTTATACTTAAAATATTGATAAAATATATATTTTATTTTTAATACAACAACTCATTTATTTAATAATATTATTTATACTTTATTCAGCTACAAAGTGTTGCAAACTTCTGAATAAAATGAAAAAACTCTTTGCAGCACTAAAAATGCATATTTTAAGCACGAATTGGCAAGAAGAGTGTGTGTGGTGTGTGTGTTGGGCAGCCAGTGTTACACAATGCACCAATATGAACATCAGTATTTGCATTGGAATATTGCACCCCTACTCTCCCTATCATTTCCAATCGAAATGAATCCCCTTTGCCCACTCAGCCCGTCTGTGGGAACCGGCTTAAAGCCGCACGCAAAAGACTTCGACTCGACACTCAATATTAATGGCTTGTTGTTGTTGTTGTTGCTGTTGTTGTTCTTGCTGCTGCTGCTGTGCAATTGAAATTAATTCAAGTTGAATTGAACTCTTTATTAGAACATTGACCCAGCAGGGACGTCAGCAGCAGCAGCAGCAGCAGCAACTTTTAAACCAGGGCTGCCAAACAGAAAAGAGACGAGAGAAAAACAGAGCAAGAAATTATATGCAAAATAGGCGAGGCTCTAATCAGCTGTTAAATCACTTATTTAATCAGCTTTATATGCGGATGATAAGCAATGTATATACACACAGACACAAACACAAACACACACCAACACACACACACACACTCGGGCAGCATAAACACTTCCGCTATCAGTCGTCAGACAGCAAACATTATAATCAGAACTCATTACAATTATCCAAGCGGCGCTGCGCGAGGGTTGCTCAACAAGTTTGACAGTATCTAGATAATATTTTAATTAGAAATTATGTCACATTATTTTTTTCCTTTTATTTACTGAAGTGTATTAAAAAGAGTATACTGTTAGTGTTTGAAATTTATATTTAAAATTGAGAAAATACATCATTTAAAATGTATCAACAAAATATAAACTAATTAATAATATTTGCTAATATATTATTTATACACTTTCTGCTTCTCACTTCATTGTGTTGCATTTGTAAACGTTTTACTGGCTGCACTTTTAATTAAATTCCTTTGAATTTTACTGCTTACTTTTTATTAGCCACTCGCAAATACGAATTTGTCGGATTTGGCTTATTGGGCGATCCCCAAACTTGTTTGGTTTGTTTGCTTAGTCAACTAGTAAAATATAGAATTATTTACATGTCAACTGCCAGTAATTAACTAGAGAGAACGAGCGTGGAAGAGAAGGACAGTGATTTTTTTTTTTTTATCAGATTTGTGTGTAAGGCTTTTCATAATTTGATGGCTAAATCGATAAGAAAGTCAGGCTAAATAAGGCTCGAAGGCTAAGTAATTAAGTTTGCCCAACTTTGGCTTTCGTTACATATTTTGTGCAAATTTTAATTAAGTTTCGGTTGACTCGGCTTTGACCATATGGCGATTTGGCCACTTTGATAAACGGCCAAAAGGCACGCAACTTGGCCAAAAAAGTTGCGCTCGTGCACAAAGCCCATTAGAACAGGTGGGCAATAAATAGAAAGAAACAAAAAAAAAACTGGGCTGGGCTCCACTTTGTTGGGGTGGCGATTTACATGCAACTAGTTGACTAATTTGTTATGTTTTTTTTTTTTTTTTTTCTTTGTTGCCCTATCGCCCTTCAGCCCAAAACCTCCCTCCATTTATCCCTGCCATCCTTTGGGCCATTTCTCAATCGGCTGACGATAATTTGATGCGATTTCTTGTTGGCGATAAAAAATAGTTCTATATGGTAATAAAACTTGTACTTGGCCAAACGTGTTTTGCATAAACATCAACGACACACACACAAACACACACACACACACACACAAACACACACACACACACACACACACAAGCATATGTGTTAAATGAGCTGGCATTCATAAATCCTGCTTCGTCCACCACCCCCTCGCCATCCTCCACTGCAACACTATAAAAGATGTTTTAGCTGGTTGTGTCTGCTTTTGCGATTTATTTTAGCTTAATTTCCCTGATGATGGTTTTTTAATTTTATGGCTGACTAATAAATGAGTGTGCGTGTGTGTGTCGAGTGTGTGAAGAGAGGGTGTGTAAATGACAGCGTTGATTGATAAGATTACATTTGTTAAGCCTATTTTCTTATCTAAAAGATTTGCCATTGATTTTTGTAGTTAATAAACATAATTATTTGAACTACCAACCAAAGGCCAACGTTTCATATTGAAATTAATTGAGGCCAATGCTAGTTGGGTTTTCAACAAAAACTCTAATTTAATCTATATACAAATATGCATTTTTAATGCAATTTATTTATTTAATCCTCTTATTTAATAATGCACCACAATTTAAGCTGTGTGCAATTAGATTTGCCATCCGCACTTATTTTGCATTCACAATTAGCGCAGCTATTTATTTTTCTGTTTATTGGATTATTATACTTTGAAAGCATGTAAAATGGGTATATCAAATAGGGCAAAAAAAATGTGCAAAAGAGGGAAATATCTTCGATCTAATAAATAATAATATATTTATTGAAGATCAGCAACGACAGCCGAGTCAGTTCTGTTTTTTTTTGGTATTCATAGAGCATTCGATTTCAGATTTGGCATATAAGTTATAGTAAAAAAAAAAATTTTATTTCATTTATTTATGAATAATTCCATTAGTTTCCTTCATGTCGATAGGCAACTTTTATAGATATCAACATAAATATTACAATTTTAAAGATATTTCTTTCTATCGCTAAAAATTTCATCACAATTTCATCTCTGCAATAATTCTTGTGCTTATATTTATTAAATAAAATGGCAATAATCCACATACACACACAAACACAAACACACACACACACCTGCATATGCCTTGCAGCCAGTGCATCTCCCAGTCGAGCACTCTCGACTACAGCCTTCTTGTTCTTATTGGCTTATTGCAATCGCCTATTTTAAATCACAATTCTGAATGGGATTTCGTAAAATGTATTTCCTTTTCCTATTCCCATTGAATTTGCAGCACTTCCTATTTCAATTTAATCACATTTAAATGCATTTCCATTAAATGTTGCATAATACAAACAAAAACCATTAAATCCGCCTGCTAATCTGTGTGTTATATAAAAGCGGCACAAGGATTATGGAAATGTGCAGCAAATAAATTTGTCAATAATTAAATATAGCTTTTTTTCTTCAGATTTTAATGCGATTGTGTGTTTTATGTGTGTGTGCTGGGTGAGTGTTGGGTGTGTTGTTTGCTGCTATCAATCGCCTGTGCGCCGCAGGCTTATCAATTATACGGCATGCTGCATGTTGCATGCTGCTGCCTTGTTTCTGCTCGTCCATTGACATTTCAACTGACAGTTCACAAGGCTGCCCCAAAAAAAAAAAATAAATACGACAACCGTGTCTGAGCAGCCATTTCATGCCACATATCGGGTTTTGCCTCACGTGGCAAGGCTGGTCATCGTTGTTGTTGCTGTTGTTGCTGCTGTTGTTGCTGTTGTTGCTGCTGTTGTTGCTGCTGTTATTGTTGCTGTGACCTGGCATCACCTTTGCTATTTTTGGCCACAAGTCGCTTTCGGCCAAATTGTTCACGTCATTTATAAGCCGTTTAATCATGGACCATCGGTTCCGTCAGCTGTCTGCATTTTTTGTGCCAACTGTTCTTCTGCTCCCCCTTCTATCTCCCCCTCTCTCTCTCTCTCTCACTCTCTCTCTCTCTCTCTCTCTTCTCTCCAGTCTCACTTCGCAATTAGTTAGCTGCTGTCGCCAAGTGTCAAAATAATTCGCATTTACATTTTCTACTGCAAATCTATTTTCTCATGCTTTGCAATTTTCACTCTTGGCCAAGCGCCCACAAACGACAAACGCATCTCTGATTAAGGTGGTGGTGGGTTTGGTTGCTCCCCTGCTGCTTGCTGTGGTTGCTGCCTCCCCCCCCCCCCCTGTTGCCTCCCCCCTCGCCTCTGTTGACTGCCTGCCTTTCTGCCTTCTGTCTTCGTTTGTCTGCTGCAATTTGAGTGAATGTTTGCATGGCATGGCCAAAATGTCACGTATACGTCGTGTGGCACGCCATCGCGACATTTGCGCCGCACGCATGTCACCAGCTGCCTGCCCCTCACCCTCCCCTCACCCAGCCTTCACCACACACTGACTGAGTGCTGGTAATTACGTCATTAACAAGAAAATTTCGTAAAGTGTTTCTTCATATCATTTTTGCCTGTTTGCTGTTTATTTCTAATGTTTTATGCTGAGCATTTCTAAAATACAGCCACTTGGCTGGCATCTGACATGTGTTTTATTATTAACTCAAATTGCAATAATCAGGCAATATTTATATATACATAAATATATACACGTTTTACGCGAAGACTATATATATTATTATTTTTTTTTTATTAGTATTTCTTCTTTGAGTTAGTCATGAATGTTTTGAGTAATATTTGTGGGGAATTTATTTCTTTTTGGCACTTTTATCAATTTGAGCAACGTTTTTAAATTTATAAAGAACAATTATTTAATTTATACAGAATATGCTTATCAACTCAATTTGACTTTATCAAGCTTAAGCTCAAATCACAAGTTTTTTTTAAATGTTCTTTACATATTTTAAATTTATTTATTAGTCAGAAAGCGCACACATTTTTTTTTAATTATTGTATAATTTTCTTGCTTTTGTTTATTTTTAGTAAAGTTTATATAGTTTGAATATATATATATTATATATTACTTGCTGATTGCTGTACTTTATTATTGTTGTTAAAATATATTTAGGTTTTCAGCAACAATATTAAATTATGTTGCTCCAAGTCGGCTTTTTAATATATTTATAAATTCGATTTGCAATCAGAGCTGAACATTGTCTAACTATTGATGAATGTATAATTATATATATATAAAAAATAAATATTCAGATTGCCTTTTTTTATTTCCTTTTCCTATGATTCACTTGTGAAAATTAACATTGGCTGCACATTTAATTACAGTGCATTTAAGAATTGACTAATTGGCGAGTTTTTTATTTTTTGGTGTGGCGCTAATTGGCACTGAGTAGCGAGTCGAATTATTCTGTCGCCCACTGTTCTTTACACACACACAAACACACCCACACACACACACACACACACACACACATATTTCTCTGTCTGTCTGTGTGCAGGCTATTGAACTTGTCGAAACATGTCATTTGCAATTTGTGTCTGTCTGTTTTTGACATTGATGCAACAACCGATTGCAAAGTTTGATTTGATGATTTGACTATGCGCAACTCATTAATGCAACAAGCGGCAAATACAAACAGCAGCAGCAGCAACAACGACCACTGCAAGTGAAGCATCTGCTGCAAAAACTTTTGCACCGCCTTTTGCAGTCTTAATTAAATAAGTTTTGTGCAACTTCCACTTGCAGCAAGCAGCAGCAGCAGCAGCATCAGCAAGTTGCAACTCATTTTGCTTGTTTGCCTTTCATTTGCCAAAAAAGTTTATTTTTTTTTGCTCTTACTCTCTGCTTGTGCCTGGCAAACAATTTTAATGGGCTTTTAAAAACCAACAACGACAAATAGAGACTGACAATCATTTAATTTCATTTAATTTATTGTAAAGCAAAATGCATTTTGCTCGCATTCATTGAGTTTTTAAGCAATTTTTGTGCATTTGCATTTTGTGCAACAACTGAAAATTGACTACGATTTGTATGCAATCGATGCACATTCGAAGTGCTGTTAGCAGCTATTCCACATTCGCTGAGTTTTCGAATGGGAAAATGGCAAAAATGGCAAAATTGTGGGGCAGCATCAAAATCAATAGAATACTCAAAGTTTGCCACCCAGGCCAAGAAAACATGCCACTAATCAAAAAAGTACTCGAAATTCAAATTAGACTCAGCAACTTGAAATGCACAAATATTCAAGAGTCGAAATTGTTTTTATATTTATTCAAATTCACATGATTTCTTTGCATTCCAAATTATTCTTCAAAATTATTCATAAATCTGTTATAATCGCATTAAAGTTGAATAAGTAATAAGTAACTTGAAATGCATTTGTTCATCAGAATCAACTCGACTTAAGTAAATCACTTTAAGTGTTGATTGTTAGTAAATGTGGTTTTTTTTATAGTTTTTTAATTTAAAATATTTGTTTAATAATCAATCAAAGTACGCCTTAATTGACCTAGAGTGTTAAGATGTGTGTGTTTGCATAAAAATATATATATTTATTTCTGCCATAAATAGCATGGCTCGAACTTGTCTGCATTGTTGTTAAGCCAAATTGCTTTTAAAAAGCAGCAGCAGTGGCAACAACAACAGTGGCAACAACAAGAATCACAACAGCAATGGAAGTGGGTTTCAGATATGGCCAGACACATTCGAGAGAGTGAAAAAGACACTTATCCAATGATTTAGTACTTTAAAAAATGTATTCTACGAATATATATTTATATATATATATATATTTTTAATAGTTTGGGTGGACAGTCAAGGTGGCAGTCTGTTGAGGTGTGTGTGAGTGGAGCATGCAACATCATGTTCATGCATCATTCTCATCAATGTCGGGTTTTTCGTTGGTCATGTTTTAAGTGGAAGAGTTTGATAAATTACTTTTCAAGTGCCAATTTCCTTGGCTCTAGCCTCACATGGAATGCAAATGAAGGTAACACACACACACACACACACTCGCACACACACACACAACATGTGAAAACCAGTTTAAATTGTTTTGGAGAGGCTATCTTAAATACCATAAATATGTCTACAAAATGGTTACATAGATAATTGAAAAATGTGTTTTGTAATCAAAGCCAGATTTCAGTGTTTATATTAAGTATTTTTGTTTGTGAAAGCTAAAGCAATTATCTTAAATTAAATTTACAAATAATCAATTTAAATAGTTTTGTATACATTTAAAGAGCAATTTGCCTCAAATTGTGTTTTTCAATAATTAATTGAAGAGATTTGCTTTTTAATGAGATTTTTGTTCAGATTTTCAGTCTGTACTTGAGTCTATTGTGGCTCTTTCTAATAAGTGAGATGAAAATATTTGAAAATCAATTAGAAAGTAATCAATATAAATCGATTTTTTATTAACATAGCCAGCACTTGATCAAATTTGTGTGTAATTAAATTTAATTGTTTAATTATTCTTAATTAATAATGTCAAAGTCGGTTTTTGAGACTAGTCTTGAGACTTAGTACAAAAGATAAGCTGACAAATATTTAAAAAAATAAAATTTATAAATAAAAAAAGCACTTTGTGTACAAAAATTGTTAACAAAATTTAATGCATAAATATTCTATATTAATTTTATTGGAGACTGTAATTTGATCTCAGAATTCTCATTTCTTCTTCATCTGTTTGAATGAGTCTCAGTCTGCATATTGCTGCGTAATTCTGTAGAATGCGTTTTGAAGTTTTATCAAGACACATTTAAATGTTAACTAAATATTTAAAAATTATTATTATTATTATAAATTGTGGTACCTTGCACTACTATCTATTCGATATTCTTGCTCTGTCTATTTTCCACTTGGGTTTGCCAGCTTTTAAATATTTGTAAATAAATCGATTTATTTGTGTAAAACAAAACGCTGAAGCATTTCAATTTGAAGCAGACAGCCATTTGTTCGTAGCCAGTTTATTTACACAACGTTAACCCAATCATTATGTCAATCAACGAGCCAACTAAACGCCACTAACAACAACAACAACAACAATGACAAAATACAGCTGTTACAACAACCACTTTTTTTTTTAAATATGTGGCGTAAATACTTTTTGCACAAATTGCATAGCTCAGTGGATTCGCTGAAATAACTTTGTTAAATGTTATTATATGATGAGCAACAACAACAATAAACACAGCAACAACAACAACAATGACAACAAAAGCGGTGCATGAAATAACAACGGAATTATACAACTCAATTACAAATGCATCGATATATATATATACATATATATATAAATATATATATATATATATATGTATGTGCCTCTTGCTGCATACATAAATAAGCCAGGCAGTCGTGCGGGGCACCCCTTAAAAAAAAAAATATATATATATATATATATATATATATATAGTCTATTTAGCTATCAACAAGAGTGCATTTCTATTTTGGAGTAGTTTTTCATTTGAATTTTACGATGGCAATTGGCTTTTCATTTGGGGGCATTTTGTGCGTGTTGTTGTTTGTTGGTTGGTCTCTTCTGCATGCAACACTCTCCTCTCTCCCTTCTCTCCTCTCCACTATACTTATCTATTTATTATTATGGCACACCACGCTTCACTGATTTATGTTAATTTGTTATGTCAACTTTATGTTGTTTCTGCTGTTTGACAGCCACAAAGTTTTCAGCTTTAATTCGATTTTGTGTTTTGTTTTCATAATGTTGTTGTTATTGTTGTTGTTGTTGTTATTGTTGTTGTTGTTGTTGTGTGGGAGACATTATATAATACAATTTACATGATTTTATACAAGCAGCTAGAAATAAATGCTAGCTAATTAATTGATTTATGCAATTAAAATATTTAATTTGACTTTCTTTTTTTTTCTTCTTCCATATTTTCAGCCGTGACAATGCGGGAGAAAAAAGGCGGCGCCTTGCAGAAGCTCAAAAAGCGACTGTCGCACAGCTTTGGCAGATTAAGTGAGTACCGCTTAACGTTTATTAAATATTTATTGATTTTCCTCCACTTCAAACTTGGTCCTCAAAAAAGAATATTTATTAATTTTTCCTAACTACGACAAACCAAAAAATAAAACAACGAATTTTCGAACAAACAAAAGCCAAACTGCAATAAATCAGCAACAAAAAGCAAACCATAAATGTGCGAGGGAAACCAAAAAAAAAAAGAGAGGCCAACAGCATGTGTGTGTAGTGTGTGTGTGGGTGCAGTTACTGCACTATAGATTTATGCATATATATATAAACATGCATATATATATAAATATATGTGTATAATTTTTTTTATGGCAGCTCCATAAAGTTGAATTGAGTCGTGGGGCGTTGCATTGAGCAATGTGAAAATGTCGTGCATGAATCATTTGCAATAATTCTCAACTTAAAGTTGAGAAACTGCAATTATTTTGCTGAGCTGATCTGAGCTGAGCGTTGCCAAAGAATAGCTAATAAATAAGATGCAAAATGCAAAAGATTGCAGACCTTGGGCGCCAACTATATTAAAAGTCTCTCTTAGCAGCTAACAGCTAGTTGATTGTTTATTGTTTATTGCTTATTGTTTATTGTTTTTTATGCCAGTTCTTACCTTATATGCAAAATGGGAAATATGCAAAGTATTTCCTTGTTTTGCAGTTTGAGCTGTTCTTAGGCTAACTTGGCGTGAATCACTCTCTTTTCTCTGTCTCTCTCTCCCTCTCTCTTTCTCTCTCTCTTCTTATTACACTCACAAGAGCGTAAGAAGTTCGTCTTTTCTTTTATGTCGCTTTCGTTAACGTTTTACATAGAATAATTCAAAGTTGTTAACATTTTCTTAGACTATCTTTAAGTTGGCTTTCTCTCCATCTTTTCCATATATTTCTCTTGTTTTTTCTCCTTTCCTTTCTGACATATTCGTAAACGTTTCACTTCAACGTTCTTTGCAAATGAGTAAAAGAATTATTATTTTAAGACTACTTTAAACATCACAACTACATTTCTCAAGTATTAAGCACCAAAATTAAACGCAAATGAGAAAGTGTCTAAAACTGAACGCAATTGGCCAAAACTTTATTAGCATCCGAGACAAGACATAAACTGACTGCAAAAGTTATGATTAAGTTGTGTGTTCAACAGTGAAATTCCAATCCCGATGGAAAACTTATTAGAGAACCAATATTTGATATGAGACAGGTAGAAAATAAAAAAGAAATAAAAAAAGAAAACTGGGAATAATGTTTAGAAATGAATTGCGGGCAGAATTATTCACAGAGCTGTCAAAAGTGCCAACGCTGCGTCAAAGAAAAAAAACAACAATTTAAACACGCGATGCAAAAGCATTTTTTATTTAAAAGAGCTGCGGGGCACCCCAATCAAATAGTGAGAAAAAACAAAAAAAAAAAACACACACAACTTGCAGCTTCAGAACAATGGGGAAAATGTCAAAAACAAACAAATAAAGAAGCGGCGAATGAAAACAAATGTTTGCAGCGCATCAACAAAACTGTCAATGTTTAGTCATTTTGGCCAAAAGCATTTAATGGTCAAACATTTTGGATGGCAGCAACTGTCTAGGGTAATTGAATGCAGCAGCTGAAACTGTCTATGACTGACAGACTCAGAGACAGAGACAGAGAGAGACAGAGATAGAGAGAAATAGAGAAAGAGAGAGAGATTTCTGCTCTTGCTAATATGCAACATGGCAACAAACTGCAATTTTGCATTTGGTGCGCTCTCTTTGAAATTCCATAGTTGATTTTTTGTGTTTTTTTGTGTGTTTTGTTTTTTTGTCATGCCTGGTTGGTTTTGGGGGCGCCACTCTGATGCCGTATAGCGAATAGTTGCTGTTGACTCACCAGAAACCCGTTTTTGGATTGTGGCATGCGGCTAATTGTCTTTCAACGCCCACAATCGCCACACTATTGTTGCTGTTGTTGTTGTTGCTATTTCTGTTGTTTAAAACAAGTTTGGCTTTTGGCCTAAAGCAAACCGCTTTATGTGCAGAGCATTTTGTTAGCGAACCGCTAAACAGCAGCGGCAAACAAGCCAACAGCTGTTGTTCTTCCCCTCCACCGCCCCTCTCCAAATAAGGAATCAGATTAAAGAGCAGACTGTGGTGTTTTTTTTTTCTTTTTTAGTCAACATTGTTGTCTGGTTCTGGCTAATGGCTAATGGCCAGTTGTGTTGTATTCGTATCATTAGATTTGCTCAATGTGCCCATATGTGGCAATAAAACTCTGAAAATATTGATATTGATTGCCACTCCAAAAATAAAAAAATAAAATAATAAGCAAAAATAAGTTTTTTAACAATGAGGCAATCAAAAAACCAGTCAATTTTTAGCTGCCCTTTTTGAAATTTTAATACGCTTTTTTATTTCAAATTATGATTGATTAAGTTGATAACAAATATGATCTGTATTTGAAGCTTTGCTCATATTCCAAATAAATTTGCCAGTTTCAAGGTTTCTAGTAAAAATATTTATTAAAAAAAATAAACAAATTGATTGGAGTAAATCGATATGTTTATTGATTGCCTTTTGTTTTCGCATTCGTAAACGTTTCACATTATTTTATTATGTGAATTATTCTGTCTACTTTTCTACTTTTCTGCTGACAGTTTAAGTCTTTTTATATTAGAGAAACAATTGCATTGAGGCACTTTGCACACTTTTCGATAAAATATCAATTTTAAATCAATTTACTTCATCAATCACTCATTCAATTTAGCATTCATTTGTGCAGCATTCGAAATGTTTAACTTTCCAACAAATTTCCCCACAAAATGTCGTCAATTCCACATTCAACGAGGACACATAAGTTTTGCTCAGAGTTTGCTGGGGTTCTCTCACGTGAGACGTCTCCGGGCGTCGTCTCTGTCAGTGGCCACTCAGCCAAACCAACAAATAAATGTGCTCAAAATTGCAATTGCAATTGCAATTTCTTTTGGGTTGCCACACGACAATTCGCGACTAGTGCAACTGCAATAAAGTTTTTTTTCTCTCGTTTTTTTTTTTTTTATAAACTTTTTAGTTTTTTTTTGAGATGCTTTTTGGCAATTTCATTGTTGTTTTCCACACGATTTTGCCAGTGAATGCAGCTCATAAATTTTGCAATTGAGAAACGGTTTTTTTCTTCGAAGAAGAAGCAACTCGCCAAGTTTTCCTGTGCTGTGCAACTTAAATGTTTTCATTGCATTATTGAATAGTTGCAGCAACAGCTGCTGCTGCTGCTGTTGCTGTGGATGCCACTTGCTGCAAAAGCAAAGAAAAGCAAAGTAAAGCAAAGAATGTCACACAACTTGCATTTGGCAAGTTTTTTTTATTATAGTTGCCTCAGTTTGCTCCCTTTCATTTCCTTTCCATCTATCCATGTATCTCACTCATTTGCTGTCAAGGCTATTACAGAAGCTACTTCTGCAACTGCAACTGCAACTTACTACAAGTTGCAGTTTGTTGTTGCTGCTTTTAACTATCGTTAATTGCTATAAGTCGTCTTTGTTATTGTTGTTGTTTTTATTGTTGCAGCTGCTTTTGCTTCAATTTCAACGGGTTTTCTTTCCAATTATGTACAAGCTCGACAAGCTCAACTGCTTCATTTGCTGGCAATAATAAAAAGTTATGAAGTAATAAGCAGACAGGCTAAAGCAACTTGTGGGCAGAAGAGCAGGCGGGAGGGGGGCGTGGCTCTGTTCAGGCATTAAATAAATTGCGTTTAACAGAGCTCTGCTCACTGACCCAACCCGAGTCAAGCTCAGTTTGCTGCTGCTGTCCACTTGATTGGGGGGCGCCTCAAGTGTCGCTCACGATTTTGAACCCAGAAAGGGGGAACCGGGAGAATTTCCGGCTTTCTTGACGTTCCACAATTCTGACTGTTTTCTTTTGATAAGCTGTCCGAGGTTTTTTACAGATTACCGGCCAAAATTTGTCACGCTTTGAAAATGTCTTTCTCGAAAACACAAAAAAATATTAACAATCTGCTTTATGAGCAATAAAATTTGCTTGATAAACTGGCAACTGTTAAGGATTATTATACCAACTACATATTCATCATGATTCATATTCGTTTTGTAAAAAAAAAAAATGTAGTACAAATATTACAAAAAATTAAAACAAAAACAAACTGCTTATAAATAATGCTGTTTGTTTTAATAAATCTTTTTGATAACTTTAACTATAAAAATAAATCTGCCTCTGTAAAACACACTCTGATAACAATTGCAAGTCTTAGCTGGTAATTGCCATATTATGTCATATGGCTAATAGAATAATTAGTTGTGGCCATAAAAAGTAGTTTGCTTAATTAGATAGCTGATTTCTTTGAGTTCTTACAAAAGCTGGTTTGTTTCTTTAGCTGCTGTTAAACAACAATAACAATATAGTATTTATTCATAAATAGCTTATTTAATAATCAGCATTTTTAATATTCTTATTATTTCATTTTTCTTTAATTTGTCTAAGCTTAAGCTTCATTCTTGTGTTTTGACGAGAGTTTTGTGGAGATTATTTTGCATAAATATGGAAAATTCCATTATTATCTTATAATTTCACATTAAGCAAGCAACATTTGTCAAAACCAAAACTGAAATGTGCACTTTATTTAACAGAAATGCGACAACCATTTGACACTTTTGCCAGTCTTCAGCAGCAAATTTTTTGAGTTTTAAACCTTTTTTTCGTGTTGACGTTTTTTTTCTTTTGCCACTTGTCAAGTGCTATTCATAAGCTGTGTAAATATTTTATGGTAAAAAGTGTGTTTTTTTTTTCTTCACCATATTTTTTGCTGGACTGTCAACGATATCATCTTTGGCTGGATATCATTGTGCTCGCAGTCGTTGTCAGCTCTTTGTGCCACTGATACACTTTGCCACCGCCTGTTGTCGTTGCACTTGTCTCCCTTGTGCCTCTCCACCCGCATCGCCCCCCATCTCTCTCTCTCTCTACTTATTTGTGCGCTTGTCATAATCCTTTTTGATAACATTTTATGTCACAAGTCATAGACAAACACTCGACTCGTTGTCTATGACTTTAACCCTTGACAGTGGCTACGTCGAGAGTCGACGCTGTTCTGCTGCTGCTGCTCTGCTGCTGCTTTGCTGCTGCTCTGCTGCTGCTGCTGATGCTGCTTTTGCTGCTCTGCTGCTGATCCTGCTTTTGCTGTTGCTGCTGCTCTGCTGTTGATGCTGCTCTGCTGCTGATGCTGACCTGCTGCTGCTTTGCTGCTGCTCTGCTGCTGCTGCTGATGCTGCTTTTGCTGCTTTTGCTGTTGCTGCTGCTCTGCTGTTGATGCTGCTCTGCTGCTGATGCTGACCTGCTGCTGCTCTGCTGCTGCTTCTGCTGCTGCTTTGCTTCTGCTGTCCCAGGCACCACTTGATAACTTTACACTTGAGCACCGCCTTCTTCTGCTCTTCTCTCCCCGCCTGACTGACTGCAGTTGCTACTCACAGCGCGATAAGCAGCTAATGGCCTTCTATAGCTATCTCTGTCTATCTCTATCTATCTCTATCTTTCTCTCTCGTTCTATCATACCCACTAACTTCATCTCTGTATTTGCTGCTCTTTGGCAAACAAACTGCCCGCATCTGTCTGTATTTGACTGTCCAGAGTATTTGAAGAAGTCCATTCAAGTGACTGGCTTCGTTTAGGTTGCCACTATCAACACACACCCATCGCACACACACACACAACGCATCAGCATCGTCATCATCATGTGTCGGCTTCATTGTATTTGCTCTCTGATTTGTGAAGGGCTAAAAGCAACTGCTTTACACTCCACTCTACCTTATCTCTCTCTCTCCCTCCCTCCCTCTCTCTCTCTCTCTCTCTATCATTCTCTATTTTTATCTCTTTTGCCTCATTGCTTTTTTTTTTTGGAGATATAGCAAAATTCGCCTTAATATGTTGCACCATTGATATGAACACTGCCTTCCTGCCTGCTTTTTTGAACCATTGACAGCAGCCAGGCTCTTTTATCTATTGCTCTGTGTTCACACGGCGTATGAGTAAGCACACACACACTAACACACACACACACATACTAACACACACGCATGACCTTTCGCGTATCTAAGGCCAGCGTGCACTCCATGAATAAAACCTTGTACTTCTGCAGACTAGCTTCAGATTCATGGTCGGAAATCATTAAACTCAAATGTTTAGCACCAAAATCATAAAGCGAAAACGTTGTTTTTTCCTATGCTTAGTTTTTACTTTTTTTTATGCTTCATTCACGCTATAAAAATAATTTCGAGGTGTGAGAAATGTTTTTATTACAAATTTGAGTAATTTAGTACGGTTCGTTGCGAACTTTGAAGTGTGTATTTAACAAGTGTGTTGAGTGTGTGTGTGGTAGGCTGTGTGTGTGTGTGCCTGTGTATGTGTGTGTGTGTGTCTGTGTGTGTGGTGTGTGTATAATGAAGCCATTAGATTTGCTTAAGGCTTAGGCTTTGACAAGTGTGTAGTAATTTCATTGCTATTAATACAACATTTGAAAATAGAAATAGGCTTAAATATTTTATATTTTACATTTTAAGATAGCTACAAAATATTTCAATTTAAACTCAGCTTTTCTACATGTAAAAGTGCTTCTTTGGATTACTGTTTTTTTTTTGCTGCCAAATGTCATTTCTCATTTTGCTGCTTCAGCTTATCAGTCGACTGCAATTGACAGTTTTGTATTCAATTGTTCTATCAATTCAATTGTGCGAAAACTTTTTTATTTATTTCCTGATTTCTGGTGTTCAACTTAGCGTGTTCTTTCCACCTATCGCTTTGTGTCCCATGGCGCATGTCAACGTGTGTCTATATATATACACATATATATTGAGTTGTCTATAAATATTTGCCGTTTACTGTCTTTATACACACACATATACACCCACACACACTTCGTATACTTATTATTTCAGTGTGAATGACAGCTTTGTTGCATGTTCGATAATTTGTTTTTAAACGGCAAATGTGTGTTGCATACATTGTTGTAGTTGTTGTTAAGCTGTTGAGCCACTATTATAGGTATATCACACACAGACACACTCACACACACACACACACACACATACACACACACATACACACTTTCTTTTGTGGCTGAGTAAAAAACAAAGTTTTCTTATGGCTCCTCGCGCCCATTTGGCAAGCGAAGCGTCAACGTTTGCCTGGAACGTGCTCTGAATGCGAGCAGTTAACAGACCGTCACACACACTCGCACACACACACACACACACACACTCTTTGGTTTTTTACATTTGCTGGCAGCTCACCATAATAAAAGCGTTTTAAGTGAAATTCACTGCCGTCCGAGCGTAAATCGTAAAATTCTGTTTTCAATGTTTTTCAACATTTTTTTGTTGTCTTTTTTTTATATTTTTTTTGCTGTTATTTGTGTGTGAGTTTTTTTTTTTATTTGTTGTTGTCTGTTCTGTGTGTTGTGTTTGCCAGCGATATTTCTTGTGTTTTATTGCAACAAAACTACTTACAACAACATTTAAGTGCAAATCTGCAGTGGAACGCGTTTAGAAATTGAATTATGCTCGCGTCTATCTCTTTCTCTCTCCCTCTCGCGCCCGCTGTCTTTTAGTGTCTCTTTCCCTCGTACAGCTTGAGAGCAATTTAACAATTAGTAGCTGCGCGTCGAGCAACAACAATGATGAAGACTTCAGCGTCATCGTCTGCCGCCGTCGCCAGTCTGTCTCGCATTTTACATGCTCCCCATCCCTGCTCCCCACACACTCACACTCACTAACACTTTGACGAGCAAATTCTGCCGTTCAATGACACTGCTCCGCTTTCGGGCGAACACAAAATCTGCTTCCTCTTCCCACTGCCTGCCGCCCGTCTCCTACTCTGTGGTCTGTTTTTCAATTGCTTTTTCTGCTGTTTATTTATTGTTTATCTATGTCTCTTTTCATTTGCATTGTTTATTTTCGGTGGCTTATGCGCCGTTGTCGATCAACTCACGCCCTCTCTTTCACTCTCATGCCAGCAGTCAAAGTAAATGGACGCTCTCACTCGCGCGCTCGCTGGCCGATTATTATGTTTTTTGCATGCAAAGTGCATTGCCAACAACAACAACAGCAACAACAATAATAACGAAAACAAGAATGCGATAAACAGCAGCAGCAGCAGACGAGTCAGCGCATAAACAAGGCGCAAAGCCGGAGACCAACTGCAGAGGCGGATAAGAAGCTTGCTAGATGAGAGTATGTGTTGTTTGGAAGGGGAGTGGGAAGTGAGAAGTGGGAAATGTGGAGGGAGAGAGACAGACGTGCCAACAAAGAGTGTAAACAGCGAGAACCGCAAAAGGCTTTTCGCATTTTAATAGAAATGTGATTCGTCTTGTTGCAGTGTTTCTCTCCTCCCTCTCTCTCTCTCTCTGTGTTTCTTTCTCTCTATCTGCTTATGTCTCGCCCAGCTGCACTGAAATCTTATTGTTATACTCTTGTGCTCGAATAAAGTACTGCAAAACTATTGCTCAATTTGTCAAAATGATATATTGTATTGATGAAAGTAACATATTACCAAGAATTCTCTTGAACTCATTTATGCATTGCTAAAAGGTTTGAGATGCATATGAATTATAGCTGTTAAAGCTGTTGCTAAACTTTGGCTTTGCTTACATTTCTACAATTGTTGTTTGTGGCAGTGATTTAAGAGTTGCACTCGTAGAATGTGCTTCCACAATTAAATTCTCAATTTATATGCAGTTTTGAGAATAAAATATAGGATACATTTTTAAGGAGCAGCAAAGATAGTTTTTTGTTTTCAGAAAACAACTACAATTGAAAACATAATTAATTTATGCTCTTAAAAGGGTGTTGGCCAACTTCGATATGAATATGCTTATTGCAAAATCTTTTCATCTTGCTCACAATTCTTAGAATCTATTCTCATTTTTTTTTTCTTCTTTTTTTAAATCTCGTAGCATTGTCATCGATTGTCTATTCTTATGCCGTGCTGTGTATTTGAGCGCGTGACTTTGAAAATCGCTGCAATACAAGCGTAAATAGAATTCAATACACACACACACACATACACATACTCTCAACATTTTGCTTATTGTATGTTAAGAGTTCTCCTTAACCACAACATTTTCCGGCTTTTCCTTGTCAATGCATGCAGCGAACAGCGAGTAAATAGCAAAATATTATGCTACGTGATTTGGAGCAGCATTTGGCGCTTGAATGAATGCTGATTGCATTCTAAAAATGTGAGTGTTTTTTTCGGTTTTCGGTTTTTGACTTTTGGGATATCTGAATAAATGCGCAGCTCTGACATTTCTGACATATTCTAGCCGGTGTTGTGTGGGGGGTCGTCGCCAAATTGGTCTGCCATTTTAGTTGGTGGCCTCTCAGCTGCGGCTGCAGCGTCGCCCACTTGCTGCCACAAAAGGCGTAAACATTTAATTTCCATGTACGCGTGTGTGTATCGGTGTGTGTGTGTGGTGTGTGTGTGTGGTGTGTGTGGTGTGGTGTGGCGTGGCGAAACAAAATGCACACAAATGTAAAATAAACCAAGTGTTAAATATTTGACATGGGGCACAACGAGAACGACAACGTCGCAAATTTGGCCCCAAGCAAAAAACTCTGCTGCATTTCCTGGCAGCCAACAACATGTGAAGTAATTTTTGTATAAGTTCTATGTGTGTGTTTGTGTGTGTATGTGTGTGGAGTGCCTGGCAAGGCGTCTTCCGCTAATGACTTTTGCTTGCCTGCCTGCCTGCATGCCTGCCTGCGTGCTTGCCCCCTCACTGTTGCATCACTCCCTTGTGGCACTTCATTATTTTGAGTTGATGCTGTGATGAATTCTTATTTTTTTTTTCTTGTTGGGCTTCTTGTGTTGGCTGCCTCCTTAAATGGTTCAAGGTGTTGACTTTACAGCACAAACTAAGTGAGACTCTTCTACACACACACACACACACACACACTCAGTAGGCACCTGCTGCAGCCTGTCCTGTCCTGCTAATGGCTTCCGTCCGTTCTTCCATTCACCTCCAACTCTTTTCTTTTCTGTCATTGTCTGCCATGGCGTAAAATGATTTCCGTCATATGATCCACGCCTCCCCACACTTCCCTCACCCAGTCACCCTTCCACTTTCTCCTCCCAAGCCACCCACTCAATTCATTCAGTGCATTTCACTTGCACAATTCCTTTCACATGTCTTTGCACTTGACACTCTTCACTTGGGTGGGCCGCCTTTTTGCAGTCGCCTGAGCAGTTTGAGCTGCACAGTTTTAATTACAGTTTGGCGAGCATTGGTGGCGTTCGTTCTAGGCACCCATTGTTAAACATTGTTTTGCAGCTGCTGCTGCATTGTCAGCCACATCTCACATTTCACATTTCACATTGCACATTGCACGCTGCACGTTGTACGTTGCACGTTGCACGTTGCACGTTGCGCGTTGCACGTTACTCTGTGGTGGCTACTTTTATTTAGCCTTTTCCACAATTTACAGCCTGTGGCTATTGTCTTGCTTGTTAGCGTCAAGACCAGCATTTTATATTACTCGGTAATCCTAGACTACGATAACTGCAGGGTATAATCAAGTTATGCCATTAATTTGTAACGGCTTTCTATATCTTCATATCCGTCGTTACGCTTTATTATTATGTGTAACTGTATACTTAAAAGTAATCTCTCCTTTCTAAAAAATATTACAATTTATATATAGAAAAATATATATTTATTTATTTTAAATTGGTATCATTTCAACAAATGAGAAAATCATTGCACTTTAAATATTAACAAGCATTTACTGAAAATCATCGACATTAGTTTTCTATAAATATAATAAATGTTTATCTATTGTTTTATAAATATTCATTTCTGCTTAAGTAGTAGTAGTAAATATTATTTTATATATTTCTACATGGTATCTGCTAGTCTATCAATCCATTTGATAAACTCTAACTTGTTTTGCTCCGTGTTTTATTGTGTTGTGTTTTGTATTGTTGCTGCTTCCTCTGCAATGTTTGCTTGGCTGCCTTTGGGCTTAAGATGTGCACTGCCACGCCCACATTTTGTTTGGACTGTTGTTGGCCAGACGACTGCTGGCAATAATAAAACCACGAGCCGCGCATACCAAGCGTCTACAATTACCGTTACAAATATATATCTCAGTTGCAGCAGCAGCGCCGACTTCTTCGCCTCAAAACAACATAAACAAAAACCGAGAGAAAACCAACTAAAATACGAAAAAGAAAATAAGGAGAAAAAAAAAGGAAAACAGAAAACTTCTGCATTTTTCACTTGTAGTCGGAAACGGCTACTTTTCGACCGGTCAAGATAAATTGTGGGTGTTGGCCGGTGGTGGCAGGGGGGGGGGGGGGTACATTACAGTTTTCACCTGCAAATTGAAAATTATTTTCCATTTAGTTCTTATGGCAACATTCAAAATGTGGTTATTTTTTTTCTGCCTGCAAAGGGTCAGCAGAAAATTATGAAAATATTTTACAAAACATGTTTTTTGAGCAAAGGAAGTGGAAATAATGTTCATAAGAATTTAGATTGACCATAATTTTCAATGCCCACTTCTCTGGCATGGCTCGTTGGAATTTCGAAAAATATTTCAAGTCCTTGCAGACCATTTTATAAAGTCCTATTAGAGTCGAGCTATTAATTTTTGAAGTGCCTTACATTTTGGGTTGCCAGCTTCCTTGAAAAAATGTAAGCTTCAAAGCTTAGCAGAAATTCAAATACCAATTTTCTAGGTATTAGGCAAACTTGAAGTTTTTTTTTGAGTTAATTATTAACATAGTTAAAGTTAAGTAGAGCATTTTTTTCAACTTAAGCTTCTTTTGGGTTAGTAAATATTTCAACTTTTTAATTTTATTTAATATACAAAACACTAATAAAAGCAAAGTTCAACAACTGCTCAACTAAAGATTTCCATGAAATTTTATATATTTCGAATTACGCAAAAAAAGTTCCCTAAAAATCAAGTTAGAATTTCTGGTTTTTTTTTTGCTATTACTCATTGAAAAACTGTGAAAATAAAATCGCCTAAGCTGCTCTGAACATGATGTGATAATCCGGGGCTAATTGCTGCTCAACAGATGACTCAGCTTGTGGAGCTTATTCGTGTTTTTTTTTCTGCTATTTCTGTTACCTGTTTTTAAGCGACTTGGAAGAGGCGCCTTTGCCATCCGCCTGGTCAGCTTAGTGCGGAGTCATTTGCTGTGTTCTGCGCCTTATTTGCACGCGAATAAAAAAAAAATGATTGACTGACTGAATATGCGAATGCAAATGAGTAGCGGGCCAAGAGAGACTGCAGTAGTCACAACAAGGCAACTCCGACAAATCCCAGTGGACAAAGTGGAGGACAACATTTTTGGGTCGCAGATTGCGTTGCTGCATATCGATGAGTTTTGTCGCGGCGTCGTCAACGTTGTTGTCCTCCGGCCAAGTCATCAAGTTGATGGGCAAATGGAGCTAAAGTTGGAGTTGGCAAATGATGAGGGTCCGTTGCTGGCGCTGGCAAATATTGACAAAGACAACAAGCAGCAGCAGAGCACTTGACTGACTTTTGTTGCAAATAAATCTTATTATTATTATTATTATTACTATTATTATTGTGGCAACTGCGGCTGCAATTTGCATAGTCAGGTGAGGAACTCCCAGATTCCCAGGACGCGCAGTGTGCACAACAACGAGCATTGCATTTCAATGACAGTATTTCCTAGTCGCGAAGAGTCCATTGCACCCACTTCCACTTCCACTCACCACTCGCCACTCCCCGCTCCAGTCTCTCCGTCTCAGTCTCATCCTGAGTTTCAGTTACAGTTTGAGTTTTGAGTTAGTTTGCCTGGGCTGCATTTGCCTGACGGGGGTCGTTGTGATTTTGATTTGATTACATTAGTTGGCAAGCGACATGGCAGCCGCGGGATATCCATTTTAAAGTTCATTTACTTACCACCAGACCCATGCAACTTGCAACTTGGAAGTTGCAACTCTAAGCCAACATCCTCGCCACTGGTTACACTTCCGTGCCATGTTATTTACTCAACTGTGGAATTTCTAGTTCGTTTGTCAACTCTCCTCCGGCTTGGCCTCTGTTCTACTTGAAAGAGAACTAAATAAAATTTCCATTTTTTTCTTCGCCTACTTTTATCGCACTTGTGGCAAGTTTGTGATTTGTTTCTTCATTTTGCCGCACTGACAGTTTCGACAAGTTTTGTATCTTTCTTGTGTCTCTCGCGATTCGCATTTACACAAAATTTGCAAGTCATAAACAAGTTTTTGCTTTTTATTTTTTTACCTGCGTTTCTCTTGGCTTATTCGCTTTTTACCTATTTTATTTGACTCTTAAGACTTTTTACATATTCCATTTTGGCTTCTTTATATTTTTTGGTTTCTTTTTTTTGTTGCGGTTTTGCGGCAGTTTGATGATTTGTTTTTTTTTTTATTTTCCTTATCGCAACCTGCAATAAAGTCATAAATTCTCAATTACCCAAACGGAAAACTTTCAGGAAGTTTTTTTTTTGTTTCTTATTTTTGTTTTTGTTTTTCCTTTTTTTTTTTAACTTTTCTGTTTCTACTTTGGAGCTGCCAAATGAGCTCATTACAAGTGCGTTTCTTATTTTTGGCCTAAGGCCTCTTGAAAGCTATAAATTATGTTGATTCTCGAAGTGTTTGTTGTGTTGAGCATATTTGGAAATTTGAATAAATTAAACCAACAGCTTCATGTGAAGTGCGAAAAATCACTAAATATGCTGCATCAATTGAAATGTAGAACTAATGAAAGATTACGTTTTTTTATATATGAGTCTTGGAAAATACGAATAATTTTCAGCACATTAAATAAATGCAGTAAATACAAATTGTATAAATCTTTATTTGTCTTATAATTCAAGCAGAAATTAATTGAGAACTGTAGTTTAAATATTAAGAAATTGACATATTTATTTCACGTTTCACAGAAAAGAAATTTTCATATTTATTACATGTTTCACAAGCTGCAACTTTGTAGTAAAATATATTTTTACGTTGCTGCGCCCAACTTGGCTAGTAAGCGTATCTTGGCCATTTTTATACAGTTTTTTATAGGCCGCTTTATCATTAGAGGCAAAACACTGATTGTCACTTTTGGCTGACAATGTTCGAGTGCCTCAAGACAAATATTTCACCTATGTTTTTTTTAGGTATTGGCTGGCAACTCATTTGCCTGAGTGCTTTCCGTTGTTTTTTCTCTTTAGTAATTTGTGCAGAAGTAAAATAAGACACAAAAAGTCGAATTGACGATGTCCTTGAGCAAAAAGACAAAAAAAATATATATATATATAGATAGATATATATATAGATATATGTATATATAAAAGTGGGCGGTCATCAATCAAACTGTGACTGCAGTGGGTGAAAAGAGTAAATAGGAATTTGAGGATTTTTGTGGGCGTAGTAAATCTTTTAACAGCTGTTGTGCCTATCATTAATAGGCGTGTGTAGCTGTGTGTGTGTAGGTGTGTGTGTGTATGTGTACGTGTTTGTCCTTCAATGCTGGCCAACGACGCTGGGAAATACATCAGGTGTGTTGCTCTGTTGTGGTTTCTTTTGGGGCAGTTGACAGCGTTGCAATGTTATTGTTGTAATTTAGCATATGACTCATGGCTGAAATAGTCAATGTTGTTGTTGTTGTTGTTGTTGTTGTTATTGTAATTGTTGTTACCACTGCGGGCGCTGTTTGCTTAGCCATTATTAATGAAAAGCAAAGAAGTAAAAAAAAGGCGCGTTGGAAAATTTGTAGTCGACTTTTGGGCGCTATGGCAATACCACTTAAAAATAACTAAAGGCAAACAAACAAGGCTAGTCCAAGCTCTCCCAAAGTGGAGTGGGTAACGAGGGTCACTTGACAAGTTGTGTGCAGTAATTGCCAAACAGAGGAGAGTGGAGAGTATGTGTGGCAACAGACTTCTCTTTGTTTGCATAACGTAAATTGTCATTCGCCAACATTGCACATATGCTCAGTTGAACTTTACAGTTTGTTGCATGCCACCAACCAAATAGAGGGGGGCCTGCAGCAACTATAGCTAGCTGAAACAGACAATTTGTATAAAAGGATGCAGTCAGCGTATGTTGTATGTTGCATATGCAACACACTTCAGGCTACTCCAATCCGAACTCATGTTGCCAAGCCTCGCCTCGCTGATTGTGCCACATTAGTAACGCTCGTCTGATGCATTGTTATTACCATTTGGGGAGCACTTAAAAAAATATATGCACTATTTGATCTAGTTTGCATTCCAGATTAAAACCCACTTGATGAATTTCGCTCAAAACTAAAAAAATCTAATCAAAGAATTTAAATTTGAATTTAGACTGAAAGAAATATTTATTGTTGAGTTACTATCCGCTTCAGATTATCATCGTTATGCAACTATTTAATAAATCTTTTGATCTTTTATTTATACACGTTTCCATTTTGTTCATTATTTCTCGAATAGAAAAAGTGTAGATTAACTTTTCTCATAAACAGGTTCCAGCAACTTTATCACAATATAAACTTTAAAGCCTGATAAAAGAATAAATATTAGAATTGTTGGCAGAATTGTTGTGAAACTTGTTTTATATTGCCTCAAGTTTTTTTTTGTTTTTTTTTTGTGCAAAGAGCAAAAAGTCTTTCTGCTTTTTTATTTACTCGTTTTCTTTGCATTGTTTCGATTTTTCTACTTGTTGTTTTTTATTTTATTTTTTTTTTGGTTTGCTTTGCTAATGCAAAGCTTATTTTTGCAACAGTTATGCAACAAACTGTGATTTGTATTTTTCAAGGGGGTTTCTGTGCATCTCTCTGTGTGTGTGTATCTGTCTGTCTGTTACAGTTATGTCTTAAGCCAACAATTTCAACGTTTTAGCCAACAGAGTTGGAAATTCTTTGACATTTTCCAGCGATTTTTTGTGCTATTTTTTTGTTAGCAAATTGTACATTTTGCTTTTATCCTTGTTTCGCAGAAAATGTGACCATTTTTTTTTTTTGCTTGCTGCTGCTTGTTGTATAATCTAATCTAATCAACTATGCAGACTATGTGGTTTTTTTTCTCTGTGTACTTTGTGCTCTTGCAGTTTTTTGAGAATGCATCGTGGGAATTTCAATTTAGTGCGGCACGTGTCGACCACATCGAAACTCTATAATTAACTTTGGCTATATATATATATATATATATATATAAATATATATGTTTTATCGATTAGCTGTCAAGTTTGCTGAGAAACTTTGCTTGCATTTTTAAGGAGCAGCTTGTTCTTTTGACCAACTTGTCGATTGGTGCTGCGGGCTCCAACTGTCAACTGGAGGCGGTAAACTTTTGTCAAAACTGGCTTGGCCTTTGTGGCAGGCAGCAGCTGTTTTTAACCTCTGCTCCAATCCGAACGCACCTTGCCAAAACAACTTTTCCCAAAGACATTTTCTAATATGCATTTTTAATGCAGACAGGCAGCAGGCAGACAAGCAAAAAACTTGCAGCAAAAGAATGAGCAAGGAGTGGCAGTGGATGGAGGTGGGGGTGTGTGTGTTGCAGACAAAGCTGTTTTTTTGTGCCGCGTGTCAAACAAAGCTGACGCAATGCGACAATTTTAGTTTCAGTTTTCTGCCGCACTGTTGACCGTTGCCCGTTGCATGAAAGGCCTTCAGTGAGTAGCATGCCACACACGCACACACAAATTCAATTGCTTTTGAAAGCACCCGCATACACACGCATACACACAAACGCAGCTGATGGAAGTAATCGCTTCCGGTTGACTTTACGCCAATTATGTCAAATAAAATGCTTTTTGCCTGTCCTCTGACAAATCAAATTCAATGACAACTCAGCCAAAAAGCGCTTAGCTGTGCGATACGTTGTTAACCCTTCACTGAATATGTGCTGCACCCCCAACCCCACACCATTCCCTTGGAAAATCAAAAGTCTCCCAGGCGGCACAAGAAATTGTTGCCGTTGTTCGTTTTGTGTTTTGTGCTTTGTTTTTTTGTAGTAGTTTGGCACACATAAATAAATGAGGGCTTGAATGAGGGCTGGAAAAAAAATGGTTGGCTGACATACGATTTAACTAATTGCCAAGGCGATGCGGCTCACTCAGGATTTCTTTGGCTGGAGGAGCGCCTTGTCTAATTGAAACATTAACTGTTGAAAAACGGCAGCAATTTTTTCTATTGCATAAAAGATTTAAATTCATTTGAGCGGCCCGGCCCGGGGGCAACTCGAGGGAAAGGCTGGCAAGCCTCGAACTCGAATGCGAACTCTCAAAAGCAGCGACAGCCTCAAAGGAAGCACTCAATTTATGCAAATCTCATGTAAATCTGTTGAGACTGTCGCGGAATGGGGTATTCCAAGGCAAGTGACGCACACACACACACAAACAGAAGTTGCAAGTGGAATTGTTAACTCCAAAGGAGGGGAGGGGTTGGCCCAAGCAGAGAGTGGGAGTGGGTTGTTGGTTGGGGGGAGTGTGTGTGGGGAATAGCACGGCTGAGTATACAGCTTAGAAGGATGGCTACATTTTTTTTTTTTTTTGTATGCTCTGCTCGATTCCTGCTCGAATCTTGAATGCCACTTTTAATGCGCGTTAAATGGCAATTCACAGTTTGAGAGCAACTGCGGGCATATGCAGTAGACATCAAAATAATGGTGCGACTATAAAAAAATAATGAGGCGCAACCGGGAAAACATGTCCCACTGACTGAAGAATCACTGACTGACAATGGAAATATTTTCCGCACGGATATCGAAGACATTTTTGGAATGTAATTGTGAAATCCGACAGAAATGGATTTAAGGAAAAGCTGTAAATGCCAAAGAGAAAAGTTAAAGGTCTCCAGGCGAAAGGAATTACGAGCTTAAAGCTGAAATCGAAAATAGAATGAATTCGATTCTCAGCAACTTGAGAATATAAGCTTTGAATTTAAAGTTAAAAAACTGTAGAATTAAATGGAAAAACAACAGAAATTTGCCATAAAAACAACAACAATATCAGTTTGTGGAAATAGTTGAGAAAATTTTAGCATGTCTTTTTTTATACTCCGATGTATTTCGAGAGAGACGAAAAAATTTGATTTAAAAATATATTTAATTATTAAAAAGAAGTATTTAATTAAATTACATCAATATTTTATTCAAACGCTAGCTTCAACTAATTTAAGTAAATAATAACAAAAATATAAATATAGATGAGGAAAGATGTATTTCGAGAGAGACGAAAAATTTGATTTAAAAATCTGTTTAATTATTTACAAAAAGTATTTAATTGAATAACATCAATTAAAAGTGAATTATTTGACGATAAGCTTTAACTAATTTAAATAAACATTAACAAAGTAAAAAACCGCATTTCTCTTGACAAGAAATTGTAAATAATTGTAATTAATTAAGTAAATTGTTAATAAAGAAAACAAGATGAGATAAATTTATACTTCAAAGTGCTCCAGTTGGAAGCTGTCCAACTGCCGACCGAGTTTTGTGCTCGCTTATCGTCTTATAGATAAGCTGACAAATTCAGATAAGAAAAGTTTGTCTATATACAAATGTATGCCAAATCTGAGCAAAGTTACGATCCCTGCGTCAATCAGACCACCCATGGGGCAGCTGAAAATTGAATTTCCAGCGCTTTCCTTAAGCAATAAGTAACAACAACAACAACACCAACAACAAAAGCAACAAAGTCGCACAAAGTAAAGAAAAATACACAGAAATTTTTGTGCAAATGAAATTGAAAACTTTGGCATCTTTAATGAAAATAAATATGTGCTACGGGTTTCTGGCCCTCGGATTAGTTCATCAGCCGGAAAGTTGCAACTTTGACAACTTTAATTGGTTTAAAATTAGAAATTTGTTTGAGCCACCCTCGATAAACAAATGCAAATGGGCTCGACGACAAAAAAAAGAAAAGTGTGAAACAAAATACGTTGTTTTGCGACAATTTCGATGGCAACTTGAAGAGAAATAACATAAAACGAGTAGCAACAATAACAACAACAACAACAACAACATCAATGGATGCCAAGGGCAACGAGGGGGAATTTGTATGAAAATTCATAAAATAAACACAGCTCGCTTATCGAGTGCTTAACTTTGGGGGTAACTTTAGCGCTGCACTTGAAGCGAACTCTGCAATTGAAAAATAGGGGAAGAGCTTACCTGAGTGGCGGCGGCGGAGGGGGGTACCGACTGGTCAAAGACTTTAGCCTACCGCAAAAAAATAATAGAAGCGCTGAAAGTCCGCGTTTTGGGGGCTGAAAAACATAGCGCGACGCATATCGATTGCAGGCCAACCCCTAAAAATGCTAAACAACCCCCAAAAGGGGCTGGCAACGGGCGCTGATAAGCAGCAGCAGCAGCAGCAGCAGTGGCAGTGGCCGTGGCAGCAACAGCATAACATGACTAGCAAATGTTGCAATGCCAATGTGTGGCAACTTGTGATAGCGAGTCCAGAAACAGCTCAAATGGGTGGATTTTGTGTGCATATTTTGAATGATGTATGCCTCGTGGCTTGGGTGCTGCTAGTTACAAGCAGATGGGGTGGTTGAGTGGTTGGTTGCTTCGGTTGCCCTGTTGCCTGTTTCTGTTTCTGTTCTGGCTTCAGTCATGCAAATTCGGCACACTGCGTTAACGTACAATGAACCCCGCCCTCAAACTCCAAGCCAAAATACACATTGGCGACGACAACATAGCTCAGAGCTGTATGCAATATTTTTGGCCAACACTGTAAGAGTCGTCGTCAAAATGTGGCACGTGTCTGCACTTTGAACGCAAACGAAGCATCAGCACTGGCTCCATTAGCAGCCGCAACAGGATCAGAAACACGAACACGAACAGCAGCAGCAGAAGAAGCAGGAGCATTCAGCACGGAGCTGTCCTCGAAAGCAAAAGCTGTAATGGTATTTTCTGTAACAAAATATTCTTGCATTTCACCTGGGGGCAATTCGCAGCTTTCCTTTTTTTCTCTTATTTTTTCCCCTTTTTTTTTTTGCTTACCTACTGCACTTCAAATGCAGTCAGCGATGCGTGAGAAGCAGCCAATGAGGCAGAGACCAGAAAAAAATCTTTAAAAAAAATAAGAATGCTGTATTCAAGTAATCACGACTACGAAATACCCCATAAGCACAGTTATTAAAAATATCCCTTTAAAAAATTTCCCTTTAAAATGCACCCAGATATGAGCACGGGCACTAACGAATAAAACATAAGGAATGCAGTGCAAAAATATGCACAAGCCATAAGTGATCCCTAATTGGCTGGCTAGAAACACGAGCATATATATAAGTACATACATACGTACACCCATGCGTTCGTAACGGGGTTCTTCACAATACAATACACATAAAAACAAATTGACGCTTGACGCTCGTATATCATGCCTTCTCTTTCTCTCACATGCACTGCATATTTTTGCATGCTGAAATTGCTTGCGGCTGCTGGCAGAAATGAGATCAATATGAGAATATATTTTTGATCATAACTTGGGTGCTTCTTATCTAATCTTGATGAAATTTAAGCTGGTGATTAATATTATACATAGGCAAATTATTTTTTAAATTAAATAGTATGCCTTTAAAATTGTAGCTTTTATTGCTATCCAAAAACAAAATTAATTGATAATCGAAAAACGGAGGCAGATATTCATAAAATAAAACAAACTTGATCAGCGCCGAATATACGAGAACATATATTTCAAATTTCAAGTCTTTTGCTGGTATAGTCTCTGTGATCCTCGTATTGATACAGACATACGAACGGACGGACATGACTCGGCTGTTGATCATGATCAAGAATATATATATATATTTTATGTTTTCGGAGCTGCTTTCTTCTGCCTGTTACATACATATGCACAAAACCAGTATACCCTGCTTACCCATTTTAAATTGGTTCAGGGCATAAAAACAGAAGAGAAGCGCATAAAGAATCTTTAATGTGTCAACGAGTCGACAGGCAAATGCTGCCAGGCTGCAGGAGTTGAAAGGGAAATTAGATTCAATTAGAAAAAGGCTCTTTATAATAAGCAGCTGGCATTTCTTGGGAATGTATCATGATGTCTCTGACAGCTGCTGCGAAAATTTGTCTTACTTTCTTCAGTTACATATATATATATATATATATATATATATATATATATTGTGTATAATTTGTGCTTTTTTGTAAATGAATACGATTGCCCTTTGATGTTATTTCATATGCACATTCACAGTTCAGTTTGCTCGCATCTCGCATTACAGTTTTTGACACATTTACACGGTGAATGCGTCAAGTGCACACACGAGTCGTATACTTAACACGGACATTCATTGGATTGCAACAATTAACGGAGCTGATCCGATGCTGTTTGGCAAACATTCACTTTTTTGCTGCTCACGTGATGAGTGCGGCTTTGAATGTGCTAAGTGCGCTAAATTGATTGCAAAGCGCTTCAGACTTAATACAATTTAGCTATTAGCACATGCAAAACGCTGATTGTTCGTCATCAGCATTGTTGTGATTATTATGATGAGTGTGTTTTTGTGGCTGTGACTGTTACTGTTACTTGAATGCTCCATCACGTTTCGAGCACAAATTGTCACGACAATTGCCGCTCGCTCGCTTTGTAAATCAAATTTGCGACTCGACGGCAACATTTCTGCGAACACACAATTTCTACACATTTGCGCAAATAAACTGGGGCAAATAGAAAAAATGGAGAAGCAAAAACAAAAAGACTCGCTTAAAAATTGTACTTATTTCATTAGACGTCATCAAATTATTAACACCACATGTTGTGTATAATTTGTTCTAACTTGAATTGTTTATTATTAAATTTGCATAATTGTGAGTTGATTGAAGGATTGCGCATACAGTTTGAGAGCCATGCTTGACACAGCTGTTTGCAAAGTAATTAGGAAACACGTAGCTCTTGTTATATATATTAAAAATACAATTTTGTTGTAGCAAATTGCAAACATGCTGGAAATAAGAGCTTAAATTGTTGAGCTGCATTTTCAAAGTTTTTTTTTGGTATTCAGCTTTACATGATTGTAAAAGCAAAACACGTGTTTGCACTTATGCTGCTCGTGTAATTAGCAAACAATTCTGCACATTTTTAATTAAATGTCATTTTTTGGCCAATTGTTGTTAAACTGTTGAACAATTTTTAAAGAGAGAGTTTTAAGCTCGTTGTTCGAGTTGGTTTTTGCAAATGGCTGACAACAACTAGCAGTTGGCTTTAGTATGCGTAATGAGAGACGAGTTCAGCATGTTGGATGTTGGGTGCGATGTGTTGAGGGGAGGGTAGGGGAGGGGGACAGCCTTTGTCATATAAGCCACAACCATGGCAACAGCCTGAACATTGACTGCTGTTGCCTGCCAGTCTGTTTGCTGCATGTGTAATCAACATTAAACTGTATTTTGTAATCAAGGCACACACACACACACACGCACTCACACTCGCACACACCCACACACACGTTGCTCAAAAGTTGCCAACTCAGCAGGCGGAAGTGAAAGCGTCGACTGTTTGCAAAATGGCGTTTTTGCAGGTGTCGCCTTTCTTTTCGGACAGTTAATGCAAGTCATGCTGAGCGAGTGAGAGCGAAAGAGAGAGATAGAGAGAGAGAGACAGAGAGTGTTGAGAGTTGAGCGTTGAGCTTTGGCAAACACATTATAAAATCTATACACGCTGTAAGCGCACTTTTAACCCATTAACGCTTCTCGCATGCCAAAAACTCAGCAACTGCAATTCTGCTTCCTTGATGACGCAGCTCAAAAGCTCTGCCGTTACTGTTGTTGTTGCAAGTTGTTGTTGTTCTTGTTGTTGCAAGTTGTTGCTGTTCGTTTCCTGTGCAAGTTGTTGAAGAAATAGTGTCAACTTGCGTTTGCGGCATTTTAATGCCACCCACCAGCTCAGCCCTGTCCTGCCCCGCTCAGCTCTGCTCCGCTCAGCCCAGCTCTTGCAGCAGCCTTAACACGTCGTTGCCCCCTCAAGGCTTGTCTATTGTTTGCTGCCGCTTGTGTCCTGTTTTTTACTCATCTTCTTTTACCCTTTACATATATATATATATTTTTTTTGCCTGTTTTGCGCACGCACACAAACAAAACGTTTTATCGTCTGTGCATAATAAATTTCGTTTGGCTTTTGTTGCTGTTGTTTTTGTGGGTGTGTGTGTGTGTGTGTCCGTCCTAAGATTTTCAACCTTCGGCAAACACTTTATATGCAATTTTTGTATGAAGTTATTGACAGCAGCAGGTCCTGCAACGGATATATATATATATATATCTATATATATATATGAAGAGTTTAGTATACTTCAAGCAAGCATTAGACACACTTGCCTGCGCTTTTGGGTCCTTTGCGTTTTATCAGCCGGTGACTGAAGTCGTTATATGTTGTGCATACACACACACACACACATACACACACACACACACACACACTCACACTCACTTACACACACATAGTTATGCACACAAACTTACACAGTTGAGTCGCGACAGACTTGCATAAGTACGTACTTATTGACAATATGCTGGCTGCTATGTAACAGCTGCCAGTTGCTGTCAAACCCATTAAACGAAGCGCACAAAAGCATGCAACACAATTTTTTCGTCTTTCCATTTGCTCTTGTGTCGCCAAAAAAATATATATGTAAAAAAAACTTAATGTTATTGTGTACGTGTGCGAGTGTGTGTGTGTGTGTCTCTGTCTATTTGGCGTCTTTGGGTTTTGTAATTATTTTAAAAGCGCAACTTGTGCACGTAACAACATTTGCGGCAGCGATTGCCACTTTTGTAGAACATAAACAAAGAACCACCAACTTATGCCACCGCCGAATCTCTAAAGAACAAGTGGCTTTTGCTAGTCCATGTTCCGTGTCCTGTGCCAAATGTGCGTGTCTGCGCAAGTACAGTGGTGCAATGAACAAAAGAAAATAAAACAAAAAAATACTAATAAATAAATTAAATTACTTTTTACGACAACAAAACCAAAAAAAGAAAAGGGACAATTTTATTAATAAGATTGCAGAAATGTTTTCATAAAGTAATTGTTTATCCGCTCTCCCATTGTCAATGTGCGCTTCATCCCACTGTGCACAGTAATCTCCAAGGACTGCACTTGTATTTTTTCTCTTTATTTTTTTTTATTTCCCTTTTTTTTTTTGTTTTTGGTTGATGAGAACTGCACTAAACTCCCATATCATATGAACTTTGGCGCCCCCATAAAGATGTGCGGCCTGCAAAAGTTTTTGGGCGACGTCTGCGTCTCCGTGGCATGTTTCAAGAGTTCAACTGGTTGGCAGAATTGCGTTTTAGGGGCTTCCCCCCCTCTCTCTTTTGCCCACTTATCAAACTTCATATTTACAAAACTTCCACTGGGCGCGGACGGAGTTGCTTTTATTGCGGCGACGAGTGCACTAAATTCGTTCGCTCGACTCTTTTGGGGGTACACGAAAATATAAAAAAAAATGATGAGTAGTAGGGGAGGGTGGGGGATGGCAACGTTGCGACGCCGCGCGCCATTAGCCGAGCGACCCTGGAGGCCACTTCAAGGCGCGCCTTGTCGAGCCGTCGTCTCCTGGTTAATGATGATGAGCACAAATGCTCATTATTATGCAGGCAAGCCAGCGAATCCACTGCCAAAATTAAATGCTCCAAAATGTTTTCAAGCACTCGAGCAGCGCACACACACAAATACACACACACACACACACAAACACACTTCTCTCTCTATGCTTGCATTAAAATATGCATAAATTAGAGGAACTTTTGATGCTGTTTGCCAAAGATGCTGAATTCAGTGACTCAAGTTGTTTGCCACTTGCCACTCGCTCATCTTGAGTTGACTTTGGGCGGAGGCATCTTTAAAGTCTGCCCCTGCCCCCTTTTGTGCGCAAATCACGCGTTATAATTTGGATTCCCCCTTCCCCGCACATTTTGCCCTTGCGTGTGCCTGATATAAATAGTGTCTCAAGTAGTTTTTGCTTGCAACAGGCACGTGTCGTCTGCCACCTAAAATGCTGCCTAGGCTCAATTAGTTTGTCATTCCTCAGCCACTTGTGTCTGTAATGCTATCTCTCTCTCACACACACACACATCCACTCTTTCCCTCTCTTTCTTTGTGTGCAGCTTTCAATTTGCTATTCAGTGTAAAAGTCTCGTAAATGTCACAAAAACTGATTACAGCCAAATCTTCAAAATACCCTATAAAATCTTCAAACTTTTTGGCAACTTGAACAAAGTTTTTTTTTATTAATAAATATATTTATTATTTATCAGTTTATGTTACTTGTGAATTAAGTTGTAATTTGAAAATGAATAAATTATTAAATTTAAGTTATTTACTTGCACCTGTCAGTTAATCTGTTGAGGAAGCGACACTTGAACTTGCAACTTAATTATTAAATGATTTCTCCAGCGAATTTTGGCATGAATATTAAAGTGAATACTTGGAGTATTTATTTGAGTGTTTAAGTATTTGATTTGAAAGCAAGTATTTAATTTGTTCTTATTTTAATTAGTAAATATTCTTTAATTTCTAATTCTTTTCTTTAAAAAGTCAACTACTAATAATAAGTTCATATTATTATTATTATTATTATTATTATTATTATATTATACCCAATTTATTTGCTTATCTAGCGTATTCATTATGGGGTTTGCTTTGACGATGTGCTTAAGTCAGCGAAATGTCTGCAAATCTTTGGGAAGTGTTCATCGCCCATTTTGGATTGTCATTATTGCTTTATAAATGCACTGCAAGTGGTAAGCATTTTCTTAATTATTTTGGCAACTTGTGCTGACTTAATGGAGAGATGAGTTGCCCTTTGTCTGGCTCTGCTCGAGCGCCCGCCCTAAGCAAATCCACTTCAATTCACTTGACTTGATGGAACAACACTTTAACACGCTCCAGTTGGCGCTCTCAAGCCCAACTTTGGCTCCGTTCGTAATTTTGCTGACTTTATTCTGCGGCTGTGCAAACCCATTTGCCACTCAATTGCACTTCAAATTTCAATAATTTTTTTTTGATTTTTTTTTTTTTGCATTTTAGCAGCTTGCAGCTTGCTTGATGACAGCCGTTTGTCGGTTTGGAAAATTGTCAAAAACAGTCGACAACTGTCAGTTGATAAACTGAAAATGAGTTGGGAAAAACTAGTTTAAAATACATATATTTATTTCCTTATGCAATTACGCAAATTGTTTTTGCTGCTGCACATTTTTCAACGTTCAACAATTGCAAAGATATTCTGGTTTTCTTCCTTTGCTTTTCTCGGCCATCATTGGAAGCGCAATTTCAATTCGATTTTCATTTTCATGGCCTGGGTAAAAATCTCATTTGCCATTTTCGTTGTTTGGCCCATCGCAGCAGCAATGCTGCAAAAAATGCACAAGAGAAGGGAAAATTGTGTTCTGAAATTTATATTTTATTATGATTATCTGTCGGCGCATTTCGTATTTATGAGTTTTAAATTAAATGCGATTTTGGGGCACCACTGACAGCTGCCCGCCCAAATGCCCCGCCCGAAGGCGAATCTCGACTGTCTTCAGGTCGTCTCCTTAAATATTTATCGATTTCTTATTTCAACCTTCTCCTTTTATTCCCTGTTTTTTACTGTACACAAAAAAAAGGATAAGTTTTTTTTTTTTTTTGGTCCTGATAATTTTGCAAAACGTTTTAGTGGCTATTTCGCCCAGTCCGTCGCCTGCAATTGGACACAAACTGAGGGCTTTTCCTGTCGCAATATTGCCCTAAATATTTTATGCCCAACACTCGGACCCCAAAACAGCCTTAGGGTTTAACAAGCAAAGCAGCACATGAAATGTTTCCAACTAGTTTTTTGTTGGATATTTATTTTATGTTGTACAAATAAAGTTTCACTGCTTTTATAGAAAATAAACACAATGCAAACTGGTTAAGATAACTTTAAATATATTTAAAAGTTTGAATAAGGCCATCATCAGCTATGCATTTTATTAATATATTCTAGTTTTATTTATATTTTTGGGCAAATATTAAGCTGCATCTAGTCAAATTTTAATTATGTTCTGTTGGTAAACTTTGAATTGGAATGCAGAAATCTGAGCTTAACTACCAAAATATAATATATATATCAATACATATAAATAATATCTAATAATATCTAAAAATAAAATAAATATGAAAAAACAGAAAATGTTAGTATTTATTTATTTTAATTTTAGTTTTTAGAGAATTTGTATATATTACGTATTTATCGGAGCGCTCTCCTTTGGGAACTAAACCCCCTTCAAATTTACCCTCTCAAATATGTGCGAGTTTCTTGCCAGCTTCAAATTTCCACTTAGGCTTTCAGTCAAGTTTTGTGTTGGCCAAAATTGCCTGGCAGCATTTTGTCTGATTGACTGTCCTGTCTATGTCTAGCTAGATGTCAACCTGTGTATTTGGCTGATTGTTGTTGTTGTTGTTATTGTTGTTCTTGTTGTGCCTCGCTTGCAGCGTGGTGTTAACTCAGTTGGCTAAGATTTACAGCTGTCGAGTGTGTCTTTCATCCCATCCACACGCCCCCCCCCCCCCCCCCCCCCCACAACCGACGAGGGCACCCGGGGCTGTCTGACAAAGGCAGAAATCGGCTGTGACTCAACTGATTTACACTTGGCGTTGCTTTGCTGGAAGTGATTTTGATGCGGACAACATCAATGGAAGAAGAAGCAGCGAGAAATCAAGGCAGTGCTTGTGGCATTAGTTGAAATGGTATTTCTGCGGCAGCTGCGTCTTCGCTCTGCCAACTAAATTGTTGTACTCCTCAATTTCTGTCAAAAGGTGCGACAGCACTTTGACAAGGACACTTTTGGCGCAGGAGGCAAGGAGGCAAGGAGGCAGTAGCAGGAGCCGAGTCGAGTCGAGCAGACATTTAGTGCTAAAAAAAACCACTTTGCCATGCCGCACAACAATTTCAACTGTCACAGCTCTTTTACAGTCATTTAAGTTAATTGTTTGCCCTGCAAGCAATGAAAATTGCCAAGAAAATTGCGCACAAGGCGACGCGCCCAACTCCAGCTCCAACTCCAGCTCCAACACCAGCGCCAACTCCTGCAGGACACCTCGCACCTGTCCTCAAATGTGACGACAGCCAACGCTTAAGCTGTGGCCTCATTTTGCGGCCACAATTCTGTGGCATCAACAACAGCTACAATTTGACAACTACAATTTGCCAATTTGCTGGCTGCCACGTGCCGCATTCCTTATTCTGTGTATTTCTATGCTCTATTTTTGTGCAACATTATGCTTGAATTCTGCGAAAAATATCTTGAAGAATGCAGTCGGAAGTTTCTATAAATCATTTTCCGCATATGCTGTGTGCCTCAGGCGAACAATATTTTTAATTAATCATAAGTTTCAAGAGGAACACACACACAGTCTAACACACACAGACTGCAACACACAGACACCTTTGTGGAGCTCATTTTCATTTGGAACCCATCCAAGTTGCTGAACTTTGTGTAATTCAATGCTGGGTTTTTGTGTGCCCCTTGCTGCGGCATCGTTGGCGTCTATTAATTAAATTAAAAAGTTCAAAAGCAAACTCCTCAACGTAGTTGCTGCCATCGTTGTCGTTGTCGTTGTCATCATCGTTATTATTTTCGATGTTGCTGCTGTTGTTGGGCCGGGGCACACTGAAACAAACTTTAGAAGTTCTTAAAACTATGCGCAAACATGCAAAATTATCATGCAATGCGGCAGCTTATAGCATTTGACGCCCATTACAGTTCGGAGAGCACTAATAAGCCGCACAGTTTGCAAGCAATTGTTGATTTTAATGTGAGTTTTAGTAGGACTCTTGGACTAGCTTATTATTAAAGTCAACTTTGAGCTCTGCACAGTTTGACATGCACTTGGTATTTTATAAATTTCTCTTTCCAATTATGCAAATGACTTTTAACAACAATTAAAACACTGTCTGATTCCACTGATTCAATTGAAACACGTTTCAGACTGTCCTGCAGCTGATGTTGTTTTTTTTTTGCATACCCTTTCCAAAAGGTATATTGAATTTGCCAGCAGTTGTGTAAAATAAGTAATAATTATAAATAATAAGTTATAATTATCAAACATTTAATTCTTGTTAATAACTGTAGTAAATTAAATTTACTTTATCAGCTAGTATAAAAGATTATTTAATAGTCGACTTGGTTTTTACAGATTTTGATGAAATGTTTTCGCTATTTTTTGCCTGCGCATTTCTCGCAACAATTATGCATATTTACAAATGTTAATTGCCAGCGGGCAACAGGAGCAACATTGTTTGTGGGACACGTGTAAGTCGCGGCCACGCCCATGTCAATTGTGCGCCCCTATCTGTCAATTAATAGCATTATTGACTCTTGACTCTCGGCTCTTCCCTCCCCTCCACTGACCAGCAATCAGTCAACCAATGAGCCAACCAACTTGCCGGCACTTTGAAATGCTAATGAAATTGGCTTTTAAAGCCAGTGAAGTGGATTGCTGGAAAATGTATTAAAAATACAATTTCAGCGACTGGCGGCTGGCTGTCTTTCATCAGGAGTGGTCCCTGTGGATTCGCTCTGACTTCGGTTGCTTAATTGATAAATTGATTAAATTGCATGGCTTAATTGCAATGGCAATGGCAATGGCAATGTGACATTGTCTTTCGTCAGAAATGCCAGCAAGAAGAAGAACACGTGAGTGTTGTACACCCCCCTCCTCCCCCCACCCTTTCACTTTTGGCCATTTTCCTTTTTTTTTTTCGGTAAATTGCATTTGCTTTGTTCGCCTTCATTGTGGTCAAAATGGCAGCGTTAATGCGACTTATTTGTCAGCAAAATTCACATCACATCACCTCGCAATTCTCGCAATTCACTGTTATCTGCTCTTTGCCCTGCAGTGCTCCGGATTCGATTGAATTGCTTTGTCTGCCCAGCTCCTTCAGCTCCTCCAGCTCCTCCTCTCAAGCCCTCGACACTTTTAACTCAATCGCCAGCGGCTTTGCTCTTGTCGAACCAACTAATTTTGCCCCATTGTCTTTTCACTTACAGCTTAAATTACATATATACCGATATATATATATATATATTTAAGCTGAGGATGTGCGCTTTTTGTGATCTATTTTGGGATTAGATACAAGTACTAAGTGCCTCACAAATATATCGGCTTAGTTCTTGTGGCGTCTCTTAAAAGGAAATTTCCGAATGGAACAAATTTAAATTGATATCTTTTCATTTGTAACCATTAAGTTTAAGCTGACTTGTCTGCAAACCTTTTACGCTTAGTTTAATCCAACTGCCAACTAGTTTTAAGTCATATTACTAAATGGTTCCTCAATCACAATTCTGTCAATAAAATCCTGTCCATTTCCAAAAAAAAAAAAATAGACAACCTTTTCGATGCTCAGTTTTATAGAGCATTTCGCATTATCTGTGTAAGTGTCGCTGGATTATTGCTGCTCAGCATAATCTTTCTCTCTGTCTCTCTCTCTCTCTGTTTTATTTTGTCTCACTTTCTCAGTTGGAGAAGTTTGTGGGTTTGTCGTTAACTACCCGTTAAGTCCAAGAGAATCCCGTTTGAAAATGCGAACAATAAAACTTTAGCCAGCGAATAAAGCGCATTAAAACTGCCGACTGACTGTGAACCAAAATGGTCACTTTTTGGAGAGTACTCCACAGTTAAATATATACACACATACATACCTACATACATATATACTTACATACCTACATAGATTGCATTTGTTCGATGATTTTGGACTTTTTTTTTTTGCTGGACCTTTCTGTTTTTTGGGGTTTTCTATTTTTGGTTGTTTCTTTTGTGCGGTTTTGCTTTGATTTAATTTTGCTTTTACTGTCGGTTGTTTTGGCTGTTTGTCATTGTTGGGCACAAAGTCTTCTTCCCGTTGGCCATTGTCTGCACCCAATTTGCGAGCTTTGTTCAATTGGCTTTGCTCCTGCTGCTGCTGCCTCTGTGCATCCTCTGTGTTCCATGTGCCATCACTCGCCACTCGTCTGTAGCCAAATAAATCACCTAAAAACCCGGGTAGGCTGTGACTTTAAAAAAAAAAAATGTTATTGTTTTGGTTGCTGGCCAAGCAAAAATTTGTTTTGCTGCTGCACAAAAGTAGGCAACCATTTCCAGCCTGCAATTGGCTTTAACTTTGGATTTATTTATATTTATTGAATAGGTTAAATAATACGGACAAGCAAGTGAAATACTTCAATTTTTAGCTTTATTGCTGTCAAGTCTGTTTAAATTGTTAAAGAGCTAAAAGAAATTCAATTTTCTTAGTGAGTAAAATTCTTACTTTTACTTTGAAATTCATGACAAACTAAAAGCTAATTTTAGCCGGTTTTGCACAAATTAAATTCACACAGCTGCACAGCTTGCCAGGGTTGCCATTGCATAAGCAGCATATTACTTGATGACTTTTGCCATTAACCCACTGCTTTTTGCTGTACTTCAGCGAGGCAAGTTGTATTAGTTCTTTCCAAACATATTTTATTGATTACATTTGCTGTGCTCCCCCAAGTTGTAAAACATATCTTCAACATCCCCAACCCACCCCATCCCCGCCCCTTTCTAACTGCGTGTTTTTGCACAAGTTTATGAGATTTTGGTTGTGTGGCAACCCCAAAAAAAAAAAGAAAATCAAATCGCAGCAGCAAAGCTGAATTTCAGCAGTGCCACATTTAGTGGAATTGCATTTCTGTGGTCTGTTCAGTCTGTGTGTGTGGGTGTGTGTGTGTGTGTGTGTGGGACATGACATGAGTTATATAAGCAAATAAATTGCTTATTTGTAGCGACAATTTGCGGTAATTTTGTGATTTGTGCTTTGGTCTACAATCTGCAAATGTGGCCGCTGACATCATCTGTGGCTCGGTTTGTAGAGAACTGAGGGTTGTTGTGTTCCATATTGCCCCTGGACCCTCCCCTGGGTGGCGTCCTTCTGGCTATTAATTAAACATTCACATATGCTGCGTACATATTTACTGTTCTGGCCATAATTCATAAAAGTCAGAAAGCGACTTGCGTCTCCCCTTTTCTCTCTCTGTGTGTGTCTCGCTCTCTCTCTGTCTCTCTCGTCTTTTGATCACAGTTTATTGACTGCCTATTCCAAAAGCCCCCAGGCACTAAATGTGTAATCCTTTTTGCGCTTGCCATTTGCATACGGCATATACCAGCCATATACATGTTTTTTTTTTTTTGAGAGTCCTCCTCCTGTTTGCAATGGATATCGTTAGCAAATTGCAGGCTCAAAAAGGCAACCGAATTCCCAAAAAAAAAAATAAAACGAAAGGAGTAAAACTCCAGGCGGGCCCCAAAAGGACAAACGCGATATCATTGTGTGTGTGTGTGTGTGCGTGTGTGTTTGTATACTGTAAGCTAATAGCCAGCCAATTTCCGTTAGCGGCTGCTACATTTCAGCCTTTTTTATATGCACCCAGGTAACATGGCCAACTCTTCTTCTTTTGCTTTTTTTTTGTTTTTTTTCTCTCTTCCAAACTATCCTGGGGCGTTATTCGAGCCTTTCGTATTTCCGTTTTGGAAATTAGAAGGCGCGCCTTGTTTTGTTTGTTGTCCTTCTCTACAAAATTTGTACAAAAGCTCACTTTTATATCCAGCTAAAACTTATTTGCATATTCGACACATTCGAAATTGCCCGGCTACGTTTTACGAGCTGTGACTATGATGATATTTTTTTCGGGGGGCGCAGCTGTGTGTGTCCCTTGAGATATTGTAGCCCATTAAGCCTTTAAGCATATTTTGGAAAATAATTTTAAAATTGACATTTACTTTTGCGGCGTTCACAACTGGACAACCGACGAGGTGTCCAAATGAAGCCATTAGCAGTCAAAGTGTGTAGCCCCAAAAAAAACAGCTCACAGAATCCCCACAATTGACTTGTGAACGGGACCCAAAACCGCATTCTTTGTGGCTCACACCAGTTAGTGGCATGTTGGCCTACAAACGAAACCCGGCGTTGATTGGTATGAAAAACTCTGACAAGGCCAAAACCCAAACCCAAACCCGGACAAAACACAAAAGTGAAATGTGGCCAAGTTGCTGGGGGAGTTCTTTTTGCCCTTGACATTAAGTCTGCTGGCCATATGAAAATAACTCGATTTTTAGCTTGAAAGTTTTAAGTGCTCGACGATAATTGATTTTGCATAAAAGCCAATTAGCAAAAAGTAATAACGAGATGGCCAACAAAATAATGCTAATTGTTTTGTGTACCTTCTTCTATCATTGCAGCCATTTCCCGCGAGGATGGCGACGACTCCACACATCATCATCACCATCATAATCATCATCGCGGCGGTGGCGCCCATCATAATCACGGTAATAAAGTTCCATTCAATGGTTACAATTCGGAGGAGTATCTGGATCGTCTCGAGCCCAATGGCAATATACCCGCTGATAAAACAAATTGCAGATATGGCGGTAAGTTTTTATTAATATTATTAATAACATAATAATAAATAAATTTAACAAATAATAAGTAATACCTAAAAAACTGATGGAAATTATAATTAAATAATTGTTGAAACTGCTCTTTAATATATTTTGCAACAAACTTTAGCTAAATTCGTGTAACAATTTAAATTAATAATAATAATTTTATTTGAGTGATAAATCTTGCTAACTATTTTCGCTGGGATAAATTCGAATAATTCAATTAGCCAAAAAACATTGCAAAATTACTTTTTTGCAAAATTGCGAAACGATTAGCAACAATATTGTTTTTTAGGGCAACCTTTAAGCGAAGTCATTCATAAAGATTTGGACAATTTATTGTTTTGCCTTGGCAATAAGCACTCATTTAAGTGTGGGGGGCGGGGTGCTTGCCTCATGCCACAAAACTAATTTAATGATAATAATACGAGTATTTCGAGCGCTTTACTCCCCAAAGACTGTCGTAATTTATGCCTGGCTATGTTTTTGGACTCCTCCTTGTTGTTGTTGTTGTTGTAGCTAATCTATCTGGACTCGCCAAGCCGTGTGTCTAATTATGGCCGGGGCATATTCTCTCTTTCCTCCCCCCCCGGGGTGTGGCATAGATAAACAATTCAGCTCAGCATTTCACTTGCTCGATTTATTTCTGCTCGTCTCCATATTTTCTTTTTTTGCTATAATTTATCAAATTTTTGTCTCATTTAGCAGCGTTTCACAAATTTTTCTCTTTCTCGCACAATTTGTCTGCATTTGTATATATTTTCCTGGGGGTTGTTTCGCCGTTTTGTTGTTAAGCTGTTTTTGCTGTTTAATTTTGTCATTTAAAGGGGCGCACTTAAATTGTTTATCAGATCATAACGGTGTTGTTAATCCGCTTCAATTCCGATGCGTTGCTCCTTTTATATCCTTCATGTTTATTGTCATAATTGTAAATTGCAATTTTATGCAAACAATGGCAGTTCTTGAGACTTTACGCACAGACTACTCAGACCCGATAAGCCACATGATGTAGATGATGATGATGATGATGATGATGATGATGATGAGCAGGACTTGTAATAGCCTCATTTGTTGCTGATGCTCTTGTTGCCTCAATTGTTGCCATGTACTTGAAGCTGTTGCTCTTGTCATTGTCCCATTTGCAAGGCGGGGCACTCAACTCTCACCCTCGTCTCACGTCCTCGTCCTTGTCCTCATCCTCGTCGTCGTCCACGTCCTCGTCCTCATCCTCGTGCTCATCTCCTTCTTTATCTTTAGCTCCATGGTTTTGTATCCCTGTTATGTCTCTCGCCTTGTCGCCGCTTGCATCTAGGCATTTCGGAATCGGCTCATAAAGCAACGGAAATGAAAATATTAACAAGCAAATGCACAACAGCAGCAGCAGCAGTACTAACAGCAACAGGAGCAACTGCAACAACAGCAGCAACAACTGCAACAACAGCAGCAACAACTGCAACAACAGCAGCAACAACTGCAACAACAGCAGCAACATCATTCACAGCAACGCCCCACAGACAACAACAGCAGCAGCAGCAGCAATATCAACTGAGAATTATTCATAGTTAAATGGAAACTCGGTGCATGCTTCATAGAGCCCCATTGTCTTTTTGATCTCCTCCTACCTCCCTCCCCCGCCCCCGTCCGCCTGCCCGCTCGCCCTGTCACTTTATGGCACGTGAGCTGCGTGCATTTGCCAAGGTCCTGGTATTGCTGCCCCCCCCCAAAGTTGTATTGTTGCAGCAACGATGTATCACTCTTGGCTTATTCCCGACGCCAGTTGGCATGTTTGCTTATTGCATTTGGAGCGAGGTGCGCTGCTGGGATTACCTGTTAGCCAGAAGAAAAAATTTCTAGGTGTAAATGAATGTGACTGCAACTTTTTGCCAGTGAATGAAATTGAGTCTGTTGCATGCTGCATGTTGCATGTCAAGCTAAAAGTTGGCTAAGCCTTGCAACGTTTTCTTAATGCACTTTCCTTTGAACGTGCTTTGCTTTCCCCTCTACAAAAAATGGAGTAAACTTTTCATATTTCGCACACATTAAAGTCGTTTTAGTTGTTAACTCGTTATAAATTTAAATTTAATTTCAATTTTCTTCTGCACCGCATTCCCCTCTCTCATTTTTGATTGATAGTTTTGTTCTGCTTAGTCTTCAATTTGAATTCGTTCAATAAACTTTGCTCAAGCTACCCAACAACCAGTTCAGTTATCAGTTATCATAAAGTTATGTAACGCACAATAAATTACACACTTTGAAAGCACATTCACCCACTCAACTAGACCATAAGCTACACCCCAGCCACCCCCCTGCCCCGTGCCATCACCCACTTTTAGTTCCACGGCCAAAAAGCAATTTCAGTTTTTCATGTGGCTGCTTCCGTTGGAGCTGCTTCTGCTTCTGCTTCGCTTATTGTTGTTGTTGTTGTTGCTACTTGTTGTTGCTGTTGTTGTTGTTGTTGTAGCTGTTCTGATTATATGATTTATAAGTTATCTTCAACTCGACAATGCTGTTGTTCGCCATTAGAGCGAATGGCTGGGGATGTTGCTTGCTTGCTTGCTTGGTTGCTTGGTTGGTTGGGTGGGTGGCCCGGGCAGACATTTGCCAGGATACGCGCAATTTATTCTCAAAGTCGGCAGCCTAACAAAGATTATGTTTTATATGCTCAAATTATGCGCTGCCAAAAACCTTAACAATTCCTTCAACAGCGTTGCTTTAAAAGGTCTCTTTTTAGCTTTTATTAGGCCATTACAAAAGTTATGTTCTAAGCGAAAATCTTGTATATTGCTCCAAAAAAAAAACATATTCGCAAATTCGCATAACACATTTGGCAAACTGCCGCAGCAGCAGCGGCAACATTTTCTGGGGCAACATAAAAAATCATGTAAATCATGTTTAACAATTATGCGCGACACATGTAATTTTGAGTATTTAATTTTCGCCTGTAAATAGCAAATATCGCTGCTTTCTGTTACTCTATGTAATGTTTGCCCCTGCCCCCAAGTCATCCCCCTTTTGTGTCGCACAGTTATTTCCGGCAAGTTTATTTGCGACTAAATCCTTTTATTACTTTATACGACTTTTGAGGCAACCCCGACTTGTCCTCCAGCTTTGGTTTAAATTTTTTTGGTAATACGCATGAAAAGGGTATTTGGACTATTTAATTAAATATGTGAACCTTTGAGAATAAGTCGTGTTGAGTTAATTTGAGGGGTTCCTTCGACTATTTACTATTCTATTAATTAATTTGGGGAAATAGAGTTTACTCGAGTTTCTTCCCAATATAAGCAGTCTCCTTCGACTAATTGTCGTTTACTATTTTATTAATTTGTTATTTACATTCATAAATTTACTTCATGGATACATTTCATAGATACATTTTATAGATTTGTTTTAATTTGATTTGAATTATTCCTATCCGGATTTGTCGTCATAAATCTACTGCCAATTGTAACTTAACTTTGTAATTTGGCTATTTACATTTCTCATTCTACTTTTTCGCATTGTTGACTTTAGCCAATTTTCCTAACTATGCCTAGATATATATTCGCTGATTAAAATCCTACTTTTCTGACACTTCCCAACTAATTTCATTCCTTTTTTTTGTCTCACTTTCTGCTTCTTTTTTTTAACTTTTCTAACCAGCTTTTCTAAACTAAACATGTATTTAAATATTGTTTTGCTTAAGTTAGATCCCAATTTTCTATAAAAATCCGTATCTTAAGAGTATTTTAACTTCATCATTTTGTTGCCTTCTTTTTTTTGTTTTCTCTGGCGAGCCTGCTGCCACAAATTGCTGCTTGTCTATTGTTTTTTTTTGGGGGGTGCAGCGCTTTTGCTCCCTTGCCGCATGTCTGTGATTTAAATTTATTGGTAAAATACTTAAAGTGATTTTTTTTTTTTGTTTGCATTGTTTTTTTTATCTTGGCTTCATTGTTTTTTTTTTGGAGGGTGGCATTTGTCTATCTCTGCGAAACCCTTTGACATTTTTTTTGTTGTTTTTGTCGTGTATCTTTGGACCATTATTGGGGCTTCTCGGTCTAAAAAAAGTGTCGTCTTCTTGCGGTTGGACAGCTCTTCTTGTGGTTTACTGCTAACTGAAACCGCCATCAAATTCGTTGCAGTTTATTAACGAAGCAAAAACATGTCGCCTTTTCGCATTTCTGTGTTTCCGTTTCCGCCTTCGCCTTTGCCTCGAGCTGTGGTTTTTTTTTTTGGGTTTTTAAATGTTGTGCGGCGAATTTTAATGATTTAGTTGCATAGAAGGGTTTTTGTTGGTTTTTCGTTTTTGTTTTTGTTTTTTTTTTTGTGGGTTTTGCTTTGCTTTTGTGCAGATTTTTGTTTGATGTCATCTCGCGTGGGACGAGCCCTTTTCTTTTTTCTCGCTTGGTTGGCTAATGAAGCGACTTATGCATTGACATGGAAAATTTGCGGTTTTCACTTTTTGTTACTCTTTGGATTATTTTTTTTTTTTTTTTTTTTGAGTGTTTTAGCGGTTGACATGCTGCATTTGCATAAAGAATTTTTTTTATGAAAGAAGAGTTTGAAACTTTTTTAATTGGCTAAGAAGCGGAAAGGTTATTTAAATTACAGAATATTTAAAAGAAATCTATATTTCTAGTTGAGTATTTGAATTCTACATTCAATAAAAATTTTTATAAAATACGCAACTATAGCTTTTAAAGAGTTGAGCAAGCTGAAGCCAAAGTGATTTCCAGATGATGTCAACTAAAATTCAGCACAACTGCCACAAGAACAGCAGATAAATATGAATAATGCTGTGTAGAACAAGCTTTATATAATATATATATATATATTATGAGTAATGAGATCATTTTGCTCAGCTTCCCTCGTTTCGCGCCAATGTAATCAATTCTCTTTTGAAAACTTTGTCCACACGCAACTAATGCAAAGTTCAGCATTGCCACTCCTCCTTGCAACACGCCCCATAATTTTAAAGTTGCTTTTGCCAGCAGCCAATTTTCAGCAAATGTGATTCGCCAACATTTTCCAACACCCGGAAGAAAATTGTGAAAACTGTCAAAAAACTGAGTCTTTTACTTTTCTTATTCTTGACAATTCGCCGCAGTTTTGCATACTAAGCTCATTATTACTGGAGACGACACCCCAGAAAAAGAAGCTCAGACAACTCGTTGCCCCCTTTTTTTTTTTGTTCGTTGTATTCTGCGAGGGTTGTAAACTTTTTAATAGTTACCCAAAAAAAAAAAGAAGGAGAACCAAGCGAGACAATTTGACGCACATTTTATTGCAACTGGCTTGTCCAAGAACTGCCCCCTGGCAGTGGCACTCCTTCCGTCCGTTGCTGTTGAAAAGTAGAGCAATATGAAAATTCACGCCTGTCATTATAAATTCTTGGCAAAACCGCGTACCCCCCGCCCCGCCCCGCACTACGACCAACCACACAGCCACAAGACATAATCAAATTGTGCTTGCCACACAGCTTTAAGTGCGGTGAATATCTTTAAGTTCTTGTCACTGGCAATCAACGCGAACACATTTTGTCCGACAGCTGAAGTATCCATAACGTCATCAGCAGCTCATACAATATAGGGGTGTGGCAGCTGTGACGAGGCGCAGGCGTTGGGCGTGAGGGTTTGAGGAGCAGCTTCAGGTCAGGGCCTCCAACGGAATTAGAATTCATAATATGACAAAGTGATGGTTGGGCCATGTAACTAACGCTTGTTTTGTGTGTGTGGATGTGTGTGTGTGTGTGTGAGAGAGTGTGCGGGTACCACACACACACATAAATAGACACACACTCATCGAACGTATGTGCTTAGATTATAAGCAGCTTCAGCTGTGGTTGCCTTCCATGTGTATTTGTATTGGCCAAAAGGGAGATTGTGTTTCACCTCCTGCGTCCAGCTGTCTGTCACGGCAGATAAGGCTGTGTGTATGTGTGTGTGTGTGTGTGTGTGTGTGAACTGTGACAGCCTTGGGGGCATGTGGCACGAATAGCACAGAGCACGCATTTGATTTGGTCAGTTCGACACATTGCTATGGCACCTCACTCCAAGTCGCCTCCTTTCTGCCTTCGTGCAACATTGTCTACTTCAAATTTTGATTGTCATTTACGTGACTGCTACGCCTCTATGTTTGAGTGTGTGTGTGTATGTGTGTGAGCTTGTGTGTGTGTCTAAGAGGCTCTTTTTGAATGAAATTGCTGCAAATTATTCCCATTACGTTTTTGGGGGCTGCTGCTTTTCAAGTTGATTGTCGTTTACATGTGAACAAAGCACTCTGCGTCCAGCCTCAACTGAGCCGCCTGATTGGACTTGCAAACGCTGGGGCAAACGATAGACGATAGACAATTTGAGGGTTTCCTGTTTATAGACCGATCAATGATTGATTAATCAATCAGCAATTGCAGCAAAATCTATCAATACATTGGAAATTCATGGAAATTGCTTAAATTGCTCAAGTAAAAGTTAGTTTGTTGTAGCTAGCCGGTTACGATTCATATCGATAAGTTATCGATAGTTATTCGTGGAGAAATGCACAGTTTGCTAAAACGAAAATTATTTAAATTAATGTACGATATAAAATATTTATTTGTGTATTTTAATAATTATTCAATTTAATGCGGGTTTTTATCTTTTTGCCATTAATAAATAATTTTTAACGGACATTTAATTTACTCAAGTTTTTTTTTTAATATATTTATTTTAGACGTGTATTAATTGAAGTCATTCAAATGAAATTCGCAATTTATCTTCGCAGCATTTAATTTATAAGCACTTCTCGTTCCACTGTGCGTGCTCAGGACCACTGTGCCTGCTCCACTCTGCGAAGCCAATGTCTCATTGGAGTGCGTGCAGTGGTCTGCTCAGCTCTCCTTCTAGTTTTGTCTGTCTGTCCGTTGATGATGATGTTGGTCGTCCTGGCGGCATTCTATTGCCATTGCCAATGGCCAATGGCGGTGAGCTGCTGCTGCTGTTTTATTATCCTGGAATTGTCTACGTGCCTTTTGTTTCTTTGAGCCGCTCCCCTTATCTCCCCCTCCCCCTCACCCGTTGATGGCTGTTGTTGCCTGGAGGGCAAACAATTCGCGTTGACCATGCGATTGCTTTTATGACGAGCACTTGACGGAAGCGTGCTGCGTTTTTTTTTTTTTTTTTTTTGTTATTCCTCCTCAGTTGATGATATATATATTGGTGCAACAGTGGCTGCACTCGGCTCTTTATTTGCCACGATTGCCACGAATCAGTGGCCAATATCCCTGGCAACACAGACAGACAGCATCCACTGCGTAGTCTGTGTTTATAAAGCAAACCTTTTCAAGTTAATTAAAATATACAGCAGCCCACAGCGCACAATTTTCAATTACTTAAACCAAGTTTTAGCCAAGTATTAAATTATTTTTTTTTTGCTTTATCTATTTAACAAGCGCTTGTAATAATGTTATGGCTAATATTATATGTAAAAGCAAAGAGAGATTTATTTTATTGCTTATTAAACTTCAATTTTCAACGGAGTTTTTATTATTGGCAGCTGAAAGAGTCGCCGCATCAGTTGCAAGTAAGTTGAATTCTATGTTGCCATTTGCCACCAACACTCAGCATTATTACTTTGCAATTGAATTGGATGATACCTGCTCTGTCCTGGCCAGCTCGTCCTGTGCAGTTCTGATTGTGGCTGCCACAATACGTATTAGAAATCAATTCATTTCGTTCGCCATTGTGCAATTTCCGATTCCATCTAACAAATAACCGCTGGACAATAAAGTAAATAATCAAACGACAAATTGCAGCCGGCGATTGATGTTTGTGTGTCGTTGAGCAATCTGTGATTGGCATTGGGTAATAAATAAAAACCTAGAGACACAAATCAAAATGAATTCGTACAAAAAAAAATTGGAGAAATGTTTAGTTAGCTTATTGTTTGAAAGTGCTGCAAAGTAGGGGGAAATGTAATAGCATATTTTGCAGCAAGTTCTTATCTTAAGTGTGGCATTAAATATGCTGGATATGTGGCAAGCTCAGAATGTGACACCAGATTGCTGCTGTCTCAGTTGGGAAACCCTTCGGCACTCTGAAGACAAATGCAGCTTGGCCAAGCGTGTTGCAACGTAACGGATGTGGCGCCTCGTCTTGCCTTCTCGTTGCCGTTGTCGCATTACCATACCCAAAAGAGTAAAAATAAAAATAAAAGAGCAAACCGCAACAATGTTGCATAATGGCAACGTTTAGTGTGAAATTTTCAGCGGTTTTTCCATGTGATCCTTTGAGTAAAACTCTCGGCTGGCACTTGGCTCTTTGCTGCCACGCTTCCTTTTTGAAATTGCGCACATAAACTAATTTTGCATGCATGAAATGACTTTCATAGAAACTAAAAATGAGAAAATTGCTGAGTGGCCGTCAGCAGCAGTTGCTGGCAGCAGCAGCAGTTGCTGCCCGTGTCGGGTAATGCATCCATTAGGGCTAAGTTGCGTCCTGCATTGCCACGCAGTGTGTGTGGGTCGTGGTGCCCGCTAATTGTGTCACAATGATGAGCATAATTTGCCACACACACAGAAGTGTGTGGCCCGAACAAAAGGGCAGTCTAATATTAAGTATACGCGACATATGCTCGAGACTGTCACTCAACACTGCTGCACAATGCTCACACTAATTTTCCGTTAGCCAGTAATTGCTTTTCGCCACACCTTAATACCCCTCCCCCCCCACCGTGCTGACTGCTTCGTTTTGACCCACTTACTTTTTGGCATTGCATTTTCATTACTGGCATTTCATTAAATGTAACCGGAAGCCGTACAAACAGTCTCTCATTTCCTAGGCTCATTCAACTTTTCGGGCATACTCATTACTTTGTGTGGCGTCACTTGATACCCTACCCCTGCACCCTTAACCCCCTCCCCCCCTCCCCCTATCTTCACTCAAACGGCGCCTGTCTTCATGCATAACTGTCTCGGTTTTTGCAGCTGGCAACGCTTTTAATTAGCATCAATGTCATTTGTCTGCCTTCCGTTTTGCGTATCATTTTGTTTTAGGCGCTCAATTTAAATGTCACACACACACAGAGAGAGGCACACACACACACACACAGAGATACTTTTGTATATATATATAAAATATGCTGTCATCTGTGCGAATCATGATGAATGATGCCGCCAATTGTTTGGTTTTTGTTTTGCATTTGTTTTTTGTTTGTGCAGTGCAAACAGCAAATTTCGAAAAGCTTAGCAACCAAACCACTCTCAACCCACACACACCATACACCGAACACCACACACCACACCCCACCCCACGCCACACACAGCACAACCCTTAATTCTTAGCGCGCTCTTAGCCAAAAAGCCTACCCGTTCGGCAGTAAACATTTTTCGTCTTGACAGGAGAGCATTATAAACACACACACACACACACACATACACAGACATATCTGCTGTCTGTCAGTCTCTGTTTGTATGCACTGTAATCGTTAAGCGATTTCTTGTACTCCTCCCCGAAAAAACCACCTCTACTTCGCCTCCATCTCTAGCCAGGCACTCGGCCCTCTTTCTTTTGTTTGCCTGCTCGTACAAGAAAAGTAATTTTATGTAATTTGTTAAGTAATATCCTTGGTTGTGTTTGCCTGGATGTCTCGTCAGGATGTGGCATTGGTATTACAACACAGTCTAACCGTATCCGTATGAAAATATGTCCGTCTTGCGTCCTGCGTGGCAGTAACTTGATGGATTTACTGCTGCCGTTGCTGTTGCTGCCACTGCTGCGGCTACTCTGCGGCACTCTCTGCGGCACTCTCTGCTCAGCAACGCCAGTTGTCAGTTAATTAGAAACCGAAAACATTAAAGTGCCATTGTCGATGCTTTCAGCTCATCCATTGTGAAGTGAATATGTTCCGATTACTGTCAGAAACATTGGCATCAATAATCCCTTTCTTAAGAAATTACATTAAACAGTCCAATTTTCAATTGTTATAAATTCTTTCTTTTAAATTTGAAAACAACATTTTACAATTCACTTCAAAATCCCATAATGAATTCCAATTTTTCGAAATACTTGATTTTAATTACAACAATTTGTGCGACACGTGCGACAGTTTTTTGGCATATGCCACAGTAAAAAAAAGTTCAGCAGACATTCGTGATTAAATATGGTTTACATGTGGCATGAGTAATTATGTGTTGGCGACCAATCAAATTGGTGTCAACAAACTCACAAAGTCCTCAGCACTTGCCACGTCTGCCAGTAATTACAAAATTTGCACTGAGCCAAAATCGAATTTCTTATTTTTTTTTTCTTCTTCTTCTTTTTTTCGTCACACAAATTGTTTGTACGTGTTTTTCGTCTTGTATGTTGGCAACAGCAACAATAACAAAAAACAAAGCATGTTGCAAGAACTCAGCCCTTTTGCTGTTTCCTAATTGGAAACGCTTTTCATTAAAGCGCAAATGAAAATCAATGTTCGACATTTCTGTTCATTGGTTTGAGTAATTAAACACAATCAACTGCAAAGTTTTACTCCTTTTTGTCCTTAATAAATACCGCTACGGGGCAAGTAATGGCCCCCAAACAGTTCAGGGTGCAATGGTAGCAGCAACAAATCCTCAGACGCTCGTCGCCTTAATCCAAATACACACATCACACACAACCACAAACAACACACACACACACACACACACACACACCACACCTAAGCAGACAAATCAATTTACCCCAACCGCGACGATTGCTGCCAGTAAAAATGAAGCAATAAATAAGCGGTAATTGGAAGTGATGAACGAAAGGATATGCTGGCCAGGCACAGGCCACAAGTCCGCAGGCTCCTCTCGGACTGGGCAGCAAAAGGAAGCTTAAGTCGGAGGCAGTGGCAGAGACAGGGACAGTGGCAGAGGCGAACTAACATTGCGTACAAATCTCTAATCAAATGTCAATTTATTATTGAATAATATGGCAAAATACGAGCCAAATTTTAACAATCCTTGCAACACACACACACACACCCACTCCTACACCCCGTTTTGAGTGTGTTCGAGTGTGCGGGCGTGCGAAAAGAAAAATATAACCAAGAAGTAAATCTTTTAGCAAATCGCTGGCCAAAAGGAGCAGCAGCATCAGCAGCAAACACATTGTCCTTGCCTTTCCACGAGCACGTCCTTGACGGTGTAGTCGTAGTTGCCGTTGTATAAGCCATTTAATGTGCTTTTTGGCCAATTATTACGCGCGACTTATGCTTTTATTTGTCAACAAAGTTAGCAACCGGGCCAAAAGCATGCGGGCAAAAGTTTAAGTATTGCTCGTTGGTTGACCAACAAGCGTGAAGCTGAATCTGAGTGGATTATTTTCCGTTACACCAGCTATAAATCTACGAAATCAATGTGTGTGTGTGCGTGTGTGTGTGTGTGTGTTAGTTAAAGGTTTACAATATTTTAATATATTTTTGTTTGGCTTTAGTTGCACACATTGCAATGCAGTCTTTAATGTGATCAGAGTAAAAGTACTTTTAGAGAGAGTGAAAAAAAGATAGAGAGAGAGAGTTAAAGAGAAAGAGAGAGAGAGAGAGAGTTATAAAGAGAAGAAGAGAGAGGGAGATAGAGAGACTCCAAATAAATCGTTTGTATTTCTTGCTTTTACTCTTCAAATAGCTATTATCAATATTATTATTAGATTATATTCCTGTCCATAAAAAATGTGTTATTTAAAGAGAATATTAAAATTTTGCATTCAACGCTAAAACCCCTTAAAAACCTGTCTTAATCCAAGTGCTAAAAGTATATTTGCCTTAATTAAGCCACATATAATTTATTTGCTTATTTAATAATAAACTTTTTATAATATTTTGCCATAATTTAACCATTTTTGCTTTAGCCTTATTCAATTAAAATCCACTCGCTTGCTTTCTCAAATATCTTTGAAATTATATATATCTATTTTTAAACCTAATCTTAAGTTACATTTCCCAAAACGCTCAGCTGGCTTTTTCATAGCGATTTTATAATTTATGTTTGCCTTTTTGTTCTACCTTTTATTTTTAGCACAAGAATCTGCGAAAAATGATAATAATAAACCTAAACCACAAGGTAATCCAATCCAACATTTCCTAGCTTTAATTTAGTAGTTTACGAAATTATGCTTTGCCGGAAATCGCTTAGACTTTTATTAGTTTCCATTTTGCACTTTTTTTTTCATTTATTTTTTTAGTTTTTGGCCTTGACAGCAATTTCAATGATCATATTTTATGCGCAAAGCCAAAGCCTTTAAAATGTCATTAAAATAGATGCCATGTCTGTGTCCCATGTTGTTGTTGTTGTTTTTTTGTTTGTTGTGCTGCTTGTGTAGTTTGGCATTAGAAGTTGCCTTTGTTATTGTCATCACTGTCATCGTTATAGTCCTGTGGCCGTATCCTCCTGCTCCGAGTGCAGTCGACAGCCAAAAGTAATGACAAAACGCAGCGGGTTATCATTTTCATATTGAGACATTTGCAAAGCCCCCCGAAATGGCCTCGTCCTTAAGCCCCAGGCTTACGGATGGAGGATGGAAAACTGGGTATAACATTCAAGGATGCAATATTGAAAATCTCCTTGGCATTGACTGCACTTGTCTGTAAGTCTGGAGTCGAGAATCTGGAGTCTCTAGTCTTGTGTCTGGTGTCCTTGGCATTGTCCTTTTTTTGCTGCTGCTTCTGTTGTTGTGCTCAGAACTCAACGTTGCTTATCATCTTTGTGATTGAATTCAGCAGCAACACAATAAATTTTAGGCACTAAATGGGGGGAGGTGAATACCAACACAAAAAAAAAAGGGCTGGCAACACAAACAGTGAGTGTGGAATGTGTTTTTGGCTGCAGTAAAAAGGGAAAATTTAATTTTTGCCTTGAATAATAAATCACAAATATAACAGCGAAAGCGGTTCGAAGGAAGCCTGGGTCCACAAACAAATAAAACATCGCAAAATGTTTCAACTGGAGGACACTTGATGGTCGCCAGAGATAAAATGGCTCCCCCCTCCCCCACTCACACTTTCGACGAGGATGTGGCAAGCGTGGTGTGATGTTCTCCACTTTGTTGCCCAATTTGAAATGCGTTGTCGATGGCCATCGTCAACATTGCTGCGCCGTCGTCCGCTTTTTGCCATTGCATTTATCAAAATTGTATTTCCTGACGGCTCTTCGACATATGGCCAAGGAGCGCAAGGAGGCTGTTTCCCCGTTTTGTATAAGTGCACAGACACAAAAAACACACACTCAGACAGAGACACACCAATACATATTTTATTTGTTTTAAATGGGCGTGGTGGGAGTTGGGAAGGCAACAGGAGCAACAGCAGCAGCAGCAGCAGTTGTTGCTACTTCTGCTTCAACTCGTTGCCTCAAATGTTTTGCTTTATTAAATTTTTACGCAAATGCGCGACACGCGCATATGAATAATATCAACGAAATGTTTAAAATAAAAGTAGCCGACTGAGTAGATACCACGTAAAACACATATTAAGCCAATTAAATTTGAAGTTGAATCGGTTTTTGAGTCAGACAATGAATAAGAAGAGCATAAATAAAAATAAATGAAATAAAAAATTACAAATAATCAGTTTGCGCAGCTTAACTAATTGAGACAACTTAAAAATAAACATTTTGCTTTTGCAGAGTACAAATAGAGAAACCACAAATCTGCTGATATAAATAAGTATTATTTTAAGAAAAAATATTTTAAAAAAATAATGAATAATTTTTAACTAGATTTTCAGGCTAATTACACTAGCTAAATTTATGATTGGGTGTTCCTTGTTCTTCTCGGCTTATCACAGCTTATTCTCATATGGATTACAGGGTATCAGCAAGTGCTAAAAGTAAAAACAATGTTTCATAGTGCAATGCTACAGGCATAAATATTCATGTATAAAGTGGGTGGCTCATTCGAGTGCCGTTTCATACTTATGCAAATGAAAAGTAACAGAAATTTTTTATGCTCAGCTCATTTCTTTTATAGGCGACACACTACTGGGAAAAGTGGTAAGGGGTACGGTACGGTGGGGTAAGGCAGCTATCCCAGCTGACCCACTCAGCAGAGTATACAGTGATTTTTATGATGGTGCATACCACACACATGCCATAAATAATGCCACAAAGCCAAAAACAAATACGGGTAGTAAACAGAAATTGCGAATAATATGCAATAATGCAAAAGGCCAACAGTAGTCAGATTTCCGCCAACAGATGTGTTGTTGTTGTTGTTGTTTTTGTTGTTGTTGTTGCCATGTGAACTGCTGCATACGTTGGTATCTGCATAACAGAGAGTTGCCACACAGTTGCTGAAGACACACAAAATATACAGCAGTAGCCAAACCACACGCAACAAACCACCCAACCACCCACCCAGCCACCCACTCTGCCCCACTCAGTGCATGGATATGCGTGAGTTGTTTGCCTGGGCTTAAAGTCACAGCAGGACGTGACATCCTTGCATAGCATTTGCATAACTATGACCACCAAGAGGCAGCTATATCAGCAACAGTGCTGCGACCCCCCCTTGCCAGTCAACCCCCTTTCTCCCTCTGACACAATCCTTCACAGTCTGCTGCTCTAGCGCCCGCTATTTTTATCATTTCCGTTTTTTGTATGACACATTTTTCCATTTATTCTTTTTGTTTTTTATTTATTTATTTTTTTTTTCATTTTCATTTTTCCTTTTTTTTTTGTTTGTTGTTTTTTTTTTTACATGGATTTCGTAATGCGCTTGCATAATTTTCATTGTTTTCATTTTACACGCGAATTTTCTGCACTCTGTTTTTTTTTGCCCCTTTTTTTTATCATTTTGTTTCGTTGCTTGTTTTGTGGACTGTTTCCTGTTCTGATTTCTGTTTGCATTTCAAGTTATTCGCTTGAGAGATTTTTAGTGTGTAAAGTAATAAAAGTGAGGCATAAAGGCGATAAAGAAGTTGCCAAGAAATGGGTGAGAGGAATTATTATGTGAGGGGATCTTAAGGTCTTTTGAGTACATTCCTGACACTGGCCATATAAGTTTATGAGTGCCATAAAAAACTGAGAACCAAATATCAAAATGTATCTTACGAGTTTCAAATTGCAACTCGATAGTTTCAAGCAAAGCAAGCTTAAATGAATATTGATGATACATTTTTAATGTAAGGCATGCTACTTATAGTAGTATTTTCAGTACTTATTGAAAGTAACACGATTCTTACTCCAGTCTGTTGTTTACAATACATTAGTATTGCCTAAAATTGTATTTATAGATTATATGGAACTAAGTCCACTAAATCCATCTCATAAAGTCCATTAACAATGAGAGTCCACAACAGCTTTAGCCTCAGATTTGCATAACGACTAAGCGCAACAAACTTAATGCACAACTGTAATAATTCGGTGTTGCCAGTTGCAACAAACTATGTAAATTTCGATTATAATCCGCATTGCAGAAGCTTATGTGCAATATCTACTTATATCTGGCATTAACTCAATGCAATTCCTGCTGCTGTCCTGGTTTACATACAATTATAGTTATGTTACACACACACACACACATACCATTTATATCAATACTCTAATAGTCGATGTACTTATTTACTCATTTCCCCCTCCCCTTAAATACACACACACACACACTTATACACAGCACTGCCAAGTGTCCCATTACGAGTTGTGCTATTTGCTGGCAATATCATTGCCAAATGATTATCGCTGAGCTTTTGACATTGTCAATGTCTTCAATTGCTATTGGCATTGTTGGCACTCTCAGCCAGTATAATCACATGAGTATTCCAACTTTTTCGTACTTTCTAATATGCCAAATAAGTGCCTAGTCATATATATATATATATATATATAGGGAAATTCGCTTTGTCGTTTTTTTTAGTTTTTTTTTTCAATTTTACAGCCACTTTGCCAATGCTCAGTCAATTTCTGCAAATCAAATGGTTTTCATCGGTTGCTCTTCCTCTTTGTTGAGCTGAAGCCAAGACGGCTGCCAGGACAACGACGCTGACGACGCCATTTTGCTCAAAGCGTTAGAATCGAATGAGAGAAACGAAGTGAAGTGATTTGAAGAGGGTGGAGGGGGGAGAGTTGGTTGCTCTGCTGGTTCAGTTGTTTATACCCTCATTGAAAATGAGTATAATGGTTTTGTGCAAATATATGTAACTGGCAGAAGGAAGCATCTCCGATCCCACAAAGTATATATATGCTTGATCGGGATAAGCAGCCGTTTCTTGTCTTGTTACTTGATTTATTTCGATTTCCGTTGGCAATAACACAATTTTAAAGTGTTCTTATGAACACATAAAATGCATATGCATAATAATGCATAATATCAACTGATCAGCTACCCAAATTTCATTAAGATCGGATAAGAAACATCTAAGTTATGATCAAAAATAAATTCCCATATTGATCTCATTTTGATCAGCAGCCGCAAGCATTTTCTGTATGCATAAATATGCAAAATGCATGTGTGAGAAAGAGATGGCATGATATTCAAGCGTCAAGAGTGAATTCGTTTTTGTGTGGATTCTTAAGAACCCCGTTACGTACGATTGCGTGTGCGTATGTATGTATATGCTCGTGTTTCTAGCCAGCCAATTAGGGATCAGTTCTGGCTTGTGAATAAATATATGCGCTGCATTTCTATTGTTTTACTCCACTGCCTGTGCATAACTTTTTAAAGGGATATTTTTAAAAACTGGCTTCAGGGTATATCGTAGTCGAGGTAACTCAACTACATCCTTTCTACTTGTTCTTTTTTTTATTATATTTTTTATTTTAGCTCTCTGCGCTCGTTTTTCTTTTATTTGGCTCATTTATGGCGCATATTGCGCATTTAATCGTCGTCAACATTTGCCATGTAACAGGCAAAGAATATATGTGTCTTTATGTGTGCTACTCCTGCCAGCTTCGTGTGTGTGTGTGTGTGTGTGAGTGTGCCACATGCGATTCACAGGATTAGCTTTCAGTAAGCGTCCGTTCACGCAGATAGCACAGATAGCAGCCTGGTCCGACACTGTTGCCCTGATATCCTGTAGCCCGACAAGTTTTCCCAAAGTTTTTTTTTTATTATTATTTTTTTCTTTCTTTCTTTTTTTTGGCTGTGATGCTCGCGCACAATCAGCTGCTGTTGAATTTTTAATTTTTATGTTCGTAATTTCTCAACATTCTGTTTGACTGTTTGCTGCAACGTGGAAACGGCGAACAGGATGCTGCTCCTTGCCAGCAAACATCTTGTGCGCGCATATTAAATTTTTTGTTTTATTTAGTTTTCCCTGTTATTTTGTCTATATACCCAGAGCTCGTAAAATGTGTATTGGAAGTATGTACCGAAAACTGCCATAAACTTTTAATATTCGCATATTACTTATATCACATGGCAGTAAACTCCTCTAACAGATGCTGAAATATATATATACACGAAAAATCTTTTTAAAAACTCTAATAAATAAAGGAGCAATATTTGTGTGTAAAACTACACTTTAATAAATAAAATGAAGATGCCCAAAACAAAGTATTCTATTAGAGCATATAGGGTAACTACTAGTCTAAAACTCTGTCTCAAAAAAAAAAAAGAAGCAATCTGAGTGGTTTTTATTTTCATTTCCACATTTGGGGAGGCGTGAAAAATGGAACTCGGGCGGATGGCGATGAAGATAGTAGTCGTAGTAGTTGTAGTTGGCAGACATTCTTGGATGCGAGTTTCGTAAGTGGAGTTTTTTTTGGTATGGTTAGGCCATTGACTGTGGCATTTATGTATGTGCATATATAAATATATTAGTGGAATGTTGAGTGTTGAGTGGGGTTTCAGTTTACAGTTATGCTATGCTGCTGCACAAGTGGGTTACAACCACCACAACCAGACTGCTGCAATGCAATTCCAAAAGAGTTGCCTAAAAGCTTAAGCTACAAAATTGCACCAAAATACAGATAAAATGAAAATCGAATGTAAACAAAATATGTATTCAATGTGTGCGTTTTCGAAACCAACATTATTTAAACTTTTTCATTACAATATGCCAAGCGGATTCAGCTTTCTGGTAACTCTAGCAAAATATTTGATCTAAAAAAAATTAAAATACTCATTTTCAGTATTCTATTTACACAATAAATTGAGTTAAATTGCGACTGAAGTTTTTCCAGCACGTTCGTGCATATTTCTAACCAGCAATGAGAATGCAATATCATTTGCCATACACCATTAACCCCTTTGCCCCGCCCGCCCATCTGCCCACCTGTTTGGTTTTTAAGCTGTAACAAAACCAATTTACGAGAAGTGCAACTGCAAACCGAATTGCTGCCAACTGCCGCCAGCAGCTACAACTATATTGTATAAATATTTCAATGAAGCCACATATATAGATATAGACACACATACACATACACACACACACATACATATACAGCCGCAGGTGCCACATGGCGTAGCAACAGTCACGGGAGCAACTGCATCCACAGCTGCAGAAGCAGCAGCGATGCCAAAAGCAAACATAATTTAAAATGTAATTAGTGCTCAAATAGAAAGCCAAACAAACAGAGCAGAGCCAAGTGGAGGGCAGGAGAGGAGTGCCGTACAAATGGGGGGCGTATCTGTGTTTGTGTGGGTTAGAGGTGGGCGTGCGCGTGGGCGTGGCACTGGCAATGCAAACAAATTGCCAGAGCAAATGAAAGCCAGCGACGCTCCCAAGTCAATGAATATATATATCTATATATATATACATATATATATATATAGATGTGTATATTCCATCATCATCATCATCAGCAGCAGCAGCAGCAGCAGGTTACTAGGTGACCCAGTGCCACAATCGCTCTGGACACCACACACAGTAAACAACCACCCCCGGCCACGCCCATTATCAACGCCCACCTGCGCTTGGCATGTCGGCATTCAATTACAAATTGCTGCCACAGCAACTGCAACTGCAGCGCCACCTGCAAAAACTTTGTCCTAGACCAACTTTCATGCTGCCTCCAACTGTTTCCCACTGCCCCGCGCTGCCTCGCGCTGCCTGCGCTGCCTGCCTGTTATTCTTTTGAAACATTTTTATTATATTTGCTTGTTTATTATTCAGTGCATTCGTCTCGTCCGCAACGGATTCGATTTCGTTACGGATTCAGACTCCGGCTCGGATTCGGTTTGTGGCTACAATTCTGTGGCTCTGGCTGTGTGGCTGTGGCTCTGATTCTGTGTCGTGTAAACATGGCACATTTTCCAGTTTTGCCCGGAGTTTGCTTGCATTCACCAGTTTCAAGGCTCATGGCTCTGCCCCCGTATTGATAATGAGAATGCAGCTGCTGCTGCTGCTCCTCCTCTTTTTGGTTAATGAGGAAACTTGCTAACAAGTCGTCGAGGTTGCGCTCATTATGCATTTGCCAACAATCCTTTTGGCCTGCACTCAACTGGGGTCCTTGAACGTCCTTCTGCTGCTGGTGGCTTTTCTTTTTTTTTTCTCTGTTTTTTTTTTGCCATTTGTTGGGTTTTGTTTTGTTTTGCTCCTACTAATTTAGATTTTAAGTAGTCTCTCTCAGTTGGCTGCCACTCTGCCACTTGTTCAACTCATTAAGCTGCACATTTTCTTTTTTAACGATTCCCTTTGGCTCATGGTTTCCATTTGTTTTGTTTTTTAGACTGGCGCAGCACGGACAGCACCGACCATCATGATCGCGTACAGCGGCAGTTGTCGGTCTCGTCGGACAGCAAGCTGTTAGATGAGGACATCAGGGAGGAGATGAAGTACCATTCGCATGTCGTCATGCGACCCAAGAAGCCACCCAGACCCAAATCCGAGGTGTTCCTCAACAAACAGGATTCACATCCGCGACGTAAACGCTTCAGTGCATTTGGTGTAAGTACAAACAATAAATTTTTATATTTTCTTCCTACTCATTTCAATATAAACCCAAATAAATTTCAATAAATTTTCACACACACACACACACACACACTTGCACACTCACCCACTCACACATTGCCTATACGTTCTTTATTGTTGTTTATTTTTTGTGTGTTTTTGCCACTTTTAAAACAAATTTGTTGTACGAAATGTTTACGCATTTGCGCGGCCCGCAATTCCCAAATGGATTTTTATCAATCAGTTAAATTATTTCACATATATCAGAATCAAGTTTTCTGTTTTTCGGCATATTTACAATGCTCAAAGGCTTTTTGAGTTCATTGCAAAAATATTTGTATCGTTTTTCAATGTTGCAAATAATTAAAAAAAATTGTAGAATTTTATTATTAAAATTCCTAGAACAGAATGGCTTATAGAGAATTAACTATAAGCGGAACTGTAAAACATTTATAAATCTGTACAAGGTTTATTCATAGAATTTATTTATTAAAATATGAATTTTATATGTGGCTTAAATAGGAACATAAAAACACATAAAAAACAAATTTGTAAATGTAATTTTCTTTATTAACGAAATAATGATACTTTTTGTGATTATTATTAAAATTGTATTGGGATAACTTAATGTGTATTTGTTTCGTTTTTAGCTATCAATTTTTATTATTGAAGAATTATTTAATTAATATACAAATTACAAAATTTATTAAAACATTAATGATACTTTTAATGTTCATTATTAAAATTTTATTGAGATGACTTAATATATATTCACTTTTTAACTATTATTATTCTTGAATTATTTATCAAAAAAATAAACATAACAAAAAAATAACATAAATTCTTCTAACGCTCCTCAATGTTTGCTGCGCTGACAAGTCAAATAAAATATTGCATACTTTTGTGCGCGTTTGGTGCACATTTTTGCGCTTACGATTCCCAAACGGTTTTAGCAATTTCAATATGAGCTACGAGTTGAGGCGCTGCAGTTGATAATTGAAATATTTTAATCTCTTTGTAATTTATCCTGGTGGGACCCTTAGCCTCGGCTTTGAGAGTTCCGAATAATTTAATGCATTTCGTTTTAATTATTTTAAGCAATTAAAAATAGTTTTTTTCTTGCATTTTTAGTTGTAGTAGGTAAATGTTCATAGACTAGCTATTTATTATAATTTATATTGATTGGTTTTTCTATACATAAATTAATTTATTCCCTTGTATTGTGTTGTGAATTTATAATTTTAATTGGAAAAATTTATCTTTGCTAATATTTAATTTATTAACCTAAACCTGACTTTTGCCATTCAAAACACTATTAATAAAATTTATTAATTGAGTTTGCTATTTTCTGTTGCATACCTTAAATTAATTTCATAGCATACTTTTGGGCAGCACTTGAAAAATAATCAACACACTTTTACTATTCATAAATATATATATATATAATATATATAATCAGTGCAATTTGTTACACTTTGGCTAATTACAACACTTTGTCTTTTTTTTTTTTTGATGCAGGGCGACTCACCATTTGGCAAGCAGGAAGCCTATGTCAAACTGGAACCGCTCGGTGAAGGCTCCTATGCGACAGTCTACAAAGGATTTAGCAAGTGAGTATCCAAATATATATATATATATATATATATGTGTGAGTGTGTGTGTGTGTGTAGAAGTGGAAGTGCCCAACTGAGTGCAATAAATCAACGACTTGGCCGCATTGTGGTCCTTAAATTGGGTCGCCAAGTTAGTGGGTTAAACAAAATGATTGCTGTCGACTTACGGACGAGATGTGTCCCATGAATTTTGACGAGCCCACGATGACAGATTCCAGTTGGCTGGAAAGGCTTGTCAGTTTCCGAGTTGCTTCGTCTAAATCAAATGCCTTTTTAAGCAAAATATGTGACAATGCCGTCGCCGCTTTGCCATTTTCTCTTGATTTATTTACAAAATGTTTTTTTTGCAGCTGCCCCAAAATGCTGTTGTTGTTCTTGTTGGTTGCCTTAATTTATTTTTTGTATTTTTGCATCCGTTTTGTCGCCCAGTTATTTGTAACCGGCACTTTGCCGGCTGTGTGCTCATTTGCCACGCGTCCGTCCCATATTTTGTACTCTATGTCAACCCATATATACATTTATTCTATTTATGTATGGAGCTGCTGGCAGGCTCATTACACAGATCCAAAACCTAGTTGCCAGTTTCCAGTTGCCAGTTCCCAGTTGCCAGTTGCCAGTTCCCAGTTGCCAGTTGCCAGTTCCCAGTTCCTGTTGCCACACCCAGTTGCAGACTTCAGCCTCCGTTTCAGTTTCAGTTACCATGCAAATGCGGCTATCAATCAACGGCTGGCCACGTTGAGAGGGAAGCTGAAAGTGGAGCAGCAGCAGGAGAAGCAGCAGGAGGAGAAGCAGCAGGAGGAGAAGCAGCAGCAGTGCAGCAACAATGGGCAAATAAAAATAATCACACAGAATATTAAATGCTCTTGCAGAGCAGAAAAGTCATTTATTTGATTTTTTTGTATATAACAAATTTGCAATCAGTAATCAGTCAGATGCAGAAACTTAGCTATTGATGCTGCTCAAGAATATATATATATATATCTACATACAACCCTTATGGCTTCAGGAATATCTGCTTAAAATTATAGTAACCCTGGTTAGAGTATTACCTTTTCCATTGTTATTGTTGTTGGTTGGGTTTCTCAATTGTTTGTTTGACTTTTTGGATGCTTGCGCACTTTTTTAAGAATTCTGTTTTTGTTGAACTTACCCCTTTTTGTGTGTCGCTTTTCGGTCACTTTGACACAATTGAGTTGGCAGCCTTTGCCAACTTGGTTGCTTTAATAAATGCCTGCTCATTTGCGCCACGCCTTTGATTTGAGCCGTGCTGTGCCTCCTTTCGTCTCCGGATTTGACAAATGAGCTGGCAGTCAAGGCGACAAACAACAACAACAACAACAACAACAATAACAACAACAAGTCTCGTCACCTTTTTGACAGCCGGCTACTTATATTTACTCGTTGTAGGCGGTGGGGCAAAGCTGTGTTTATGATTGATGTTGGATGATGGATTCTAAGGCTTCTGCTGCTGCTGCTGCTGCTCCTGCCAGTTGCAACTCGCCTTCGAATCTTATTTTTGTCGCCCATTTTACACAGTGATTTATTTGACAATCATTTGCACAGCTCCACAGAGCAGGCCAACAGTTTGCTCCACCCACTTGGAACGTTCTGCAACAATGGGCATTACGTGGCCAAAAACAAGAAAAGTGGTTTTCTTGGTTTTTTTTTTTTTTTTTTTTGTTGGACGCACAGCAGTATTTTCATTCTTCGGCTTGCTCATTAGGCATGCGGAGCGAGCCACATGCGAAATGAGTTCCAATTAGCTTTGTTTATTCGGAATGCAATTAATTCGCTCCAATTTATCGGGCAAAAAAGCAAAATGTGGGCTGTAAAAGAAACTAAGCCAAGTCAAAATGGCAATGGAAGTGGAAATAGAAATGGGAATGCAAATAAAAATGGCGATGCATGACAACTTTTATGCTCCTGCTTTCAATTGCTGCTCCTTGCTCCTTGCTGCTCCTTGCTGCTCCTTGCTGCTCCTTGCTGCTCCTTGCTGCTCCTTGCTGTTCCTTGCTCCTTTGTGCTTTGCTCCTTGCTGCCAACTGTTTTGCTGCTTGCTGCTTTGCTGCTTACTTGTTAGCTGGTTTTCGCTCTGTTTGGCCTGCTGATTAGCATTTCATACGCAAATTTGGGTCAGTGCTTTGGCTGTTTGCTTTATAGCCAAGATTTATGCGCCACGCTTGCTTTTGGGCCATCTTTCACAAAGTTTGCATTTACTTTCGCCTCGACTTGGCCAGACTTTGGATTGGCTTTGGCTTGGCTTTGACTTGGCTTTGACTTGGTTTGCTCTCGTTTCGTGTCAATTGTTAAAGATTTCATGAATGATTTCACTTCTATTTGCTGCTGCTGCTTTTTACTTCCCAACCTGAACGGAGGAGCACTTGAACTTTGGCTGATTAGCATTTAGTGGGTCAACTGTCGACTGTCAACTGTCGACTGTCGCCTGTGTGGCGCCATCTGTCGACGGAAAGTTTTACGCTTTGAGCACAAAACTTTTCGACTCGAAACGCTCAACTAAATCGCTATTATTTGTGCATTAACAACACCAAGTTTGGCTAAAATCTTTCGACACGCTTGTCATAAGTATGTGGCCATATCGATAGCTTGCCACGCCCCCACCCTCGCCCGCCCATCTACTCACTGCTGACCCAGTTCGATATTATCTAACACTTTGTGCTGCATCTCATACATTTTTCATGGCACCCAAAAACACATTCACAAAATGTTGAAGTTCTTGTTGTTGTTGTTGTTGTTTCTACTATTGTTGTTGTTGTTGCTGCTTTTCTGTTGTAATTTGGCTGAGACACTCGCCCGCAGCAGCTGTTGGTTACATGAAAGTTTCGCATGTCGCATGGCAAAGGATGTTGTCGCAGGATGTGCAAAGACATAAGCCCCTTACGGGATTGTGGGGGGTTGTGTGGGGAGGTGGGTTATAAAACAGGGAAACGCGTGCTTTGCAACATTTGCCATCACATAAAAGGCTTAATTGATAACGTTGCGGCTGCTGCCATGCATAGAATATTGCAAGTGCTTCATTTTTACAGCCAGCCAAAGACTCATCAATGTTGCACAAGGTTTGAGCATGTTGTAAAAACCAGTTCGAAATTGTATTAACCAAAAAAAAAAAACAAAAAAATCAATAGCTTAATTTACCAAGAAATCGGTATACGTTTATAATAAAGTTCCGCCAAAATTGTGACATCATTTGTGATTAAGCAAAATATAAAAACGAAAAAGAAAAAAAACCAGCAATATTGATTTACTTTTATATTCTTTGCTTAAAGTTAAAGTTTGAACTAAATTTATATATTTACTTTTAATAAATTTCCACTTTTAGTTGCTTTCATTTCTCATTAGTTCTCAAGCATTTTAAGTGCATTAAGCAAACTTTAATTAAGGTAATTTTTGTCTAACTTTTGCCCTCAAGTCAGACTCAACTTCAAGTTAGTTTTGATTATCCATCACTCATTTTGAGGAGGTTCATCCTAAGGATGTTATCAATGGCTCCTTTCGCAGCTGGCTGCTCGTTACGTGTGTCATCAACATCGTTAACCAAACTGGCAACTGGCAACTGGCAACTGCCAATTAGCTGAAATCGCGACATTTGCGTTAACTGAATTAACTCTCAGCTTCGCTTTGACACAGCTCAAGTGCTTGGAGCCCCGAGACGACGTAGCCATTCCCCGAGATTCCTCCACTTGAGTCATAAAAAAGAAACTTTTCGCAATTTTTGCCAGCACTTTTGGCAAACGAATACTTAAATCAACTACTTTATGGTCGTGATTTTGAGGAAGTCCAAGTCGAAGACTTAGTCAAAGACTTAGTCGCAGTCGGAGGCGGCTCCTTTTCAATTAGAATTTACTTGTGCGCAAAGCGTCTCATAAATTTGTGGCGTCTGTCAAATAATTTAACCTAATTTGACACTTCAAATGTGCGGCGCAGTCGGAGTAGCTCAGTGAATTGTGTGTTGTTGTGTGTGTGTTGTGTGTGTGTGTGTGTTGTGCCTGCCTGAATGGGTCTTATCCTAATTTAGGCACTTGCGGCACATTTCTGTGCGTATTTTTCTTGGGCTCGTTATGTCCTGGCAAGGACAATGAGGCGGGGGCAAACTGCCTAACTGCCTCGGGGGTGGGGAGGGGTTTGTTTGTCTGACTGAGTGTCGCTTAATGTCTTATATTAATTTGTGGCCAACAGATTAACCTACCAGCGTGTTGCACTGAAGGAGATCCGACTGCAGGAGGAGGAGGGCGCTCCGTTTACGGCCATTCGTGAGGCGTCGCTGCTCAAAGAACTGAAACACAGCAACATTGTCACCCTGCACGACATTGTGCACACCCGCGAGACGCTGACCTTTGTCTTTGAATATGTGGTAAGTAACCAAAGATCAGAGAGACCAGAGATCAAGGATCATCATGTTCTTTTCTGTTGCAGAATACCGATCTGTCGCAGTATATGGAGAAGCATCCGGGTGGCCTGGATCATCGCAATGTTCGCCTGTTCCTTTTCCAGCTACTGCGCGGCCTCTCCTACTGTCACAAGCGTCGTGTCCTGCATCGCGATGTGAAGCCACAGAATCTGCTAATCAGCGACTGTGGCGAACTGAAGCTTGCCGATTTCGGACTGGCCCGTGCCAAAAGTGTACCAAGCCATACGTATTCCCACGAGGTGGTCACGTTATGGTATCGTCCACCAGGTGAGTTCTCCAAGAAAATCTGCAAATCTTTGAAGTTTTTCTTTTTTTAAGTGACTTTAAAACTTTTTTAACATGTTTAGTTTAGAACAAAAATCGCTTATATTAAATTCTGCTCAAACTTATTAAAATTCGAAATTCAATTTGAAAAATTTCCAATTTTGTGAACAAAACTGCAATCTACAAAACTGGCAAAATAATGAAATGCATTTTTTATGATTAGTGTTTCAATTTCAATTTCATATTAAATATTTTCCATTAGGGAGAGAGCAAAAAGCTGATTAATTTTAATAGCTTTTCTATATAGAAAGTGCCCAAATGGGTAAACAATTCACTTTGCGTTTATTCATCTTTTTTGTTGTTGTTCCTCTCTTCTCATTTTGCCATTCTTTCATGCAAAATTCCCATCAAATTGCAGCATTAAAAAAACAAAGTGAAGCAAGAATAAAGTTAATTTTTTTAATATGCAATTCCCTCTTGATATGAACAGTTGAGCTGAGCAGGCACTGCTCCTTGTACCTTGCTGCTTGCTCCTGTTTTTTGCTCGAGGTTGTGTGTCCTGGTCCTGGTCCTAGTCCTGGTCCTGGTCCTGGTCCCTGAACCCAGACCTCAACTGGCTAGTCAAAGCATGTTAAACAAATTTAATCTGCACTTCTTAGCAGACGAGCAGAGCTCTGCTGACCAGCATGACGAGCTGGTGGAAGAGAGGAGCACAACCCGAAACCAAAGCGGATGTGGTTGCTGTTGCAAGTAGAAAGGGGGTGGGGGCGTGTGATGGTGCAACGCTTTTTGTCTGTGTGCACACACAAAACTTTGTTAGACTGCTGCATGCACCAGCTGAAAGAAGCGTTAAGACGACTCCTGCACATTCCTGGTCCTGTCTGTCGACTCTGCCTGCCTGTCAGTCAGTCAATCAGTCAGTCAGTCAGTCATTCAGTCAGTCAGTCAGTGTGTCATGCTGTCATTCCATGTGGCTAGCTGGCTGCTTGACTTCCGGGCAAAACATCTCTGTTTATTTATTTAAAATTGCAATTTATTTTCATAGGAAAAAAAAGAAGTTTGCATTTACCTAACGAGAAGCAACCTTCTCATTCTGCTTATCATTTTTATCGTAGATGTCCTGCTGGGCAGCACGGAGTACTCAACGTCGCTGGACATGTGGGGTGTGGGTTGTATATTTGTTGAGATGGTCACCGGTATGCCGACATTCCCGGGCATACGTGACACGTACGATCAGCTGGATAAGATATTCAAATTGCTCGGCACACCCACCGAGGATACGTGGGCGGGCTGCACACACTTCCCCGGCTACAAACCGCACAAGTTGGGTGAGTAATTTGCACAAGTGTTGCCATTTTTTTTTTTTTTTGTTGGGTTCGTCTATATCTATTTATTTTGTAATTTTTGTCAGGTTTCTATCGGCCACGCAAACTGGGTCACAATTTTCCACGGCTGTACGACATCAACGAGGGCGAAACGATAGCGAACGCGTTCCTGCAACTGAATCCCGAGCAGCGCATCGGCGCCGATGATGCACTGCTTCATCCCTACTTTGCGCAATTGCCAAAGAAACTCTACGAATTGCCAGACGGTAAATTAAAATAAAAATTAAACATTTATAAACTTGCTTAAAATATATATGCAATGTCTGCCGCATTGTCTGCCCAACAAATCCAAAAACAAAAACAAATCCAATTTAATTTGCAACCATGCGAAATGTTTGTACTTGGCTCAGACTGCAGGCGGTCTTTAGGCCTTCAAATTGAACAACAACAATTGCAAACAACTCATTTAAGTTTGGCGACAAAACTTGGCCTTTTGTTTGGTTTCTGTTGTGGCCTGTTTAACTAATGTTTGCCTTGCCTCACCAGTTAACAGTAATTACACTTTTTGTGCTTGCCCCGCGAGGGCTTAAAAGTTTTTTTTGCAACAAGTCGCAACAACTGTGGCAAGTAATTTTGTTGCAAACAGCAGCAGCGCAACTAGTTAATTTCTCCAAAGCCACACACAAAAAAATATAAATGAAAAAAATCATTCACTAAGGTGAGCAGAGAGCAGCAAAGAGAAGCGTTAAGAGAAGTGAAGGGATTTTCCTTCAATGCAACATTTGTTATTTTGTCTACTGGAATTTTATTCCTTTTTTTTAGTTTAACATTTAATATATGTTTATTATTTTATTCAGCTAGCAAAAGGAAATAAAGATAAAAAGTTATGTTAAAAGTTTTTTTTTAGCTCATTTCATGGCAGTAAAAATAGTTTGAGCACTTCTTAAACACAAATTGAGAGCGATAAACTTTAATTTATTTAGCTATAAATATATTTAGATAAAACCAAATTTATTCTTGATATTTTTTTATGGTCCTTTATCCAGTTTAATATATTTTCGAGCTTCTCTTTAGCCATTTATTAAAATGTGGCACCCACAAATCACATGATTAAATCCACAGTTTAAATCTGTTTCAAGCATCTTGCATTAATTAGACTTAAGAATGTCTGCTGACGATTTGCAAATGTAAATGGAAAACATTTAAGCCAAAAGCAGCATTCGATGCAAAGTAGACAAAAACTGTGGCACAAACCGAAACCAAACTGAACCGCATCGAACTTTGCAATTTGCCAAATGCATTCATTGCATCGATTCGTTTACAAAAAGGATCCCAGAGGCGAGGGAGATGTTGTGCAACTGGCACGTAATGAATGAAACGTGAATGGTGGTTGCTGCCACCACTGCCACTTGAGCAGTGCCCCAGCAGCAAAGCGCCTAAATAATGTCCATTTAATGGGTGGTCAGCTTAAAATGTGATTAACGATGATTTGTGTACAGATCAAGTTGCAGACTATTTACAAACTTGCAAATATGCTAATTTTGATTCAAATTTAAATCAGAGCTCGCAGTTTGACTCATTAGGGGTGCAGACCCTCTTCTCTCTCTCCTCTCTCCATCAACTGTTGTTTGCTACATGTTTGCGCTGGTTCCCTCTGCCTCTTCATCTATACATCTATCGCTTTTGCACTGAACTTAAAATCAATTAAAATGCAACTAATGCGAGGCATTTATCATGGAGGGGAAAACCCGCTGGAAACAGCCGGAAAAGGTCAATGTACAGAACAGAGCCCAAAAACCGCAGCACTCGCAGCGTGTGAGCCTTGTGGTTGAGTGGGTGAGAGAATGCAAGGATGGTGTTGGCTGGCAGCCATTTTAAAATATAATTTACATTGCATTTTAATTGTCTGAGTTGTTGGCTGGTAGTAAATTAATTTATGGCCCCCCCAACAAAATTGCTGTCATAATTTGAAGTTTTTAATTAAAAATGTCGGGCACTCAACGTAATAATGATATTGATATTGATAATGATAATAATATGCTATTTTACCATTATTTTTTTTTAATTTACAGAAACCTCAATTTTCACGGTGGAAGGCGTGCAGCTGTATCAGGAGCCAAATCGGCAGAATAAATGAAAATTAAAGCAGGTCCTCTCAGTGGATGGCGTACGTTTCTATTGTTAGACCCAAGACACTCGATCTACACAAAATCAGCCCATCCCAGCAACAACCCAGCAAACTGAAACATCCCACAAAAAAACAAAACAACAACAAAAAAAAACACCTCAGCAGCAGCAGAAAATGCAACAACTAAAACAATTCGCAGCCATAAAAGTGGAAACTGTACGAAATGGAATATTCTGTAAAGTTTTTAGTTCGATTTCAAATTAGGATTGAGGAAAAGGGGGCAGAAGCAGCAGCAGCAGCAGCAGCATTTCAGTCAAATTCGTGCCTGGGCATATTAGTTAGTGATTAGTTACCTATGCTATATATATATATATAAATATATTTATATATATATATATATACAACGTCATCGTCTTCTTTAGAGCCTTGTTATTAAGGATACTCAGTTTAGTCAAATTTCGTTCGAAACCGAAGCACAGACTTTTTCTATATACATACAAATATATATATATATATATATATATATATATTTAATAAAAATACATTAATAATTTTAGGCTTTAAGCTAAATTCAAACGATTTGCAATAATTTCTGAGTGTGTGTGACAAGTTTTTGTGCAAGTATTTTTTTTTTCCTTTTTTTCTAATTTAAGATCTATTTTTGTGTTATTGCGTGCTGTCTGTTTATATATTGAAAACCAGAGTGTCCAAATATGAATATATGATAGGACCATAAAGACTAGGGAATATTATAATAATGAGATTCCCCAAAAGTAAAAGATTTAACTAAACTCAAATTGATTCACTGCTGTATTCACTCAAATTACAAAATGTATTTTAAGTAGTTTCATCAATCTGCGCATGAGACAAGTTCAAAGTTCCCATAAAGGTTATTATTTAAATGCTGTCTAAAAAATACTTATGTAAACAATTGACGGAAGCCTTATCAGATCCTATTAAACATTTATGTATGTGTTTATTTCTTGCTTCGAACAACTATAAATCATTTGATATATTTTTGCTGAATATGTCTGCAAAGGGTATTCAATCGTCGGCACGCCGATTTTTTTTTTTCATTTTTTCATTTATATGCTATATTATTATTTTAACAAAATTCTTTGTCTTCTTCTTTGTAAAAAGAGAAAAAAGAAAAAACTTTGCCGCGCTGTTTAAGTGATACATTTTTAATTATTATTAATTAAAATACAAATAATAAATGAATTTATGTATAAAGCAAACAATTAAAAGAGAAAAAAAAGCAAATAAACTTAAATCATTTATACCATATAATTTTCATTTGTTGTTTTTTATTTTCCTTTTTATTTCTTTTTCTTTTAGCCGTATTATGATTTCAATGTCTCTCAACTATTTGAAATCGAACAAATTTTCAACAGAATATGTAAAATTAAAATTGCAATCACTGAAAGCTGTCCAAGTTGTAACTTAAGAAGAAAAAAAAAACCAAGAAACCGCCCGGGGAGGGGGCGTGAGAGATAGGTAACTCTATCCAGAGACTTAAAGAATAATTCATACAAATACAATAATAACAAATTTTTGATGCAATTTGAAACGAATAGTTAAACAATTAAATTAGATTTGAAAAGTAGTGTGAAAGTTTTAGCAACAGCAAATAAATTCTAAATAAATAATAGTCAAACAAACTAAAACTAAACATTAAAAATAACCTAACCAAGTATTTTACATAGATTCGTAGTCAAATGAAATCCAATCAATCCATTTCCATGTTTCATGAAACGTTACGCAACACTAAAGATGAGGGGACACTACTCGAGAGAAGTAGAAGGAGGAGGAGAAGAGAAAAACAAAAATTAACAAAATGTGCAAAACTGAAATCAAAGACACTTCAAATGGTTTTAAAACAAAGTAAATGAATCAAAACTATATATTGACGTGTGGAAGTGAAAGAAACTAAATATACTTAGAAAAAAATATATTAAAAATTAATTACTTAAATCAATGCAAAACTTGTGCTAAACTTGTGGCAAATACATCGCCCAAAAACTTTTATGACAAAATCCAAAAGAAGAAAACGATATCAAGAACATAAACTAATCGAGATTAGAATAAATTTGAATGAATATAGAAGACAGTGTCAAATATGAATAAATATTCTAAGAAATATTTATAAAATTACACAGAATCGCTCCAAAGCACTGCAGGGGGCTTATCAACACTGGCATGCAGGCGTGTGCATTAACTTTTTGCAGTAACTGTTTGACGCGTTCAACGTTTTTAAAAACGCAAGAAAGAAAAACAAAAAATAACAATATTATATTTTATAGTAGAAGTAAAAGTGAACTTGAATATTTAAATGAAAATGAAAGCATTAAACTAAATAACAAACAACAAAAAAATAAAAACAATTTAATGAGAAAACTTTTTCTGTGATTTATGAAAAAAGTATGCAAAACCTAAGGCGTGAATATGCAGAATAAAAACAATTTAAACATACAAATATATTAAAAATAAACCAAAGAAAAAGCAGTACGCAAAAAAAATAAACAGCCACAACACAAAAATTAAGCACGTTTAGAACAAAAAAGAAAATTAGATGCTGAGCCAAAACGAAATTGTTTAGAATTATTTGCTAGCAAAAATCGGATAGAAGCCAAAAATCGACAAATTGCACGCACTTAAAAAAAAGATATGCAAAGTAATTGCAAAGTTTATAATTCTCTGCACTTACTCGTATAAACATTTCGCATTGTTTGAAATTTGTTTTGATTTATACGAGAGCTCACACTGAGTCAAAAGAAAAAACTTGGTAACATTTTCAAGTAAACACGAACAGGAAACACACACACAACAAGAAGAAGCAGAAACAGAGACATGATAATGAAGATGAAACTGTAACGAGCAAAATTGCAATTCACTTTTCGCACTTTTCCCATCCCAAGGTTACGTCCATAGTTTATAAGCCAATGAGCCAATGAACAAATCGAACGAATCGAAAAAGAGAAAATAAAATAATGATGTGAGCTAATTTCGTTTAGCAAACTAATTTGATCAGAATTGGATCGATCAATCAGCATATGATGATTTTTGTGTATTGAGTTCTGGAAGAGCATCAGTTATATATGCATGCATGTATGTATGTATGTGTTTACGTCTGTATGAATGTATTTTACTGCTACCTTAATGTATGTGTAAAACTTGTTTTCATTGCACCACACACAAATTCGAATTGAAGAATAACTTTACAAGCATTAAGCTAAAGTATATTAAACTAAAGTAATCCCACAACAATGGTAATACTCTAAGAATGTTTTTAGCTGAACGTGTCTCTAGTTGTATTCAAGTAGTAGCTAAGCGGTCAGGGTTCCCGCTGTGAATCCGCAGGAACGAAAGGTAAAAAAAAAAACAAAAAAAAACCAACAACAAAAAGAAGAATCTCGAAACTCAAAACTCGAAGCAAGTGGAAAGAGGGAATAAGAAGAAGAAGAATAACTAAATTATTTTTAATGCATTGAATTTGTCGTAAATATTTAACGTACCTTTGTTAAAAACAAAACAAAAACAAAAATAACAAATATATAAATATAAATCTATTAACACACAAGACGCAAGCAAAAAGTCGATAGAAATTATAAATACAAATATATATTTGAGTTCTCTCGCAGAATGCTGTTGAGATGTGTAGTTTTTATGTTAAAACTCTAAGCATTTTTTGTATAGTTAAAAAGGCAATTGGGTTAAACTCACTCACGCACTGCCCCCCCGCCGCCATTCATGCACCTGCAAAGGGAGGGGGAACAGTTAGCGATAAAATGAGATTAACTTAAAACCAACGTTTTTTTGTAAATATCTGTAGTTGATTTCTAAGTAGCAAAAACAAAAGGCGGAAAAGAAAGAACCCAAAAAACTGAATGTTTATGATTTAATAACAATTGAATAATGAATGGCAACTAAATACAATTTGAATAAGTTCAACATGTACAATAATTTAATATTAAATAAAATGCAAGAAAACCAAACAAAATTCAAATAGAAAATGCACCTTTTATTCTTTTCCATCCATAGAGCAGCTGTGCCATTATTTTTATTTAAGTAGATATATACCGATTATATATATATATATATATATACAGCTGCTGAACGATGACACAGTTTGGAATTCGAGGCTGCCAGTCGCCGACGTGATGAATTTTTCATAAAAACACATAAATAACAATCTAAAATAATCATTTTTGATGACAAGAAATAAAACAGTTGGCACAGTAAATAATTAACTCATTAGATTTGGCCTGACAATTCAAATGCGTCTTTCAATAAGACTGAGTATATATATTTTATATAAAAAAAAATCCCATCCTCATCTTTCTTTAGTGCACATAGCGGTAATTATGCAAATGATATTACCCTTTTTTTTTTTTTAGCTCCGAGACATGACAGCTTCAAATTTATTTCTATTTCTTTTGCGTCATCGATTTGCCATTCATTCAGCTGCATGTTTGGAGCGGGAAATATATATAGAGGAGGGAGAGGGGAGATGACGAATCAAAAGATATGACAATTTGTAGTCAAAGTCGATGCTTACAATGCCTGAAAATACCTAAATGTCTTCTATCTGAATTGCTGCATCTCCGCACGACCTCGTACAGCTGGCAAAAAAAAAAACTCAAAAGGTTTCCACAAAGCACGATGACCGACGAAAGCCTTCAGAAACCAATAACTGACAGCAACAATTTGTGCGACTACATTTTAAGTACAACTAAAAATGGCATAAGCCGGAAAGCTACAAGGCATTATCATCCAAAAGGTGGACTGCAAGTTACCTGCACAAGCTAAATATAGAAATATATATTCGTCATGACGGATTAATATGGAATTATCAATTTTATATATAATTGCGGGAGAGAACACAGACACAGATTAAATACACTCAAAACGTAATTTGCTTTATTGATCTTGCCGAGAATAGAAAAAATTGTAAGCACCCAAAAGAAATCGCTTAATTAGATTGTAAATAACAATATTTATATAAATATTATGTAGTAGTTATATATTTGTAAGCGTAACTGAGTAATATTTCTAGTGTGACAAAGAGCAGCATTAAGTGGATTATTATTCAAGACACACAATTGAGCTGCTCAAGAGAGTAGTCAGAAATGAGGTCTTCCCAAACACGAAGCCCAAGGGAAAAGCAACCAAGTTAGTTGTAGATAAACAGTAGATACAAATGTATGTAGATCAGTGGCATGTGACGCAAGTGTTGAGGCAGGTTTCGAGTAAGCAGGTGAATAATTTAAACCGTTGACGTGCAGCGTGAACTGTTTGGGAATGGCTATAATAATCGAGTGGGGGACAAAGAAATATGGCAAGTTGCCGTCACTGCTTATCATTCTAAATAGGTAATCGTCTGAGTAATCAGTTTCATTATAAAATTGTGTCAGGCTTTAATTAATAATAATACGAATTTATTTATTTATTTAATAGTTAACGGAAAAACATGAGTAATAAGAATTCCAGTTATAAAAATATTTGCTTATCACTTTTGGTTGTGGTTCTATTGACAAAGCCGATGAAATCAAATGCGGGGAATTTATTATATTGCCAAGGCGACGATCCATAATATAAACAAAAGAAGAGAGACTAAACCTCCAACACTAAAACAGAGAGACAGAAAGAGAGAGAGAGAGAGAATTGTGTATGTTAGATGGCATAACTCTCTCTCTCTCTCTCTCTCTCTTTGTCTGCCTGTCTGTTTATCTCACAAAGCTCGCTCGGCAAGCATCGTTCGCTCAGCGTTGCTTCGTATTTGCTCAGTCACTTCTTGAATCTCGCGTTGATCGGACGCATCTTTCCGCAGCAACTGTTGACCATCTTTGACTCTGCAGACGTGTGTTCTTCGAGTGTCGAGTGTGATTTGTGTTTGTTTTTGAAGCGTTTGTTGTGTTTGTCACAATGGGCACACCTTCGTTACGCCTGGTCTTGGCGCTCACCTGTGTGATTCACCTGGCCACAGCTCTGCAAGAGCTCCCCACAAGAAACGGGTCGTCCCCCAACAACCCAACCCAGCAGCCAGCCCATTGGCGATCACATTTGCGCGGCAACTTACGAGTGCGTTGAATCCACGAATAAGTTCCTCGAGTTGATGTGTTAATTATAATGTTAAATATTTATCATTTGTATAGCATTCAAATGCTGTAAGTGCCACGCCCACACAGCACACAGAGATGAAGGAGTTGATGAAGAATTTACACGATCGCGTCAGCATCTTGGCGACCTTGGATGAGGACCAACGAAATCGTCTGGAAGTCATCGATAAGAAGTGAGTGGAAAGACCTAAAATTTCGAAATTCAAAAGTTGACGACAATGGAACTTTTGGCATTGTGGGGATTTATATATATATATATATATACATGTACAATATATATGTACAATATTGACAAACAGGTTTTGCAAGCATCCCAAAAAAAAACAACCGAAAAACCGGTAGAAATAAGTCAAAAACTTGGTTTATTTCAGCAATATGCTTCCCTGAAGATGAGCCGCGGGCGTAATTAGCTGTTAAGTAACGCCCAATTGTACCTCAAAGATAAACAGCTGCCAATTTATGTTTAGTCTGTTTCTATTTAATTAATTTATTCCTCTCTTTTTTTGGCGAATATTTCGCACATTTTTCTGTGCTTATGAATCTCGTTTTTTTCCAATAAATTATTATTTGTTTATTCAAATGGTAAATGGTATATAAAAAACGGGTTCAAAGCACAACGTAAATTCAAATTTAACGCATAATTAGTCAGAAAAGAATTTAAGTAAATAAAAATATATAAATACGTAGCTGGAATATATAGATATTTAAGTAGAAAATATATACAAATTTAAGTAGAAAACAGATTTAAATATTTTTAAGTTCATGAGTTCATATATTGACGGAATATTGAGTAAATAATTTACTGCTTAACTGCGATGATCTCATGCTAAAATTTCGGCAAATCGTTTTTCTTCTTAATGAAATCAATTTTAATTTGTAAATTCAACTTTTTGCAGGATTGATCAGCTGTTGGATAGCAGTACGGGTCGAATGGAATCTCTGAAGGTGCAACAGATGAATTTCCAGCATCGCTTGGACAGCTTCGAGCACATTCAGCGATTGGTCCGAAGCACATTGGATGAGATGAAAGGTGAAACCGATAATTATACGGGATCACGTTCGGTCCGACAGATGAGATACAAGCAAAAGAATCAAGACAAATTGTTGGGTATTGAAATTCAGTGATTGATGTTGTCTTTTAATTGTTGTGGCTTTGATTGTTGTTTTGGTTTCCGCTGAGTGATGAGATAATGTTCGCAATTAATTCCTTGTTCTTCCACACAGACTTGTCACGGCAGGTGCGTTCGGCGGAGCCACAGGAGTCACCATATGTGGCCCAGAATATGGCCACACTTTTCAACCTTCAGCCCAATCAGCCCAATCAACCCAGTCAACCCAATCAACCCAGTCAACCCACTCAAAGCTCTGCTTCCAATGGCACTCAAGCTGATGTCTCCAGTCGCCTGGATGCCTTGGCCACCTTCTTGGTCTCTGTGGCCTACAATGTGCGCGAAACACAAGAGAATGTGGGCAGACTGGTCCAGAACACCAAGTAAGTGGAGAAAGAAGTCGTTTAACTACTGAGAACTGAGAACTGAGAACTGACTCTGTTTACATAACTCTAGAAATATGCATTCCATTTTAGACATTACATTTAGCAAGACACTATGAAAAAAGTGGTTAGAACTTATTTTGAATAGGGTTTTTCATCTAGATTCTGATTCTGCTTTCATGATAGAAATTATAATTCTTTCTTTTTTTAAATTTATTCGACTAATTGTTTTAATTTATGGAATTAGAGATGTCTTTGCTCTGCGAGTCTATATAAATCCCTGGCATATATAAATATATTTGTTTAAAAATATCTTTTAAAATTATTAAAATTCTTGATTTTTCCCAACAGCAACATCAAACGTCGGCTCGCGAATCGCAACAGGCCACAATCGGCTGTGCTGCCGCAGCTGGGAGGAGGTGGTTCCTCAGTCGCCTACGAGGAGCATCCGACTAGCTGCCAGCAATCCTATTTGGCAGTCAAGGGCATTCTGAAGCTGCAGCTGACAGCGGAGAGTGATCCCTTCTATGTGCCCTGCGAGGATGATGGCTGGACGCTGATCATGAATCGTTCCGCAGATGACATCAGCTTCGAGCGCAGCTGGCTGGAGTACAAGGAGGGTTTTGGCAATCTGGCCGGTGACTTCTTTATTGGCCTGGACAAGCTGCATGCGTTGACGGCATCCTCGTTGCACGAACTGCGCATTTGGCTGCAGGACTTCGAGGGGAATGTGGCCATCGCTGGCTACGACTCGTTTGCCATAAGCGGGGAGAGGGAACACTTCGCTCTGAGCTTGCTGGGCAATTTCCAGTCGCAATTGCAGCCCTCGGCTGGTGATTCTCTCCGCTATCACGCCGGCTCAAAGTTCAGCACGTTCGATAACGATAACGATGGCTGCGTGGAATGCAACTGTGCGCAACGGCACAAGGGCGGCGGCTGGTTCAACTCCTGCGGCACCAGCAACCTGTTCGGCGCCTACCACGACAAGAGTCCCGAGAGGGCCGGCGAGACGGGCATCTACTGGGACACGTTCCAGGGCAAGGATTACTCATTGCGTCGCGTCAAAATGCTCATACGCCCCTTGGCCCAGGACGAGGCCAGACGCTAAGCTTAGAACTTACCTCGCCTTGTCCACCAACTGCCATACGTCAGGGAAGCAATTAAAATGCGCCACAAAACTAACCATATTCACATGCATAAATATATATTTATATGTCTTATATATATATATATGTTTACTTGATTAAGCTCCTTCGATTTGAGTTCACTTTGCATTTTAACTGTAGCTTTTAAGATCCCTTTCCGATATATATTTAGTGTACACATACTGCTGCTCAGCACTGTGTATTTATGGAAAATTATTTAATACCTTAGTGAATAAAGTTGCTACTTGCTACACTCAAAAAAAATATATTAAATTTGTTTTTTATCTGCTGTTAAATTACTGATAAAAATTGAATTATTAAATCCGGTCTGTGAGGCGAATGACTTTTATATTATTTCAAATCCGGTTTAATGACTAAAAATTATTTGATTTTTACGGGTCAAGAGTCTGATGCTTAAAATCTTAAACAAATCGTTCACAAAAGTTTTTCCAGTGCATTGATATTCGTGTCTGATTTCCCGTTGTACGTCAGTTGGGTTAGTCTAAAAAAATAATCGACTAATCGATCGATTAGCGAAACGCACTTGTTTGCAACATGCAACATGCAACATGCAATCGTTGCACTATTTAGGCTGAGTCTCAGTAGGATTTGGGCTCAATCTGGTCTCGCAACATGGCTAAAATGGTGCTCTACTACTGGCTGCCCATCCTTTTAGGCCAGATCTGGGAACTGCATGCGCTCAGTCTGAGTGCGCTCAGCAAACAGAGCAGCATCTTTTATCAAGATAACTTGGGACTGGAGCAAGTGGAGCAGTTGACAAGTGTGGACTCCGTCAAGCTGATTGTGCACGGATTTCTTGGCTCTCGCAGTCACAGCTCCATAATCCCCCTACGAAATGGTAAGACGCATCTCCTCCATTTATATTTGAGTGTATTCTCCAATTCCATTTGACTTATTTGTAGCTTACTTGGCGCAGGGATTTGAGAATGTTCTGATTGCTGACTGGTCGCCAGCTGCCAATTTGGATTATGCTAGTTCTCGTCGTGCTGTGGCCACGGTCGCTCTGGTGCTGGCCAAGGAGCTCGAGCAGTTTCTCTCCCGGCACAACGTCTCACACGATGCGGTCCACGTTATAGGCCATAGTCTGGGCGCCCACATCGCTGGTCGCATTGGAAACTACTTTAATGGGAGTTTGGGTCGCGTGACTGGCTTGGATCCAGCGTTGCCTCTCTTCACGCCCCGCTCCGGGGATGGGTTGCAGTCGAATGCTGCTCGCTTTGTGGACGTCATACACACGGATTATCCGGTATTTGGCGATCAGACTCCTCGAGGAACTGTCGATTTCTATGCCAACTTTGGACACACACCACAGCCGGGCTGTGAAGAGGTGGATTTGCTGGTGGCCAGTAAGCTTATTCTCGAGGCGTGTAAGTGCTGCAACTAAGCTCAGTCGTAACTCATCTCAATCTCATCTGGATCTTTCAGATAGCTGCAGTCACAACCGCGCCGTGCTCTTCTATGCCGAGTCCATTGGGATGCCCAAGAGTTTTCCGGCTATTGGCTGCAGTTGGAGGGCGATCAAAAGCAAAAGCAGCTGCTCAAAGGGAAAGTCCGTATCCGTTGCGAATATGAATGATGACCAGATGGTTTATATGGGCGAGCAGGTGACACACAGGTCTGTAATATAAATGTGATCGTCACAATTCAAAATTTGATCAAACATATTTTTTTTTGCTAGCGCCACCTCTTATTATTATTTGGAAACGAATGCAGAGCCACCTTTCGGTCAAGGCATTAACGCCAAGTTTGTATAAATGACATATAACTGAGAGTTAGGGAGTAGTTTAAAATTAATTAAACAATAGATGGCGCACAAATGTTATATATCAAACAGCTTTTGCTTGACAGCAAACGCAACAAATGCTAGCTGTCAACAGCATAATGTATTGGAGTAAACAAATTTTAATTGTATAAAGCTTAGCTTAGACAATTTGACCTAAGGCATATGGAGCGAAGAATTATTAAAATAATGTATAAATATATTAAATTAATCAAACAAGAAAACAACATTTAATAAAAGTTTAAACGTTAAAAGGTATATTTTTTTCAATACTTTAATGGTTCTTAGATGCCTTCAATTTCATGGATGGAGTCCTTACAACTTGAATGCATATAGTCTGCTTAGTGATCGAACCGAACACATTATGTCATGTAATGCCTGGATTCTCGCAGCGTGGAAGCCCCTATAAGTATGCCGTATTATTTGCTTGAAAGTAATTTAGCCTGTTCAGCAACCCTATTTGTGTAATTGGTGCGTGCACATGATATTTTAGACAGCAGATTTTAAGGAAAACCGTTTAGAATTAAAATATTTCCCATTTGAAATAAGAAAGCACCGTTATTGGTAAACAAAGTGAAACTGTCCTTTTGCAACTGACGTAATTTCGAAAGTGGTCGATATTATCTACGAATTTCGATAAGTATTGCTTATTATTGTATTGTTTTCAATACTTTGTTGAGGAGGGCAGATCATATTTTGAGTCCTCAATAGCTCCCTGATTGCGCAGACAATCGTATGTCCAATCGTCAATTGTCTGCTATATTTATTGATCATAAGCTTATAGGAGAGACAGATGAAAATTGTCTGGGTGATTTTCTTTAAAATTTAGATATGGGCAGTTGAGCTTCGATCTGCAAGAGCATGTTTTCTACCGCTAAGAAAGTCATTCGGTATTTTTTAATAAAAAAAAACACGTTTCATACATTAGAATATTTAATGAAAAGTTTCCTTATGTTTCTGGTAAGCTCATCTGAAATTAAGTCTTGAAAATATATCGAAACCGATTTTCTTTTGGCAAACACAAGTAAAGTTAAGATATTGACCATTGGTTGCAGAGGTGACTGGTCCTATGGGACCTCTGAATGAGCGCACAATCGAGCAACCTGCAAGTTATTTATGGGCCAATAACTTAAGAACAAAACGCTCATCTACATTTAATGGCGATAATTTTTGACGCAATTTGAGAAACACACGCAGCGGCAGTCGCTGCGGTCCACAGACCTCCGCGTCTTGGCCTAAAAGAGAAACCAAGAAGCTAACCGCAGAGCAGATAACACAAAACACTTGACACCTTTGCAAGCCTTCAGGCAACTCCAGCGACTCCAGAATACGTGAGGTAAGGAGAGCCGGCACCTGGGGCAACCTAAGAGGCACAGCAGAGCTCGAGACGAGAGCGGAGCACAATGAAAATGTGGAAAGAAACAAATAAACGCAGCGATCGTAAATTTACAATAAAAAAGATGCGAGTCAAGCTGGTTCTGCGTGGAAGTATGGGGCATTGGGAAGAGGGTAGCAAGTTGTAAATTTGAGGATTTCGAGATGGCAACAGCTGGCGGCTTCTACGGCATTCCAGTGCTCAGCTCAGCTCAGCTCTGCTCTCTGTGAGTGTGGGTGGGTGGCAGATAGCTTCCACGGCTTCACTCTCGACTCGTTGCGTTCTAATTCATTGCCTCACCGGACAGTTGGTAAGCGAGTGCTTGGACTCAATTGTGTGTGTAGTAGTGTAGTGTATAAGCACAACACTACACAGCACAACACAAATCGATTTCAGGCTTCATTAGAGCCACATACATAGCGCACAGGAAACTCCCGCACTTTGCTCTATGCTTTTCTTTTGTTTTCCCCGAATGCCCGCCCCGCTCTCTTTCTATCACAGCAAACAACAAATGCGTAAAACGCCCGCTCAGCTCCCCTGCTGTCTAAATGCCCCGTTGCCCCCCTCCCTTGATTAAGTAAACTGATGCGCTATGCTCGGTCAAGCAGCGAGTTGTTGTTGCTGTTGTTGTTGTTGTTGCTTTTGCTCTAAACATATCGCAAACGTTCTCATTTTCCCCATTTCCCTTCATTCCATTTCATTTCCATGTACAATTTTTGTCGTTTAACGTTTTTTTTTTTTTCAGTTTTTGTCTTTGTTTTTTCACCTTTTGTGTATTTGTGTCATGCGTCGGTTTTTCCTGCTCGTTGCTTCTTCTGTTTGCTGTTTACTGTTGGTTTTTGCTTTTTGTTTTAGTTTCTGTCGCTGCTTGGCTTTAATTTCTGTTTGCTGAGAAAGGAAAACACACACAAAAAAAAAAGAGTTATTGACTTTTTAGCATCGATTGGGCTCACAGCGGGGCCTTCAAATTGTTCCGCTCCAATTCGTATAGCAAAGGGCAAAAAAGAATGCCAAAGAATTGTGATCAATATTGCAACTTAAATAGAGCTAACAATTATATAAATTTCTCCAATTTTTGGCTTCAACTTTGCTCAATTGTTAATTTTCTCATTAGAAAAAAATTCACATATTTTTTTAACTGCACTGCTGAATTCCCTTTTCACTGCTTGATGCATTTAAATTATATAATTCCTCAACTGTTTTGACACATTTCTTAATGGCACTACACACACACATACACACACTGAGGCACACACACTGAGGCAGGAGCGAACAAAAACGAACAAATGCAAAGGCAAAGTGAAGCAGACAAGAAGAGAAATGATATTGTAATTGGCAATCGCTGTCGTGCATAAATCACATGCATAAATTCAACCTACGGACATTTTGAAGCGACACCAACGCGTTCCTCAAACACCCTCCCCCACCCTCCCTGTCCGTCGCTCCACAAACACAAAGCACAGTCCGTGCTCGTCGTCCTCGTTGCGGTCGTTAGTTGAAGTCAATGTTGATATCCAATTGGAAAATTTTTCATTAACTAATTGAACATTTTATGGCAACTTGGGTCGCACAGCAACTTGTATAGTTGGCACCAAGAAAGAGCCAATATTGATGACAAACATAGACAGGGTAGCGGGCGGAGAAGTTTTCACTTCCCCCTGCTGCAGGCAGCCTAATCTGCAGGCAGGCTACACACACACATACAAAACAAAAGAAAAAAAAAACATGAAAAGAGGCCATGGTAAAAAGCAGACGTGGCCAGAACATGAAAGGACATTGGCCCAAATGGACAAACAATGAGATGTGTGTGTGTGTGTGCCTGTGTGTGTGTGTGGTGTGCCTTCAAATAATTTACGAGGACACGCTTTGCTCGAACTGCCCTCGCAGCGACGCAGGACTAGTCGTGGGTAACACACACTCACACACCCACACACACACACACACATGCAAATGGAATACACTGTAAATTTGCATAACTGTCTGCGTTGGTGGACTGGCGTCGTTTTGTCCTGGCGGATATTAAACATTAGCGCGTGCTGGACAGCACATCAGAACCTCCTCCACCCTCCACCCACCACTCCATCCCTTCCACTTTCCTCACTGCAAGAAACCCCAAATATAATTAAGGTGAAAATTGCTGTCGACACGCAAACTGCAAAGCCAAGCTGGCAATAAGCCACACACAGCACAGCCAAACAACTCGGAATTTTTATTTTGGCTTTGAGAAATGACCAAAAAAAATGAGCAGCTGATAAGAAGCGAAGAGCAGTCGACAAAAAAAAAAGAGAAGTAAATAAATAAGTAAAATAAACTCACACAGAAACTGACCGATTGCCGACAAATGACTAATGAAACCTATTAGCCCTGTGACAGATGAGAGACTCCGTCAGCGTCTGGGTTCACCTTCGAATCAGAGTCTGAGTCTGAGTCCGAGTCTGAGTCGTGGTCGGAGTTGGAGTCTGTTGCCTCCATCGGCTTCAGATGATGGATAAGCTCATTAAACTGAGCCAGAGCCTGAGCTGCAGGCGACAGAGATTGGCTGACTGCATTTGGGATTTGTTTTTGGTAGCTGTGGTTTTGGATCAACCGGTAGCCGGGTTGACGAGTTCGTTGGCGGCATTATCTATGCGGTTTCCACATATCTCTTTGACCCATTGTCTGTCACTTAATTGAAGCTGGCTGGTGGCCTCAGCCATGTATGCTCCTCTGACATTCTCTTATCGCCAACACAATTCTTCAACTATTTTCCAGCCATGCCAGAAAAGCAATTTGCCTGCCTTTAAATTCCACTCGATCAATTCAAACAGTTTCTTCAGGCTTAGAATCATCAAATTATAAATATCATTAGTAAAAGAATTTGGCACTTAAATTTGCCAACCAGCTTTTGCTTGAGTACAGAAATTTTTAATATGGATACAAACATATTTTTTTATTAAATAAAGAAATTGATATAATTCTAACTAAAACCTTTTTCTTATTAAAAACTTTTTATTATATTTGACACCAATGTGAGCCTTAAATTTATATCTCTAAGAAACCTTCTGATTTCCAGATAAGCTCAAACAAATATAAATTACTTTTAGCCTTAAAATGTAATTAATTTCCTCATAACTTGCCCAAGAACTCAATTCCTTCTTTGCATTATTTTTTTTTTTACAAATAAAAATCTAATCAGAATTTCAATCGAATCGAAAATTTCCTAAGCATTTAACTGTTATTTTCTTTATCAATGTTTGCCAAGTAGCCATAAAATCGATAGACAATTTTATGGAAATTTTTTCTATTTGTCATTGCTGTTATTTATTTGTTTAGTTACTTTTGCTTTTGCTATTGTTGTTGTTGTTTTCCTTCTTTTTTTTTTTTTGATGTCATTGTCAATTGTTGCCATGTTGCCTGCGTCAGATTGTCAATTTGGGTTTGGCAAACGATTTCATTATAATTATTATTTTTGAGTCTTATTTTTTATGATTTAATTACACGAAAATTTATTATATTATTATGAATACATTTGTATCTGTAGGTATTTTGTAGTGCAATTATTTTTGTGCGTAGTCGCATTTATGATTTCTCAGTTTTATTAGCATAACTCATATCAAGGCAACATATTGTAGAAGCTCAGATTTCACAACTGCAAAACGAAGATGATGTTATAGCCATATGGGGGGTTGTTAGACTAATTAATAATACGATTGCGCTTTGATTGCCATGGGTGTTATTTGAAGTTGGAAGAGGTGTTGGCAGAGGGGGGGGAGCAGTAAGTTGTAAGTTGGAGGTGTTGTTGTAGGTGGCATGTTGGCTTTCTCCATGAAACTGCTGCCCACACTACTGCCTGACTGGTGTTGGCTTTAATTAATTATGTAGAAAAATTAATTTCATTTCAATTGTGCGTCTTCTTGCAGGGCGCATCATTAGCAGCTGCTCGCTGCCCGAAATTCAAGACAATGCTTACCAAATAATAATAAAAAAAAAACCCGCTGAGTAAGCAATGATCAAGCTTGCCCCGCATCCTCGAGCTTCAGCTCGAGCTCCAGCCACGTCCACTCGAGTGTCATATTTGAGTGGGCTTGAAGGTGATTAACGCGATCATAGAAATGATGTTTTCAAATAAAAAAAAATATTCCATAATGCGCGTAAGTGTGTCGGATCGTCTTCGATTCATGATGCTAACAACACCTGAAGTGGCCCCTACAAACTATCGCCCCGATCACACACACACGTACACACATATACATACTGATCTGTGATCTGCCTCCATGATCATGACTCTTTCTTTCTCCATTTGCGCACGCGCTAAATGTCAAAATTGTTAAATATAAAAAATTAACTACGGGCCATTAATAATTGCACACCGATTTTTAAAGACTCTTTTTAAAATGTACACCAAATTTATCGATATTTAATTGTTATCTAATTTAGCTTGTTTTCTGCTATTTAATTTAGCAGTTTGTATTTTGGTTAGCAAAAATCGTATTTTACTTTTAAATTTATTTCTTTTATGTTGTGATTTCCTATTATTTTAATCTTTATTTTATTTCTTTCTCTGATTTAAATCTTCTTCTTTTAATATTTATAAATAAATTTATTTATTTATTTTTGACTAGTGTTTGATATATTTTTGCATGTTTTCTGCTTGCATTAAAACTTGCTTCTGGTAAGTCCAAATACTATTTTACTTTTATATTTACCTCTTTCATTTTCTGTTTTCTAACTTGATTCATCTTTATATGATTTATTTCTAAATCGAACTGGTTTCATATTTCCGGTGATTCTTCCTCATCCTTTTACTTTTCTAGTTTTAGGCTACATTCTTCTTAACTTCCACGAAATAAATATGGAACACATAAATTTATTTGACACTAAGTCAAAGGTAAATATGAATTTTAAATTCACATATTTTATGCCTTTTTTTAATATTAACTTAAAGTGAATGATACTTTTTGATAGGGTATGGAATTCAGCTAAGGCCGCCTGTTGTTTTGGATAGTTTTTGTTTTTTTTTTTATGGGGAGTTTGATGTATTTTTTATTTTTAGGTTGCTGCTGCTGCTCTGGCTGTGTGACTCTAGCTGTGATTCTCTGGCTGCGGCACTGGCAGGCACGCCCTCCACGGCTTGCCGCCCACTGGAACATGTCGAATCATTCATTGCATTGCACAGAATGTGGGCTGGCGCTGGCGGCAATACTTGGCACAGTACTCGTGCCTCAAGCCGCAAGCCACAAGCCGCAAGCCGGGCCTATTGGGGTCTTCAAGGTGTTGAAAAAAAAACGAGAACGCTGACGTTGAAGCGTTTTGTGTGCATTTGTAATTGTTAAAAGGCTCTGCTCAGTTTGCTGTTATTATTTTCTGTAACATTTAGCAAAATCATTAATAATTGTTGTTGCTGGTATTGTTGTTGTTGTTGTTGTTGTTGTTGTTGTTGGCAGCAAGCAAGCAGCAGCCACGACACAGATACGCACTTAAAAATTGTCAGACGCTGTCGCAAAACTGAGACTCAGACTGAGACAGAGACTCAAACTGAGACTGAGACTGAGACATCGCGGATTTGTAGCCTTAGCCTTTATGGTGTTAACTTGATTAGCATTCGCATAAATTGCGATTGTTAATTGTTGCAGTTGACTTGATGCAGTTGCATCTTGACTGACATTTGCATAGAATTCGCATTTGTTTGTCACAGCTCTGATTTGGGTTAATGTTTCATTTGCCAGCTAAATGTCTCTATAGTTCTAATATCTCTATAGATCTATATGCAGTTAGCTGGAAATCATATTCAGTGTGGCCTGCCCCGGAATCCGCTGAGAATTCAATTAAAATGCGTCGTTATGCAAACAAATGATTCGTTTCGATTGGATTGGATTGGATTCGATTCCATTTGATGCGAGTGCTTTCCATAGAAGATGCGAGTAAACAAGCGATTCTGGTGAAAATCGAGAGACAATACAAATTGCAGCGTAATCTTCGAGTGTCTCCGGGGCGACAAATAAATTGAAACCAATTTTGAATACGTTGCATGTTGTCCTTTAGTTGTTATCAACAAGTGCCGCCAAGTGGAATCAATCAAGCAACTGACCCGGCCGATTCACTCGAGATACGTTTCGTATTCCTCAGAGAGTTTCGGCAGCGTTTGTTGGCCTCTGTCTCGAAGCGTGACAATATTTTGGCCACAGATTCAACCGAATCGAATTGGAACTGCCAGGCGCAGGGGATGGAAGAGGAAGGAAGAGGGCAACAGGAGCCTCGGGACAGTTGAGCGTGTAATTAATCATGTGAGTTGAACGATAAGGTCACATTGGGCACCGAGTGCTGCAGTGCCCCGAACAAATAAATAAATACCAAAACATCAACAGGTACTTTGTGAGCCATCGTGTGGGGCAGCGGGGCGGCTCTGGGAAAAGGGGCAGCAACCATAAATCCCTCAGATATCGCTGGACGAAAATCAATGAACAACATTTGAAAAGGGGATTGCGGGTGTGGATTACAAGGAATTTGTATATTTATGATGAGTCTCGAAAATTGTGGCATAAAAGCGCCAATATTGATACATTTTACAACAAAAAAAGATCAACAAAAGAACAATGACCAATTATTAATGAAGCGCAGAATTATTATGTGAGCATTATGCGGATTTCTGACTTAAATGCAGCTTGTTAATGAATATTAAAACCAAATTAAACTCAAATAAAAAATGCATTTAAAATAAAGGTTACAGAATCTGTGGAGTTTTGTCGGGGCTAGGTATAAATTAGTTAGCAATTCATCTCTGGTTTCTACAAATGCTTGTCAAATCTGGCAAACTTTTTAGTAACCAAGAAGATAGAATCTTTTGATTGGCGATGATTTCTTGGCAATCTGCCGTAATCAGGTGATATATAATTACGATATTATGGCAGATAAGGCTGACAGCTTCGCATACGAGTTTAAGACAGGCAGCGCGATGTGGCAAACAAAGCAACTGACGTGGAAAAATCAACAACAACAATGTGAAGTACACGCAACTGACATTGTCAAAAGCAGATACATTTGTAGCAGTGTGTAGGTGTGTGTGTGTGTGTGTTGTGGCATTAATGGCAAATTTGCACGAGGTAAATACGAGAAATGCATACAGACATACATAGAGAGACAGAGAGAAAGACAATGAGTGAGTGAAGTGCCCGCAGCGGCAGTCAATTATCAATAGACAGACAGGCAGCTACACACACACACACACACGCATACATATGTGTGTGTGAGTTAGTAACTAACATACAGCTTTTAAGCCATTTATGGCTGGGGTGGCAGTAGTAGAATTCTTATATCGCAACTAGTCTATCTGCTGCCGTTTGCCGTCTGCCGTCTGCTTCACCTGCGTGTCATGTTTTCAGCTCGCTTTATTTTGCTGTTGTTTTTCGCTTGACTTCAATTTTCATTTTGTTGTGTGTTTTGCTGTTGTTATTGTTGTTGTTATTGTTGCCACTGCACACGCAAAACTAACCGCAATGCTTTTTACACATCGCTCTCTCTCCCTCTCTCTCGCTCGCTCGCTCGCTCTATCTCGCTATCGCTCACTCGCTCGTCGCAGCTGTCACTCACGCTTGCTCTCTTTTGCTCTTTGGTTCAGTCGGCAGCAGCAGCTGATTGGCTGGCCGCTGGCGACTGCGCCGCCAAACTGCTGCCATTGAGGCCACACCTCTATTGACTGCCCCATGTTTAGACAAGCGTCGCGTCGCTTCACGTCGCGTGTCGCCCCCAACCCGAAAACGAACCTGAACCCGAACCCGAACTCGAACCGCAATCCAAACACGAATCCAAAACTCGAAATGGCACCCTCTGGCCAAGCATAAAACCAGCGTCCAGTTTTCGAAATGGACTCTGCCAGAGTTGGGGATTTTGGGGGTTGATGGGGGTTGTTGTTGTGGTTGGGGTTGGGGAATTGGAGGGTTGTGGTTTTTTTCTGCTATTCGGTTCCGTTTTAGTCGAAAATTAAAATGGCTTTTATGTTTGTGGCGTGCGGTGCGATAATTTTATGCATGGCTATACGGATTCAAGGAATTCCTTATGTCCACTAGGCACTAGACACTATATATATAAATATTTATATACATACATGTACAAAATAGCTGATATATGTGTATATAAGGAACATGTTTAATGGTTGGTTTATCGATTTTGCGGCTGGCAACACGGCAAGTTCTTCCATTTGATGTAGTAAAATGAAATTAGTTTGTATATTTATGATTTTATTTTATTTTTATTATGCTGCGAGAGCAGCGTGTGGTCTATTAAATCATCGACTATTAACTCTTGTTACATAAAAAAGTTAAGGTTTTGCCAATATTGAAATAATGAGCAAAAGGACTATCAAATGATTTATATATTTTTCTTTATATATTTTTAAGCTACATCTTATATATATCAACTATATTTAATGTTTATATTTGACTATATTAAACATAATAAATATATATTTATTCAGATTTTGTTTCTTTGTGTCCGGTTGCATTTTACGATTAACCCAAAAACAATTCGTTGGCCATTTGGTATTTGTATAAGCTATAAGCTGGCATGTTCGCATCTTGTAAAATGTAAAAATGCACAATTTAAATTCATATTGGTTTTCATCTGGCATAATTTGAATACGTGTTAAACACAAATGATATACAAATTATCGCTTTATATGCATCGATGAAGTTCAAAAAACTAAAATGGCGAATCTGAGCAAAACCATTCAGTAGAAACAACTCTCTTTCGCTCTCTTATAAAGCTCCAATAAGATCAGCTTGGCGCACAGCTGAGCCCAGAGAGAATGAGAGAGTGACTGATAATACGGGAGTTGTATAAGAGTGCGACGAAAAGTGATCGATAGACAAAAGAGAGCAGCTGAGCAGAGCAGACAGGGAGAGCGCACCTGGTTGTAGTGTGAGCAAAAAAGTGGTTAAAACAACAAACAACAAGCGTTAAGTCAGCTAAGCAAGCAAACCATAAAGTCACTGAGCAGCAGGCGGGCAACGGCGAGCGGGAGGGGGGGGGAGAGCTGAGTAGTAGAGGTGAGTCGGCTGAACAGCAACAGCAACAGCAAAGGTGTGCAGCAGACACAGCGGCAGAGCGGGGGAGAAGAGAGTCGCTGAGTCTGGTTAGCCAGCGGGCCAGGTATAAGTGTGTGTGTGTGTGTGTGTATTATCTGTGCGTATGTGAGTGTGTGCGTGTGTGTTTGTGTGGCCCGCTAGCTGACTGGCGAGGTTCGTCTGCGCGAAACCTTCGCTCGTCCAATCAGTACGAACTCGGTTCCCGCCAGCGAAGAGACAACAAACAGCGACGAGCGCTCGAAACTCACGAAACTTTTGTCTCCAATATTTTCGAAATTCAAACTGCATTCGCGTTGAGCGTTGAGCGTCTCAAGCAAATCGAGTGCAATCGCGCGCAATCTTCGAGCAGCCACATTTCAATTTCATTTGCACAATTTGAGACACAACTCTCAACTAACTGTTATCAGTTATCACTTCTGCCACAAAATGCGACGCTAACAAATAATAAAAAAAAAAATAAAAAAAAAACAAAACAGAGAAACGCGGAAGTGTAGAAAAGCCGCCGGCGTTTTTTGGGCTGCTCAATTTGGGCTCAAAGGATGTGCATCGAGAAGCGTGAAATCTGAATCTGAAACAGCAGCCGAATGATTCTTAATTGTTGTTCCATTCTTAGTTGTGTGCGTGTTCGTGTGTGCGTGAGTGTGTGTGTGTGCTCACAATTTGCATACCCTTGCAAATGAATTGAATCAATTTGCACATATTCAAGAAATATATTGTAAAATTTACAAAATCAATATTTACAAGGGCAGCAGCGATTCTCAGTTGCACCTTCCCATAAAAAAAAGGAGAAGAGTTCCCAGTGCCATGCAAATAAATTGAAATTGTTGTTAATTATTGTGCCTTGAACTTGTCGTGACTTGTGACCTAGAAAAATATAAATAATAATATTTACAAAATAATCAAAACATAGAAATTGTATAAAGCACAACTGCTAAATAATATAGCAAATATACAAAATAAGAGCTGGCAAATAATTTGCGGTTTTTTTCATTGTGTGGCATTGATGCAAAAAATTCTGCTTAAATGCATACGGATATTATAAATGGTGATCAATTTGCCACCAACAACAACTATTGGGTGATGCAGGTGAGAAAATTAATAATTAAGGAAATGAATATATATTTAATCTAAATTATGTAATAAGTAAAACAATCACTTTAATTGTTTATTAGTGCTGGAAATTTTGATATATATTATGAAATTTCGATATTAAATCATTTTTACTTTATTACTTCCCCGTTAACAATTGCGTTGAGTCATCTTCCCAAATTGTTGGTTAACAAAAGTGCTCGTAAAAATTGGCAATACGCCGTAAAGCAATTACTATCCATAATAATGCCAAATGTGCTAATTAAATTCTCTTATTTTATGGCGTTTTTAATTCGTAGCCATTAAAATACTTCCGCTACTCAAAATACAAAAAAAAAAATTAAAAAAGAGGCAAATCTTTATTTATAACGTTTTTTTCCCCCGGCTAATTTCGCTTTCAACGCATGCAGCGATTTATAAATAAAAAACTCAAATTAACTTGATTATCGAGCGGATACATTTTTGATAATAATAAACACCAGACAACAGAAGAAGACAGCAAAACTCCGAGCTGGAGATTAACACCTCTGCCGTTGCAGGTCTCCATTCTCAGGTGTCTCAGTTGCTCCGGCGACCAGGTGTTCGGGCTGGTTCAGGTGTCTGGTCGATCATCAAAAGCGCATTTCACAAGTATTTTCGTAAACATGTATTTATTAAATAAACTCGCATATTTGTCAAAGCGCCGACGGCAAATCGATTTGTAAATCTTGTTATCACTTGCCACAGCCACAAGGCAAATTGAATGCGTTGCAACATTTTGAGCCGTTCTTAAACAAGTCGGTCAACTCTTTTGAACTCGGCGTCCCAGTCGAAGTCAAGAGTCGCACTTTTGACTCAATCGTACTCTTCCCCTCCCCAAAACAAAAATATGGAAATTGTAGCGTGTTTTCTTCTGGCTCTTGTCAACAAATTGTTTATCCTCTGGCCCGATTGTTGCCCAGTTCTTGTTGTTGCCCCTGCTCCCCCTGTGTGTTTGTCCATTGTTTGAATCGCGCTTACTTGCGAGGCACTGCGTCAATATTTGTGCACAACACTTTGCCAATGCGCCAAGTGTTGTCGTTGTTAACATTGTTGTTGTTGTTGTTGTTGTTGTTGTTGTTGATGTTGTTGATGTTGTTGTTGCTTCTTGGTTCTTAGTTCACTTGCCTGATTGTCATAGATGAGTAAATGAGTTGGTTTCACCACCTTCAACTGGGTGGCATTAAACGAGAGGCTCTCGGATAACTCCGCATTGCGACTTGAACCGAGCCATCAACAATTGGTTGACAAACGTTAAACAAATATTAAACAAAGCATCTTTATGATCAGTCTATTTTTCTATTCTCTGATCTTATAATACTTGCCAAAAAAAAAGTACCTTGAATAAGCACATGTAAAATAATTGTTAGATATTATTTTATTTTCTGGACAACTCGACTTTTCTAATCCTTTCTTGAGGTGTGCAATACTCTTTAATGCTTCCTTCAAGTACTCTGTACAGTTAGAGATTCTTTCTATTTTCAATTATATATCTTAAGTTTCATTCACATATTTCTTTAACACGTTTGAAGCATTGTCAATTAGCTTGCTTACAAGTCTGCTACTCGTTTTACCCATTGATAAGTTTTGCCTTACTCAACAAAGCCAACAGCAGACAAAAAAAAAAAGCAGACTGCAATGGAACAGTTTTGCTGAGTGGTAGATAAGAGGCTCAACTAGACAGTCAGTCAGTCAGTCAGTTAGTCAGTCAGTGAGGTGAGTTCTCAGGAAACGACATCGTAAAAGAGCTCGCACTTTATCGTTCCGTTCCATTCCATATCCACTTCCAGTCCCGTTTCCAAACCCCCTTCTTCAGCAAGTGTTGTTGTTGTTGTTGTTGGTGTTGTTGTTGTTGTTGGTGTTCCGCTGTCACCATCAATACCTGCACTAATTAGGCATGTGTTGTCAAATATTTACACACGGCCGCAAAAGTACAAAGCGATGTTTGCGTCTCTTCCATGGCTGATAGGAAAAGACGAATTGTGTTCGTGGTGGGGGAGGTAAGTGGTATGGGGGGGGTGAAGACGAGAGTCGGCTCTTCTTCCGTTTTTCACTGATTTACCAAAAGGTAATTCCCACGACAGACTCGATTATGACGAAAACTTTCATATTTTTATGGTATTTAACACATATAAATTAGTTTATGATTTCTTACACGGAATTAGCCAGCTAATAGACCAGATATGGCCAAGATTATGGATGTGAATATATATATGGTGCATGGTGCATGTTGCATGGTGTGTATGGAGAACCATGACTTACGAGACTCCAACTGCATGAAAAATTGAGCTAATCAAGCACATAGGCACCTGGCTTGCCAGTCTTTGCCATGGGGTCTTTAGTCCGGCTTCGCTTTTGTGGTTCTCTATTGCTGTGCTGCACTGATTAATGACCCTGGCCATTGTGCTTCAATCACAGACATCTGAACATATGCGCAAATAATTAAATATAGATAAAAATCAGATTACTCATACGTCATGTTGGCCGCGCATTAGATGGCGTTTCGTTTTTGCCGCATGAGCATGTGGCACGGTGCGTGGGGCGTGGTGCTGTCAACGGCTAACCAACGATTTATGCAAATTGAACATAAAATGCAACAAAACTTTTTGCGATTCATTCATAGCCAATTTGTCAATTCTCCTAATATGCGTTCGAATTTCGAGTTTTGAGTTTGGACTACACAATAATTGCTATCAATAAAACATATTTGAATTTGCAAACACACACTCACACTCAACCACACACATATATAACAATTCAAAGGCGGCCAACTTCAAAGCAGCTAAACAAGAATTGCATTTTTTAATGTCTTTGGAGCCACTATAACCAAAGCAGCTAAATAGACACATCATTTGGGCCAATAAAATTGTAGCAAAAAAAAAAAGAAAAGAAGAAAACAGAGCAAGACAAAGGCCAGGCCAAAGTGCTCAGATAAGATAATTAAAATTAAAGTCGAGTGAAATTGTTTTGACAATCGAATACAGAGAGAGTATTCATATTCGTATTCGTTGTTGAATTCGCATTTATATTCGCTTTCAATTGGGATGCTTTGGGCCAAACACTTTCCATTTCAAATGTTGCGAAACGAGTTCAAGAGTGGGTCAAATCGCCTGACCAAATCCAAATGCCAATTACAAACGGCCCAAGCGATCAATGTTAAATAATAAGTAAAGTGGGCCAAAAACTATAACAACAACAACAATAAAAAAAATAGCTGAGTATTAAAAAAGAAATCTCATTAAATCGCCGCAGCGCACAGTGGGAGATCTTAAATCGCGATCGCTTCAATTCTATGCAAAACTATAGACGATTTCCTCAACTAACCATAATTCCAAATTATATGGGGGTCTCTCCATTTTTCTTCTTTTATTGTTATGTTATTTTTTTTTTTTTTTTCATATTTTTGTTTTTGCCAATTCATGCAAATGAAAACGAAAACTGGCACAAAAAATGAGCAATGCGCAATGCACAACAAAATGGCACACGGCACAGTTGAAAATGTTGTACAAATCTTGAAAATCATTGGCCACATTTGATTGATATGCCGCATAGACAGGCTGGAGGTCAAGTTTGCTATTTGGCTTGTTTCTCAATTCTTTATTCGGTATTTGGGCAGAGGCAGAAATGGCAAACCAAAATCAATCACTCACAACTCACTGCCTGCACAGCGGTCTGAAGGATGATGGCCAAAGAAGAGTCTGTGTTGGAGACGGGATCGGGTTGGAGTCGGTGTCGGAGTCGGAGTCGCAGGCAAGAGTCTGTGGCAGTTCTTTGAAAATGTGGCATATAAAGTGGCGGATGGGCATTGCGGCACAGTGGTGGCAAGTCACAATAAAAAAATTCCAATTTACCTAAATACTTATTAAATCTATTTAAGAAGTCACTTCATAAATTGCGAGCTAGAATTGCCTTTCTATATTTGAACATAGTTTTAAACCAGAGTTCAAATTCTAATCTTAAAGCCGTGTTTAAAAATCGGTGCAGTTTGTTGGATTAATACGATGTGAAAAGTTTGAGAATCGTGTTTCCAACATGGAATTAACTATTATTCTAAAGTCATGTTTGTTCGAAATCGATTCACTAATTTTGGTTTAAGGGAAGATTGATTGCAGTAGGAATTTTACCATGAATCACTAATTGTAAATTCTTACTCACCCCAACCACTGTGCCGCTTTTTGTGGCACGCGTGAGCTTAGTTGTCATTGCTTTGCAATCTGTCCCCATCTAATCCGCATTTCTGCAGCTCACAGTCCCTAAATTTCAAAGTTCCATAATTTATGATGGATTGTCCGTGTGCAAAAATAAAATAAAAAAAAAAACATTAACAATAAAAAAAATGGAGCCAAATTCGTAGAATTATTACGGAAACTAGTTTGCCAAAATGAAAGTCCCTCCGAGGTGCTAAAACAACGCAACATTAACAACAATAAAAATAATAATAATAATAATAATACCCATTCAAAGAGTGTTGTCAATTTTGGATATTTCCTTTTCTTACTTTTGTCGAACTTCTATCAAATTTTTGGTTTTTTGTTTTTGAGCTCAGCATTGAAGCGCGATTCGTTTCAAGTTTGATTGGATCAAAGACTTTGAGCAGCTGACAGACACGTTTTCGGTTTTCAACAACAAAAAAAAACAATAACAAAAAAGCTAGCAAAATATGTTTATAACGCTGAAACGGCTGCTCGGATTCCATTTGATGGCGCATTAAGATCAATTATTTGATTATGAAATCAAATCTGCATGAAATCTTCAAGTCTTGGCGACCAGCTTATGGCGACCCCAACATGTCAAATGCGAGTGCTGTAAATTGCCGACTCAGTCGTTAATAACAAAAAAGATACACAAAAATCTCGAAGGTGAGAAAAACCATGAAAATGGCCTAAATGTCGGCGTTGATCATGGCCCATTGATAAAAACCCTCATCATTCGTATTCACATCATCGTCGGCGGCCTCATAAAGGCCAGCCAATTGTTTAAACAAATCAGCACACAATAAACTTGGGTTGCAAAATTAAATTAAAATTTAAATTAATAGCACAACAATTAAGTTTATTTGCACAGCTTTCATTCCAGTTTTATGCATTTTACTGCTAAATTTCACATAAATCTCGAGTGTAGCCATAAAAAGTTCGAGTAACGCTTTGATTGAAAGTTATGAAGTGCAAATGTTTCAATTTAAATGATTTTATTTATTTATTTTTTTTTTTATATAAGTAAATTTGACTTATTCTTTGTGGCTAATTCTTAAAGTTTCGATAGCTGAGTTAGGAGAGAGAATTGCTTACATAAAGATTAAGTTGTAATAAAAATTAGATTTCTTATATGCTAATTTAATATTCATTCACAAATGTCAGAACACATCTTGGCCTATACAGAGTCAAAACCAGACACAACACACGTCATCCATATTCACATTCACATTCACACTCAAATTTACACTCACATTCACTGTCTCGCATTCACAGAGAGTGACACACAAATGTCTTTTTCTTTGGCCCAAAATTACTTGAGTTTTATTATTTGCTTATTTAACTTTTATCACCAATTAATGAGCGTCTTTTGTAGTTGTTGCCATGAACGCAGCTATATTTGATCGATCATTTACGCTAATTGCCAGAGTATGCAAAAAAAAAAAGGAATAATAATAAAAGAAAACATGTAAATAAAATACAAAAATGAGAAATAAACCTACGTTGGCTAAAGCGCCGCTTAACCGGGCTGAAAACGAAACGAAACGAAACTGCGCACACTTGGCCGAAATCTTTTTGCCAATTGACCCACTAATAGGCCCTGTCAATAAGAACGCTGGCCTGCGTCCGACTTGTATGATTTGGCATTCAGAGTTGGCTCTCAAACTTGGCTGACTGCCTTAACTCATTCTGTTGGCCGTTGAACTTCAGAGTTCCCCGCACTCTCTGCCAGCCCCGTCGCGACGGGGTTTCGAATTTTATTTCCTGTTGCTTGTATTACACACAAATTAATTGCCCGCAAATCCTGTACCCCTTCCTCCTTCCACCGCCTTTCACTCTCCTCCGTCTCGATGACCACCGATTGTTGTCGCATTATTCAACAGTTTTCACTTTAAATTTTATTGATCAGCGTTGCGCATTCGCGAGTTCTCCGCAACTGCAACGTGTTGCGCATGCGTGGCCCTCTAATACCTGCCACCCGCTTTGCATTCCCCTTACCCTTCAACTTAACTCCAACTCTGTTCCCCCCTGTGCTCGTCAAGCCTCACTGCATCCATCGCTGCCCTTTTGCTTATGCGCTTGATCGGAAATTGGTTTTATGCCTAGCTTCCAGAATGCTCCGAATACTTCTCTACTCTCCTCACATTTCCTGTCTGTCTATCCGTCCATCCGTCTGTCCGTCTGTCTGCCTGCCTGCATTGTCACCCCCGTTCGTAGGCATTGGGAATTGGCATTTAATAGCTTCAGTGGACACCCTAAAAAATAGTGTGTGTGTTTTGCGTTATGATTGCTCAGCGTAAAATTGTGAGAACATTTTCAACATTTCTTGGCCATCAAAAATATGTTTTTATATATTTTGTTTGTCTTTGAGCTGCAAGCGATATTCAATATTTATCTTGATACTGCAATGCAATAGCTGTGCGAAGATTTTTATGCAAATGAAATTGGGGTTAAGAATCACAAAAAAATATTAAACAAAACTAGGAAACTGCTCTGGTTATTTTGGTATGCATAATAAGAAGAAAAATATATGTAAAATGAGAATTAAGACTAAAACTTGATTTATTTTTATTTAAACATTTAACTTTACAAACAGTACGATTAATTAATTACCTGCAGTTGGTTTCTGTGGCTATAAACTAATCTGATTAATGAGAATTACGGTTACATTTTAGATACTTTATAGCTATCAATACAAGATAAAGTCATTAAACGATTTATTACCTATTCGATCACATTAATAATTAGCAACAATTTCCACTGCCATAAGCACAATTCAGACAACATCAATTTCCAGTTGATTTCAACTAAGGAAAACTAAAGCAGCTTTCAATTGAGACTCAATTAAATAGCTATCGTTGATAAATAACAACAAAACGTTTAAAATCAGCCAATAATGACAATACATATGCGTGTATATATATATATATATGTATGTATATAGGCAGACAAGAATAACATCAATAAATACTCAATAGCAAAAGTCAAATGTATGTAAACTAAAAAATAGTTAACAAAACAAAAAAAAATGTCGCAAATTGCGGTCATTCGTCATGCGCACATGAGCAGAACGACAGAAACTTGGGGAAGGGGAGCAAGAGGAGGAGAGAGGTAGATAGAGAGAGAGAGAGAGAGAGAAAGAGGCAGCGAGAATAGCCCCAACAATAGCAACAACAGCAACAAATTCTCAACAAATGGCGTCTTGGCAAATGAGGGCGATTTGTGGATGTAAATGTGGAGAGAGCGCGCGCGCGGAGAGTGCTTCAGCTATGCTATGTAAGAGTAGCAAAAACTAATATCAAACAACTGTACATAAATGTACAGCAACAACAACAACAACAATGAGCAGAGAGGGAGATTAACAGCAGCTTTTGCTTTTGTTGTTGCTTTCGAGGGGCTGATGAGGCAGAAAATAAACAATCAAAATAATAAAGCAACAGCTACTTTTGTCTTTATTACTCCACACACACACAAACACACTGTGTATGCATGTGTGTGTGTGTGTAAATGTATGTGTGAGCATATATTTGTATGTCTGTGGTTTTCTAACACTGAAATGTGTTTTGATTTGCTGCGCTTGCAAAAAGCTTTGCTGCTGTCCGCTGGTTGGGCGACAATTGTGTTTGAGGGTGGGGGGGGGGGGTTGAGCTGACGGAAGTGTTGGGTAGGAGAGTGGAAGCGGGCGGAGGTGGGTGGCTGGTAATATGGCGTCGCTGCGACGGCAACTGTTTAATGGTGCTTAACTGCGCTCAGCTCAGCGGCCAGCGCTGCGTGAAGTGCGCATGTCACAGCCACAATGAGAGTGACAGAAAGAGAGAGAGATAGAGAGAGAGAGAGATAGCGAAATAGATACAAATATACAAACACAAACACACACATTTTTATATACACAATGGAGTACTCGAGTGTAAGTGGGGGACACTGTACATAGGAAGACAATTACGCTTAGCTGAACTACAGTTATGAGAATGAGCAAAATACAAAATACAAAAAAATACAAAAAAAAAATACAAAACACTTGGGTTCATTTCAATTGTGATGCGCCATTTTCGCAGTTGCGTGTGTAGACGAGTGTGTGTGTGTGTGTGTGTGAAATATCAGGTAGAACTCAACAAAATGTTGAATAACTTTTACGTTTCGGAATGCCAAAAGGCAGCTTAAAGATTATGATTAAGAAAAATGTTGACATCCAAAGAAATAATGCAATTTAATAAGAACTTAAGCGAAAAAAAATATCTAATATGCCTAAATGGAGTATTCTTTGAAATTGTTTAGATATTTAGTCAAAATATTAATTAAAAAAGAAAATCTCTCAAATATATTTAAATTTCGCATATACATAAAAATTTGACTAACTTACAGAATTTATAACATTTTTCATTCTTTCATCAGTCGTTGCTCAAATGTAGCTGAATTTCTGTTCTTTCATTTTCACTGCTCAATACTTAAAAAGCAAAGGAAAAACAAAGAAATAACTAATAACTTGCATTTATATACATATTTTTTTTTTTTTAACAATTTGTTTGTCATTAGTTGAGTCTGTGAGGCATGGCCATGTTCACAGTGTTGGCCATTGTTTGATCATTTGATCGAATCGGAGCCACCGTTGTTATTATGGCCATTAGCGCTATTATTATGAAAATTTTCAGCATCATTGATTTTTGTTACTGATTTTCTAATTTAAGCAAATTATTCCTTATATATATATATGCACACACACATGCGGCGTATTCCGATTACTCTACCCATTCTCGTTGATTTATTGAGTTTCTAATCCATACCTATGGGCATTTTTATATTTCTGATTTGTTTTACATGTCTAAACTGTTAACTGGTCGCTTCGATGTCTAGGCCGAGGCCTGAATGAAATGCCCTCAACTTCCTCAATGAAACCGGACATTAGCATAATCTCTCCACAGTCTCCCAACCACATATTGTGAGGAGAACTCTTTGACCATCGACAGATGGAATAGGAAAAAGCGAAACCTGTTCGCATTCAAAACCAAATATCTTGTTGTACACACGTTATTTCTTTAGGGGGCAGGAGAGGATTTGGTGCTGCTGTGGTTATTTGTTAGCTGGTGTCAAAGCTGTCACATATATCACGGCAGAGTTCCGTGGGGTCAGTCATTGCAGTGGCCCACACGCATCTGTCTCTGTCTATCCAACACAAATTGAATGGGTTTGCACACCAAATGCATGAATTACCTGCATACCGCAACACCCCCTCTCTCTCGAGTGGTTGTTGTTCTGGTTGCTGTTGTTGTTGTTAGTTGCAAGGTAATTGCTGTGCTGTCCCCTGGAGCCATCATGCCGCATTTGTCCACCGAGAGCTATGGTTTTAACACAACACACACAGTTTTCATAAGCGAGACTTTTGCCAGTCGTGATTGCAATTGGCAGTCAATCGGGGCGGGTGGCAGCGGTGCGTGGAAGAGGCGATGGGTGGGAGGGGGGTTGGACACGCCAAATCGATGCCAGACATATGTTGGACTTATAATTTATGTCGCGACTAGATGTGATTTTAATTTTTTTGTTGTTGTTTATTAATTGCATCAACTGATCGATGAATGTTTGCCCACAGGCTCTCCTGTGCTTCTCTCTCTCTCTCACTCTATATTTCTCTCTCTGTCTATCTCTGTCTACCTTTTGTTTATTTTATGTGTGTGTAATTCAGTTAATTGCATAGAATTAAAACGATCAAGGTTGTGACAAGCCACTAATTTATATGTCACTGGCTCCGGCGAAATCAAATGCATTTAGCACGTTGCTTGACAAACAAACAAACAAGCTGCAAAAAAAAAAAAACGAATAGCATTCAGACTTAACTAAACACTCGCCAAATTATTCACTTTGCTTAATAATTAAACATTAAACACATTCGACTGGCACATTTAAATAAATCATCAAACTAAATGCGCAGCTCGAAATTATTTACACACAATTTATGCTATCTGCTCAATATTGGGTGATTGGCCAATTAAGTTAAATGAGCCATAAAAAAAATCAAAGAAGAGAGGGAGAGACATACACAGTGTAAGAGAGAGAGACAGAGAGAGAGATAGATAAAGATAGGTTTATAATAAATGCGATCAAAAGCTGTAAAAACCATTTGTTTGGGCAAGTTTTAATAAACAAGTTTCAGAAGTTTATCTTTGCATTTATTTCAATTTAGATTCGTTTAATTTATATATATAAATATATTTTTTTTCTTTATATAAATTCAACTTTTTGCCATGATGCAGATTTCTCATGTTCTCAATTTTAATAATGTCACACATTGAACATTTTATCAAACTAATTAAAGGCTAAAAGCGATTTAATTGGACAGCCAATAGACTTTTGAATAGTCCCGCCGAACAGTAGCTCAAAATGCAACAACAACAACATGCAACAGTGCAACGGCAAGCTGCAACTTGCAACTTGAAACTTGAGATACTTGGCACGTCTCTGTCGTCTGGAGGAGCTTGGCATTTCAGCTGGCTGCCACACAATCTGCATATGAATGAAATGTTGTGCGAGGCTGCGGCATGCCACATGATACACGCCACATGCCTATTGATATTTAGCATAGCTAAGCGCACCCGTTAACTAAAAGACACCAAACGGATAGATGCCAAAATAATTTGACAGTCCAACCAACGATTCATGCCACAACTTGTGTATCGTTAGCCAAAAGAGTCGAGGCATCGAGTCGTAGTATCGAGTAGTTGCTGCATTAGTATCGAGTAGTTGCTGTCGCCTGACAGCCGTTCAGGGCTCAGAATGGAGGCTAATTGAATTGTCGATAAGCCAACAGTTTTGACATGTGGACAGCCACTGATAGCCTGTCCCAATGCGACCGTCTGTCGCAGCCAGCTGCCCCAAAAAAAAAGAGTGCCGCTGGGCGCGACGAAGAAGTTACTTGCTTGGCCCACATTGCGTATACGCCGCCGCCGCGTTGACTCATTGTCTGCCTCAGTGACTCTCTCATGGTGATATTCTATGCGGCAACGAAAACAACAAATGCCGCACAATTTTGACCCAGTTAGGAGTACACACATAAAAGCCATGACTCACAGTGCCTCCACGTTTGGATGTCCCAGCTGTGCACCATTGTTGTTGCTGCTGCTTGTTGCTTTTGTTATTGTTGTTGCTGTTGTTGTTGTTCTTGCGACTCCTTTGGAGCTTTTGCGAAATTTATGCGCACAATATGCGAAATTTATTGTAATGACAAACGCTTAGCGCATAATTCGTGGCTGCAACGAGTTCAACTCAGACAACAGACTCAAACACAAACACACACAACAATACACACACACACACACACAGCCACAGCTCGAGCCGGAAGCGTGTAATCATTTGGTTATTGTTTTGGTTGTTGATGTTGCTGCTGCTGCAGCTGCTCCAATTGACGCCCACCTGTGTTTTTGGGCAGAAGATGCCCGTCGCTGACGTCAGTGGGCCGGTAAAGATTCCACCCAGGCAAACGCGCCCACTGAACCGGTTCTTACTGCATCAGCGTATCGAATCGAAAGTGAACCGGTTCTGGGCTGAACCACTTTAAAAAAGTGCAGATAAGAGTTATAAAATTAAACTGCGGAAATTGAATTATTTTGGAAGAAACTAATCGAAATTAAATATGGCATCTCAATTTTGGAGAACTTTTTCAACATGTTTAAATTTTAGTATGGAAAAGTATTTGCTTTGTAAACATTTTTAAACATAGAAAAATGAACTAAATAATTCAATTTTTATTTCTCTTCACTCCTCAACCCTGGTTTCACTGTATGCCTTGCCCCATGCAGGTGTTGCTGCTACTGCTGCTTCCTCTGTCGGCGTCGACGTTGACGTCAAGTGCAGCCTCCGTTGTTGCTTTCATTTTCATTTAACAATGTGCATCATTAACGCAAATTTTCAGTTGTTGTTGCTTTCAGCATTTCAGCTCACAACTCGTTAACAAAGCGCAAATATTTTAGGATTAAGTTTTTTTTTCTTTTCATTATTTTATTTTTCGCTGCTTTTATTTTTATAACAAATACAGAAATTTGTGCATCTTAATGAAGTGCGATTCAGATTCACTTAGCAGAAAGTAAATTAAAAAAAAAATCACAAGGTACATTGTGCAAATGTATATTAAGCGATATATATATATATATTTATATATAGATTTGTTAAATGAGGAAGTCAAATATTTAACAAGTGCTGTGCTGCCCCCGCCGATACCTGCCCCCCGTTCCATTTATGGCACTCACGTGTCGCTGTTGCAAGTCTATAAATATTTATTTCATTTTATTTGATTTGGATTTTTTTTTTTGCTTTTTTTTTTTTTGGTTGTTGCTGTTGTTTTGCTTTTGGGCTGGTCTTTAATTTGACCATTTTGGGACTGCCTTGGTTTGCTTTTTGGCTCCTGCTTTGATTAACGCATTTTTCACTGTTTTACTATTTTTTTTTTTTTTACATTGCTATTGTCTTTGGCAATTGTTGTTGTTGCCATTGTTGGCTTTTTGGTTGCTGCCGTTGCCAATTGATTTATGCCGTCGCTGGGGGATTTTAATGACACTTTGAGAGCTGCAACACATTTGCGGCTAATACGTTCGGTGGCATAATGAATGACGCTTGAAAAGTTCCATTGAATGTGGCAAAACAAAACTGTTAACATGGTCGTACTTATATGGCTAAATATAACAGCAAATAAATAAAGTCAACAAATTCGCACTAAAGTATGGAATATTTTAAATACATGTGATATAACTAGTTAATATATATATGTATAGACAAATAAATAATATTATTTCAGTGGTTAAAAGTTTATTTAAAGCATATAATTATAAAAATAAAAAAAATATGAAAATCAATTACAAAAATTATCAACTTTATGAGTATATTTGAGCAAATGAAAAACAACATATTTAATATACAAAAAAATTGTAATTTAAAAAATTTATTACAAAAATTACATCGTCACTTTTTTGCTCTCCAACTTAGTTTATATAAAATGCAAATTTTTTAGCGCTGTATCAATTTCAGATCTTATTTAAGTATATGAAAATAAAGTCAATTACGCAACCGTTTTGGCTTAAGAGTGTCTAAACTTCGTTGTGTTTGCCCTGGAGCAGTTAATGGGTCTTTAGTTAACCCTTAACCAGAACCAGAACCCGCTGACATTCAGCTTGACTCGTAAAGAGCCGCACGCGTCGAAAACAGCACACGCCAACGCCAACGCCAACGTTGCAGTCGCTGTCGCCGTCGCTGTCGCCGTCGCCGTTGCAGTCGCTGTCGCTCTGTCGACCAGACAAAAGGTGTTAAAATGCCGGTCGGAAAGGGCGCGACCAAAGGACAGGCGCGAAGGGCAGACAAGAAACAAAAAGAAAGAGAACAAAAAAAAAAAAATATAGTTGGTTAATAACCCGAACGCTAATGAAAGAGTCACTGGCGGGGGGGCAGCAGTGGCAGCGGCAGCAGCAACTGGCAACTGGCAACTCTGACGTCATCAGAGATGGGCACGTGAACAACATAAAGGTTAAGCCTGTGCCTCGGGGCCTGGGGTTTAAGGACGAGGACGTTCAAGACGGGGGCGGCGACACCGCCGACTAATTTATGAGTCTGAGGCGCCCTTTCCGCCATTTGATGAATTGGTGGCATATGGAAACGTGGCACAAATACATTTTTTTTTGCAGCTGCCTGCAACGATTACCAATCACTGATGATGACGATGATGATGATGAAGATGGTCAGCACCTTTACACGGTTTTTTCCACTTTTATTTATTTTTTAATGGGTCGCCGAGAAAGCGGTTGATAAACGCTTCATGTTTTTCTTTTAACACCTCTGCGAGAGATTTGTGCGTGCGATTTGTTTTCGGCTGTGTTTCTATTTTTTGTTTGCCCCGCCACTTAGCGCCTCCTTAAAAAGCCAAACGCTGATCTCTCGCTGCTGATTAGTGGCAGAGAAAAAAAGAGAGAGAGAGAAGAAGAAGAAGTAGAAGAAGATCTTTTAGTCTTGGCTTGGGGCATTTAATTATGTAAGACTAGAGACACGAAAGCGAGCAGACACCAAGCAAACCAAAAAAGGGCCATTTATGTCAAATTGACACCTTGCCTCTTGTTGGCTGTGGAAAATGGGAATGCTTTGCCTCTTGCTGCACATGAAATATTTATGAGCGTGCGCCGTCTCTTTGCCTAATTGATGAGTTCAGTTTGCTGAGCTTAAGGTGCTAAAGCGTGAGCTGGGGAACGGGGGGGCCAAGCTCTATGGCAACGTGGCGTGCTACAAATTGTTGTGCATTGAATGATTGCCGTTGTTGTATCGGTTTTGATGTTGCTGTTGCAGGTGCCAAAGATGCATCCAGCTGTGCCGACAAATGAGGCTGGCGACAAGCGCAAATAAACCAAAATCAACTCAATGCCACATGCATTTTCAAGCCTTTCCCCTCAAGTCCGAACCCCCCATTTCCCACTTCCCAGTTCCCAGTTGCATAGATGGCAACTTCTTTGCTCTGCTCTGCTCGCGTGTCAATGATTCTCGCCCAACATGTCGAATTCTCTGCCTGTCTGCCCGGCTGCTGCCAGCTTGCTGGCATGTTGTTGGTATTGTTGCAACATGCACCGCTGTGCTGCAGTTGCAGTGCCATAGATGCAACAGGTAGCTGCCTGGCCTGTCAATACCTACACGCCTGCTTGAAAAAAAATACTCACTGCAATAGAGTCAGCAGCGCGTTGAGCTGCATGTGGCAAGCAGCTAGTGGCAAGTGGCAAGTGGCAACTGCGAACTGGCAGCAGAAGCAACGTGAGCTGAGAGTGCTTCACCATCCGAGGATGTGAGTGATAGACCCACTGGCTACCCTAACACGATTCAATCGCAGATTTAATCTGCACAGCAAACACGAACTATTTTATAATCAAACTGAATGTGGAAACTTCAAAAACTGTGGCATTTATTTTGTATTTATTAAGCAACATTAAATAGATAAGCAAAGTTATAATAGAAAAACCTTAAAAGTATTATAAATATATAACAATCCCTAAGAAATAATCTTCATAAAACAAATATGTTAATGATCATATTTTCACTATATTTTCGAATCGTATTTGAATATATTTGAAATGTGTTTTGAATTCAATAATTTAAAAGCAAATCAGATGCACTCATTTAACTAAAATATTCTTGGCTTCGTTTGAGTTAAAGAGCATTTCACATGCAGCTTTTAAGATAAAATCACACACACTCACTCACACACACACACACACACACACACATAAACTACGCCCAGGCCTAACCATATTACCACACATAAAAACCAATGTCTATCCCCCCCGTACGCCGCTCTGCACTCCCCACCAGCTGGTCACATGCAAAGTGGGCATGTAATCTTTCTTAGGCACAAAATGGACACAAAATTCAATTCCAAGAAAATTGACTGCAAATCCGCAAGTTTACCTCGTTTCTGGCCAGGTTGACATTTTAAATGCTGGACGCGGACAAGGGTTGCCGGCGGACAGACGGGCGTGGAGGGGTTGGTAGAGCAAATGTAGTATGTTCAACTACAATGTGAGTGTAGTTGCATGTGTGTGTGAGTGTGTGTAGTGAAAACGAAACGATGCCAAACGCATGTTCAGCATGCGCTGCACTTGTCCAGGCCTCTCATTCAGACTCCAGTTTGAGCCACAGTCGCAGTCTTTGGCCAACTACTGTTCCAAATTTGATTTGCTATGCTGATTTGGGCAGCACTGCAGCCTCAGCTTAGCTTAGTTTTTGGCTCTAACTGTGGCCTGCAAATAGCCAGCCTGAATCCCTGAGGCGTATGCAAAATAGAAAAAAATGCGGAAAACATATTTGGCATAGTTTTTAGCTTGGCTTCCTTTGCTTTTTATATGCTTTTTTGACTGCCTGCAAATGTATATGCGATTTTTTATTATTTGTTTTTGTCAACTGTTGCTGTTGTTGTTGTTGTTGTTTGTGTTGTTGTTGTTTGTGTTGGGCTGCTGCTTGATGCTAGTTGAAGTTGTAGCCACAACTCGTTGTCGGAGATTTACGAGCGCTTGGCCCAATAAAATGATTGCCAGCGATTTTTTATGCAAATTGTATTTTTGTTTGCTGCTGCTGTTGTTGTATTTATGAGTCATGCGCATATTTTTCTTTTAATTTTAAGCACAACTATTTTTTACGATCTTCTACGCAAACAGCATCCCAGCTATTTGTTTGTCGTTGTTTTATGGCCAGTGCTTTGGGCATTTTGCTTTGAGTTTGAGTTGAGCCAAAATTGAAGTTGAGTTTGATAGGAAAGAGTTTCTGTTTATCGATATTTGCCAGGTTGTACAAACAAAAGACTGAGGCAACGAACTGTTTCTCACACACACACTCACACACACATCTGTTACTAGCTAGCTTGTTAGCTGTCAAATATTTCTATCACCTCAATCGAGACTTTCACTAAATGTCTCAATATAAAAGTGCTCAGATACATTAACAGTCATTTCACTTAACAAATGTCAGGAAATATGTGTTGTTTTTTTTTTTTTTTTGCCGACTGCGGGGCGCCTCAGGGCCACCAACAGAGCCATACAAACAAATAGCCACATTTAGCGGATTATTAAACGATTATTAACAACAAAAAAAAAAAGCCAAAAAGAAATGTATTTATTACTCATTTCCTACATGCCCCGGTTTCCCCTCAACTTATACTTGACTTCTGATTTTCGGTCGCGTGGCATTAAATGATTCTCGGCTGCTGCTCTTATCTACAAAATATATCAGCGAGTTGCCTTATCAGTGAAATGAATTGATGTCTATAATTTCTCTAAAAATAACTATTCTTCTTATTTCCACAAATGGCCAATTGATGTTCTCAGATATGCGGCACGTGCGGCAATCGAGAGCAAAGGTACTTTCCCACCTTGGAAGTCAGTTTCGTATATAGCAAAACTAGACCTTAAAATTGAGAATCGATGTCGGTTTATTTCAAAGCAAATAATGTTGGCTATATATATATATTCATTTGTCATGCCCGATTTGGAATGCATTTTGCGGCGCTTTGGCGAATTCGTTTTGCTGATTTCTCATAGACATTTTGTTGACTTTTATGTGAGTTGACAGCTGTTGATGACTTGTGGCTGCCTCATTACTTGCAACAACTTAAAGCAGCAACAGCAGCAGGTTGCATGCTACATGCTGCATGCTGCTTTGGCATTTCACGAAACGTGAGCGTCAGTTTTTATTGTTGTTGTTGTTGTTATTGTTGTTGTTGTAATCGTTGCCTGCCTGTCATAAAGAAACATAGAAATAAAGTTGTTAACTACTATTGTTAAGCGCAATAGGACGGCGCAAAAAACATTGTCAATATTAATACTCGGCCAATAACAACAACAACAAAAATAAAAATGACAACAACATCAACGCAGAAATATTTATATGAAGAAGAAGAGGAACAACAAGCAGCAGAGCATAAAAAATAATGACAAACATAAATATCGACTTTACGATTGCAACGTGACTTCATTTAAAATCGAACAAAATATGCAAAATAATACCAAAGGCAACAACAGCAATAAACACACAGAACCACACACACACACACACACCTGTACAGCAACGGGCGCACATTTAGAGCCACACGTGCGTGGTCAAGAACCTCAAACCAAATGTGGCACTTGGCTGAGAAGAAATGAAGAAACGTAAAAAGACCAAAAAAAAAATGATTGGAAATGAGAAACAAACACAATAAAAATAATGACGATAAAAATTAATAAATTTTATGTACAATTATTGCTGTTTGTTGTTGCTGCTGTTAATGTAGCTGTTACTCTGCCGCCCCGCCAACCCGCCACCCCCTCCAGGTAACAGTGGCTGTCGCTTTGCATTTTAAAGAGCTTCTTTCGGCTTTGACCGTCATTTCTTTTCAATTTGTTTAAGACGCGCGGCTCTATTAACAGCCATCAATATGCCAAAAAAAAATAACAGAATTCATAAAAAAAGATGTCAAATTGCCACTTTTTTTTTTTTTGGTTTTTCATTAACAATTTTTACTACTTTTTTGCTGTTATAACAGACAATAGACAACAACTGCGCTCGAACAATATTGAGCCATAAAATTGACCATTTTCAAATTTGGATCTCGAATTTTGACAGCTGGGCATAAAGTTGCTCATAAATGTCAGACTTGGCCAGCTGACGATGCTCGATGCTCAAGAGATACTTATTCAAACAAGCCAAACCAATAACCCATAAATACCCAGAGTGATCTGAGAAAAATAACAATGACAAAGGCATCTGAGCTGCGGGATATAATAAATTAATCCACTAAATTCTTTACATCGTGAATACTAAATACATAACACAAATGGACGCCCACACTTAATAGAAAACTGGTACTTTTTATAGGGCAAATAAAACTTGAGTGTTCCCATAAAACACTTTTTATATACATAATGTAAAAATTGCAAGTTTCTAGCAAGAATTCCAATTTCAAACAGAAATCACTTGAGGAATTTACAAAAAATAGCAATTAAATAATAACACATTCATATTTTTATTCGCTGCCTTGGCAAATGGGCCAAATCAATTTAAATAAAACATTAGCTAAGAACAAAAAAAAACTATCGAAGAATAAAACGGTAGACAAGTTGTATTCTCCGCTTCCTCAGCTGAATTTATGCAAATGGTTTTTGTTTTGTTTTTTTTTTCTTTCCGCTATTGTTGTAGGTAATGCCCATTTATCGGCGATTGCCAACAACGGCATTTTAATGCTTTAACACTATTGTATAAAAAAAATTGAAAAAATATTTTAGCGTACGCGCGCTTATTAAAAAGAATAAAAAAATGTATATAATAAAATTGTACCTGCACATAATTTCACGATGGTCACAAAAAGTGCTTGCTGAGGCGAAAGCCCAAAAGAACAGGTTCATAATTGAAATTCTTGTTATTTGTTATTGTTGCTGGTTGTTGTTGCTGTTGTTGTTGTTGTTGTTGTTGCTGTTGCTGGTTTGTCAATGTGTCAGTCTCTGGCTGTGGCAGACAGCTTAAAGTACCCGCTTCTAGTTGCTCGGAACGCAAGTTACCGTTTTGCAGCAATTCCAACTTGCTTGTGGCTGTCTCCAAAGTCCAAGTCGATGGCAACTAATGCCACTGGGCGACGACCACTTAAAGATTCCGCAACGCTTCGAGGCGACACGTTACGCATTTTTATGAGGTCATTTGCGTGTGAAGCGCACTAAATGCGGCCCAAGTGGCCCACGAGGCAAGCAGCACCTGCCTGCTGCTGACCAGGCTGGAAAATCGAATTGAATTCGATTCGTGGAAAAGCCAAATAGTCAAATATTGCTCATGCTCGTGTGCCAGAGGCATAATACACAAAAATTATCACACGACACGTTGACCTCAGAGGTGAGCAAACATTTTTCAAGTACCGTTCCAAATACTATCGTTTCTACTTGCTCTTTTATGTGGCGGTGTTAAAAAAAAAAAAAAAAAAAACACACACACACACACAGAAAACAAAATCACACAAAAAACCGCAGCCAATAAAATGAAAAATGCTGGCAAAAATATTGCGGCAAAATAATTTGCCACGCTCGTAAATTTTCAACTCATAAAATTAAACGAACAACGTTGGTGGGTTTCAAATGCGAGTGTGTGTGGCTGTGTGTGCGAGTGTGTGAGTCAGTGTTGAGCATTTCTCGAATTGAGTCAGATATGTATGTTTTTGGGCTTTTTGGCTTCAGCGGTCTTTGGCAATGGCTGCCCTGATCGACACTTTATACTCTTTGATATATTGCCATTGCCATTGCTACGCAGCCATCATTTGCATGTGAAAAGCTAGGGAAAAAAAGTTTCTCTAATTTGCCAAATGATTATTATGTGTGCCTAAACAACGTTAAGTGTTGTCATAAATTAGCTAGTAGACAATGTACGTTTGTCGTTTGTCGTTTTGTCGCCGGACTGAGTGCTATAAAAAAAGGCGTCCATAAATTTCTTATAGCCAAAGACGATTTGAAACTCTGGAGTTAGGATTTAATCACAACTAAGCCCAAATCAAAGAGTTGATTAGAATAAAAACGCATAGAATGGGTATAAAAATCAAAAATCAACTCCAGAAATTTAAAAGTTGTATGAAATACAAAATATTCATAGTGAAAAGTTAGAATTAAATGCCAGAATTACATGACCAGTTTACTTTCTATAAATAGTGTAAAAAACTACTTTTAAAAAAATAGAATATGAATTACACTTTGCTAATCATTATGTTAAAATCTAGCCATGAGCATTGGTTTTCTTATAGATAAATGTAATTGATCTAATTGGAATTTGACAGTTCCTTCATCAAAACTGATCGACATGCATGTCAAATGTCAAGAGTTTCCAGACTTACTTTATATATATATATATTAATGCAGCTCGTGTAGCATAAATTAATTGCTTGAAGCGCATTTGCACAAAGTCAGCATTGACGTCGACGTCGAAGTCGACGTCAGCAACACAAATGACTTAGGCAACGAACTTGCATATCAGAAAGCGCATGCGCATTAAAAGTGATGCAATAAAAACAATGGGCATATATAAAATGTATCAGATGACAAATCTACAAACACAAATTTCGATGCGAAACAAATGGTCAACGATGAAAATTAAATTGAAAACGGCCCCACAAAATGTGATGCGCGCCATAAAAATAAAGAAAAGAAAACGGCCAAATTAAAGATAAGCGAAAAGTGGCCAAGAGAAAGATGCGGCTCAAAGTGTTTGGGGGCCAGCGATAAAAATATAATCAAAATTTATGATGGGGCCAGCAAACAAGACTCTTGACTCTGGGACTGTGGCTCTCGAATCCGATTACCACGTCGCACAAAAACACACAATTTACTAACATTTCTTCTTCTTATTCTGGTTGATATCTTTGCAGTCGCCGGAACTGGATTATCGGCACGAGCTGATGGGACGTCTGCACAAGATCGAGCCGGCCGATGTGGAGCTAGAAGTGCTCGCTGCTGCTGCTGCTGCGGCCAACAACAACAACAACAATAGCAACACCAATAATAACAACAACAACAACAACAACAGCAGCAGCAGCCAAACAAGTAATGGCAACAACAATTCGGCTGCACCACATCATCCGCATCATCATCATCAGTTCCACCATCACCACCTGCATTCGCACCACCATTCGCACACGCATGCGCACCACCATCAACATCATCATCAGCACTTGCACCACAGTCTGCAGAGTGGCGAGAGCGGTGGCACCTTGGATGCCTGGCCGCTCGCAGCATCCAGCTATGCCAGCGATCAGACCCAGCAGCAGCAGCAGCAACAACAATTGCAACAGCAACCCGCCGGCTCACCCAATTCCAACTCGAATTCTGCCTATGGATGTGCCCCGCTCTACGATGAAGCGCCCTACGATGTGGCACTGGGCTATGGAGCGGGTGCCAGCAACGGTGTGGGCAATACAACAACGGGCAGCAGCGGCGAGAAGGAGTATTTGTACGGTAAGTGGTAAAAAGAGACAAAAACAACGAGCGCGAGAGAGAGAAAGAGAGAGGGAGAGGGAGAGAGAAGCTGTGCACATAAAATTACACGCTTGGTGAAATCTCACAAGTCAATAGCAAAATACAAAAAAAGAAAAAAAAAAAAAAAGCGAGACGCGACGTGTTCGTATTTTTGTAAATTTTGGTTATTTTTTCTGTTTGAAATCATAGTTTCTTTGCCGAATGTGAAATTTGAAACCCAACGAAAATCAGGCTAAAACCCAAGCAGACAAACGGGAGACAAAGTTACAAAACTGAAAGACGAACTAAAACTTCAATTTGGGCAGCTTGAAAAGTGGAGGCAAGAACGAAATTGAAACCTCCAATTCAAATTGACTAATTTGAGGTCTTATGCAAGGGAGAGTTTTGATAATGGACAGGGGCAAACAGGGGGAGGCAGAGAGGCGAAAAGTCGCATCTAAATATAGTCAAACAAATCGATGTTTGTTTATAAGTAAATTTCATGCATATGCGAGATTTTTTGGTGTTTGCATTATTAATTCCTTAACGTAGACAGTTGTGGATTTGCATAAGAGATTAGCAGCTTCATTATAAAGCGATTTTCTTCAACAGAAACCAAAAACAAAGAGGCTCTCTTCAGCGATCCATTGGACGATCCGTATCAGCGACCCGCGCTCTGGGATGATATTGCCACCTCAATTCAGAATATTGATCCAGAGAATGCGCTCATGCTGAGCACCAGCACAGCAGCGAATGGTAGCGATAATGTAACGGCAGCAGCGGCTACACAGCAGCAGCAGCAACAGTTGTTGCCACAGGTCAAAATGGAAGCAATCGATGAAACTCTGCTCGAAACTTTCTCGACACCAATGCTCAGTCCCATGGAGATTAAAACTGAAAAACAGCAGCAGCAGCAACGACAACATCAGCAGCAACAGCAACAACAGCAGCAGCAGCAGCAATACCACCAGCAACAGCAGCAGCAACAACAGCAGCAGCAACACTATCAGCAACATTATCAGCAACAGCAGCAACACTTGTACCAGCATCATCCCAGCCTCTCGCTGTCTGGGCTGCCACCCGCTGCTGAAGTGGTCGAGCTGCAGCTACAACAGCAGCAGCAACAGCAGCAGCAGCAGCAGCATCAGCAACAACATCATCACAGTGGCAGCAACAGTCCCAAACAGGCAGCAGGCGACAACAGCAGCAACTCTGCCTCCTATCAGCAACAATACGCATCTCAACTGAACAGCGGATCAGGCGCTGCATATTTAAACAGTAGCAGCAACAGCAATAGTGCATCTACTGGTAGCACCACCAGCAGCGTTGTCGTCACCAGCAGCAACACCAGCAGCAGCACCAACAACAGCTATGGCTACAGCTGGCACAGCAGTCAGGTAAGAATCTAAGCAGCAATTGTTGCTCTTGCAGCAAAAACAACTTTCTATTTCTATCCCCCTCTCCATTCCCTCTCTCCCTCTTCACTTTGTAGACGTTTCACACCAAATACCAAATACACCCGCCATCTGCAACAACCAACACTGCCACGCCCACAGCTCAACACCTACTACAGCACCAACAGCAGCAGCAACAACAACAACAACAACAGCAGCAGCAGCAACAATTGCAGCAACAACAGCAGCAGCAACAATTGCAACTTTGCCCGCCCGCCGCGCCCAGCACCCCATCTGCCACATCGGGCTCCTCCTCCTCGTCGACGGGCTCCAACTCACAGCGCCACATGTTCGTGCCACCGTTGACGCCGCCCAGCTCAGATCCTGGCAGTCCTGGAGCCTCCATGGTGGCAGCTGCTGCTGCTGTCGCTCAATCGGCGCAGCGTCGCAGCACACCCCCGCCGCCCTATCAGCAGCTGGTTGGCCTCTGTCCCAGTCTTGTGAATCCGGCGCCGACGCTGCAACTACTCGGCGCTGCCACGCCCACCACAACGCTCACAACGCTTACGTCCGCTGGCGCAGCCGCTGGAGCAGGAGCAGCCGCAGGCATAGCAGTCCAGCAGCCGGCACCACCACCACCGCCGCCGCCGAGCAGCGGTCGACGTGGTCGCCATGCGCATCATCAGCCGGGAACACCGGCGCACATTGCGAGTCTGATGAGCGTGCGAACTGTGCGCTACAATCGGCGCAACAATCCGGAGCTGGAGAAGCGTCGCATCCATCACTGTGATTTTGTGGGTGAGTGCAGGCGATTTATCTAACAGCCAACCTTCAGCTTGACTCCATCCAGCTGCTTTTGGATGCACTCCATGTGCCTCCATCGTTTATCATTTCGCGCGCTTTGCGACACTTTTTCATAACATAGACTAGCTAGTCCTCCCACCCCTCCTACACCCTCACCATCACTTACATACTTGGCTATTTTGAGCAGTCTCATTGCGAATGCGTTCAGCGTATTTCCAATCGCCATTTATTTATTCCCCATTTATCCATACATTTATTTATTATCTGCCCGTCCGTCCGTCCGTCAGTCCGTCAGTCAGTCGCCCGCTGTGCCCATTTGACAGTTGTTGTGGCGCTTTTCCTCTTTTGTAATTCTAATCAGCCTGTGCCGCATTTATGTAAGCGTCTCTCTTTCCATTTGTTGTTGTTGTATTTAGTTTTTTTTTTTTTTGTCTGCGAGCAATACTTTCCGTTACAGTTGCATTTTCAATGTCAGCCTGGGAATCTTGAGCAGAACAGAGAGTGAAGAACGTAATTAATTGCAAGATATAAGATTGAAAATTATTGAAAGAAAAATATAATTTTAAACTGAAGATTAGACGAAAATTATAAAATAAATATAATATAAATTGCAAGATATAAGACTCTAAATTATAGAAAAAAAATATATATTTTTAACTGAAAATTAGACAAAAATTATAAAATAAATATAATATAAATTACAAGATATAAGATTCTAAATTATTGAAAAAAAATATATATTTTTAATTGAAAATTAGACAAAAATTATAAAATAAATATAATAAATAAAGTTTATATATAAAGATAAATATTTGTTAAAATAAATATAATACATTTTACATATAAAGTTAAATATTTCTGTAAAATATTGAAACAGAGTTTCACTTAAGAAGACTAGTTAAAAGCCAAAGTTCAAACAGTTATTTCAGCTAATTATAAAGTAGATGATGAGGTAAAATTTAAGTGAAAGTAAAACAAGAACTTTTACCATGCCGAATGCAAATGAATATCAAAAATTTAAGACCAGTCAAAATCAAGACTCTTAAGAAAGATATAGATATCAGTCAAAGTTATATATAATAAAATAAACTCAATAGTTTGTGCAAACTTAAATAAAGATAAACTTCAATAAGAAATTCACATAAATAAATAAGTCAAGGCTCTTATCAATGATACAGAAATCAGTTAAAACTTATATAACAAAAAATAAACTCAATAGTTTATATATAGTTAGTTAAAGATAAACTTCAATAAGGTATTCACATAAAAATCTATTGAGCAGAGCAAAGTGGCTAAGTGAATTTGAGCCAACAATAAAACATTGATTCAGAATCAGCGTTCAATCAAAATTCGGTGGCTCAATCCATTAGCTGTGGGCACAAATATGTTTCTAGGGTTGTGGAGAGGGGTGAAGTTAAAAGCACTTAACCCGCAACTAGTATTAAATACGACGTTGTCTAGCCAAGTGATGGTTCGTCCGTCCGTCCGTCCGTCCGTCCGTCCGTCCCTCCGTCACTGGCGTCGTCTCTGTCGTCTGCGCTGTCTTTGTTGGCTACGTGCGTTGCCACTAATAAATAATTGACAATTGTCTGACACGTTTGGCGTTGCCATTTTTAGACAAAAAGCGCACAAAATATTAGAGTCCGATTGGATTGCTTAGCCAAACGCGCAAGCAGGCTACAAAAATGTTGTCTAAATGAAGTTATTATGCCATAAACGCACGCATCAGTCTCACAGACTTTGTTGCCTCCACATACAAGTCCGAAGTCTTACAACTTGCAACTAGAGATTGCTGACTGCCTCGCATATTGCATAGTCAGTTATGTCTCAGAAGTTCACTACGGCAGAGCATGTGATCAACAATCCTCGTAGCAGCTCCACAGAGTCTCCGCAGCCAATCACGCGTCTAACTGTCATCGTTGTTGTTGTCACAATTGTTGTTGTTGTTGTTGTTGTCGTCTGTTGTTGGCATCGACGCAACATTCTTGACTCGCTTTTTAGCTATCAATTCGCTTTGGCCATGTTTGTCTACGGTGGCTTACGGGTGTTTTGGCTGCCGAGTATTTTTAGCTGCCGAGTTGAGTTTTTTTTTTTTTTGGCATTGTGCCTTTTCTATATGCGAGGCACGTTGCAGTCAGCTTTCAATTAGAGCGTACGTGCTGGGATCTCTAAGCATCCTTTTAAGTGCCACATAAATGTCTCAAGCTGTGCAAGTGAATCTTGTGTAACTTTCACCACCTACAGTAACAGACACCGCCACAGCCACAGTCTCTGTGCAACATCAACAACTACCACTGCGGCTACATATTCAACTACAGCTGCACGGGGCTTAATTAAAGGCTCGATTGTGGCAAGGCGTCGGCAGCGACGCCCACTGACCCACTGCTGAGATGCTGCCACAACTGCGCAGCTGCACTTTGCAATGTGCCTCTTTTCTCATAGTCATCTTATCAAGATTGTGCATTTGCACTGCTGCTCGCTGCTCAGATAAATTGCCCATTCAATTTGGCACTCTGACAACGAGATATACAACAACAACACATATGAAGTGGCTCAAATTGTTCAACTACAGTTAACAAAACTGAAAAATGAAGAGTTCATAATTGAAGCCACACTCGGCATTTCTTGTTAGCGTTTAATCCCAACAGCAATTACAGCTTTGATATCTTAATAGACAGCTTCACTGATTGTTTAGTTTTTCGTAATGATTTTTAATTAAAAATCTGTCCAGATTGGGGACAATCATAAGTAAAGTGTTATCAGTTTCTAAATTTTACAGCTCTACATTTCTATATATATATAATCACTCAACCTATATAATTTGCCATACCTTTTACATTTTCAACCCACTAAACCCACTTTCTTTTTTTTTTCTTGCAATTGCAGGTTGTTCCAAGGTGTATACAAAGAGTTCCCATTTGAAGGCGCATCAAAGGATACACACGGGTGAGTTTGCTATTATTAATATCCACAGATCCACCCACCACCCAACTAGCTGTAGTTATGAGACGCCGCCGGGCTTGTCCGCTGTCACACACATTAGTCTCGTTGGCCGCTGCTTTGGCTGCTTCCCGTTGCCAATGTAGGCGTAGGTTTTGGCTTATTACCAAAGCACCACTGCTGACGATGAGCCACCGAGTGGTGCACAGCTGCGCTGCCTGATTTCGTTCGGCGTTGAGCAACCGAATCGGCGAAAAAAAAAGACTTTTGATTAATTCGCTCGCTCATATTTGTAGTTGCCAGCACATAATTTGCCAAGAGCTTCGAGCATTATTTTGTTTTTTCTCAATTTCGGTGCAGCGCGCAACCACAAAAATCGTGATTTCTACGGTTTGTTTTTTAGTTGTGGTTGTGTGTTGCGGCTTTTTGTGGTCAGTTGCAACATAAGGCATCTACACTGGCAACATCAACAATCGCCAACGCCATCAGCTGGGCGCACGTTTGGCCTGCATTTCCTTCTTGCTCAGATTACACTTGACGTTATTTTTGTTTGCTGTCTGCCCTGATCCCTCTCTCTCTCTCTATATATATGTCTTTCTCTATGTCTCTCTCTCTTTCTCCCTGTCGTTCAGTTCATTGCCTGCCAGCCAGTCTGCCTGTTTGTTGCATGTTGATCACCTGTCTTCGCTTTATGGGCCACACGTTTTATGCCCCCCGATTCACAGTTTGCGACTTTCAACTCTCGACCCAGCCCCACAAACTCAGTCTTTAACTGAATGCCAATCCGAACCGCAGCAGCAGCAGTCGCAGCAGCTCTCCTTCAGTGTTTTATTAATCGCACATGACCAGCTGATTTATGCGCAAACTTAAAATGCTGCACTAAAAAACATTTTTATTATTATGATATTTTTTTACATTACGCTGATTTTGACTTTACTGATAAACTTAATGCCCCAGTCAAGGAAAACAAAATATTTATGATGAGTCCAAGTGATTGAATCAAGGTGAAGTTCCAAATACCGCATAGGGAAATACCCAACACTCTCTCCTCTCTTGAATAGTCTACAAGCGAAAAGGAATTTTGACCCACATTGAAATTGTATTCTGGTTGTGTTGAAAGTGAGTTCTTAAATATACATTTTATTTTTTAAATTGATTTTCCACATGAAAAAATCTTTAAGTTCTTTACTCCAACAATTTGACTGCCTCACTTTCTTTTTGGGTCTCTCTGCCTCTCTTTGTTTGTGAGCTGCACTTGATTTTGGCTACACTCCATGCCAAAAATATATCTGTATCTAGTTAGTTGATTTAATTGTGTTCCACCCGCCGTGGGCCAGCACGAAAGCCACTTCTTTGAGCACTTGGCTCAAATCTCTTTTGGCCAGCACTTTTTTGTAGTAGTTTTATTTCGAGTGGCTACCGTCTGACGGCTGTCCGTTTGTTTGGCTTTTAACTTGGCTAACGTAGTCGTCACACGCCACGCCCCGCCTATAGGCGCAGGCGCAAATACCCAAAACAAATACACATTTTTCATGCAATTTTGATGCTTGGACATCTTGTGGCGCCAACAGTCGCCAACTGAGTGTTGTCTCTGCTGATTAGCAGCGCTGGTAGCTCAAGTGTCCAGTGTCCAGGTCTGACACTTTGTGGAGCTATTCAGCTATAAATACATTGCAGCGATTGCCCGGCTCCAGTTTGTTGCCTAAGTCTTTTGTTTCTTGCGCCTGCTCGCTCGTAAATTTGTATTTTTTATTTGGGCTTTTTTGTTTCAGCGATTAGAAAATCACTTGGTAACTAATCTTTATGCTGTTAGCGAACGCATAAATTGTACATATCACTGTCCTTATGTGTGTGCGTGTGTGTGTGTTGGTGTGTGTGTTGTGCCTGCATTGGAAGATTGTAACTGGAAGACAGCGTACGGCTGACGTAGCGTAGATTGCCCACCGGCTGAACTTATTTTGTACTGATTTGTTTGCTAATATGTTCGCGCTGCCATAAATTAGTTTGAATTTTATTTTTATATAGGCCCCAAACGGCAAACGACTGGAGGAGGTCCGGTCTGGTCGGGGGTCTGTCAGTGGCCTGCGGCTAGGCTTGACTAGACTTGGGGTTCGCATTTTGGGCCTTAATTTATTTACGTATATTTTTATTGTTAGTGCATGTTGCGGTTATCGCGCTATACGTTCAAATTATGAAGTAATTTCGTCGACTCTTATCGCATTGCGTTCATCGCACATTACAAAACTAAATTTACATAAGTTTTGTTTGTTTGTTTTCTTGTATTTTATTTGGTTGCCCCGAACCAGGCCCCAAGTTGGGGTTCGATGCTGATCTTTGTTTTAGTTACGGGCGATTTCAATTTTGCCATTGCCAAATGATATTCCCACGAGTGTGCGATCTAAGACTTGTTATTATTATTGTTGTTGTTGTTGTTGAATTTGTTGGGCTGTTTTTATGTGTTATGACTCACCACCAGCTACACACACACTTATAAATATCAATGTGTGTGTGTATTTTTGGGCTGTATACAACAAAGCTTCTTACACACACACAAGCACGCAACGCAAGTGTCGATAGGTAAATTTTTTGATTATGTTCAGTCATCTTGAGGCACTTAAATTCATTAAAAGAGATCTAAATAAACCAATAAGTCATGCCACGAGTCCGTCCCATATTGAGTTTCTATTCGAAAATCCCTACAAAAGTGTCAGCTGAGTGCCACTTCACGCTTCAAGTTGCGCACACCCCCCTCTACATCCCTCACCCACTCATGCAATACTCACCCTTTTCAGGCACACGTCTGAAGAGGCATTTCAGACTAAAAACCCAACTGGCTTTGTATATGCGCACTGTAAAATATAAAATAACAAATAACAACAACAATAGCAACAAAAATAATGATTGCTGCTTAAAAAAAATAATGTTGTGAGAAGGGCTTAGATGAGCTTAGATGCTGCCAAGTGTGAAGATGTTGGCCTAAGATTTTTGGCAAGGTTACATTTGATTAGGCTTCACTGTAAGGAACACACGAATTTCGATTTAATATAGTGAATTCCACAGTGGATTTTTCTAGAATCTACTGAGAACCAAATGTGGAGAATTAATTCGATTGGGTTGACAATCCAATTGTGGAAGCACATTCGATACGCTACACAAAATTCAATTGATTCGATTGCAAGACGATAATGCCTGAATAATGCCATAAAATGTCAAGTTCACCAAAAAATTCGAAAAAGTCCGCAATAATTATTTCATTCAATTTCAATTTGAACACGAATGTTTATGTTTATGTTTATGCTGTACGTAATGTAATGCTCAAAGCACGCTGATAGCCAAGGTACCCCACAACAACAACAACAACAACATAGCCGGCAAACAACGGTCCCCCGTTGGAGGGAATTAGTCATGAAGCAGCGGACAAAGTTTTTTTTGGGCACCGGCCGGTCGCATTTTTTGGCCAGCTAACTCGCCTCATGGACTCATGAGCTGAGGCAAGAGTCACTTGCAAATGTCGTCGTGTTGTTACTTGCTGTTGTTGTTGTTGTTGTCGTTGCTGCTGCTGTTGTTGTTGTTTGTAATGGGCCATCGTCAGCGGCAAGTCGTGTGCCAAAATAAAAAAAAAATCCAAATCATAAAATACGAGACGGATAGTGACTCCGACTGCGAATTGACTTACCATTTGCTCCAGCTGCCGTTTTCTTGTCGCCGTTGTTGCCGTTGCTGCGGCTGCTGCTGTTGTTGTCGTCGTCGTGTTGTTTTAGTTCTCCTTACATGAAAATTCAATGAAAATGTTAATTTGTGAATACACGGCTGCAGCTGAATACATAAGTACATGCACAACACACTACTTGCACTCGCACACGTCAACGCAAGACAAGAAGCAACTTTAATGACATACTCCAAGTGTCAAACACTTAAACTGTAAAATATTTGTAGCTCTTGAAATATGGATTTTCTCAAACGATTACTAACTGATTTCGTTGCATTTTCTCTCTCTTGCAGGTGAAAAGCCCTACACCTGCCAATGGCCCGAGTGCGAATGGCGTTTTGCTCGCTCCGATGAACTGACGCGACATTATCGCAAACACACCGGCGCCAAGCCCTTCAAGTGCATCGTCTGTGAGAGGAGCTTTGCGAGGAGCGATCACCTGGCACTCCACATGAAGCGCCATCTACCGAAAAACAAGTGAGCAGCTGGAGATCGATCAAGATCGGTGGCCACACACAAATCAACTATATCACAATCCAAAGGACTTTAGTTAAGCGTCAAATGAAATTCGTTTAGTAAATGGTTTCTATTACTACTACTACTACTACTACTACTACTAATAATAATAATAATAAATTATAATAGTATCCTGAAAAACCTGAATACTAATTAGTGTAATTACAATCCAATATACAATATTCTAGAGCTTTCCCTTACAATTTAGAGAGAGTGCGGCATGAAAGGTCTCAAATCACAACACAAAAGATATTTCAGCCTTGCATCGATTTATAGTTCAAAAGTTCTCCCTCTCGATGTAATCCGCGCTTAAATTTAAGTAAATGAAATTTCCACCTGCTTAACTAAAATTTAATTGCAAATCTTACTCTAAGCACACTCCTACTCCTAACTAACGATAACTCGTAACTCGTATAACTTACATATCCACATCATGAATTAGTTCAGTTAAAGTTTCTTAAAATCAAGAGAATCCCATCGATTCTCCTCAACTCTCATTTCAGTCAAGTGAGAGTCCCGTGTATTAAAGTGCATATAGTAGTAGTATATATATATTCATAATCATCATTGTATATCATAATCTAAATCAATGTTAAGTTGTAGGACAACATTCTCGTATTCGCCACGTGTCATTATTGTCGCCTAGTTTTTGTATAGTTTCCCTTAGCCATAATATAATGTTAGTGTATATGTTAGTATGTAATTAAATCTATGTATGACTATGTTATGTATGTATGTATATGGTAGTTGTTACTACTTACGTAGCTAGCGTATTATGTATGTAAACTTATGTGTCTCTATATCGTTTCTAAACACCAAAAAGTGCTGGCACAAAATCATCAAATAATAAAATGTTTTTGAAAAACCAATGTCTTCATTTTATTCCCATAACTATCTAACACAAAGAATAATCGCCAATTCTGTTTAAAAAAATACCATTCAGAAAAATTAATTGTATTTTATATTTATATTATTTTCAGTGTGTTGGGGACTACGAGGCGCACATAAATTGCTAAAGTCTCTATCAGAAATTCATTGCCAGTGTCAGACATGTGCATTGGCATTCCTCAATTTGATATTTACTGCAGTCTCGCATATGCATTTCATACGATTATTAACATTTCCCATTTACGTGAGTGGCAACGCAATTGTTTTGGATTGAAAGTTTCTCTGGCAATTGTCCATAGATTAACACAATTTGCCAGGCAATATGATCGGTGCGGGAAGGGATCTTTTGGGAAACTCCACGCGTCAGTTCACAGTTAGGTTTATTAAAGAATCAAATAAAATACATGGCATAAAATGGCTTTAATAAACAGACACACACACACACACATATGCACTTGTACAATTTATGATACACAAATAACTAAAAGACAATAATTTCGTTTAGATGAGAATGCAAAGCCGATAAATGTGACCCCAACTCGAAGTTGGATACACAATTGCTTTTTGTTGTTATTCATGTGATCATTATCAAAATATTTTGTACACGAAACAAACATGTCAGGCAAATGTGATACGTTTCTTGTTGTTGTTTTTGTTGTTCAAAAAAAAAAATAATAATAATTATAATTGTGCACTGCATATTTTTTTTCGACTCGTCATGTTGACGATCAAATTATTGCCGTAGTGTGTGTGTGTGTGTTTGTGTGTTTGTGTGTTTGTCCGTTTGAAATTATAAATCGTTTGATTTTTATGAGGCTCATTTAATTTATGAGTTTGAAAAATAGAAGAAAATAAAAGCCAAAGAAACAAAACGCAAACCAGTTCATTTGTCAAAACTCTTGGACACGTGTTAAGCCACTAATTTAGATGCGATGATATTAAACGATGAGCTGCTCTTAGCCATGCTCCAAGCCATCGTTCATATTAGCCCTTGGTTTAGGCTCGCTGGATGAGCTGAGCTGAGTTGAGCTGAGCTGAGCCCACTCAACGCTTGCCACATGACTTGGCCCAGCATCCATCAAAAGTTTTTAGGTTCAGCTCTTCACGTGGGCGTCAAGCACAGCCCATCTCTCTCTCTCTCTCTCTCTCTCTCTCTCTCATTTTCTGTCTCTCTCTGACCCAATGTGTCTTGGCTTGTCAAGTACGAGGCATCTTCAATTGTTATGCGTTGCGCTGATTAATCATGTTACCACTGACAGCTCAACTTTGCAGGCAAGCTGCTTATTAAATTGGCTTAAGATTGCTAGATAAACGCAATAATAAAAAATAATGAGAAAAAAAACAAAACTCAGGAACAGATACAGATACAAATGCGAGTACATACATGGCAAGCAGATGAGCATGTTGAGTACGTGTAGGTATTTATGAGGACCCCACAAATTGATAAATGCACAGAACGCAGTCAGTCAATCTGTGCACCCACTCTGAAAATCGAAGTCGGAACAAAAGCGAGCTGAGATTCATTTGATTCATTCGAAATTCGAAATTCGAAATTGATGCGAATTCAGTCAGATCGCGTGTGTCTCTCAATATCTGCTTGAAGATTGATATCACATTATTATTATTTCAATTAATTCGTACGCTTTTGTTGTGCTTATTTAATGCACAAAAGATTAATTGTGCATACAAATATTTACAATCAATTGATTGGCTGTGTGGGTGGATTTTTGCTATTAAACCAAGTTGATAAATGTGTCAGTGGAACGCTGAATTAATTTGTATTTGTATATGTATATATATATGTATTACATAGGAAGTCAATGAATAACAATTTTGGCATTGAATTGAGTTGCAAATCAAAGTCATCACTGACTTTCATTTCATTCAATTATTTGTTATGTAATGAGAAAACCAAATGAGTGGGTTTTTGCTTTATTAAAGAAATCTAAACAGATTCTTTATATATATAAAATGAATAAATTCCATTTGATCATAATCGACTCTTAGACGTTTCATGACAACTTCACATAACTCATTCATATTTTCTACCCCTGCTTGAAAATGACTTCATTAAAACTCGTTAACCATTTCAAATCCGTTTCGACACATTCTTTAGTTATAGCAGAACAGGCGAGCCAAATGAATGATTTACTTGTTAATACGAAAAAAAAAAAAACCAGAAGAATAAGAGAAAATAATAATGCTTATTAGTTTTAGCAGTGAAAATATCTTCAATTCGAATAAGAAATTTAAATGTGTAGCTTCCGCAATAACTTTTACTTTCAACACAGGCAGCGTCCAGCTGTGTGGCACAAGAGACACCCACTATTGGTTAACCCACACATGCCGCATGCCGCAGCAGCAACAAGAGCGAGCGGGTTCATCCATTTTGGGCGAACAGCTGAAACATGCAAAAGTGCCCATTAGCAAATGGGGGACGCACTCGTCGTGTCGTGTTTTGTTAGTGTATCGCAGCATGTGTGTGTGATTGTGTGTGTGTGTGTGTGTCAATGTGTATTTGTTGCCTGTCAGACTGACAGAGGGGCGCAGCCGCAGGCGACGACACAGGCGCAGAGGCCTGCCACCAAAAACCGAAACCGAAAACCAAAAAACAGGAACTCCTCTCGTAAAATGCTAACTGGCCCAATGCTTGCGCCAGACGTGCGACAGACAGACAACACGAGAGGGGGTGAGTTGGTATGGGTGGGGTGGGGAGTGGAGGGCTGGTGGACTCGAGGCAACGCGTGTTGCAGCAACAACTACTTTGCATACACGCTGCACATAAACAACGCTGACTAAAAACGGCGACAACTATAATTAAGCTTAATTGCTGTTTAATGTGAGCCACGTAGACAAGGAGACAGACATGGACACGGAGACGGACACGGAGAGGGAGACGAAGACGGAGTCTGGCTTGGAGTCGGATGCGGAATTGTTGCCAACTCCTTGGACCGATAGTTTTTCGCATTTGTCAAGCGCCCCCGCACATTGACAGTGACTGCTAAAAATATCACACTTTGCACAAATCTCTGTCCATTAAAGTTTAATTTAATTATATATATATAATGTAAAAAAAATGTGTGCAATAAACTGGAGTAGAACCAGCTGTTTGACTGCATAATCTAGTGTAATTGAAAAAAAACAAAAAATCGCTTATCTATTGGCATTATTGTTTTTGGAGTGTCTAGGAAATTAATTAGCAATTAAAAATGCAATGGACTTGCGTCTGGACCCCTAATCTATTGCTTGGAAACACTCGTAATTCATATTTATAAATAGGCAAACATTATTCAAGGTGTCCGAGCGACTCGAGAACCGTAAATTAAATCAAATTCAAAATGAAAACGATATGGTTAGAATTTATAACGAAAAAAGGCTGAGAATAAAATAAAAATAAAGAACAAAAAGCCAAAGAAAAAATGCAAAAGCACCGAATTGAAAATACACTCTTCTTGCCAAAGAACACAAAAACATTTTTTAAAGCATGTTTTTTTTATTTATTTGTAATTGAAATATGAAATGCTTACCACTTAAAGATGTTACCAGTGCCACATGAAATGTGTGGAGACCAAGCTGAGGAGGGTATACGAGAAAAAAAAAACCCATTTGGTCCGTGGCCGCCCACAAATTGGACTTGGAATCGTTTTCCAGGCCCCGCCGACAACAGCCGGCAATTGGAGGTTGGGGGTTGTTGCAACTCGACAACAACTGATCAGCTAGCCAGTTGGTGGCAGTGGCCGGCGTGTGACTCAATCCCAAAGCGCATGCTACTCGCCCAGCTGCAGTTGATCGACCGGGCGATCGGTTGATTGGCGACCCAGTGGCGACGATTGCCGCTGCTGCTGCTGCTGCTGTTGCATTTGGCAATGAACTTTTCGATATCGAAATATTTATGTATATCTATGTATGTATTTATGTATGTATGTATGTATGTATGTATGTATGTATGCATGGGCTAAAAGGTAGATACAAATAAAATCGAGCTTGGCGCTGCCAATTTGACTTTGAACTCGGTCAAATCGAGACACATTTGAAGCTGTTTGCATATTTAACCGAACACCTACAACATTCGCAGCCACAATACACAATACAACAACAACAACAACAAGAACAACAACAACAACAACAACAAGAGCGAAAACAAATGGTCTGCAGCTGTGTTGGCATAATAATAAGCATTATAATCAGGCGCAAAAAAAAGGCTCAATAGGCCAATTGGCTGCCGGCCAGCTAAATGTACAGTTACTTTGTCAAAAGCGCTAAGTCGTGCCTGACAAAATAATGACCATTTATGCATAAACTTATGGCCTTTCAGCCAAATCTCAATATCTCAACAAAAAGGTTCTGACAACCCACTTCCATCACGGAACAAGCTGCAAATTACGAATTATATATATGAAAAAACTTTAAGGTTTTACATAAATTCATGCTTGAGCTATTTATTCTTCTGTCAAACTGAAATCGAAAAATTATTGAAATTCAGAATCTACCAGAACTAAGTGTGTAAAAATTTCTGATATTTTTTTCTTACTGCTAAACTAAGCAGGCGTTTTCTTAAAAATTAAATTTCTCAGGGTTTTAACTCTGATTGAAACATTCGAAGCGAATCTGTGAACATTGATTGACCTAAAACTTAAAAAAAAATCTTACTAAAAACGTAAGTTTGCCATTCGTTTGTTGAATATATGAACGCATTACAGAACCAACCAGTAGCAGATTGAATAATTCCAATAATGCCGCCACGACGCAGCGAGCGATTGCGTAAGATTCGAGAGGCAGCCGCTCCAGTTCCCGCTGTTACCGCTGTTCCCGTTGTTCCCGCTGTTCCCGTTGTTCCCGTTGTTCCCGTTGTTCCCGTTGTTCCCGCTGTTCCGGCTGGGTTGCCAGAGAGGGAAAGGCGTCGCCGTATGCATTTCTTGGAGAATTTGCAGGAGGTGGACTTTATGATGATGGCTACCATTGATGGCATCGTATCATTCCTTAAAGAGTTTCCTTTTTACCCCAAAGACTTGGTTAACTCCTTATTAGTGAGTCCGTCGGATAGGAATCAGAATTATCTTAAAGTGCAGAAAATATTTTCTCATTTTTTGTGTCATCTTACTAGGTATTAATAATATTGTATGTATGTATGAATATATATATATGTATGTATGTATGTATGTATGTATATATTAAGCAAATGATTGTATTCGAGTATTGTTAATAAATGCGGTACAGGCGCCCCCATTTCCTGTGCTCCAATTGAACTCTTGCTCTGTGCTCCTCATCTGCCGCATATATGGATTACCGGATTGGATTGTCTGTTGCAGTTGTGGTTGCGCCTCCGCATGATTAATTGCCTGGCACGCGATGGCGATGCCAATCTACTGGCCCAAAGTGACAAAAATCAATGCGCTGCAAATGTGCGAGATGAGGTTGCCGCCAGGCTGCAAGTGGCACTCAACCGGCTGCACCGATGCATCGTGTGAGTTACTCAGAATTACACGTCTCATAAATCTTCAATGTAGCCAGATCTCGATGCAGTATTCTGTATGCTGTATTCTGTATGTCATTTGGCAACCTGTGCCCACGCAGACGCTTATCAGCTGCCAACTATCGCCCGTCGAGACAATTCTTCTTCGGAATGTAATGTGTAATGAAACGGAAGTTGCCCCACTATCAATCTCAATTAAATTGATTGCCACTGAACGCAGCAATGTATATTTATGTATATATATATATATATATATATGTATGTGCATATATAGAAAATAATAAGAATAGCTAAGATCTCAATGTGCGACAAGTTAGTCAAAGCATTTTTATTGAAAATCCTTATAATTATTTAATTTTACTATCAAAAATTATAAATTCGTATTCAAATATATTTTTCACCATCATTTTTAATTTGAAGCAATTATTCTAGTTAAACTGGATTCTAAAAAAAAACTAGTTTTAAAATCAAATCCAATTTTTTTTACAAATTCCCGGAAAATTAAAACGTTTACCATATTTATTTGCATAGTTGCATTCAAAATGGATCTTAATAACATATTCAGAATATGTGTTAAACAAATTTCAAACATTCCAGCTTAATAACAAAAAAAAAACATACATATTATTTACAGTTAGAGCGGACATGGCTTAAACATAAATTTGTGCAATAGCTGCAATTTTGGGTGCAAAAATAAAGCGAGTTGACAATTGCAAACAGTTGGCTTGGTCTAAATTGCGCACATCCGTTGGATTGGCAAAAGGAACCACAATAATTTGCGGCAATATGGCTTAAATGAACGCAAAAGCCTCGCAACATTTGGTGTTGGTGTTGGTGTTGGTGTTGGGCCACTCGACCTGGCTGAGAAGTGGCAATAAACAAAGCCAAGAGCACGCGTTATTTTCTGCACATTTCCATGCAAATGGTGGCGGCAAATCAGCGTAAATGAAAGAAGCAGCGCCAACAACAACAACAACAACAACAGCAACATCATGAGCAATTGCCAATTGCGTGTTGCACAATCATTGAGAGCAGCAGGAGAGGCAAAGCCAGCAATTGACGGCCTACACAGACCCAGCACAGAACCCAAGAACATGACATCAAATGGCAAACAAAGAGCAATTACTACAACCAAGTGTCTCGTCGAAGAACTCGAACTCAAACTCAAACTCAAACGCAAATCTCAATGGTTCCAAATCCGCACATGGGCGAGCAGCAGCAGCATTAAAAAGCCCACGATGCCACGAAGCTGACTCACATTGAACAAAAAAAAAAAACAAAACTGGCAAAATAGAGATGCGTTGGACGTTGGACGATGTCTTCAATTGGAATGGGAAGCGGCATTGCGACTGTTGCATGCCAACACAAAACTAAACGTTGCTAAACTCAACAGCGGGCGCATATTTATCGCACTCGAGGCAATAGCTGAATGGGATGGGCGGAGAGGGGCTGATCATTCCCCTGCCTCCTAATGCCCACTAATTAATGATAATGTCAGTAGCGAATGTGGCGAGTGCAGTAGTTTGGTAGTGCTAGTCAGTTCCACAGGTCATCAGTTAACGTTTTCATTAACCATATGTCACACGCATGTCCTACAGGACAACAAAAGCAACAACAACAGCAACAACAACAACCCTCCGGGCAACCCTCGCTGAGCTGGGAACCCTTGAAAATTAAATTATGCGCTTGGTCGCGTGTCCTCCACAAAGTTAACAGTCGGCGAATGATGAGTCAAAAAAAACATATATATAAAAAAAGGAAACAAATGAAAATGAAAATAAAAATGCAACGCGTTTTACTACTTTATCTGCACTCCGCCCCCCTCCCCCACACTCCTTATGAGTTTCCCACTCGTTCACATTTCTCGGCTATATTCCCATTTCTTCCCATAAATTATGGAAGCTCCGAGTCCAGTTGGACAGTTCTTTGTTGTTGGCCAGTTGTGCAAACTGTTTGCAGTTGGCGCGTGTTTCGGCCCAGAAAGGTGTTAAAACTGTGCCACAAAATTGGTAATACCTGGGGTTGTTTTTATGACCGTCTGACTTTTTGCCTCGACTATCTCATGAAGAGTCCGATATAATTACGCATTTTGTCGACAATGAAGTTTATGTTCCTTTACAAGGCGCGTGTCAGACATATATATATATATATATAGATATTGTTGAATATTGTTTATAAAGCTGAGACACGCAATACTTGAACTAGGGGTTAATATTTCTCATTTTCGCTTTTATAAACTGTGAAGACCCAAATATTAATGAGTGGCACGCATTTAACTTCAGGTTCACAAATCGTAGCTGATTTTTTAGGGAGGGCTAAAACGATAATCAGTCTTAGCCTATTACTATGCGTCACGATTTCGAGAATTCCCATTTATCTCAAGAACTTTGTAATCGCTGTGTTGCAATTCGAACTTGTATTTCATAATCCATTTCGTAATCCAAGCAGACCGACAAAGACTTCAGCAACACCTTCAATTCGATTTAACCCAATTAACTATTAACCTAATTTACATACAAGGCACCATTCCCAAAACTTGCACATCACGCCGAACACTTCACATAATTAACTCGAGCAACAAAAAAAAACAAAATAAAACTCACGCATTTGCCAAAAAACAAACCAGAAAAAACAGTGAAAATTGGCAGCCTCAGTTACATAATAGTTGGATGTGGCTGATTGATGGATTGGCGATTGAGATCAAAGTGAATCAGAGAGCAAAGAAGCCACTTGGCCAACTCCAAAAATACTATTTCAATTGCTTTATAATCGAACTAAGGAGGCGAGACTTGGATTGAGATTTGGGTTTGAGCTGCTTTAATGAGTTAGCATCGAGAGACGGGCAGACACAGCAGACACATGGCTCAGCAGGTTTGCACTGGCCGGGCCGCTAACGTTGGCCAAGTTAATAATTTAATGGACAACGTTGTAATTTTTAGACAAAAAATAAACGAGCTGGCGCAAATCCAATTCAATTGAATGCAGTTGAAATTGTAATTGAAAATAGTTTTCTAATGCTGAATTAATAGAAAAATTTGTTGTGGCATGCGGCGTGCGTCAAGGTGTTGAAATTCGATGATATGTTTCATTTGCCCCATGATGGATGACCCTCCTCACTCATTACTTACCAGCTCGTACTCTCATGAAAGTAGGCGTGGCCAGCGCCCACGCTAATTAGCCGCTGCGAGGCCCCCAGCTGCCAAGCACAAATGCCAATTTATACGAGGTCTTAAAAACACAAAAATAAAAAAAAACGTCACTTTTAAAAAGCTTAAAATGTTTTTGCTGCCGCTTGTCCTTTGTTTAATTAGTACACTGAAAAATTAGTCAAAAAATGGGGAAAAAAAATGCAACTAAATAAGAGAAAAAAACGATGATCACATAAAAAATATTTAAGCGGATTATGCGGCGATTTATCAAAAGCAATTAAAGAGCAAACCGAGAATGAGTTATTTTTTATACGATTATTATTAAGTTTTATTTTTTTTATCGCTGTTTTTGTTGTTGTTGTTGTTGTTGTTGCTGTTGATTCGCGGAATGCGCTCCGATGACAAATAGTAGCAAAAATGTTGCGCCATCTGTTTTTTGTGAGGGGTGTGGGGGGGGGGGGGGGAGTTAAACAGCGGCGAGACAAAATGTTTATAATGCTGCTAAAAGCATGTCAGTACGAGTATCTCGCAGATACAAATCAGAAAGCGGTCGCTCAGGCAAAGTGGGCCACGATGCGGCAACCGCAACTAAATGCAGTGCAAAGAGCCAGGCAGGCTGGTAGCCAAGTTTGCCTGTTAGCCAGGTTGCCAGGTTGCCAGTTGACCAGGTGACCAGATTAAGCGGCTATCTGTGCAGATCAAAGCCGCTTGAGAAATCTGTGAGATATATATACGAGTATATTTAGCAGCTCTCGGTGGCAAGTGCGGGCCAAGTCTTTAGCTTAAATACTAATTACCCTATGGGGAGCTCTCTCACTTGCTGCCTTATCGCCGCCACAGGAGCTACCAAGTCGTGAGTTGCCGGCAACACAGTCTACTCTCTAGTCTCGAATCTCGAGTCTCCAGTCTCGAGTCTCTAGTCTCTAGTCTCTGGTCTACAGTTGTGCGTCGCTCGACGCGTCGTCAATATTTGTCAAACTGTCATTCGGTTTGACATTTACGTTTGATCAACACCAGGTTGCAACTGCTGTCCAGTGGCGGTTGCCCGTTGTTGGAAGCAGCTAGCTGCTGCTGCTGCTGCTACGGCTGCTGCTGCTTGCCACAGGAGCCGCTTACCGTCCGCTTTGCCTCGTTGACATGGCCAGATAAAAGCTAAAGCGAAAACTAGCCCAACATCGATTTGTGTTTTTCTCTGTTTTTTTTTGTTGTTTTTTTTTTCGGCTTTTCAATGTGAGGCAATTTAAAAGGCGACACATTAACGAGTTCGAGACACCAACAACGACAACGTGAGTGTCGCTATTTTGCCTTGACGCGCTTTTGTTATACAATCTGCCCCACATAGGATGGAGTGCAAGAAGTGAGTCTGAAACTGATCCCAGCCAGAGATAAACATCGGTTGCAGCTGCTAAAGTGCAATATCTTTACAACTAACGAATGTTATGATAACAGCCAGATTAGAGAGCATGATACTACTTATGTTAAGCAGTGTTTAAACTTCAAAACTAAAGTGCCTTATAATATAATACTAAAAGCAACCAAAAGTCTTATTTAAAATTCACATTTATTTTTCCATTAGTTGTAATCGTATTTTAAGTGTTAAATTTGACACCATTTCTAAACATATTATTATATTTATGTCAGCAAGTCGAAATTCTCATTAACTTCTCATTAATATCTATAGGTTTTTTGATCATCCATTCACAATTCTTGTGAAACTTAATCATATTTTTATTTTATGAACAATATTTCCAGTATGCAGTTAGACACTTCAATCGCACATGTATACATAATTGTCAAGTGGTAACTTTTTAACTAATTCCCAATGATTGGCTACCTGTTTCTACACTTCAGATGATTTATTTATCAGATCATTGAGTTCATGAAACATAAATCATAATTTTAATAGCACTTCAAAGGCAAAGAATTACAGAGTTTCTTGAGCGAAATGAAATTGCAGCTGAAATGTTTTTCAGCTGCTGGAATTGCAACAGATCTTCCATCGTATAGCACTGTCCCCCTCTCCCTCTCTGTCTGTCTCAAAAACTGTCTTTTGGTTCATTAGGCTCTGATTGATTGAGGTTAGCAAAAGTGCACAAAAAAACCTGACCTTCATATGACCGGGAAAAATGCGGGCAAATAAACTTCCGTTGCGATCGAACAAGTCGCTGTTGTTGCTGGCTCTTGGCCACATTTGCCACTTGGCCACTTGGCACACTTTTACTTGGCTCATCTCCTGTTCATAGCGGCTGTGTCCAGAGTGAGTCACCGACAATGTTGGCCAAGTTCAGGCACAGCTGGTGGCCCCCGCAGTCTCTAAAAGTTTTATTTATGCTGCGTAAGAATTTGTTAACAGGCATGTTTAGGAGCGCCTCGAAACCAGCAACTAAACACAGCACAACAAAAAAAACTACAAAAAAAATCACACACAACACACACACACATAAAAGCATTTATATTTTTGTGAATGAACTCAAGAGTTTCACCGTGTCGGGGGTATTTGGGTCTTTGGCTTGAGAACATGCGTGGCGTGTGGATTTTTATGTTCCATCAATGAAATGGCATTTAATTAACATAATTTTTATTGATCGCAGCTAAAAAAAAACAACAGCAACATCAGCCCGAGATACAGATACAATCGATAGCCGATCACTGTGGCAAGTTCTTTCAACTTGCTGGCAACTAATTTGCATAATGCGCACAACGAAATCTTTGGCATAGATGGAAGCCACTTCTACCCCCTCCCAACCCCCCCTTTCAAAGGGCAAACAAAAGCTCTCTTTGGCGTGGGCTTTAATCGGCTTTTAGGTAAACAAGCATATGGTGTGTATATGTGTGTATCTTCGATATCCATGTCAAGTGTTTTCTGCATCCAGCGAAATTATGATTGAAATTTAGATGGAGCTCCAACTAGTGATATACCTATATACATATATATATATATACATATTCATATGAAACTTGGAATCTCTGGCATACGATCTGGCATGGATTGTGTTTGTTTTTCTACGCTGACATCACTGCATTATTCATGGATATAGTAGATGCCCTATAGCGCCAAAGAGTCTCACTGGTTGTCAACTTGTCGGCCAAGTTAATGTCCAGATTGTTGCCATTGATATTGCGTTCAAATTTAGAGAGAGAGTGTCAAAATTGGTGCCAGCTCATAAAAACCACTTATGTTTGAAGTTGGAGCTCCAATCGCTGAACTTGATCAGCTTGGAACGCCAATCAATTAAAACAAGTGATTTAATCGGAACTCATAAAAAAATCACTTTCCAGTTAAACAAAGGTTAATATAACTTTAAAAAAAGGGCTATACATAATTTTATTTAAAAAATGTATTAATAGAAAACTGTGACTATCTTTGCTTGATGAAAACCGAGAAAAGGAATTTTTTATTAATTTTCTAAAAGCAAATTAATAATACAACTTGTGAAATATGATATCTTTCTTAATTAAATACAAGCATAAAACTTTAACTTGATAGAATTTATATACCTTTATTTATTATTTGCATAAATTGTTCGATTTGTAATACTGAAAAGTAATCATGAGCAAATTTTGAGTTACATCATTTCTGATCATAATCTATACACATATATATATATAGTATGTACATCAATGTAGTTTTTTCTTTAGTGCACTAAGCTATTATTTTTTTTTCTCATATTGCAAAAGCAAAGTTTAAAACACACACTTTGATTTATTGTGTGTGTAAAGTGTCACGCGGGCGACAACAGCCACCGCTGTGATTGTGACTGCGACTTTGACATGTCACACAATGCGAACACATAAATAGTTACCGATATAGATACAGATACATGTACAGATACAGATACAGATACGGATACATTTACAGACTGAGCAGAGACGCTCGGATGTCTTGAAATGTCATATTTCAATGCATATTAAATGAAAACGGTTTTTACTAATAGAATTTAGCGCCCCGACACGAGCAGCAAATGACAGCGATTACGATTATGACAATTGGAAAGGTTGGCCAGGCCAACTCATAGTTGGCTTAAAGCTGAGCTCAGCTGCAATTGCAGTTGATTTTATTTGTTTTTTTTTCCCCCCCTTTTTTTGTCGAGTGTTGGCGTCATTTGTTGTGCGGGTGTGTGTCAAAGTTATCCGCACTCACACTGTGAATGATTTCCCACGATTTGCAGCAGCAAGAAAAACGCCGCTTGCCAAATTCAAATTCAAGATTCAAACTTCGAGCTGCCTGCCAAAGTGTGAGTCATTTTTCAAGACAATAACTTTTAAAAAATGTTCAGCAATTCGGCTTTAAGAGAGCAGCCCCCAAAAATATCTACAGTTGAAACTTTAAAGTGTTGTTTTGTAAACATAATGCAAAAACTAAACCACAGAAATCAATAAAAAACAGCGCATAAAAAGGAGCAGCAGCAACTCAACAACAACAACAGCAATAACAATCCAAGACCCAAACTCATGGCGCAGGCGTCTCGGACACTGTGGCAGTGAGGGGGCGGCAGCTGTGGCAAGGGTGTGAGGGGTGTCCGTCTAGCTCGGCTCTGCAATTGAGCAATTGAATTCGCACGCTTGCGCGCCTTTTTTTGCCAACTGTGTTGTTGTTGTTGTTGTTGTTGCAGCTTTGTTGTTGCTGCTGCGGCAGCGGATGTTGCAGACACATCTCGGAAGCTTGACGATGCTTTCAATGTTGTTGTTGTTGTTGTTGTTGTTGTTGTTGAGAAAAGCCAAACAAACCAAAAGAAGAGTGTCTGCCCAGATATTACAAAAATCAATTACCAACACCTCAAAAAGTTGTTGCCGTTGTAGCTGTTGCTGCTGTAAATGTTGCCCATGCTGACACAGCAGCAACATTAACAGCGACAACGACAATATCACCGCTGTGCAACAAACTGAGAACTAAGCGAATCCGAAATGCTCTTAAGGCAAAGGATTTCATTTGAAAGTTAGCAAAGATTATTAAATAATTTAAAACTGATAAATATTTTGAGTAAGCAAATCTATTTTTTTCCAATTTGATGTAAAAATATTCAAAGTCATTAGATAATGTTTTTAATTCTTTTGCCATTATTTATTAAATTAGATACTAGTAAAACTATTTTTATTAGATACTAGTAAAATATTAATTTTTGTATGTTACAAGTCTTAGAATATTATTTAAGTAAGCAATTGGAAGATTTGGAAGTGCCCGTTTTTTGTAGGGTATATAAAAATAAGGCAAACGTGCGTGGTTGCTGGTAATAGACACAATCATAAAAATGAAATATATCTGAGAATCTCCCATAACGTTTGGCTTCGCTTGCGCAACTTCGTCGTCGTCGTCGTCGTCGTCGTCGTCGTCGTCATCGTCGTCGCGGTCTTCTCCTGAGCTGGGCTGCTGCATCTGAGCCGAGCTGAGCTTGAGCTGAAGATGAAGCAGGAGTGGTTCAGCGGTGGCTGTGTGGCTCGGCTGGAGGCTGGCCGCCAGCGCTCGTCGATGTCGATAGCCAAAAATGGTAAATGTGGTAAATGGGATAAGGCAGAGCCACGCGTGGGCTGTCAACTAGCAGCGCTCAGATCGCAGCTTGCAGCTTGCAGCTTACAACTGGCTTTGCTTTGCTTACTTTGAGGGAGTTGCTGTTGGGGGGGGGGGGGGGTGGCAGCCTATCAATGGGCAGCCCAATAACAGGCATACATTGCATAAGACTCGCTTGGGGGTGACTCGCTGCCACAGCTACAGCTTCGGCTTAAGCTCCTGCTGTTGCTGCCTGGCTGGCAAATATTTAAATTATTTCATCGCATAACCAAAATGACCAGCAGGCATGCAGAGAGTCTCTCCTAGCTCACCTGGCAAGCAGCCACAAAGTCACCGCTCGTTCCTCATAACTCATGAAACACAAAAAGCCTCCAACTTCTACATCGACTTCGATTTTGCCTCCACTACTCCACTACTGGTAGCCACCCCAGCAAAGAGTTGAGGCTTGCGATTTGCGTTTAACAATTATTATTGGTGATTAACACGGCATGTAAAGAGTCACAAGGTGGTGGCGGAGGAGGAGGAGGAGAGAACTGGGGGGCGACGAACAACCTTCGACACCTGCAGCCAAGTGGTTTCGTGGTTTGGTTGCTGTTGCTGTGGTTGCTGGCTGCATGTGGAGCGCCACGTTTGACTTTTAATTAAAATATTAAACGAAAATGCAACTGCACAAATTGTAACTGGACCACTGAGCAATGTGGAGATTTTGGCTAACGAATACGGAACGGAGATAAATGTTGGGGAGACGTGTTATTTCGTGATCGGAGCTCATGCTTAAGGTTATGTGCAGTTGGGGTCAGTATTGGTTTCCAACATGCCAAGAACAGAGCCAATTAGTGTAACATTGATACACCAACAGAGATTGCAGTGCCTGACTGAGATGTGCAGCGGGGGGAGGGGAATAGTGTAGAAATGCCATTTGAGATGGTACTGCTAGAGTCTCAGCTAGATTTGGAATTGGAATTTTAAAGTAGTCTTAAAAAGATTAACAGCAAAATTTAATAAGGGAATAATATTTTAGTTTTAAGCTTAATCCTAAGTAAAAATTATTCAGCTGCATTAAATTATATAATTAACACTTGTCTTTGCATTGTGCAATAAAAACCTGAGGTTAATCCGCAGCTGTGGCACTGTGTGCCATTTCAAGCTTAAAAGCCAACAGATAAATTGTGGCACGAACAATGCGTAAATCGCAGGCAACACATTTTCATTTGCTAATAAAAATGCCATTAAGAGGGGAGGGGGAGCTTATTCTGAGGGGGGGCCTTTTGGTGCTATATGAACAAGGATGTGGCGCATAAAAAACGAATAAATTTCAAATGACGACAATTAAAACGCACACTTTAGTTAAAGTTACTTTGAGAAGTATGCGTTGAGCTGCAATTTGTGGCAGCAACTATACAAATGGCCGCAGCAGCAGATCGTGCGGAACATGAAACATGGAAAATCTTTGGGAGCCGCAAGATATACAAACACCCTGTCACCGTAATTCAGTTGCAGCAGTCAGGGAAAACTGCAGCAGTCTTTAAGTGGCAGCAACAGCAGCAGTTTGACCGCAGATCGTTGCGCGATGCTTGTTGCGTCGTTTGGCGCACACAGATTTATGGGCTGGATTGATCGATGGCTGCAGTTAACATGCGGCAATTATAAGGCAACACAATCGAGGGTGAATCGAGAGAGTCGCACACGAATTATTATTGACTGACAAATTAACGAGCTTGCCGCATAATTTATTTACTCTCAACTTGCGACTGTCGACTTGCAACTGGGGACTGGCGACTCGCTCGATTTGTGTCACTGAAATTATGTCAAGCACTTGGAACGGTAGCTTACAATGAGGATTTCATATACAAAATAAAAATGAAATTAATTTTTATATTTTTGCGCCGTGCGCCATAAAAACAACGAACAAAGCCCAGCGAGAATTGTATAATGAAAATCAACTGAAAGCTGATTTCCAAAGAGAGACAACAACAACCGCCCAAAGAAATCCATGAATAATCTTAACAAAAATCAGTACAGCAGCCACAACAACAAAAACAATAATAATAATAAAGAAACGTCATAAAGCGTGCTGGAATTTTGATAATGAATAAGACGGTGATTGGAACTGTGATTGTGATTCCGATTCAGTTTGTGACTGCGACTGCGACTGCGACTGCGACTGCGAAAGTGACTGCGATCAGTCACTGGACAACAATTCCGGACAAACGCTGCTTGGCTTTAATTGAAACAATAACCGGCAATAAAAAGCTGTCATAAAGACATAAAAACGAAGGTCTATGACATGAATGGTAAGCAAGGAAAATCACACGCTCCAAACTCCAAAATCTTTTAATAGAAAACATTTGCCACGTTTACTACCAACATTGTATCTGAGGGCAAACAAGCAACTTGTTTGTGTTTCCCTCGGTGGCATATTGATTTTCAGTTTGAACTGAAAATTTCACTGCATTCACAGAGATAAATGTGATCTGCTCTTAAGCATCTATTTGGAGTTCACATTCATATATCAATGCCCAGCATCGGCATGCGTTAGCCTCGACAAGTTGGTCAATAGCTTGGCTAAGCTGTGTTGAGCTGGTCAACAAGTTTGGCCGGCAAACGAAAACAAGTGTCACACCGAGAAACGGTAAGCACAAATCTCAGCTAGTTACTAAATAAGTAAGTAAAGTGTGTAAATATTTATTTAATTATGCTCATATTTATGCAAGCCACATTCAAAGTAGGCCCATGGAATGTTCAATGTGCACAGAGCAGTCAACCGAAATTCATTCAGCTAATGTTGGGAAAGTTGTTTAAAATACAAATTTACAAAAAAAAAAACAAAAAACCAAAACAAAACAAAAAAAATAACCAAAAACAAATAAATAATTTGATAGGCTGATTTTGTTTAAGACCGATCAGGTTACGGCTTAACGATATAATAAACCTCATTTCTTCTTTAAAAAAAAAAATAAATATATATATATATATATTGTAATGTGAAAAATCTTTCGAAAAAGCATCGCAAATTGCTAACCGTTAATTATTAGAGTTTGGTTTTTATGCTATAAAACTCATTTTAATTTGTTAAATTTTATGGAAGTGACACCCCCTTAACAAAATCTTAAGTTGAAATAGTACAAAACTCCATAAAACTTCGAGTTGAGTGTTTATTGTGCCGGCATTTAAAATTACATTTAAACTCTCCCACGACTTGTGCCAAATACAGCTATGAAGACTCTATTAACTGCAGTTATTTCAGTTATGGCAACTGAATATGAACGAGCCAAAATGAAATATGACTTTTTTATTATTGAAGCCAAAATCCCCTAAGAGGTAATAAATGTGGCGACCATTAGAAAACGCTTTGCGCTAATGTGTTACAAATATTTCATGTTGCGACGCGGCAAATTGTGAATTTCGTATAGCGAACAATGTTGACAACATTTGCGGCACAGAAACGTGTGCAACATTTTCGATGTCGATTTGTTTGGCTCTTTGTGGTCGGTCGCCAATGGAAAGCACCGTTAATGCTCAGTACATTGTTGTGGTAATATGTTTGTTAAATTGTCGAAGGCATACTTCTGCTACCGATGCGATGGCGACAACAAAACAACTTCATTTTGGCTACCATAAATATTACGAGTATGCCCCATTATATGGACCCAGAGAGTGCTCGTAATTATTCATATTTCTTGTGGTTTTTGCCTTTGTTTGTGGGTTTGTTTTGGGGATGCGTTGACCCACTGAGTCCATACATAGAGATCAGCCATAGTAGCCGTTTGCCGCAAGTTGGGTCTGCTTTATGTGCCACATCAAATTGTCAGAGACTAGGCAGCAGCAGCAGCAGCAATAACAACAACAACATTGGCCACAATATATCTTGCAACACGAGTCAACTGTCGGTTTTTATTGTCGTCTGCTGGCAGGCCAAACATTTCTTTGTTTCGTTTGGCATTTTTGCATTGCAAATTGCCACAAAAATCGCAGCAGCAGACAGAAAAAGTTACAAAAACAACAACAACAACAACAGCAGCAGAAAAATGTTGCGGAAAAACTCATAAAATCTGCGGCCTGAAGCTCGCTTCGAGCTCATTTGAAAGTCAAATAACCTGGCCGACTGAAATCAAAATAAAAACAACAACAACAACCACAGTAAAAAGGCAACTAAGTAAAAACTAAAACTATTACCCAAAAAAGTGCACCGCGAGTCACAGAAATTGCCTGTTTTGCATTCAAGTTTCGGTTATTCGGTTTGATTTCATCCGAAAAAAAAGACTCTTGGCGAAAATTACTCGAAAATTATTTCGCTAAATGCTTCACTTTGGCTGTGCCGCAAATATCCCCCAAAATGGTCAGAGAGGGGAGAGGAGTGGAGTGGAGTGGAGTGGAGAGTTGAAGTTAATGCAAAAATGTTTTAATTAATTTACAAAGGCATTTTGCTGAGTTGCCCGAGGCGCATGCTCCGAAACCAACAAACAACTCAATAATTCATAAGCGTTGCCAGACCCAAAAAATATCTATCTTGGTTTCTTCACTTGGCTCAGTTGTTTTTTTTTTTCAAAATAATTATTTTTTGTCGTTTATCAGCTGATTGGGGTCTCTCGGGCAAAAGTGTCACGTAGTGTGTGTGTGCGTGTGTGTGTGTCGGGCGGCGGGCGCTAATGATTTCTGGGATTTCATAAGCGAATGGGAGAGAGAGAGAGATCTTTTTTCATACAGCCGATAACAACAATGTACAGCGACATCGCCATATGGAGTTGTCTCAATGTCTTTATTTTTTTCTCAGTTCAATTCGGTTTCGGTTAATTGGCAGTCAACATCCCAAAGATCTGCTGTGGCGCTTCTCGGTGCCCAAAACGAGTTCATAATGAATGGCCAACATGGCAAGCTCACGTTTTTCTAGTCAACTCCAGTTTACCCCATCCCCCCCTCCCCATTCCTTAAAAATAACAACGACAACAACGAACCTATTTTGATTGTTGTTTGACGCATGTCAATGTGATTGTTGTTGTTGCTGTTGCTGTTGTTGTTGGCGCCACAAAAATGTCAAAAATTGTGGTAAACGACGCCGTCTCAACCGCTGCCGAGGACTGTGCCCAAATGCTCAAATGAAGTTGTTTCACTTGTGCGGCACGTGCGTTTGCTTTTCGAGTTGAGTTTCCAGATTGAGCTTGAGTCGTATTTTTTTTCCTTTTTTTTTTTTTTTTGCTTTATTCTTGTATTTTCTTGCTAAAGACATGGCTACAATAAAGCGCAGACTGACATGTCTACGCAGTTGGGTGCCTCTAGTAAGCGTGCTCTGATTCGATCTAATGATTGCAATCAATGCTTGATCAATCCTTTCCCGTTGATCTAGTCACAGATTACAAAGTCAGAGTTTTGGTTTTGAAAAAAACTCACGATATATAATATGTTATTTTAAGATACCTTGTGTAGATGAAATTTGGAAAAGTAACCAACAATTTCATATTATCTTAACTTATACATCTTTCTTTCAGCTTGGCCTGTGAATTGTTTGCCCTAATCTAAACAGCAATACAGTTAGTTAGTTATTAATAACACACACACACACATCCATTCAAATCATTGTTCAATTTTTTCGTATTTATCTTGACATCTCCTTTTAGTATCGAAGATCAACGATCTTATTGTTACATCATTTGCCGAGCGCAACGGCATCTGCTTCATTAGTCTAACAATTAATTTTTCTGCTCGGCTTATCCACTCGACATGTGTAGGCATTTGCCATATAAGGACAGTGGAGTTGGGCACAATAGATCCAAGCGGCTCCTAGTGCTCCTCCCCTTTGCCGATCTGCTGCTTTTACTAGCTGCTCACGAAAAACGCTGTGGCACAGATGGCACCGCGGGCTAAAATTGAGTAATAGCCCAGCTAACTAAGAGCAACCCCAACAACAACAACAACAACAACAGCATGACCAATTGATTTATTTTATTTTCTATTTCTTATAAGCTGCATGCAAGTAAACAATTTGCAGCGCCTGGCGAATAAAAATAAAACCAAACTTCAACTGAAAATGAAACTGAAACTGAAACTGAGAGACTAAACTAGACAAATACTTGAGCGAAAAGTTAGCTACACACTTCGTCATCGCTGGCAGTTGGATTAATATTGAAATATTGCTGGTCAGGCGACGTGGCCTATGACGGACAGACGGACAGAGGGACAGACAACTGGCCAGGGCCATATGTGAGACACCGTCAACGGCACTGAGAGCTGGCTCTTTGATTTATGGCCGCAGCGCTAATAAAGACAACAAGCTGCAAGCCAATCCGCTCCAACCACCAATCTCGGACTCCGACCAGAACTGCCAGCCAGACGAGCAGGCAGGCGAGCAGGATGTGCCGCCGGCGAATGACAATCAAACTCATACTTGTGCCCCAAACATAGATGCTCAAGCAGGGGCAGATTAATTTAGTAACGAGTCTTCTACTTGGGTTAGTCTATAAGCAATATCCAAAGTGAAACCAAATTTATACGCTTGATAAATGGGCCAAAGCTTCTGCTTGTAATTTATCTTCTGCAGGGAATATGTTTAGTAAATGAAAAATTGATTTAATTGGAAAACAATTTTAGTTTTCATTATTAGCATAAATATGTAATTCATTAAATGAAAAAATGTATTTTAAGCCTAAAGCCTTTTTTTTATTCTTAAGAGGACTTTAAACATTAGTTGAATTGCATTTCAAGTTCGTTGCCTAAGTCTTTTGTTTTAATTAGGCCTCTTTGCAGGCTGATGCAGGCTGCAGGCAACAGCCCCTGTTACAGTGACCCAGTTAAAGGACTGTGTCGAGATCAACTTGTTTGGCAACATGTTCTATGCGGCACACAAAACTCAAAAAAAAAAAAAAACTGGTCGGGTCAGCAATAGCTTTAGCACTTGCTCAGCTGAGACCCATAAAGTTGCATCATCATCGTTGGAGGGACGAGGGAGAAACACATAAAAGGAGGCAGACAGAAAAAAGAGAAGAGTTGGTGGTGGCGGAGGTGGTGGAGGAGGCGGTACAGTGAGTATTGTACAACAAGCAAACGCGCGCCTCGTAGCAAATGATGCCATGTTATATATATTTTTGTACGGTTCATCCGTCTGTCCATTTGCGTCTGTCCGTTTGTTCGTGCAGCTCAGATTACTGCGGGGCGATAAAAATGACTTGCCAACTTGCACATTTGGCCAAGACCAAGACCGGCCATTGAAGACGGCAGCCCGAAGAGCTTTAGTTGGACTTGGAGCTGGAGTTGTTGTGGGGCAGACAGACAAAGTTGTTGCCTATGGCAAATATTTAGATAGATTTGACTTTTCATGTTAATGGCGCGCTTTCAGCTGCTCATAATTAATCGGGCATCCACATTGAACAAGTAGGTATTTTTATTCGCAGCGCTCTGCGATAGCCGAATAGCAAAAGACACTTTATGGCTAATTAAATGCATTGAAATCTCATGACTTGATAACCAACTCCAAATGTAGCAACTGCAACTGCCACAGCAGCAGCAGCAACAGCAACAGCAACCGCAACGGTTTCACTGAGTTATTGGATCAGTCAACGAAACGACTAAACAACTCTGCAGTTGTTAGATTTATGTACTAGTTAAATAATACATTTATATAGTTGAACTAAAAGTCAAAGTTTTATAAGTAGAACATTATGCAGTGCATTTTAATGAGCTACAGCTAAAAACTGTAAAAACTGAATATTAACTATGGGATTCAGCACAATTACTTAAGAAATTATGTTTATTTTTTTATAGTTATTATCATAACATTTATTGCTTTATTCGCAAGTAGTTAATAAAATATTTATGCACTTTCAATTTTATAAACTCTTCGTGTGGCGTGTCATAAATTTAATAAACACTCAACAAAAACGCTCAAAGATCATTTTTATATTAGGTTGAGTTTTTATCAGTCCACAAGTTGAAACAATTACTGCGATTGCTTCCTTGTCGACGTCATTGCAAGCCGAACAGTGTGTAAAACGTTGTAAATTCTACATGCTGTCATTAAATAATACCACGCAATAAAAAATACATAAAATTCATATGAAAATGCAAAACGCTTTACCCACATCACACCACACCACACCACGCGCAAACATGGTGCAAAAAGACAACAACAACACCCAAAAAGATATTTTACAATTTATTAAAAATTGATTGTATTGCCACGCAGCAGTAACAACTGCAGCAGCAACAACAAATACAACAACAACAACAACAACTTCAACTAGGCCCGGCTCGGCTTGGTCTGACCAGGCCCAGACAGCGAATTTGGTCGTGGCACTTGTTGAGCGAGCGTTTTGGCAAATGGCAACATGTAAAAAAAAAAAACAAAACCGATAAACACAAAATATCAAATCCTGAAGACAAGCGGCAAACATGCAACACTCGCACACCCAACTAACAAAACAGAGAAAAAAAAAAAACAGAGCGACAGCAATGTGAAAATTGCATTTTAATAAATTCAAAGCTGTGGTCTGTTTATCGATATCTCGAACTATGTGTGTGTGTGTGTGTGTGTGTGTATCTATGTGATATGCGTACCATAAATGATTATAATGCGTGAGTGTGTCAATAAATTGGCAATTGCTCTCTGACAGCGATTGCTTTAATGGTATTTGTGTTTGCAACGTGCCCCATTTGTTGTGGCCGCATTGTGATAAGCTCCGAGCCTGGAGTCTCGAGGCGGTGCTGATAGCAAACAGAGATCTGTGCCCCAACTGGCAGCAGCCACTTCGTTTCTTTTCAATTACGACTTGTGCACTTGAACCGCTTGGCGATTTATCAGAGCTGGGCATATTTTCAGTTAATGGCAATGTTTGCCTTGTCCGCTTGTCAGTACACTTGCACCTCTGGTGGATACCTCGAGCTGTCGTGATTACGAATTTCAGCGCCAATAATTTCTCACGTTTGAAACATAATACTGTAATCTTTTCGGTTGCAACACAAAATTATGACAAAATATTAATAAACATTCAGCATTCAACATTCAACATGCAGCAGCTCAAAGACTGCCGCCACTCAAGTCCCGCTCTGGTCATGCATTTATTTTGCCGGACCTCTATCGATTTGACCCGGTCTAGAAATCAGCTGCAACAAGTACGATTTCAAATCCAACTTAAACTCCGACGCAAAGTCAAACTTCGAGTTTGTGGCTCAAGCCGTTTGCATGTACGAATTTAATTAAAAATATTGTTTGCGTGCACATTTCATAAATAATAAATAATTATTATCGTTCTGTTTGGCTTGGCTTGTTTATATTATTTATGAGTGCAATTCTTAATCGTGTTTGGATGTTGAGCATTAATGGGCAGCCCAAAAAAAAGATTAAGCTGGTAAGCAAAGTGTAAAAATGTAGTTAATATTTATTATAAATAGTCTAATAACTCATAAAGTGTTGTCACACAGAACTCGACAATGTTTACTTATCTTAATTTCTGTAAAAACTATATCATTTTTATTACTTTAATAAAATTCACCCCCAGGTATACTCAGATTACTTTCACCCAACACATTTCACGCACTAATTAACAATTTTTATTTGAGATTCAATTTGCTGTGAATCGTATATATTATTGCCATTTCATTCGATATTTATTCAATCAATTCGCGTATTTATGATGCTGTTTGCAGCCAAAGCCGAAGCCACTTGAAAAAACTCCATCTAAAATCCATCAAATATCCATTAAAAATTTTTGATGCTCCATCACGCTTTGTGAGCTCTGAAAGCATAAACAGAAACTGCATCTAAATCACCAGACAGACTGCAAAATTGTCTATAAAACTTGCAATTAAGCGACTTGGACGCATATCTAAGCATGTTTTGATCACAAATGGAATCGCAAATGGAGGTGGAGCTTGAGCTGATGATGCCGGGGGAGAGGGAAATAGATGGGGATGGATATGAAACCGGAGTCGTCTGTCTGTATGAGGAAGTTTTGTGCTAGACGAGGCGACGTCTGTGACAATTTTTGTGGCGGGTTTCAATTTAAGTTTCAGTTGCAGCGGCAGCTCGTTAAATGAAGCCAGAGAGTCGAGTCGGGCTTATTAAAGGCGCACGTCGTTTATGGCACATGAAAATCATTTAATCGATGGCCATATTTGGCGGAGGCTTACATTTTGGCAAAGACAGCTTATGTGGCAGGCTGGCAGACAGGCATACTGGCTGCCACTGAGCCACTAAGCGACGCCCACGCGACTCTTTTGACTCGAACTCTGCGGAAGGCTCTAATGACAGCTCAGCTGAAAGCTGACATCTCAAGCCGTTGACAGTAGCTTCAAATTATGAGCCACAAATCGTAGTCAATTGAATGTTTATTAAATGCCAACTCAAATTGTCTCCCCTCCCTCTCTTTCCCTATCTCTCTCTCTCTCTTTCTGTTTGTCTTTTATTTTTGTCTCTGGCTAATTATGAGCCTTGAGTCGCGCTAATTGTGGAAGAAAAAAAATCTGCTAAACAATTACAATTTGTTGCCTGTAATCGACTCGACTGCAGACTCCACTCGAGCTGATCTCATAAATATGCAAGAGCCCCGAGATGCAGTCAGAGAAATAGATGGAATTGAGAATTAACCATTCGTCAAGAATCGAGCTAGTTTATTTTGCACCATGGGAAAAAAAAGAGCTAATAGCGATAAGCTGATATTCATTTATTAGCGAGGCACGCAGAAATTATCGCAAATGCTAATAAGCCATTTACGATAATTATATGCTAGCTCATAATTAAATGGTTTGCCATTTGTGGGAACTCGTTCTATTTGCCATTATCTCACATTGTATCTAATAGTTGAGCAATGAGAGCGATTCTTAATTATTTTTTATTTTAAACTATTCGCTGTGCACACATGGCATATATGCATATATCATTTGGTTTTTACTCCTCATTAATCTCGGTTCCTGACGTATTTATTTTTCCCACTTGTGCCCCTCAACAACAACTTTACAAAATACCAAGCAAACTTATATAAATGTTGATTGCCAATACTCACATTAATCTGCCGGGGCTCCTCAGCTCCTCAGCTCCCCTGCTCCCCTGCTCCCCCTATTGCCACTTGTGACCACTCTTAGGCCACAAATGCCGCGCACGCCACAATATTTAAGATGCCAAAGCGTTTTGCGTATTAATCGCCAGTAACAGCAAACACAGCGGCAGCAGCAGCAGCAGGAGCAGCGAACGTGACGCAAAACGAGTGGCGCCACCAAATACCACCCGATAGCCCCCCTGCAGGCAGCGTCAAATGAAACCGAAAGCGGCTGCTGCATTTTCTGTAATTGTGGGCAAAGACAGAGATTTGCATTCGTATTTAGAATCTGCATGCATAATCAAACAGAGAGTGGAAGAGAGAAAGAGAGAGAGAAGGTGTGGAGGAATGGAGATCGCTGTGAGGATTACAAGCTACAGTACCCACTGAGATACACCGCACCCACCCCCTCCGTGAGAGTGTGACTTATGCGGGTGCCACGAAATGGACAACAGCTAAAAATTATACCAGTTGCGAGTCACCTTCATTGCGGCAACAACAGCGACTGCAACTGCAACTGCAACAGCAACTGCAACAACAACAACAACAAGAAAAGTATTTGCAACATGAATGACTCGTTACGCCTGACCTATGTTAGCCATTTGCTGTTGTTGGGCTTTGGCCGCCGTCCTCAATTGCCTGGCTGAATGGCGTCCAATTCGATTATTCTAACATGAATTATAGTTCGTGTTCGTTGAATGGACAATTATGAATTTATCATGTTCAATTTGAACAGATATTTTGAGCTATATATATTTTGTTGCTGCTGTTGTTGTTGTTGTTGTTATTGTGTTTTTTTGGTTTGCGGAAAATTGCATTGGGCCATATTTTTAAAGCCATGTTTTATTATTGCATTCGTTGTTGTTGTTGCCTCGATACTCGTACATAATTAGTTTTTTGCTCGATTTCGTGTTAGAAAATTGCTTTGATGATTTATATGCTGTGCATTGCATAATCTAAATTTAATAAGCATATATGTAAAGTAAGTAGGTAATCAAAAAATTAGCATATATATTTCTGTCTCTGGAGCAGCAGAAATCACATTTTTATTGCCATTTCTTATGCATACATATTTTACCAAGACTTCAAAGTATTGTAGAACAGATTTTCACTGTTCGCATGCTCAATCTGCATTATTCACAAAACAAACCAACCAAACACCACATAAATTTCTCGAAACTTTAGACTTGTGCAATATTTCAAACACAAATTGTGCCGTTCATAAAAATATATAAAATATATATTGAATTTAAATATGACAACAACAAAAATAAGAAGCAAAAAATTCAAAAGCAAATACACTCGATTGGCGATTTGAAAATATATGCTGGACTTCACTAATAAAAAAGGTTTTTTTTTGTTCTTGTGATGCATTTCGCAGTTATCGAGAAATGTATATATTGATATATCATAAAAATACTGTATACTGTTGCTATATAGAGTGTCATAAATTCGCAGAGGAATTAGTCATGGTGCGTGATAAATTCGCCTTTTATTTGTCTTTCGTGTGAGAATGTTTTCCCCGACGATATGCTTGTACTCCCATAGTAAATGAATGTGTTCTTTGTTGCGGGGAATATTCGATTTTTACTTTTTAACAACTTTAGCTTTTGCTTCAGCTTTTGCTTTAGCTTTAGCTGGTCATTGACGCCTTCGCCTCGATCAATCGATCGTGTCTGCTGCCTCAATGTCAAATTTCACTTTTGTTGCCACACTCGCAAAGGATGGTGTTTGAGGGGGGTAAGGGGGGGAAGCCATCTGAGCGCAACTCTCGAGTGCAACCTGTTCAAAGCAATTCTCTGCCTGCCTGCCAGATTATGCAATTATTGGCAATCACTTTCATGCTCGTTTAGAGCAGCAGGCGTCCATTTTGGCCACTTGGGTGTTTGGCTGTTTGTCGGTTTGTCGGTTTGTCTGTTTGGGCTGTTTTGACTGCAGTCTTGGCTGTTTGGGCACTTGGCTCACTGACTTTGTCTTGCGAAGAAAAGGGAAATTACATAAAAGTGAGCAACTAAATTTTACTGGATTTCTGCACGTTCGACACACAAAAAGCAAAAAAAAAAAACGCGCAAATATTCAGACGGCTGAGGCTCGAAATCGCCACGAATTGATCGCAAATGAGGGTTAGAGTTCAGCTGCCAAAACTTCAGTATCAGCTTCAGCATTAGCCATAAGTTGGGGTTGTGGTGTGGGTTCGGGTTCGGGTTCGCATTCGAGAGCCCCACTCAAAAGCCCCAATTCGTGTAGCCAGCTTTAATGGCGTTGTCTTGCCGTTATTGTTAGCAAATATTTGTGTTATAATGGCGCGAGCTTTTGCTCGCCGGCTAATGATATGAATGAACTCGTTAGTGTTTCGCCCAGAGCAAACACAAAAATACCTACACACACACTGGCACACACACACAACACACACACAGAGATACCCAAGTGTCAGTCGAGCTCTAAGAGGAGAAAAAAAAAGAGCTGATCAAAGTTTCTACTTAGCATAGATACCAAACTATTGCAACACTGTAAAGACTTACATATAAGATATACATACATATATATACGTATGGGAACTCTTGCTTGTTCATATATATATATATATATATATATAGCAAATTAAAATAGATTTCTTTAGCTTTCAGCACTTTTTCAAAATAAATGTTTTTGGTGACATTTTATAGATCTTTGTTAACATCTTTAAAATAAGTTGTTAGGCGACTACAGCTTTTTGTCTTGAAAATACAAATTTTAATAGGCGCTTAAAATACAACTGTTTAGCATAATATTTGAATATTAGTTAATGTAGATTTGGTTATTTTACACATAAATTTAAAGAATTATTGTTTTTTTTATTATTGATTTTTTTTTTTTTTTTTTAGCTAGCTGCTGTCTATAGAATATTACAATTCAATTACGAATTCGAGTTGAGGCGTGTACATATTAACTGAAATTTTAACAGTTGACTTGATTCACAAATATGTCTCATAAAATAGAACATTTTCGAAATTTAAATATTTATTACAAATATTCCGTTTTATTTTATTTATAATAGTAGACCTAAATAAAGCCATGTTTTCATTTGAACTGCTTTAGTTTTCAGTCAACGATTTTTGCCAATGCCTCATTGATCGCAATCTGAGCACTGGCACGCATGCGTTAATTGTTGGCATGGGGCTCCCCAAACACAGCAACTATAACAGAAAAAAGCAAGAGCAGCTACTACAACAACAACAACAACAACAACAACTACAACTGCAACCATCCTGCGCGTGCCCCCAAAACATACATATATCAAATCGAACACTATGTATTTGATATCGCAACCGACTGATTGCGTTGCCTATAAATCACTCGGAATCGGAACCGTGAGTGTTTCGCTAGCAGAACTAAATCATTGCGGGGGTTTCGGAATTGGACTCGACTTTGGCGTCTCAGTTTTTGGGAATAAGTGTGAGTCTGGTATTTTGTTCGATTGCAATCATCCGAGCAGACAGCACGCACGCGCGTTATGCAAACGAGCACAAGGATGCAAAGGGGGTGGGGGGGGGATAGAGGACTCCAATTGAGAAATGAGGAAAAGCTGCCTAGTGGGCGGTATCAGATAGTGAAGAAAGGGGGAAAGAGAGAGAGAGAGAGCGTGTCGCTGAACAACTTCATTAGAGCTGCAGCCAAAGATGCAGATATGAACTGCGAACTATATAGAAAAATACAACTTGAGGCTGGTGAAAAATGATATACGCGAGGCGACAGGCGAACAAGTTTTTGCACTCATTTCAGCAATTTGACAATTAATCAAATGCAACAACAACAACAACAACAATCAAATAAAACGAACAATCGATCGATCGAACCGGGGATTAGTCAGCAATCAGGCAGGCAATGAAATGCTCTGCACAAATAGCCAATATTTTTTTTTTTGAGGTCAAATGCGGGCCACATGAAAATCAAAAACTGCATCGTATCCATATATCTATCTATGGATTGTTGTATGGCCCATTGGCCGTGCTAAGTGACATGTGACATATTGTCAACGCAATGCCTTTGCGATCATTTGCATAAATTCCAATTGTTGCCCGGCGCACACACAGCAAAATACCAAAAACAACAACAAAAACAAAAACAAAAACAACAACAACAACAACATCATCAACAACATCAACACCAAGAATAACAAAACTAACGCTGATCAACAATTGTGTTGACAAACATTGTTGCTACACATGCACGCGAATGCGAGCAACAACAGAAACCACCAGAAACAACAACAATAATACAACAACAACAACATCTTTTTGCATATGTTGAGTGACAAAAATGTTGCTGCTACAAAATGGCTAATTGGTATTGGTAGGCAATCAGCAATGGCTGCTGTTGTTCTTGTCGTTTGTCGTATTTGCCTGTCTGTTGCCATAAAGAGAAGGTTAACTCCAAAACACTGCCTGCCGATCACTCGTCAAGCAGTGTTGTGAAACTCAATATAAAAAAAAAACACCATTGAAAACAGGACAACATATAAATGCAATCACGTTCAAAATGCAGCCAAAATCGAATTTGTTTTGCTGTCTGCTGAACAAAATAAAACTGAAATCGAAGAACATTTTAAATAATTCCAAACGTGTCCTTTTTTTTCATTTTTTATCAACTATTTCTTAATTCCTTTTCCTTCCATAAAACACTTTGCGAATCGTGATTTTATAACTATTTTATTTAGTTCAATTTATTATTTTATTTTTAGCTATATATATATATATATTTACTAAGGGGCAAGCGGTCAATTGTTTTATATTAAATCTTGTGTATTGCGCCTTGACAGCGCTAATAAAAACTAAATTGCATGCAACAAGGCTGCACAGCATCAGCAACAGCAACAGCACAGCAACAATAACAACAACAACAACAACAACAACAATAATCAAAGCAGAGCTGCCAAATAAATTGCAACTATTTATGTGTTGGCATAAATTGATGTGCTCACGTATGTGTGCTAGTGTGAGTGTGTATGTGTGTGTGTGTATGTGTGTGTGTGTGTGTGTGTGTGCTTAATTTCAATGGCCAAAACGTGACCAATTTGGTTTATTTACATGTGGTGAACATAAATTGTAATTGTTTAATAAACATTTGCGGCAACAGTATTTTTTTTTTTTTTTTTTTTTTTTGGTTTTGTTTTGTGCTGTGGATGCCAAGGATGCTGTTGCCGTTGCTGTTGCCGTTTTCCCATCTTAACTTTCGCTCGTTTTAAGCCAGAGTTCGGGTTTTTGTGGGCAGTCTCAATTTGCCACGTTGCGCCAAAGCTAAAGGCCATTAACTTGCCAAGAACAAGGTAGACGCACTTAAAAGCCAGGCAAACTCAGCTAGAAACTGGGTGCTTAGAGTCAGTTTTATGTCTTCATCTGCGTAAACATGCTGCGGACCAATTGTGTTGGCAACAAATTATGGCCCAATACCAATGGTTGCCACCTTCAATTGAGTGTAGATGTTTGTTGCAGTTGTTTGCCGTTTGCTGTTGCAGTTGCAGTTGCAGTTGCAGTTGTTGTTGCTTGGCACACGTGCGGCAAATGTAAGGTAGAAAAAATTTGCATTTTAAGTGAATTCTCTTCATTTGTATTGGTGTTTTTTTTTTGTTGTATGTAGCGCTTTTGCACGCGTGCCAATTAGCCGCAGCAATTTGGCCAAATTGCAATTTGTTGTTAGCTGTTGGCGTGAACATTGCCTATTTTTGGAGCTGTTTATGAAGCTGTTTGGCAGTAGTTCCAGCTGCAATTTATGGTCTACTTATGGAGCAAATCGTATGCCTCCAGAAGACGGTCACAAAATAGCTTTTAAATTAAATAAAAAAAAATAACTCAATGTAAATTTGTTTATACTAAATGAATTTACGTAAATTTTATACAATTTAAGAAATGTTGAAATAAGACAAATTTTGATGTACAATTTGCTCGTGTAGCTTTTGCGCTTTAATTCATCCGGTTAATCGAAACTGATGTACCGCATTACGATAATTATGCAATCGAAATCAATAAAGTTTAATGTATGCGCATTACTTGTATTTCAATATTTTTGTATATATTTTTTTTTTTATGCAATTTGCACCCGAGACGAAAGGCAGACAACCCACTGAGCCACAGAGCCACCCACTGCAGGCAAACGCCAGTGGGTTCAGTGGGTCAGCAACGTCACGCGCGATGCTCGGCCTGCAAGGAACCAGTTGCAGTTGCACGTTGCCAGTTTCCAGTCGTTGCAAATATTGGCTTTGGTTTTTGCTTATGCCTTTGCCTTTGCCTTTGCCTTTGTTTCCCTCTCTGCTTACCCGCTTACCAATTTCATTTTCATTTGCAAAATGTACTCTCGATGGGACGGGAGGGTTCTCGTGAGCTCTTTGGCATGGAGATCAGTGGCATATTTTTGGCAATCAATCATTAGACGCAATCATTGCGCACATTAACTCGGCACTCACCTCACATGCAGATTGAATAAGCTAATGTGCCGCCCACTGGACAGCAGTGGCAGCAGCAGTGGCAGCAGCAGTGGCAGCAGCAGTGGCAGCTATAAATTGGCATAGATTTGATACGATCGACTCGTTAGCGGTATTAGCAATTACCCAAAAGCGACTGGCCAACTGACAGTCAAGTCAGTTGAATTGTCAGTCATTTTGTCATTCATTTAATTGCAGCTGGCAAACAGCAATTGCAATTCCATTTGCAATTGCAACAGTAGCCAAAAATAGCTGAATGACACTGAAACTGGTAGCTGGCAGCTTATGAGTCAGCGCCAACATCAGGAAGCCAGCCAACTGAAATCCTTGACATAAAGACCCCTTTTAGTGCTGGCCAAGATAGCAACTGAGGCAAAATAGCAGCTTCCAGCTGGAGCAGCCAGAAGCTGACCAAAAAATGCCATAGAGCAGACAATGACGTCTAATTAGTAGCTGTAGAAGTCGAGACTCGATGCCGAAGTCCAAGTCGATGTCGAAGTGGAACCAACTACTGACTGGCAACATACACACGTGCATACTTCACGCTCTCAGCTAGCAGCAACATGGGGCATGCAACAGCAATAGCAACACAATGTTGTCTGTTTGTTGCAGCTACCGTTGGCAACATTGTAGCTGCCTTTTGTTGCTTGGCTTCTGCCCTGCTCCTTGCTGCCTGTTGTTGACTGTTGCCAGTTGTTGTTGCTCGTTGCTGCTGCTGCTGTTGCTGCTGCTGCTGTGCAAGATGTAATTCAATCATGTGCTGCCTGTTGCCAGTTGCCTGTTGCTGGTTGCTCGTTGCTGCTGTGTATTGGACATGGTTTATTATGAGGCGTGCAGTCGGTTCAACAACAACATTGCAGCCTGCTTGCACAATCGATAGCTCGAACCGGGAGTCGAACACCAGGGTCTTTGCGAGAGAGGTCTCTGGCCGACGCACGTTGCTCACCTTTATAAGGTCAGCATCCAATTTACAGTACGTTAGCAGCGCAGACAGTTTGGGATAGCACTGCTGATATATGTAGGAGAAGTAGACCTAAGATTAGGAGCAGGAGCAGCAGCAGGAGCAGAGAGATGGATATGCAGGTTGCTTCTGTCTATCGAACACTTAGTGTGCAAATTTTGTCTGTAAATATATATTTGTGTGAGTCACTTAACAAAGGCAGCAGATCGTGATATGGCTTACAGAGAGACCCCGGCTAAGCATCCGCTGTCAGTCAATATACATAAGTAATATAATCCTCTCGGCCAACTAATTGCGCTCACTTTAATTTAATGCAGTAGATTGTGTTAAAAATTTTCATTATTCGCAAGTTGCATAAAAGAAAAAGAAAAAAAAAACTTGTTAGCTGCTCCATTGAAATGCCAAGCGGGCTGTTGAGCAACGTTTTAGCCAAGTTGTCGCCACTGTCACTTGACTGCTTAGTTGGCCATGATAAGCCTCATTAGCCAAGAATTTTTTGGCCTACTCTAACGCCAATCAGAAAGCAGCCACTTTTCGTTTTGCTTATTAGAGTTGTTAAATTATGGCAGGCATTTTCCGTTTAACCCACAGCCAGTTTCTCCACCATTCCCCTCTCTCTCCTGGCCAACTAAGTCTCAGTCCGCCCACGCGTTGCAGCCACAAAAATGAAAATGTTCATTAGGTTTGCAACGGTTTCCATCGCACCACATTATAAGTTTTTATATACCCTTTTTCCGAGTGCTTTCACTAAGACACTTCGTTTGTAAGGCAATCGAAAAACTACTCATTGTATTAACTGGTTTTTTCTGAGTAGTGTCTGCATTCTTCAGTTCCTAAAAAATATGAAAATATTCTAAAATAAACATCAAATGAAGGTAATGAAAAAGTTATACGCATACCATAAAATGTAACTTTTATTAAACAATTTTGTTAGAGGAAACATTTTAAACATATCTTTTATAATTATTATATTTTGAAGTATGCTCTCAAATATATGTTATATTTTTACTGAAACTCTAAATATTTTTAATATTAACTTAAGAGTATTACAAATTGTACATATTGTAAAAATTTATTGGCTTTTTGTTGTTCTCACAGTTGGCAGAGTGCAGCACTGGCAAAGGCAATGATTATGTGTCAATATGCAAAAAGGCGATTTACACGCAAGTTAAAGTAACTAAATTGTATAATAAAAAACATTTTATTATTGAGGCAGCAGCCGGCGGCCAAACAAATTGAGTGCCATGAAGACAATAAATGGCTTGCCAGTATGGCAATAAGCAACTGCGGCAGCAACAGTCGCAGCCGCAGCAACAGCAGCAGCAGCCGGGCCCGGATTCGGTCCCACAGATGCAGTTGCAGTTGCAGAGTCTCTGCGAGCCCAGGCCGGTTCTAAAAAAAAAGAAAAACAACGCACCTAAATTGCAAAGCTGCAACGCACAATGCAAAAACTGGGGGGCGGCAATTGTATGCGGGGACGGGCAGGGGAGTCGCCACTGTTGTTGTTGTTGTTGTTGTTGCTGCTGTTGCGGTCAATGAGTCACAATGTGATCGACTGTAGGCAGCAGAACAACAACAACAACAGCGACTATAGAACGGTGCAAGACAATTGTGAAGCCTGCAAGTTTTATGGGTCAACGTGGCGTATAATTAATACACTTGGGCAACTTCCATTTGCCATTAGGCATCCAAAAACAAGCAAACTAACAAAACATTAACAGCCAACTGTACCAGCAGCAATCTCTGCAGTTGCATTTGATGTTGATGTTGATGTTGATGATGTTAATGTTAATGTTGATGATGATGATGATGATGATGATTATGTTTTTGCACAAGTTGCTGATGATTGTCATAACCTTGCCATCATTTCCTGACATTGATGGATTTGGCAACATCAATCAGTTTTTTTTTTCCTTTGTTTTTCTTTGAGCACTGAAATTTAATTCATATAATTGATTTATTTTTATTTTTTTTTGGAAAAGTCTCAGCGTGACTCTGCAGGTTTAAACAAGTAGAGGTAGTTCAAACAAATATGTAATAACAGCTGATTAGCAAATTTCTTAAAGAGATTGTGAAAGCATTAAAAATAATAGATGCTAATAATTAACTTCTTAATTAATATTTAATGTTAACTTTTAGAATACATGCTGAAAGGATATAAATTAGTTCCTCAAACAATTTATTAGATTAGTTTAATGGACAAGCAAATTATTGTATTTCTTATCAAAAATAAAAAATAATCCTTTTTTTCTGCTGATTAATGTATTAGAAAATTCTAGGATTATTTTAAACTTATTTCACTGGCTGTAGACAAGCTCTTTTGCAGAACTTGTTCTGTTGATTCTATTTGATGTTGCAAATACAAAGTTTCAATATTTTTTTTAAGACTACTTTATTACAAAAATTTTGTAAATGATTTGGAAACTTCAAACTACATAAATTGACTCAACTTAACTTGACATTACCAATTGCAGTCGCACAATAATTCACTTTTGTCTAGTTAAAATGTGCACACTTTGTTCACACACAAACACACACACACAGTCACACACTTGTACACACGTACACACACCTTATCCATTGAATAAATCTGGCACCCACTCGCTAGATACAAATTCCCATAGCGTTGCCTCTCAAAAGTTGATTCTTTTTTCCATTTTTTTTATTCTTTTTTGGTTTTTTTTTTGTTGTCGTATGACACTTCTGCAGTTGTCTTTACAGCAACTGTTGTTGTTGTTGTTGTTGGCTTCCGCTTGTTGCTGTCACACATTGGCCCCAAGTCTGACCAAATTTGGCAATGGCAACAGCATCAGCAACAGCAGCAGCAGCAGCAGATATGACTGTAACTGTGATGCCTGCCTGCACTGATGGCGGCTGCTGTTGCATGCCTCAACTTCTTGATGCCCCTTGGCAGTTGATGATGGCGCCCGCACATGCGTTAAATTGTTGTTGATGCATCATCATCATCATTATTTATTTTGTTTAATTGTAAACTTGGAATATTGTCCGCTGTCTCTCCGTCTGTCTGTCTGTCTGGCAATAAATAATATTGTGCATGTTGCTTATGAGATTACAACAATCATATAAATACTATATACACCCGCTGCCCCCCTGGTTCTTTATTCATTTTTGGCTTTCTGCTGTTGTTGTTGTTGTTGTTCGTTTTTTTTTCTATTTTTTAGTGGGCAAAATCTTTAATGAATCTCTGGCAGCAGCAGCAGCAAAAGACTGCAGCGAGTAGAAACTGCTGTTTGCGTGTGGGCCTCAAATCGTTTTTATTATTGTGCATGTCGTGTAATTTAATTTATGAATTTAAATAAACAAACGAGGCTGGCACCGAGTTGACTCTGTGTCCCCTGGGGCAGCGCGGGGGGGAGGTGAGTGGGGCCTTGGGGAGAGGGTCTTTGGGTCTCTTAAACTCTTCGTTTTTTATTGCTGTTTGTGGTAGTTGTTTGTACCATAGTTTTGTATATTTTGTTTTGTTTTTTTCTGTTTTGGCTGCATAATTTTCTAATGCTGACAAATGGGATTTGGATTTATGACTTTTGTCGTTGCTTGTCGTTTTTGGCCATAACTGTTGCGACTGTTGTGCCACGTAGGTGTTGCAGTTGCAGCAGACGCTGCTGCTGCTGCTGCTGTTGTTATTTGTTTGATTGAAGATGATGCAAGCTGACCTCGAGACTGAACATGAGAAACTGCTACATAAAACGGTGTCACGATTGTGCAAAAGTTCCTCAAAAATGGTACTGGCCATTCAGTTATAGCCAAGGTAATTGAAAGGGTGACTAAATATTTGAATCAAAATTTCAACGACAGTTGATTGAAGGGTATTCCATTCGAATTTTTGAAGAGTCTGTTATAATTTTCACACTCATTAAAAGTAATTTAAAGTTGTTACAAATACTAATTAGTTAACATTTAGATTGTATTTATTTAGTTACATAAAATAATTAAAGATTTAATCATTGACTTTTTTGGGGAATTCATTCTAAGCATTCTAAATGGCATTTAAATGCACATATGACATATACGAATGTTTAAGTTGAAAAGTTTCTCAAGCTATCGAAAATCTCAAGAGGCCAGAGAACCGCTTTTGGCCGTTTTTTTGATTTTTTTTTTTTGTTGGGGGCATTTTGCCGCTTTTGTGTACCATTTGCCGCCAGTTGGCGTTGCTCCCGTTAAAACGTTTCTAATCTTAACTCATTATAATTAAATAAGTCACGAGTTTTGAATTTTAATTCGCTTTTCTGACATTGCCCCAAACAGACAAAAGCTTGACTGACAAAATCGGCTACCGTCAATGGCAGTTGCTCTTTTTTGCTGTTGTTATTTTGCTATTTCGTATTGTATTATTTCCCTCCCCTCTGGGTTTCGGGTCAATTTTATCAAAATCGCACACAAGCCAAGGTCTGTGGCCACGAAACTTAATTATATTGCAGACTGGGCAGCAGCAACAGCAACAGCAACAACAACAACAGCAACAACAATGAATACCTGGGCAGGTAAATAGAATCTTGTGAGGGCCATTAAAATTTGCACTTTAATGCTGCAGCAAAAGCAACAAAAACAACAGTAACAACAGCAGCAAATAGCAACGAAAAGAAGGCTAAAACAAAAGGAGTGAAGTACAAATTACTTAAAAACAAAATGAGCCAAATTAGCAGACTCACTTGGCTGCTACTGATTTCGATTTGGATTTCGATTTCTAAACAACAACAACAACACACAAAAGCAACATCTGACTAAAGTAGCTGTAGCAACAACAACAACAACAACAACAACAAGTCAAGGTCTTTGCGAAGGTGTTGAAATGTTTGCGACGCCGCCGTTGAAGTTGAAGTTGTATTTGATTTACGACTGATGCTTGGAAATTGCTTTAAAATTGGCCAACTAAATAGAAAAAAAAAACAAAAAACAGTCTAAGCAAAAATAAGGAACGAGGCAAAGTTAAGAATTGGCCCAGGCCAAAAACTTAAAAGTGTTGTTGTTACTTTTGTTGCAGTTGTGCGATTATATTGGCCGCTTGTTATATGGTTGGTGTGTGTGTGTGTTACTGTGTGTGTGTGTGTTGCCGATGTCGATTTTATGCGGCATTATGCAACTCACGACAATGACAATTCACGGCAGGACCTTTGGCGACCTACAAGCGTGTCGGCAACCCCCTTGCAAATATGCTCCAAGTACACTTCAAGTGGTGCCATGGCGATGTGGTGCTCTGCTGCTGCTGCTGCTGCTGCTGCTGGTGCTGGTGGTGGCTCACACTCATTTGAAGATGCCAAAGCGTCAGAGTTTGGCGTCGCTTGTTTGGGTTTGTCAGTGGCTCAGTATTTCAGTTGTTCAGTTTGCTCAGTTTGTGGCGCTCGTATGACAAATCGACAAATCGATTTACATAGCATCGCTTGTTGGTGTTGGCGGCTTTTGCTGTCTGTTTGTTCGCTTTCAGTTCATTAGGTTTGGCTTTGGATTTCGGGCCAATTAGGTATGGTTTGCATTTTTTTTTTCTTTATTTATTTCTGTCGATTATTTCTTGAGGGTTACGCGGGTTGACTCGATATTAAAATGTCATTGCTGGCGCCGCTGGGCAAATTGAGCTGAGTTGAGGATGAGTTTGATTCGGGAATGCTTGACGCAATATGCATTCAATTGCCATACTACAAAATCGAGTTAGAATAATTAAAAAAATATTAAAACAAAACTGATTTTATTATGCATCAATTAAAAATATAAAAAAAACTTGTTACTCTGCAAGTTAAAAATAAAAACAATAAAAATAAGCAGCAAGTAGAACTAATTGTAAATTGAAGTAATACAAAAGACTTTTGCTTTCACTTTTCAATTTCAATTAACATAATTCAACTCACGTTTATTTTTCCCAATTTCTATCACTTAACTGCATTTAATTGATTGACAATTTCAAGATAAACCTTTTATGAACCCCCTTTGTTGCCCCTGCCCCCGATTGGGGAGCGTAAGCACAGCAGCAGCTGCAGTCTGTTTAAGTTCAGTCTTTCAACTTCTTGGACACGTTGACCGTGTCTATGTCGAACGTCCAAAGTGTCCGAAGTGTCTTGTGCCCTATTAAGAACATGGCATTTCAAATGATTTATATAATTTGCTGGCATTGTTTTTAACGATCAGAGACATGAGATATATATTTGCCCGTACACACACACACACACACACACACACACATCTATAGTTTTGTAGGTGTTTGCGAATTCGAGTACATTGTTTTTAGTGCCGCAAAAGTTTCACTTGAATCTTGTCAGCAGCAATTTGACATTTCTGTTGTCACTTTTTGGTGTGCCTGACATTTTACACACCATATAAATTAAAATTTTGCTTACCAAACAACAACAATAACAAAATTGCAATCAAAAAACTGTTCGGAGACTGGACCTGAGAGGGTATTTGTTGTGTTGACAATAACTAAAAACCCGTTATGAGCAATTGTAAGAGGAATTATCTGTAATTAGCGTTTAATTAATGGAATTCTTGGCATTGCTAAATGCAATGCAAACACTTTGGATTTTTATTAATTATGTAATTTCCAACACAGCAACAGCAACAGCAACAGCAACTGAAAATAAATGCTTTAATAAAATGTTAATAGCTTAATCAATATGCCATAAATATATAATAAAAACAAAAAAAAAAATAAATGGTAACACAAGCAACAACAAAATCATAATCGAAATCAAAATCAAAAGACTCTCTGTCCCGGACACTCTCTTACACACACACACACGCACAGCAATATACAAACAGACATATTTCATTATTACGGCTGCAACACTTTTGTATGCGAACCGGGAAAAAAAAATTATAAAAATATATTCTTAAAACTTGTTTGCTGCATGAGATTACGTCGACGAGCGACGATCAACGATCGCCCCGTCATCGTCATCGTCATCGAGTATCGCATGAATTTCAAAATTGTCGACATCGCCGCACAGCTGTGACGAATCTTTGCCATTTGGCCTACGTACGCGAGGGCGGGGCAATCGGACACACACATGCTGGCAGGGAAGGAGAGCGGCTTGTGGTAGTTGCAAGTATCACTCGTATCACTAGCCCACTGGCTGGGCTCAACGGCAAAACGCTTTTCACTTTTTATAGCCACGCCGCTAATTTGACAGGCGGGCGAGCAATCTCGATCAGCAGACTCCAACTACGACTCCAACTTCGACTCCGACTCCAACTCCGACTTCGACTCTGAATGCGACTGACAAAGTGGCATGTGTGGATAGCTAGACTCAGGTATCTATGGACACACAACAATGAAGCAGCAGAGAAAGGAGTGCAATCAGGCACACTGGGCTGTTGGTGATGACATAGGCTGAACCTCAAACCATAATCTTCGAGAGATTAATCATTAGTTTGAAAGTGTGACGGAAAAGCGAAGATTGGAATTTTAGTGGCTTTACAAAACATCGTTATGGGCTTATTTTAATATCTTTAAGGTGTTAAGAATTTAAATGTGTTTTCTATTTTGTATGCTTTAAAACCTCTTTTCATATTTTCTTTTGGAAAAGATAAATCATCAGTTTTGGAAGTGTGACGAATAAATTACAGTTGAAAAATTAGTTGCATTAAATACAAACATAAATAATATGTTTAAAATGTTGGGAATCAAAACATGTCTACTCTAGCTTCAGTTCAAGTAATTTTGGTTTCTTATACTGTTAAGTATATAATTATAAAAAAAAGTTCAAATAATAAATAAATATTAAGAATCAAAAAAAAATATAAGCTGCTAAGACACCTGTGAGATAAAAACTAAAGTAGTTAACAGACTCAAAAATGTACTTTATATGTGGCAATAAAAAATGCTCTTCAAATGTTAATATTAAAATCATTAAAATTAAACTTGAGCTGTCTAAATACTTTAACCAATCAATCAATCAACAAATAAATTTGGTTGAGAAGTCTTTATTTTTTTTTTTTTTAATAAGGACATAATTTATAAATCATAGACTTACTTACTTTAATAGTTTATAATCAAAAAAAAAACTTCCACTCGTAATGATTTAGCTATGCTTCATTCGGGAATCGGCTCAGCCTGGTTTGCTACTGTGCAACACAAAACGCTTATGCACTCATCTGGCCACAGTGTTGCCACATGCATATACGAGTATATATATATGTGGAAGAGGCAATCTGCTCAGCCGTTATGGCATAGACACGGCTTCAGTTACAGCCGCAGTCAGATCGGATCAGACTGTGCCCAGCTCACCGGGTCTATTGGTCTCCAAAGATAGACAGCTATCGATCAGCTGCACAGTTGGCAGCTCAGCGAGCTTAATGGAAGCCCGCCACTTGGTTGGCAGTTGACTTTATAGAGTTTAATTTATGCACTCAGCTTGAGGCACAAGACTTGGCCCCGGACGCAGCTTGCTTCCCCTTCTCATTGCTGTTGTTGTTGTTGTTGTTGCTATTATATCCAGTCAGCTCTGTCCCTGAATGCGGCTTAGGCTCTCTTGCGTTCGAGATGCGTGCCAGCGATAAAAGTAATTTGCTTGATTTAATTTTAGTCAGCAGCTCACGAGACAACTAAACAGCCCCCGCAGCGGCTCGGCTGGGCCCCCTTTCCGCACCGCCCCCACCCTCCTTGGCATCGGTAGCATCCTGTTTGTCAGCTCTCAGCTGACTTTAGCTTTAGTCGCATTTTTTTTTTAATTAGGCAACCGCAACAAATTTTTAGCAAAGTTTCATGTTGCAAAATGTTTGCCGTCGCATGTAAGTGGCAAATGGCATGGCCAAAAAACCAAAAAAAAAAAAAAATAGAAAAATAATAATGCCAAAAAAAAAAACTAGCAACAACAAGAGGCAGCGAGACTAAAGCCAACTTCTAAAGTGGCTAATTGTGTTATGGCATAATTTACACGTTGTGTTTTCGGTTGCCACGAACAAGGCGCTGGACATGTGCCACTAGCAGCCACTTGAACAATTTTGTTGCACTTCAGCGAAGAGTTTTTTTTTTTCCACACTTTTTTTATGCGGAATTCGTGTAAAAGTACTACCAAATATATACACATAATATTCCATTAAAAGCAAATACGTTTATTTGATCAACTAATGGTTTTCTGCAACTGATTGCTTTATTAACCAAAAAGCGCTGGCTTTGCGAATAGCTTTGAGCAACAAAAAAAACATTTGATATAAATATCAATTCGAATGTTCCACATGAAATATGTCAAAAATTGATGTAAAGGCCAAAATAGTATCTAGTTTCTTTAGTAATTATTCACAGTTAATTTGCATCTATTCAAGAATTGGTCAGAGTTTCACTGATGTTTGCCATTATTTCATTATTTATCAGTGTCAACGGTATATCCCCTCTGATCATTTTACACACACAAATGTGTATATATATATATAGATATGTTGACTGATGTCTTCATATAGCAGTAAGCCTCACGCACCTTTGTGATTCAGGCACTGATTAGCGTAGCGTGGGAACTGAATGCGCTATCGCATCCAGTGGGTTTGGGAGTCGCAGCTGCGCCATTTGATTAAATGCCTCGCTTTATATCATATTTAATATGTTTGTGAAATTATTGACAGTCGATTAGGTAATGCAAACGTCAAACACTGAGATACAACTGAGACTCGAGTTCCCTCGAAGCTGGCATTCAGGTTGGGGGCAACCCGCATTTCAGCTGGTATCTGCTATCTCACATATGCCACATATATATTTATATATATATAGTCTGAGTGCTTACTGCGGTCCGGTCAATATCAAAATTCAAATATCAATATTTACGCAGCAATTATGCAAATTAAGTTCAAGTCTAAACCATCGACCGATCGGACCCGTTCAGCATTTGTTCACTTGGCTATGATGAAATGGCGCTGGCATCTCTCTGTCTGCCAGCCGACCAGGGAAGTGTGCCGGAGGGGGGTGGCAGAGCCCCATTATCACAACAGTTATTGCTTGTTAAGTTTTTAAATTAATTGTTCTAATTACATGCCTCACAGTTTGTTTCATGCTCGGACAAACTTTGTTTAATTGCTCGTGGGAATAAAAAAAAAAACAAGAGGCATTTTTTTTTAGCATATTTGTTTGGCTTGTGGTGTGGTGTTGTTGTTGTTGTTGTTTTGGCAAAGTTTCGGTGCCACACGCACAGCTTGACACCTGCCTCAGCTGCATTGCTGTTGCAGCTATTGGAGGCGCCAGGCGGCTTTGTCTATGTTACTTAATGGAGGTGGTCGGTCGCCTTATAGGCTCGGACGGCCCGCTGTTGTCGTCTGTGGTTCTTAAATGTCACCAGTGCCGCTGTGGGACGAGGCGCCCCCTGAGTGCCACACTCAGAGATTTGTCAGTTCAGTTAAGCCATTGATGAATTAGACTTTATAAATATCTGACTTTAAGGCTTGTAATTCGCAACTGGTTCAAGGACAGCCATGCATACATAAATAAACATATTATTCATACAAAAATAGTCTTGAGATTGAAAAGATTGACAAAAAAAGAAAGAACAAAATACACATTACAATGTATTGAATTTTATACACCGATTATTCAACTTTTCTTATATGCTGAGTGTGAAGGACTTCCAATCCTCTGCACGCTTCAAAGCATTATCAACTTATGTCTGTTGAGAATTTGTAATACCCTCACCTCATTATACTAAGCAGGCTTGAGGAAGGTGAGCAGCCTCGGTGGAGCTCATCCCCAAACATGTATAAGTGACAAATTTATGGCGCGTGTGTTGCAAACCACATAATTTGTCTGACTCTGACCAGAAGGCCCCCCCTCACAGCATTGAGACACCCATCCCCCGCGGTCAACCATGAATACATCCGAAAAGCACCAAATTTATGCGCAACGCCCTCGCGCCAAATTAATGGATACTTATTAATTTATAGCTATTTAAATGATCGCGATGGATACAAAAGCAGGCAGTGGGCAACGCAAGGGGCAGAGGATAATGCAACATTCCAAGGTTGCTCCTTGCGTTAGAGATGGGACAGATTGTGAGATTGTGATTTCGGGAGAAAGCTAACAACAATGTAAATATCGATAAATCATTACTCGCAACTTGTTTGAGTTTGTGCCTAGGCAAAAAGAGAGAGAAAATAGCTTTTGGTTATTTATAATTGCAATTTGATCTGATGAATCTGATGAATAATATGACAAATAAAGATTCTCGAGTGAGCAAATCACGATCTCATCTCTATAACTTCTTCCCTAATGAAGTCTGATCTGTCGCCTGCACTCATGTGTGCCTTGGGGGATCCCAAGTGTATTTAATTTACACCTGAGCCGCATCAGCGCGAAACCGAAAACCGAACTTGAACCTGAACTCGGCTTGACATCGACATCGGTTTTTGTGGTGTTTCGGTTTTTTTTGGCTTAAGCATTGGTCATTTGGCTGGGTTGGTTCGGCATATAAATTAGCATCATGGGGTGAGGTCTGTTCCGCAAAAATTGAAACATTTTTCGCGTTTTGTTTTTATTTAACGCTCGCTGGGGCACATTTGAAAAATGAAAGTGTTTGCATTGGTTTATTTTTATGGATTCTTTTTTTTTGTTTTTCGTTAGTTTTTTATTTTGCATACCCCGTGCAGCTTGTGGCATTGGCTGGCCATAAATTAGCCGCAGCTCTTAACTGGACGCCACGCGGCTATAGCGAAAAAACATCAGCTTCAATTTCAGCTCATCGCTCTGTGTGGTCATCGAGGCCGGGGCCGGGCTGGGCCGAGCCGGGTCGAAATTGTTTTTGGGGCTCTTATGCGGTTCCGGGTGGGGAGGTGCTTCCTTTCTATGACTAAGCCCGCACAGCTGGTTTTGGGGCCGATTGCATCGCTCTTTCTCCATTTGAAAATTACTATTATAGTTTTATGTGCTATTATTTGGGCATAAAGAAAACGCCAGCCCCCGCAGCGTTGGCCAAGACACACACACACACACAGAAATACATACAAACACAAACACACATGAAGCCAGTTCGGATCTTTGCATAATCGCCAAGCTGGCCAAACAGTTTACAAATACTGGCCAAAAAAACTTTTAGCCAGTTGAGAGCTGCGAGCGGGCAGTCGATGGCGGCATCTTGATTGGACTCCAGAGTTGAAGTCGCCGTCGCAGTCGGCTGTAGGGTGGCAAGATTCTTAGCGGGCCAAGTAATGGCGCCAAGTCAAAGAGTCAAATTCTGCGGCTGCTGCGGCTGCTGCAACGCTTATCTTGCATCTGCCTCGCTGGTCAAAATATGTATATAAATATACGAAAACATTTGCGCATGCGGCATGCCACGAATTGCCGGCCAGTGACTATTTTTTCTACTTCTTATTTTTTGTGTTTTTTGCGTATTTGGAGTCAGCGAATCGAACTAATCTTTTGATAAGCAAATAAACATTTGGCTGGCCTCCAAAACGGAAACTTGGTCACGGCTGCCACAAAGTTCTCACAAATTGAATGCCCCTCACCCCATGTCCCCCAGCATTCCAGATCGGGCCAAACAGTCACAGTCGGAGCCATCGCTTGGAATGTGGCGGCAACTGTCAAGGCCATGCCCATGCCTAATGCCTTCAAATTAGCTGAGAGACGCCGAGATGTGGCGTGTGGGCGTTGCGTAGCTCAGCAGCTTTGACTTTGTCGCTGGATGTCGCCCCGTGTAAATGTCACCGCAAATGCCAGAAGGCGCCCGAGAGCAGGGGCACTCAATCAAAAAACCAGTAGCCAGTTGGAGCACTCAATGCAGCAGGGCAGCCAACTGGAAATGTAACAACTCTCAAGCCAAAGGCCAACTCAGCTGGATGGCGACGGCCAATGTGCAGCGATAACTCAGACAAGGGGATTGAGGGAATTAAAGTGTTTGGGGACAGATTAAACAAGGACGGAGCAAGGAGTGCTTTTGATTTATTTCAATTGAGCACAACTAATATTTTTTCGTTGTTAAAGTAAAATATCAAAAACTAACAAAGCAAGACAATCGTCAAAAGATCTCTGCTCGGAAATCTCTGTTCAACTATCTGGAAAAGGATCACGAAATTGTTTTGTAGCTCACTTGGAGCATTATCTTTGCAGTGATGCGAACGGATATGAAGTGATTATACTCATGCACACACAAAGACAAATACAAATAAGGTTTATATATATATATATATATATATATGCACATGTGGCTGGAGCTGGCCACGCCCCCATCAAAGAGCACACGCCCACGCAGCAGCGACTGCATGGAAATGGCAATTGCATTGGCAATGGCAATGGCAATGAAGCTGAGGAGACAGAGGATGCAGAGGCTGCATAGGATGCAGCGGGGGCAGAGGAGCGAAAGCAGCGCAAATTATTTCTCACCATTTATCTGTAAAAATTCGCATATTAAATAAGCGTGCAACCCAAAATTATCACGGACCTGGCATCAAGGCAACGGGCCCAGTTCCATGCCCATGCCCATGCCCAGGCCCAGGCTCATGCGCAGGCAGAGTAGACCAGGCCTAAACCAGGCACCACTTCGATCGTAATCTGTAAGTGTTTGCAGCGGCACACGTAACCGACGCCGTGGCATGCCATTGACTCGAACCATGGACTCATGCAGCCATATCAAGCATTTATTTGTTTTTGCGCGTACGCAAAGGATATGCCGAGCTACGCCCACTCCAAGGCAAGAGGGAGAGAGAGATAGTGAGGGGGAGTGAAAGGGAGAGGGAGACACTGAGAGCGAGCGAGAGGAGTAATGGCAAATGCGCAGATGCCGAAGCCGATGCCGATGCCGATGCGAAAGATGATGATGATGATGATGATGTCGACAACGATTGCGATTGCGCCGCTTGGATTACAATAATTTAACATCATCATAATAAAACAATCAACGTAAGCATTTAACTCGCCAAAACACAGAACCCAAGCGATATCCACACACACACACACACACACACACAGAGTGTGCAGTGTTTGTGAGTGTTTTTTTTTTATTTTGTATATTTAAGTCGATACAAATCGCATATGCCAAAAGGATAAAGGCTGCACAATAAATTGAGAGGTCATTCTTGCCCCAAAACAACGACGACGACGTGGATGGCGCTACGATCCAGCACAGAGACAGAGAGAGAGAGAGAGAGAGAGAGAGAGAGAGAGAACAAAACTTGAACTGCGACTGCGACTTGTGCCAAAGTAATTGATGTGCTCGGCTGACCTGTGGGAGTTTACGAATCACAGATTATCTGCGCCAGACAATGGTGTGCCTCAACCTCATGTCGTCGCTGGAACTCTCTGCACTGCTTGGCGGCTCCATGGGTTACGCCTACCAGGCTAGAAGAAGACTATACAGCGACGACGACAACAACGATCATCGGTCTCTCCATGTCGATGTGGCCCAACTTTTCCGTTTTTTCCTCTGAGTCTCGATAACACGCCGCATTTTCATTGATGTGCTGCTGATGATATGCAAAACGAGCTAAAAACAGGTGGCGGCATTGCCGTTGTTTTTGGCATTTTGTTAACTAATTCGCAAAATGCTCGTACTATGTGCAAATGGGAACGGGTTGCGCAATTTGGGCTCGGGCTCCCATGCTCCCAAAGCGCTTGACCTCGTCCAGGCTTAAAAAAATGTGTGAATAATGCCCCCAAACCAAATGCCAAAATGCAGGCCAGCTCATTTATCTGACTCATGTGTTTTTTTTTTTTTTTCTTGTGTGTGCTCTTTTTTTTATCATAACATTGTTGCTGTTCTTGGTGTTCAGGATGCGTAGGACGTTAAATAAGTGCGGCAAATTATATGGAGACAAGTGGCACGGAATGGCCGGAAACCGAAAGGAATCAACTTTCGCGTGGGTTGCCACTTTTTGGATAATTGAAGGCGATTGAATGGGAGTCTTTGATTGTTAACAAATCCTAAATTACAATGCATTTATAACTTTCAGTGCGGTTAAGTCAATTGATGATATCTGAAGATATTATATAGATATATAGATATTTTATTAAGATTTTAGATACTATGCAAAGGTCTGAAGAATGAACAGAAACTTTTGACAAAACAGAATTTCTTATCTACTTTTGATGCGACAACTACTTTTATTGTGTGTTCATTATCAACTCAATAAACCGGATAAATGCAAATATTATATTAAATATTATTATAACATAGCAAAGTCCAATCTAATGCAAATATTTATTCATCTTGCTTTTTCGTTTATCGAATCACCATCAGTGCAACCAGAATCAATTGATGGGCTTGTCTTTTGGTGTGTACAGTTTTTTTTGTTGTTTTTTTTTTTTGCATATTGTATAATGTTTAATGTTGAAATTAACCTCGGGTCTGTGGCAACTTTTTGGATGCGATTTAATCCCGTGATACGCCATGGACTCACATATACGAGTAGATGTGCTGCACAGAGAGAAATAGCAAAACATATATTCACTTGACAGTAAAATAGACTGGGGCTAGAAACCTGCCAAGATGGCGAGATGTGCCATTTATGAATTGTTGCTGTTGCTGTTGCTGTTGCACTGTGGCTCTGTGGCAGCCACCCACAAATATTTGACTTCTCACCTACAATAAATAAAACAATAAACCAGAGTTGTTCAAGTGGCCAGACAAATGCGAATACGAATGCAAAATACGTTGCATATTCAATAAATTTCTTGTTTGTTTTAACTATATTTGAGATCTTTATCGTGTATCGAAATGCACTTCACACACACACACACACATACACACTTATTTCTTTGGCCATTGTATTGGTGTTGTTATTGTGTTTTGTGGTGGTGGTGGTGCTGCTGGTTTCTGGCTGCTGTTGTTGAATTTGCATGCCGGTGGGTGAAACCAGCAAAAACTGCTACAACAACAAGCGCCTGTCACGCTTGGCTAAAAATGGTAAAAATGACAAATGTTTCACAGCGACAAAAAAAAAGCTGCAGCAGCAGCAGAGACCACAAAAAAGTTCAATTTCTTAGCGCAGAACATGACAAGCATGAAACTATCCGAAACTAACGTGCCACTAGAAACAAAATCCAGAGAGAAAAAAAAGCAGTATGTAAAATAATAACAAAGAGACACACACACACACACAAGCACACACACACGAGTGCGACAACATTTGGGCTGCAGTTTGCCGCGTTTTGGCAGGCTAAACAAACAAAAGACTTAGACAACAAACTTGGGAAATCGGACAAAACGGGACAGCATCAGGCACTGACTGGCATCATTATTATCGGCAATTTGTGCCTTTTATTGCCCGAAATTGTTCAACGTCCAGCAATAATGTTAAAGCTCGTAATAATAATGCCCGAAAAAAAAAGTTAGTTTATCTTTCTTCCTCTTTCGCTTTTGCGGCCTCCAGCTGAAATTGGAAAGCTTAGGAAAATCTTCAAAAAAAATCATATTAGTTGCAAGCAAAAGCACCGCGAAACTTGGAGACTCTGCAACAGACTCGAACTAAAGCAATAAATATTGAATTTTATTAATTTATCGATTTATATGCAATTCAAATGTTGTAAGAATAGTTTTCAAATCTGATGCGTAATTTTAATTATTTTTGTAATTTTTACTAATGTGCATATTTGCATAGTTCCCAGCACAGTTTTTAGGGTATTCACACAACGAAGACGACGCCTAATAATTTAGCATACTTACGGCTTTGCAATTGCCAGCAATTTGTTTTGGGCACCACCTACAACTCTGCACTGCTCTGCACTAGTCCCTCCCCAAACCACATTTGCCATACACTCACTCATCTTACGTTACTTCTGGCTGGCATCTACCATCTTACCATCTTCATGTGTGTTGCCATAAAAATCAAAGTGGGCTGGCAGGCGATTTGCTCTGTTGTCAGCAATGTGGTTGTTGTTGTTGTTACTTTTACTGTAGTTGATGTCTTTATTATAATTTCCATATGCACAGCTCACATATTGCTTGTACTTACATCTTATATATATATATATATATATATATATATATATATAAGTAAGTAGGTATTAACTTTAAGGTGGCTACATCTTGAACTTTGCCGTCGCAGTCTTTGGCATCGATATTTATGAAATAATTTCACTGGCCAATCTGTCTGCGTGGGTTGCTCTGCTTCTTGTTGTTGTTGTTGTTGTATTTGTGAGCTGGAAAATTGGTTAAGCCCCTAAATAAAGAGGTAGGCATGTGAAGGGCACTTGATTGCCTGCCTGGCACTCATTTGTTTTCTTCGACATTTTCATAAACCTGATAATTGAGATATTTTGCAAATGTTGCAATGTTGCCGCCAAGTGTAAAAGTTGACAGGTTTCTGTTCCCTTTGTTTTTAGGTGTGGGGCCGACTTGCTTAGCAACTAGATTGGATTGGTATGCAATATGTTAAGTGCTTCTCCTTATAGCCACCATTAGATATATTATTAATTACCACACAAAGTGTTTACTCTAATGATATTCATAAATTGTGGCATGGTCTTAATGACCTCAATGTTGAATTCGCTCCACTCAGCCAAGTAATTCACTCACTAACGATTTGCTGTCACTTGCACTCATAATAGTTGAAGTAACTAATTTAATTTTCATTTACCACAACAACTAATTAATTCCCCGCTGAGCATTTGATTCAGCCAGCAAAATAAACAAATGAACACAATCAACATCGATTTGATTGTTATTGCTTATTCGAGAAGTTTTCATTGATGCCGATTTTAATGCCGCACTCGAGAGTTGGACATTTTAATTATTTAAATGCAGGCCGAAGGCTACGACGTTCTACAAAAAATCGTTCTACAGGCGCACAACGCAAATCATTGCTCATAAATCCATCAGTAACTTAAGAAACAAAAAAACAAATAATACAAAATATAAATAAATATGTTGTATGTGCAAAGAGGCCAGCGCCAAAGTGCCATGCAAATGTTGTACAACATTAAAGCGTACAAGAACAATCAGAACATGAATGCCTATTACAATTACCCATTGCTGTTGTTGTTGTTGTTGTTTTAGCTGTTTCTCAAGAGAACAATTGTTTTAGTAGCAATTGTTGTAGTGTCTGCTGCAGTGGCAGCTGCCGTTTACCACGATCTCGAGTCGACAAAATGCAGCCAACAGACCAGCTAAGCGCCGTGACCGTGAATTCCTTAGAATAATCACAATTTGCAACTGCCATAATATTTGTATGATTTATTGAACGCCGTTACTGGCTAGCTGTCCAACCGTAGGGCCCTCGACCCCGACTTGCAGCCGGACTCTTTATATATATATATATATTTACTCTCAACTTTGTAGCCGCAATTAAATTGTAAATAAACTGACTGACTTTTGTTTGCATTGGCTGGCTGGCAATTTATTAAATATGCATTAAATAAATAAGTCACAAGCCATTAAACATTTAATAAATTCGAAAAAGAAATAAAAAAAAAACAAAACAAAAGACGTAGTCAACAAACTTGGAGGTGAACAAACAATTTGCCTTAAAGCCAATATGAGCGCAAAAGCGCAACATGAATTATTAGTTGCCGTCTCGTCGTCAGTTTGACAGTTTACAGTTTTTAATTAGTTGCACGCAATGAAAACGACAAGTGCGGTTTTACTTGCAACACGCTGCAGCAAGGCAAAATCATGGGAAGGTAATTTACATATAGGAAATATAAAGCTACCCATCATGACACAAATTGTTAGGTGTAATTTCCTGGCAAACTATTTAAGGTATTTTCAATAAAACCAGCGTTGTTTGATTTTGTATATATTTTCTAGCTGTGCACAGGATATTCCCTTCAAGTACAGCATTTATAGATTTTTCCTAACTTTCCTTGAAATTTATTCAACCTTTTACCACAGTGCTTTGTGGCTTCCGTATAATGACTAATTATTGCACAGCTTCCAACGTTGTCAGCACGCGATGTTTGCCACAAATGGCTGCCTGCACTTGCATATGTCTAACAAAAATGCATAGACGGCAACAAATTTGTTGCAGCTGCTGCTGTTGCTGCTGCTGTTGTTGTTGCTACTGCGACTAATTAAAAAAGTGTCATCAAAGTGTGGAGAGGGCACGTTTTGTGAACATATTTGGTGCCACTTGCGTGTCAAAAGGCTGGCATAAAAACGCAGACTTTAAGGCCGGGGACCAGCATTTGGCAGTTAACCCACTGGGTGGCATTTTTAAAGCGACTTTTCAACACAAACACATGTTGCATGGTTAGCTGGTGGATGCCTGCCTGCTTGGTGGCAGCATAAAGCTGGTATGCTAAAATCTATTCCCATGAACATGAAAACCACTTGCTACAAATTGTCTTACAAGAGCAGCCACTAAAAGCGCAACAATTTAAACGGATGCAGATAACGATCGTCGAACACAAATGGTGCAGAAATAAACACGAGTGTAGATGCAAATCAGATGATAAGGCAGCGGGGCAGCAAGCAAGTTGCATGCGGGGGGGGGGGGGGGGGGGGTTTGTTGACTACTGCTTAACCCATGACTGCCGGGCTTGGTTGTCCACCTGTCCAGTTGTCCATCAAGTGAGCATAAATTGGCACTATGCAAATTAAATTATCAACTGTGCAATTCCAAAACGAGTTTGCAACCCAACTAAATTACTGTCAACGACGGCAGCTCAACAAAATGCAATAAATGCGACGCCGCTTATTACCAAAGAGCAACAGCAGCGGCAACTGCAACAGCAGCCCGCAGGAGCCGCGCAAATACTTGATGGCCAAGTGGATGCCCACTTCTGACCAATTATGTGTAAGACAGGAGGCAGCCAGCTGGTCAATTCGAGTTCGATCGCTCAATGCTCGCATCATTATAATCACGTGTTGATTGCTTTTTAAACTCTGCCAGTAAATGAGCAGTTTTGCCGGCGGAGACGGCTGACTTAACAGACTGCTGCACCACCACTAAGTGGTCAAGTGGTGCCAGTTAGCTGTTCCTGTTGCACTGTTGCTCGGTTTGCTCAATTTCCATGCGAACAAGCGCCGCCAATATAGAAATAAATGTATGTTATCTCTTTTCGCTTCTTTTTCTTCATTTTTTGCCTTTTTTGTGTCGGCCTTGTTAGCAAACGTTTACAATTAGATGGCTCCAGCTCCAGCTCCAGCTGCTGTTTGTAGAATCTAGTTCGGACCTGTTGACACATTATCCAGCCCAGGTAATTGAAGGCGCCACAGCAGAGAAGAAGAAGAAGCAGTTCCACTCAAGTGGCAGGCAATGAGAAATTTTCTACATTCAACTGGTCAGTTGGCCAGTTGGGCATTTGGTCAATTCAGTTGCCAAGTTAAACAGACTCTAATCAGATAAAGTTTAACTGCATTTCATTTTTGGTGCGCTGCTTGTCAACTTTTACACTTGTCACCGCCTCTCGCTCCACCAATCCCCCCGCTCTCTCGGCTCTCCATCTCCTCTGCTGACTGACCACCACTCACCCACTGAGCCACGTAGCTCGGCGCGCCAGTCAGTCCGTTTAAGGCATATCAAATTCATTTGAGTGTGTCTAACGAAGTCTGCAAATATTAGCGTTGAGTTTGTCAGATTTATGAGCAAATCTGCATGCTGACCGAGTCGAGTCGAGTCGAGTCGAGTCGCCTCGACTCAAGTCGCGTCCAGTCTGAGTGTCCGAGCCACAACTGGAGCCGCTGTGGAGGCCATGGCGTTAGCCGTAAGTGGAACACGCCGCTGCGAGTCGCCCCCGCTATGGTTGCGCTTTTCAAGTCGCAAACATTTGTAAAAAGGCGTGAAAATAATTCAGCGTCAAGTGACAGAAATGCCACACACATGGACAAAACGGGCTAACGTGCAACGTGGGGCAGGGGCTCATTGCAATAGCTAAACAGTTAGAGCAGGGTAAAAAAAACTTTCAGAAAAAACTTAAATTAAAGCGTTAAATTGAATTTAAAAATTATTTATTGAATTGTTATTTTTTTGTTAGAAAGTTTAGCTTATTGAAATTTATAGGCATTAAGAACCAAAGAAAAACCATTTGAGATGAAAAGATTAAAAGATTTCCAGCCAAATGAAAAACAAAAATTGTGACTTGACTTTGCAATTTAAGTTAGAAATTTATACACCCAGTAAATTTTCAATAAAAAAAAAACATTAAAAAAATCTAAAATATTTTATTTTGTGATTTTACAAATTCAAATATAACTAAATATCTTGAAGATAAAATCAATTATTATTCCAACAGCTGTCAACTTTTTATTAAAACTTAGAAGAGATTTTCTTCTTTTTTTTTATCACGTTGCCATCTCTATGAGGGACGCGTGCGAGTGTAGCGATTTTTGAGTCGATGATTCATTGGCCAGACCACAAATTTGCGGTCAGTGCGTGTGCGCAGCGAAATCGATTTGTGGAATGCAACTCACAGCGTCACTGCCACAGCTAGACTCAGAGTCACAGCAAGAGCTGGCAAAGAGGCAAGGAGATAAGAGCGAGGCAGCTTCAACTTGACGCTAATAGCGGTCAGTTATATAAAGCGAGTGACACCCACGCACAACCACAAGCACACACACACACACACACACACACAACAGACAGACAGAGACAGGCAGAGACAGGCAAAGGCACATTGCTTTCCTAGTCGACAACAGACTGGAGACTGGGTACTGGGGACTGGGGCAACATGTTGCACGGCGTTTGTTGTCAACATGCCATGTTGATAGCGCTGTTTAATGATAGCCCGAGTCGACAACATGAAAAAAAACACGGCTAAATGTCAACTGCTTACCAAATTTGGCCAGCGAATTGTGTCATAATTTGTTGGCAACGCCACCTAGCGTCCATACTGAAATTATGCCTGGCAAAGCAAAGCAATCACCGATTACCCCAGCGATCACCGCGATCAAATGGGCAAATGGACAGTTTGAGGTTCCCGGCGTGCGCTTTTACCTTTACCGGACAGTTGACTGTCCGCCTTAGGGGCGGAGGCAGGCAATCGTCGCGGGCTGCCAATCGTGCAGCGGGTCGTGACAAATTTAACCTAATGATCCGAAATTATTGCACCTTAATTGCCACGACGACGGCGACGGCGACTGCGACGTCAGCGTCAGCGTCAACGATAGCGGCTAAATGGAAAATCGACTCGCAAATATTTAGAGAATTTTATTTATACTTTAAATAATTTTTATACTATTGCCCGCAGCTCGGCATTTGCCTGACAGCCGACAGGGACAGTAACTGACTGGCCGAGCCCCCAATTGTGGAAGCGCGGGGGAGCGCAGGGCGGGAGGCATTGGATATTGGATTGGGAATTGGCGCTTGGCGGCCAGCAGTGCTAAGAGTTAAGAGCCTCAGACTCTCTGTCCGATTTTCAGTAAAAGTGATTTGTAGTTTTGGCCAAAATGTTTACTGTGTTGTTCTTGTTGTTGTTGTTGCTGTTGTTGTTGGCGTTTGGCTGTTGGCTGCTGTTGCCTGCTCTGAGTTATTTTGGCGGCATTTAACGGGCTGTTGTCTTTCGGTAGTAACTGTTGACAGTTGAATGCTCGTCGAGAGTTGCATGTCAGATGCCGTCGAACTGTGCAACAGTTGCAAGTTACCAAGTTGCCAGTTTGCCAGCTTGCCAGCTTGCAGCTTTGTGTGCAACATTGGCGAACAATTGGCGGCCTTTTTGGCCGGCGTGTAAAAATTTACACGACCAGCAACAAGCAGTAACACATTTTATGACCTTTTGCTGCAGTTTGCTGCTTTGCTTTTTGATACTGATAGCCAAAAATGAGCAGAACATTTGTTGCTGTTGCATTGCTGTTGTTGTTTGCAGCGGCTCGACTGCTGTCATGTTATGAAAACGCAACACAAATAAACCAAAAAAAAAAAACACAAAAAATACAAAAATAAACTGCGGGCTGCTTGGTTTCCATTTGCAATTGTTGCATTCGTATTAGATTTTCGGTGTTTGTTGTTGTTGTTATATTTTTGTTGTTGACTGCAAAGTTCAAAATGTTGGCCTGGGTTGGGTCAGCCAACCAATGTTGACCAGGTGCCTGCGAAACATCGATTGAATCGCGTCTCGCATTGGTAACTTGAGACCACCTTCAATTATACCACAACAACTAGCGAACATGTAATCAGATCAATTAAAACTAATTGTGAGTATGTTCTAAATACGGGTCAAAAGTGCATGTTTGTGTGTAAATGAAGTACATTTTATAAATATATTATTAAACTCGTTAGATTTGCCACGATTCTTATCTTTCCAATAGCTGCACAAATTTAATCGAAATTAATTTAAAATTACTTAAAAGATTTCCCACTCAAATCCAAGCTAAATCTTATGAAAGTGATACGCATATTATCTTAAGCTGAGACCGCAAGTATCGGGAATTGCTCCAGTTTAAAGCTTTAATCCGAGATAGGTGCTCCAATCAGCATACAGCTTGCAGTAATCCTCTGCAGCTTATAAATCAATGCATTGCTCGACAAATGCCAAGTGTAACGAGTTTTGTGCAGCAGCCTGAGAGGCGGTGCCGATTAACATTCACAAAGTCAGCTTGAGGAAAACCTACAAAATTAAATAAATTATGACAAATATTTAAATATTTAAATCCAAAGACTGGCTCAAATCTAAAGCTGGAGCGCCACTTGGCTGCACACACAATGCAGCTGAAAGTGAAATTTATTGATCATAAATTGCTAGACAATATCGATTAGTTGCTCAGGGTGGGTGTGGCCCGGGGAGGCCATAAAAACGGCAAATGGCAAACGGCAGTCAGCAGCCAACAGCCACACAGCCAGCAAGCCAGCCAGCCCCAAAACAACAACTGGCCAAATCAACTGGATTCGAGTTGCCGCCCGCTGCTTGTGGCGAATCAGCTACAGGTGCATAAATTAAAGTGCGAAAATTCTAATATTAATGATATGAAACCAGCAAAGCACCTGAATGCCAAGCGCCCATTATGCGAGTGCCACAAACAGGAAGCCAAAACTTGCTCAAAACTAAATGTTAACTAACATGCAATGACTGCCATACACACACACACACACACACGCAAACACACAACCACTCACACTCAACTTGTAATTGATTTAATGTATTCGTTGTGTGTGGGAAAGTTTATTTGAAACGCCCACTAATAAGCTGGAGCAGTTCATGAAAAATACAATTCTATTGTAATACTCTTTCAGAATGGAGTTGTTTTCGTGTCTTATGTGAGAAATATATACATAAAAGTACGTGAATAAAAAAATAAAATTTATAGAACTGTTAAGTATGTATGTAAATACAAATAAAAGCTAAAAGATTTTATAAACTTAAGTAAAAACAAAACTTCACAAATATGATTGTATATCTGGTAAAATTGATTTAGGGAATCTGTTAATCAGTTTCTGTCAATTAAAGCCTTTATTCTTATCCTTTTTATTTTTTAAGTAAAAATTTGATTTTTAACATAACTTATTAAATTATGTAGTATTTTTGTTTATTATTTATTTATTTCTTATTTGTTATATATTATTTATTATTTATAATTTATTAATAATTATTTATTATTTATTATATATTATTAATTATTAATTATTAATTTATTATTAATTTATTATTTATTTATTATTTATTTACTATTTATTTATTAAGTATTTTATCGATTTCCTTTTAGGTTTCAAGATTCGTTCCAAGAAGTAAGAGCAGCATTTCAGGGGGCATTGAAATACTTTTGCTCTGCTTGCAACTTCAAGTGTATCTAAACTTCGAAGGCTGCTGAAAATGTTTTTCCATTATGTTTACCATTTTAAGCGGAGCCAAGCGCTAACGAGCAGTGGCAAGAGCAACAGCAACAGCAAAGACAACAGCAACAGCAGCAGCACCAACAGCAGCAACAATCACAACAACATCGACAACAATTGGCAATCGAAGTCGGCCATTTATATAGCAATTAATAAGCAACTTCTCATACATATGTAGATATTTGTAGCACAGCATTCGTTTTAATCAAATGTACACAAGTGCTTGCGATATGTGTGGCATTTAGTTGTGGCAAGTTCGTTGCCTAAGTCTTTTGTTTTTTTGGCGAAATTCGCTTAAGCAATCAGTCATGCGATTAGTTGATTTAATTTAGATTCCTTCTGAGGGCCCATTGACAGTTTATCTAGCCTGGCCTAGGAAATGTTTTCTGCGCCTTTTTCTGCTGTCGTCGTTGATGTTGTTGTTGTTGTTGTTGTTGTTGGCTCGTTTTGGCTGCCTTGTCGATGCTGTGCAGCGATAAAGTTGTCAAAGCAATTTTTGGCTGGCTTTAAAAATTTTGTATGTACGCCTGCCTGCCTGCCTGGCAACGAATAGCAATGTTGCTTGCCAGTCAGCCAGGTTGCCAGGTTGCCAGCATTTGCCAGGCTGCTTGCCGAGCTGTTGAATGTCTAATGTCGTGACTCGATTAATGAAATGTTGCAGCGCCGCCGTCGCAGCAACAACAGCAACAACAACAACAGCAACAACAACAATAAAAACAGGCGTCTAGGAAAATGCAACAAGAATTATAAAAAGTTATAATAAAAGCATTGGCAGTCGCTTAATGGCCAACTATTGTCGCTGGCAGGCGTTTCTAATAAGCCACTTAAATGGCCAGCCTAATTAGATACACAACACTCACACACACACACACACAGACTCGAGATCGACAGTTACAATCTGCACATTACTACACAGAGTAAAAGTTAGAATTAAGATGTGATCTTTCTCAGAAAACTTAATGTCTTGCCAACAAAACGAGAATCTCTTGTGGGAGTTCGAAGTTCACAAAGTTCGCAAAACACTTTATAGTTGACAAAACTGATAATCAATTTCAAATTAACGCACTTGATTGCCTTAATAATATAGCTATAACAGCAACAACAACAACAACAAGAACCACAACAACGACAGCAACAACAACAACAACGACAGCAACAACACTCATTGTTTAGACAATTCGCTGGCAGCTCTATCAACATCTTCATAATAAAACAATCAACGCACAATCGACGCTAAGATCAAGTGACTTTCCATAGACAAAGCTCCAACTCAGACTCAGACTGAGACTGAGACTCAAGAGCCAAGTTCCAAGCAGACTCCGACTAATCTGAGCCTCATCCTCAAGCTCATCCTCATCCTCACTTTGGGTAGATGTTGGCATTTCCTGGCATTATGCGCGCTAAATTGAGAGGTCAACTGTGTGTATTTGTGTATGTGTGTGTGTGTGTGTGTGTGTTTCCTGCCTGAATGTCTGCATGTCTGCCTGTCTGACAGAGTCTCAGTCTGTGGCTTTTGGGCCTGTGCCAAAGTAATTGATGTGCACGCTTGACCTGTGGGAGTGAACATATTGCAGATAATCTGCAACGCAGACAATTGCCTCAATGAATTTTTTATAAGTTGCCGCAGCCGCAAAACTAAATATGTACACAATTTTTCTCTGGTTTTGTTGCAACTTCTTTCTGGATTTATTTTACTTCGTTTTTTTTTTTTCCTTCATCATCATGCCCCATAGTTGTAAAATGTGGCCCATTGTTTTCCTTGGCTAGCTTTGTAGTTGATTTAGCGCCAGGCAGTGTTTTACAAATTTATTGCAGCGTTTATTAAACGCTTTTCACCGCAGCTTATCAAATTCTGTGTGTGTGTGTTTTTTTTTTCATTTTGTAAGACAATGGAATATAAAAGAAATTCCACTCACCGCAAATTAGAAACAGAAATAGAAACAGACATCAACCGAAATTTGATATCGTAGGCGTTTATAGATTTATGTTGAAAAACTTGAATAGAGAATACTGCATAATTTTTGGAGACAGCCAATGTTCAATGGAGCAAACAACTCATCTTTATCATTCACTTCAAGAATAGACTTGAAATAAAGAAATTTTATGTCTGTCTTATTTTTAATATTGCTTAATCTTCAACTAGTTTAAATGTTTTAAATTGCATAGAGTTGTCTATATTAACATGACTTTTATTATAAACTAAATCTTGTTCTCTCGAATACCAACTACAATTATAAATTCAACAGACTTGTTTAGTTGCAACTCAACTTTTTTTTAACAAGCAATTGATGAAAGCTGTATTGAAAGGTTGTTTCACAATTCAATTTAACACACATTTCCAACTGTGAATGATTTGACGAGCGCTCATAAATGTTTCATAAAACAGCACAGCAAAAAAAAAAAAATAACACACAAAAATAAAAAAAAAATAAAAAAAATCAAATAATTTGCTACGGCTCATTTGAAAACTCATCACCATGGTCCAAAGTTTAGTCAGTTAGTTCAGCCTGTCGGCCAATCAGTCAGCTTCAGTTGTTGCTTCGACTTTTGGCTTAAACACATCTTCAGGCCTCACTCATGTTGTGTTTATTTTTGTGTTTTAATGTTTGATTATTTTACAGACAAAAAAATCATTTTTTTAATTAATTAGTTGAGGTTAATGAGCGGCTATTAATAAAAAGGCATATTAATGGTGCTAAAAATACAAAAAAAATTCCTCACGCCACACTTAGGGCCAAGAAACTTTCTCCCAGCCACAACACTGATTGCATAATTCATAATATCGGGCCTAAACAACCGATCGATCGATCTAGCTGTTTACCTGACTAAGTTATGTATATTTTTTTATTTTTATGAATTATGCGAGTCAAGTACAGTTGACACCATAAACACTTAAACACTTAATTAGCGCGTTGCGTTATTATTATTGTTATTATTATTTGTTGCTTTAGTTTCTTTCTGACTTGCTTTTGGCTTGGGGTAATGAGACGCCTTTATGGCCAGGCATTCACTTTGTGGCTGCCATTTAAGGCTATCTGGGCGCTGTTTGTTGGCCATGTTACAGCATCAGGCTCCTTTCGCAGCTCCCAGCTCCCAGCTCAGCTCCAGTTGATAATGATGAAGGCGCTGGCCATTTAGAAATGAATATCGCGGGGGCAGTTTCTATTACTGTTGTCCGTTGTCCGTTGCCCGTTTCCCATGATAACTGTACTCAGCAATTGTCTTGCCAATTTGCCGCAAAACAACCTGTCGGCGCACACTGTTGCACTGTTGCACTGTTGCACTGTCGTATTGTGTCGCCTGTCTGCCAGCTGGCCAAAATGGAGCCCACAGATCGCAGCAGATATGAGCCTTCAGAATGGCCACAATTCATTGTCTTTGGCCAATAAATTGGGCTTAGATTTTTGTTCATGCAATTTAATTAACGATTACTTATCACTGATTATGTCAGCTTCGCCGAGCAGAGAGATGTCTGCCAAAGGGGGGTGGGCGGAGGTGGGTTAGTCTTAGCCATAGGAAACCCACGCAGTTATATAAAAAAAAAAAATGCGTTGCGTGTTGAGTTTTCTAATTGGATTTTACAATTTTCACACCACAATGCTTGGAAATGGCTCGGACCGACGCCAACCTGGCTGTCAACCGTTTCGAGACGCTTCAACGCCGCATGTGGGCTGATCATTGCTGTTGTTGTTGTTGTTGTAGTTGTTGGTGTTTTGTTAAGTGTTTGGTATTCGTGCAGTTGTTGTCGACTGGCCAAGACGGCTACCGTTTGCGAGCCTCTCTTTGTCCAGCTATAATGGAGTGTGACTAATTAATAAATTAATTTCGGCGTTGTCTCATTTGTAATTTCAATTTGTCTAATAGGATTTCATGTTTTGACCATTTTTGTCTTGACACAACTCGCCGTCGTGCCAGCCATATTAAACCCGCAGCCTCCGCCTCCATCTCCGTCTCCATCTCCGTCTCAGTTTGTGCTTAACTCGACAACAGATGAAGTTATTTTCTAATTAAGCGTGAAGTTTTGGCTTAAAAGGTGACACTCAACTGACTCTTAATGTAGTTTTCGATAGTTTGATTTAAACTAAATTTGTTCAACAGGTTCTCATTCAACAGTTATTGGCTGTAATAATTAAAGCTAGTGCTGCAACAGTAATTAAATATTTAATGCTCGATTAGATCATCAGTCAATAGGCTTATGTCAATATATGCAAATATATTCGAAAATAAACATGGTTTTTTTTTTAATTGCTGTGTGTTTTCCCCCTTTCTTCACACACTAAGAAAGTTAATCTTGGCGAATCAATAAACTTGGCATATAAAACCAATTTAAATGAGGTTTTTCGTACACAACTCAGAGATATTGTTCGAATTGAAATAGCTTTGTGTGTAAGAATATTTCCAAGATCATATATTATATCACTTGAAACGATTTATGGAACACAGACAACAGCAAACAGACAGCAAACATCGACAGGCAAACAGCCGCAAACTTTCAAAATCCAGAAAAACAAGGCTCAAAAACAGCAGCAGCAGCAGCGACAATGGAAATCAATATGTCAGTCAGTCGTGGAAACGGCGACAGACTTTGGCTATATCATATCAGCAACTTAAACGTTTAATCACGCGTAGACATTTGGGCAAGATAAATCCAGAAATAGCTGAAAAAAATTACGATGCAAGCCAGAAAAATCAAAAGGAAAAGAAAAAATTGAAAAATCACAAACCAGAAAAAGAAAAAGAGAAAAAAAAAACATTATGAAAAAGTAATTACCAGGCAACAACAACAACAACAACAAGAATAAGGCCAACGGCAACAATTGCTGTGACAAATCTGCAATTTTTTATTACCTGTTGTTATTTTTGTAGTTGCTGTTGGAGTGTTGGTTGCTGCTGATGTTGCTGTTGCTGTTGCTGTTGCTGCTGCTGCTGCTGCTGCTGCAGCTTGTCAAGCTGTAAAATGATCGAAGAGCTGCATATGAAAATGCGAAGCAATTGAGATTGATGGCTGGCCTGGACAGGCACAGGCGCAGGCACAGGCACAGGGCTGCCTCTGACTGTGGGCTGCATAAGAGGGGGTGGGCGTGGCATAACAGTTGTTATTATTGCCGTTGTTGCTGTCATAGTTGTGGTTTGTTTCTGTTGTTGTTGTCGTCGTCATTTGCAGGGCCATTTTGCATTTGTCTCGACTTTTACATGAAAATTACAAAACTACTGGCAACACAGATTTTATTTTTTTTGCGTAGGCTGCAGCGAGCAGTGTGGTAAGGGGTTGGGGGCCGAGGCACATGCCAAAGGCAGCAAAATTGTGTCGCCAATTGTGGTGGAAGGGGGATGGTGCTGGAGTTGGCAGGGGGAGGCAAGTGTCAAGCTGGCGTGACGCATGTGAGGCAGCGAGTGCCAAGCGCGCGGAATTCATGATCAATGACTGTGCACACACACACGCCACAAGCGGCCGCAACAACAACAACAACACTCCAATAATAGTGCAACCAGACAACAATTACAACAACAACTGGGACTACAACTACAACTACAATCAGAGCAAGGAGGTGTGTGGGGGGGGGGGGGAAAGACACAAATTAATGAACACTTTGGTTGACATTTTAAGGACAAGTTCGGCAGCGGCATTTTGTTGGTTTTATTTTGCTTTTTTTTTGTATTTTTGCATTTGCCTCTGTGGTTTGCTATGGTGCACGCGTGGCATGTGTGCGTTGCATGGAAATGTTTGATGGCGCATGCAATTGGACATTGACTGATTGCACGCAAGCTACACAAACTGTTGATTTAGTGGATTGAGGCCACATTTGTATTTATGTCAATAATCTTTTATCCGCAAGGCAAATAGACTTGATGATTATTATTATTCAATTGGTCAGCAATCAGGTCGACGAACGCCTCTCAAAGGTGTCCAAGAAGTTTCTAAAATACATTTAATTAAAATATATGCACAGCTCATAATATAATTGGAGTTATTCAGTCAATTAAAGAACGGAAAACTATTAAATAAAAGTCGAATTTTTATTAAATTGTAAATAGAAAAATTATTCATTTGAATTTGTCTTGAAAACACCAAACAATCTATAATTAAAAGTTGGAATAAATAATTAGTCATATTCGAAGGATTTGAAAATTTAGCGAGCAGCTCTGAAATTACCATAAAATTGTGACTTACTTTTTATAGACTTAACTCAATTTTAAGCTGAGCAAGCAACTCAAATCGAGCCAAGTCAAAGATCATCTGTCGAACAGATCCTTGAACCACATAAGCTTGTAGCTGGCATCAGTTCCCAGAATTGCAACCTACTCACAACTGGCACAAGGACAGCTGAAAGCAACAACAACAGTTGGCTCTCTGCTAATTAACTGGCTAACTGCCTAACTGGCCTGGCCTGGCTTCGATTGACTCGCGGCAACATGGTTCAATGTGGCCCGCGGATCGCGGACCGCAACGGGGCTCAAGAGTCAGTCAAGTAAATGTGGGGGTGTTGAGCACCAAAGAGCAGCAAAGGCAGCCCAAGGGGCAACAGCATGTATGTAATTCAATCAATTGAGCTAGCTGCAACAGCTTTAAACGGCAACAACATCCGCAGCAGCAGTCAATGACAATTGCGGGCAACACAAAAAAACAAAGGCAATGGCAAACTGAGACAACCAACATGAACAGAGAGAGTGGGAGAGAGATGGAGAGAGAGATAGAGAGAGGTATGTTGACAGCCTCGGACCGCTACAAGGGTCACCTAATCAATGGGTCTGTTGCTGCTGTTGTTGTTGCACTCAAGTTGCTGCAACTTGTTGCTACGCTGCTGCAGCAGTTGCCGTAAGTGGCAGCCATTTGAAATTGTTGCACATTGGCAACAGCAACTGCATATGTGAGTGGGTGTTTGCTGGTGCTGTGTTGTGGTTGTGGTTGTTATTGCTGCAGCCTGTTGTTGCTGCTGCTGTTATTGCGTGCAACGACAACAACATGTCAGCAGCAAGTGTCAAGTGCAGCGACGATGACAATGGCAGCTTTGCAATGAACCTAATGAGCTCATTTAGAGGAAGTCTGGCTAACAACAGGATGCGAAAACGGAAATGAATTAAAGATAAGTAAGGATTCAACTGGGGGAAAAAAAAACTAAAATGGGATTTGGATGGAAGTAATAAAAATATTGCTGAACATTACAAAATGAATGAAGCAACGACAAACACATCGATTGATGTCGAAAACCAACTTCAAGCAGTGAAATTTAATAGCCATAGTTTAGGATAATAATATATTACAAATTTATCAAATTATATGTATTAATACAATTGGTAACAAGATAAACGCCATTTAAAGCAAACCCATTCATTTAAAGACTTTCTTAATTCTTGACACTCACGATTCCAATTGCCATTTACCACGTTTTTTGGGCAAAACAAAAAAAAAACCCAAATCTTCATTTTGCGACCACAATTTGTTAGACCATAAATCAAATGTCACAAACGAAAGTAAAATGCGCAAATAATTACAAATTAAAAGCAAGACAGCAAAATGGGAAAAGAGGAAATCGCGAAAAATTGGCGACATTGCGCGGCGATTTAATGAAAAGTCCAACTGTGGACCACCAAAAAAATTGAAATTATATTAAAAAAAAAAACAAAAAAACAACGGGGAGAAAAAACAAATCAAAAACAAAATAAGTCAGCGGGGTGGCGGGGGAAAAAGGAAGAAAATTAAAGTCACGGTTTCTAGCGTGTAAAGTTGTTGTTATTGTTGTTGCGACACTTGCACAGCAGCAACATCAGCAGCAGCAACAGCAGCCGTAGAATGTAAATGTCTTTTTGGTCAGGTTTGTGTTAGCCACAAAAATCCAAATTGCCATCACAGCAGCAATAACAACAACAATAAAAGCAACGACAACAAGTGCAGCCAAATAGACAGCAACCTGCAGCAAAGGCGGGCAGGCAGCAAGTTGCAAGTTGCAAGCAGCCTCATCAATTGATTAAATTTGCAGCGCATTGAGATACTTTGGCCAAGACGCTGATCTCACCGATGCCTTTCACTTAAGACCAGAAAAGCAACAGCGCACGATTTTTATTTATTTAGATTTAGATTTCGATTCAAATTGCGCCCGTCTTGCAAACCAAAAACCCACCCCACCCCGCCCCAATGCTTAGCAGCTGGCAGCTCTTCAGCAATCAGCTGGCAATTTGTTTCTATACTCAACTCATTGTTATTGCTGTTATTGTTGTTGTTGTTGTTGTTGCAAAACGCACTGAACGCAAAACGCAATTGAAATGTTCAAACCGCGTCACCAAAATCTACACAAACAATGAGCATGTTTTTGTCTTGGCCATTTTTGGCCAAAGCAAACGCGACTGATAAGATCTAAATGCAGCAGCAGCAGCAGCAACTGTTGCTGCTGGCACTTGGCTCGGGAATGGGGAGGCCCACCAACAACGATGTCCGCATCCGCGTCGCCATCAACGCCATTGTGAGGCTCTGCTCTGCTGGCAAAACGGCAGTCAGGTGTTGCTTTTATTGTTTTACAATCACCAACTGAGCAGCGACAACAACAACAACAACAACAACAACAAAAACCCACCAACAGCAATGGCCAAAACATCGACTATGGTTAAAGCTACAAATACTGCGACTTCTTGGGGCTCATCGATAGCGTCTCTCTGCCTGTAACTTTCACAAAACAAATCTCAGCAGCAGCAAAAGGCAAAAAGACAACAGGCAAACAGGCAACAGGCAAACAGGCAAACAGTCAACAGGCATTCAGCATTCAGGCTCATTGCACAGGCCATAAAAGCGAACCACAATTCAAATAAAATGAAAATAGAATCAAATAAACTTGCTGGCAAACAAAGGCCACAGCTGAAATAAAACTCCGCGCCACTGCGAGACCGGGTCATAAAGAAATCCCCAGCATCGACAAGTCGCGAACTGCGATCGGGCCAAATGCAAATTTTTCCGACCAAATTGTTGTTGTTAGCTGCCACCCCAGACCCCCAGATCTGAAAAACTCCACAGTCCAAGACCAGACCTGACCCAATGCAATGGACAGCACTGTAGTTGCCTGATACTTCACCTAGCCAGCTGAGCATCCTGATGCGTTATATCCTTTGGGTTCAATCAGTCAACTATTTTAGCATTCCCAAAACTTGCTAAATATTGCAGTTACCAATTTGAGCTACTTCATTGAATTTTATAGCCAAAACTTATTTGTCAATGACATCTAGTTTAATACTACAATCATAATTGTAAACCAAATTCTCGCTCCAAATTCAGGCCAAAATGCTACACCAAAAAGTTAAAGACAAATCACAACTTTTTCACTGTAAATTCCACTTTATAAAGTTCTGGTACCTAAAAATAACTGTTGTCTCGGCAGCATCTTTGAGCAACTTCTGGCACAGACAGAGAACTGGCCACTTGCTCAACTTTTCCCACATGAACTAGCTTAATTAACTGGCCACATTTTGCAGGTCTTTAAATATTTTGCCCACTTGTCCCATTTCGCGGCAGCTTGCAGCAGCGTGCCTTCGTCATACAACAAGAACAACAACAACATATATGGCCATCAAATAAATCAGAGAGTGGAACGCACATGCAAAAAACACGTCGCCAAGCCGTCGTCCAACTCATCCGAAATCCGTCGACCAACGTGGCCATTTCGGTTATCAGAGTGCGCGTTTTAATGAGTTCGAGTACGTTTTATGAGCATGCAAAAGGCAAAACTCTTGAGAAATCTGAGAACGCACCAAAGTGGAATGCACACAAAAATGTTAGAATCTTGCCGCGATGATAAACTTTCGCGAAGGAAAGCAGCAACAAGCCAAACAGATGAAGTTCGAGATGGAGACGGCAATGGAGACGGCGCAAACACTTCAAGCAGAAACCAACAGCGACAACATCTTGGAAAGAGCTCATCACAATCAACTGTGATGGCGACGTTCATCGTTATGATTATGATTGGTGTCGTTGTAGTGGATATTGTTGTTGTTGCTGTTGTTGTTGTTGTTGTTGTTGGTGTCGCCTTACCTGAGGCTGACTGGCTAAGAGTCTGGCACGTACGCTTGATGCTTCAACCGAACGCAGATACTTTTGCAAAGATACAAAGACGCACTTGCTCCGCTTCACTCCGTTTGGCACGTGAAGCGACTGCGGCTGTGGCACGCAAAAGAATTTATGAATGAATTCAATGAATTTGTTTTTGGCCTTACAGGGTTCAAAACGGTTTGGCTTTCCCCCAAAAGTTAGGCCACATTTTAAGTCTGCTCAAAAGTGAATATTTCACTGCATACTTTTAGGCTGCTTCAAAGAATTATTTTTAGATATATATGTTTGCCAGCCCGTCTAGTAGTCATTGAAGCGGCAGCTTCCACAAACACAAAAAAATATTTGAGAAAATTTCAATAAAATGTGCGACGTGCCACAGTCATTTCAAATGCGCACCAGTGATGACATCGTTTTCGATGTCAGCTTTGATGTCGCCCAGCAAATCGGATTGGAGGTAAGCTGGCTCAGGGAGAGCAATAGCAGCGACGACATATGCGATGCCAATATAGTTCCCTTGGCAAGAGTAAACTCTGATGTATTTCGATTGGTGCTGAAGTGGTGTGAAGAGCTGCACTCCCAGATGAAGAACACTGAAGATGCGCTGCAATTACGTGCAACACTTGTGCGCATCCTCTTCGATGCGAATGCGGACGATTCACTCCTATTTGAACTGATCATCGCAGCCGATTATCTAAATGTGGAGACTCTCTTACAAACGGCAACTCAGCTTGTGGCAGATGTGAGCACTATCTGCAACACTATTGAAGAGTTCCGGGAACGTTGGGATATCATGCACCACCATGAAGAAGATGCAATCTAAAAGCAAATCAAATCGCAATCAGTCTTTCAAACCAATTGCAAATTTTTTTTTGTAATCAAATTTAATGTTTTTTCGCAAACAAATGCAATTGTTGCATATTTTTTAAGTAATTAAATCTTTATTAAATCTCAATTTATCGGTGATTATTAGTCAATATTCTTTTGTCTTTTTTGTTTTGTTTTTTTTTTTTTTTGTTTTTATTTGTTCTTACAATTTTCATGCTGTCTTTTCTTTCATTCTTTGTGTCTAAGCTTAGTTGGCTAATTCACTTAACGTGTCTGCAAATTGCAAACTGTTACAAAGTTTTTTTTTTCGCGGTTTCTGCCTCTTTTACGGCATTTACAAATTTTTTTTTAAACGAGCCGCAAACTCAGAAGTTGGTTTCTGGCTGCAACTGGTTGTTTTTGTTGTTGTTCGATTTTGGTTTGTTTTTTTTTTATTTGTGGTGTTCTTAATTATTGCTACAGTTTTCATTTCAATGTTGTTGTTGTTGTTGTTTTTATTGTTGTTGCAACGGCAACTGCAAATTTCGTAAATTTAAAAACAGAACTCGAAAGGACAGTGTGAAAATGCTTTAAACAATGTTGCATTAAACTAAACTCGTCACAAGTTACAGTTAGGTAGGGGGCTCCTCTTGTTGTTGTTGTTAGTGTCGCTTTTATTTATTGTACACTATAAATCGATTCATAGAAAAAGTGTAAATTATGCTATCCCATATTGATAGTTGTATGTATATAGCTTCATCTGCTTCGGCTGCATCTTTTCACATATAAATAGTTGTATACATATATACTATATAGTTTGTATAGATATTAGATGTATATGTATATTAATGTATATATATATATATACGAATATATATATATATATATATATATATTTGCAAATCTATATTGCTTAACTCTGACAATGCAACGCTTTGAAGCAAGAGACATAGAGTGAGAGAGACAGAGTTACCAATTCAGATTCAGATTCGGATTAAGAAATTGGCAGCTGAGCAATTTAAGATCCAAATGATCTTCACTTTTGGCCACATTCATTTTGTTTTTTTTTTGTTTTTTTTTTTTGTAGACCTCAAGGTTTCAGCGAAATCAAGCAAAAGCTTTTGATCGGCGCCAAATACGATGACTGCCCTGAAACAAGTTTTCTTTTTTACTTTACTTTTAGTCTATTTTACATTAAATTGTGTGTGTTGTTGGTTTTTTTTGCTTTAGAAATATGAAACATGCAAAGGAAGCGCCAATTTATCATTAAACTAAGTTCGCTTTTATTCTTTATTCAATCATCAAATTGTATGATTTTTGTTTCTCATTAAATGTGTGTTTGAAACTGTTTTGTTCTTTGTGTTCTTTTTTATTTATATTTATAATTTTGTTTCATATTTAAATACTTATTCACGAGCACGCGTGAGCATTTCAAATTTTTAAGTATTTAAGTATTTTTGGTTTTTTTTTTTCTTTCTTTACAATTAGGAATTTCATTTTCATTTTTCATTTATTTTTTATTTTATTGATTATTCATAAACTATTTGAATGCTGGAGTAAAAGTTTCAGTTTCGCTTTGTTAATCATACGTAACTATTTGCAACTTGTTTTACAAAATAGATATATTCATCAATGATTTGACGTCGTTTTGTTTTTCTTTTGTTTTTGTTTATGTTTCGTTTTTTTTTTTTTGGTTCCATCTGCCTCTAAAATCTTACGTTAAATTGTTACTGTTTGTTTTCTCTAAAAAAAACTTCATACTGGGTCCAACTTGCTTCAGTTTGTATTTCCTGATATTTTGTTGCCATTTATTTATTCGAATTTATCATTCTGTTATTTGTATTTCTTTTTTTTTTTCGTTTGGTTTACAAATTTTACTTTTCTACTTATCATTGAGCAGTTTGCCTTTCTTCGTGTTCATGAAAATTAGTTGTGTCTTGCTTCTTTTTTTTTATGGCATTACCTATCTTTCGCGATAAGTTTTCAAGTTATATGCAATTTGGCGATATGTATTTATGTACATGTTGTATACAAATTAATGTGTCACAAAAAAAAAAAACCAACAGAAAAACTGAAATAAAGAAATAAATAAAAGAAAAATGCAAATCTTTTGCTCAAATGTCATTCAAAAAATGTTTAGTTTATTTTTGTTTTTAGCTCTATTTTTAATGTGTTGTTTACGTTTAAGCTTTATACAATAATCATAAATTTAAAATATATAATAAATGTATGTATGCTTTCAAAACTTTTCGCATTTTGTATAATTTATAATAATATTTGCGGTTTCATTTGTAGAGTTGGCTTAATTCAAAATTCTAAAAATGTATGGAAAGCAGCAGTAAAAGTAAATTTATGCTTAAACCTTAAGAATTTCTCTCTCTGCAATTGTTTTTGCTTGACTTGTTTGTTTGTTTGTTGTTTAGTTAACGAGTTAATGTAAATGTAAATTTTAGTTTAAACATTTATCAAATGAGTTAATTCATTTACCATCCTCTGTTTATATAATATAATATAATATAATACATAATTTCCTTGACTCAAGAATAATTAACAAATCGTTTTTAACACACATCCTAATACATAAGACGAGTTGATATTTTGATTTGCCGTTTGAAATCTAACTCGGGGGGTTTCCAAAAAATTTATTTACATACAATCAACAAAAAAAGTGTAAGAAAAAACACAAATACTACGTACAGAATAAGAACTTAGAATTAGAAAACCAAGCGGAATTCGCAATTAACACAAATCCTTAAAAATTATACTTTGCAATTTGATTTGCTTCTTTCTAACTTTTTTCATTTTTTTTTTTGCCATTTCAAAATTTGTTATTTGCATTTACTTCTTATTGTGTTTAGATCAATTTTATTTTTATTTTATTTCGTTTTCTTTTTTTTTTTTTGCTTTTTTTGTGTATTTTTTTTTGTGTTTTTGTTTGTTTGTTTTTTATTTTAATGTTTTACTTTTAAATATTTGTTGACAATTTTATGTTGCACAAAATACAATTGTTTGGGCTGTTGTTGTAATTTGTTGGAAAGTTGCTGCCATTGCAATCGTCATGGCCTATGGAATCTGCAAAGGAAAAATGCGAAATTGCAAAAGTTTGGATTAGTTACAGTTTCAGTTTCGGTTTCAGTTTTGTGTGGTGCAAAAGTTACATCGCAATTTATGCAACACAATGTTGCCAGTTGTTGTCTGGCTGGCTGGGATTTCATGCTTGTTAAGGTTTTTTTTTGGAGAGCCACTTGTGATTATGGGGACCAGCTAACTTGATGATACTTTAAACTTTTTAATATGACAAGTCTTGTTAAAACTAGTGGAAATTATCTGTATCCGTTCAAGCCATGTTTAAATGCCAGAACCAAATGGCACATTGCACATTGCACATTGCAACTAAGTGGCAACATTGCTTGTGTGCTGGAACTTTGCCAACTTATTTGTGAGCTGCTGCTAACTTGGCTTGCTTACATTCCACATCTAATTTGAAAGGCCCCCAAAGCCCAACAAGTTACTTAAAGTCAGAGCGTTGCATGTGTGTGTGTGTGTGGCAAGGCAGCAACTTGAATGCAGCCACCGAATCCAAGAGCCATTATAAAAGTTGACTCTGCACTCAGTCCTCCAAAAAATGGACATAGAAATGTCGAAAGCAAAAAAAAAATAAAATAAAAATAAGAAACTAAAATGGAGAAGGGGGGGAAAACCGACAAAATGCAGTTACCACAGCAAAGTCCTTTGTGGCAAGCACGAACAATGCGTGGAACAGAAGACTGACTGAATTTGGAATGGGAATCGTTTTTTTTTTTTGCTTTCCCTTTTGGTCAGTGGTTCAGTAAAAATGCACGTGACACTTCATTGAGCATTTGGCAATTTTTGGTGGTCAGTCGTTGATTTGGTTTGACTGGGGCCAAGGACAATTGAAGGAGAATTTTAATGGTTGTGGGTTGTGTTAGGGGGGGTGTGTGTGTTTAATTACCTTGTCAGATGGCGACTGCCCTCGTGGACTGCCATTTCGGAGGACTTAAACTCGTTCAGCTCCTTGCGTATGGCGGCCTTATCCTTTGGCGTCAGTCTTGTCCATGGCTTGTCCGCCCGTCGATCGTAATCATGTGCCTGCGTCACCTCAATGTAGTCATTGAAGCGTATGATCTTCTTCTCCTTGAGCTCCTCGACGGTGGGCCGAAAGCTTAACTTGCGCAACAAATACGATTTCTTCTCCTCCTTTTGTTTCTTCTCCTCGGCGGGTGATTGAGCTAAACCAAAATTAAATTCGTTGAGTATTTTTTTTGGTATAAAAATTGTAATTTTTACTTACTTTTTAATATGTTGCGCTCCACCAGCTCCTCGGCGGTGGGACGCATTGACAGCCTGCGTATTAGGCGCGCCCCAATCGCCTCCTTGGACTCCTTGAGCTCATTATCGTTGACCTGATGCAATATGTTGCGATTGATCAGATCCTGTTTATCTGGTCGCAGCTGCAGCTTCAACGACAGCGACTCCTTCCGCGCCAACTTGGCTAACCGTGTATTATCATTATCTTCATCCCGATAGACAATTTGGCCATCGCTCTCATCACTATCGCTGCTGCTCTCGCGTATCACAAACGGTCTTGCATTCTCCTTGTTCTCCACGGTGCACGGCAATTGGATGTTGAACATTTGCTGCCTGCTGGTGTGGAAAGGGGTCAACAACAGATTGTGCATTAGTTAACAGCTATTTTCAATTAAACTCAGCTAACATTCATATTAAATAATTATTATCATTAGTTCATGTCACATTACACACACACACACACACAGACACCAAAAGGATACATGCAGCAAACACTAAAAAAAAAAATCTACTTTTATCTGTAAAATCTCGCATGAGCAATCAGACGGATTTACACACTCACACACACACACACACTGCTCTTTAATTTATTCATCTTCCTGCATTACTCGCAGGCAAAAGTCCTTAAAGATTTTTTTTTTGTGTTACTACCAAAATGCTTTTGCGGCAATTTTGTTTTTGTTTTGTATTTTCTTATATATTTTTTTTTTCTTATTTTTTTGGTGCATTACTTTTTTTACGACACGTGTGTGCGCACATCTGGCAACTCATTCACATATACACTTGCCACACACTCATGCAAGCATGTGTGTATGTGTGTGTGAGTGTGTGAGTGTGTGTGTGTGCTTGGCTTTATACTTAAAGCTGTCGCTGGCTATGAAAGCCCCCCAAAAGCAGAATGCTATATCCTGTCAGGCACATCCGCAACACTTTCGCATTTAGAGCATGCATATATGTGAGTATATGTGTGTGTGTGTGTATGTGTGTGTGTGTGTGTGTGTCACATCGAGTCTATGCTTGACACATTACCATGCAAAACGAGTTCAGACGCTGCATATCAGCACAAGTGGCACACTTTGAATACCCTTTTGCAAGTCATCTTTAATCTAAACTAGCTGAAACAATTTGGCAGTCTTGAAGAACCCTCAAATCTGCCGTGACTCAGCATTTAAAGTGTCCCTTTTCGGTAAGAAGCAGCTGCTGTGATATAAGCTAAGCAAAGCTGCTGCACAATTTGTGGCAATATGCAGCTAAGTTTAAAAAAAGAAAAACTTTAATTTTCTTTTGGCAACAAAGAAAAGTTTCAATTCAATCACTGAAAACACTTGTTTTCGAAAATCATATAAAATAATAAAAATAAAATGCAATTCATCAACAAGAGAATCTGAATTCGAAATGCAATGCATAACTTTGTTTGATATATTGTGCATTTATTAGATATAAATCTGATTTTTAATAGTTTTGTGGAAGAACTTTTTATTAACAGTTTTATTATAATATAAAATAAAACTTTACTAACTGCTTGCCATTGGCAATAAGGATATTAATCAAATGCTCTACAGAGATACGTTTTTTGCCGTTGTTCAGTTTTTGTGGCACAATTTATGTAAAATGCGTTAAGCGTTTTACATTTTCGCTTATTCGCTTCACGCTTTGTTGCAACCTGCTTTGCATACATTTTTTCCACTGCCTGCATCCATCAACTTAAAGGAAAACTCTTTTGGACGCATTGAGGCTTGGCTAATGGAAGCTGCTACCAATCGAGTCTCAATTAAGCCGCATCGCTGGCTACACAATATGGGCACAACTTGTGGCACTTGTCATCTGTCATGTGTCTGTTTCTGTTTTTGTATTTATTTTTAATGTTTATTTGTATATGCAAGCACTAAGAAACATGAATGTCACTTGCAAAATATTATTTGCCCCCCCTGTAAAATACAATGCTGACATACAACGATGTATATTAAATTACGACATGCCTTGCAACAACATGTGTGCTGTGTTGTAAGAAAGTTGAAAGAGCGTGTAATGTGCAACATAATCTTGTTTCACCCCATTGTAACATGCAACAGCGAAAAAGATAGCGCAGAGCAAATACAGCAAAGAAGCAGTAAAAGAAAACTTTTATCACAACCAAAAAAAAAAAAGAAGTACACACACACATACACACGCACAACTACATACAGTGCACAACATTGAGTGGGTTGGTTGAATAGAGGCGGGGGGAGTACAATGGAAAGGAGGCACATGAGAAAATTAAACTCAACTGCAAAAAAATCCAAAAAGTTAGTAATTTAATTCTGAAGAACAAAAATAAAGAAAATAAAAGTTTTTTTCAGCTTCTTATTTTTCTTTTTTTCTGCTTCATTTCATTTCATGCCTTCGTTTATTAAATTTTTTTTGTTTTACGTTTTTTATGAGTATTTAAAATTTAATCAAAACACATAAACAAAATATGATTGTTAAGGTGCAGGGTTAGCAAGGGGGGGTGGCGCAGGCGGGATACGATGCAAGGCAAATATTATTGGATTTTAATATTTAATAAAAACAAATAAATAAAAAATAAGTATTTTTTATTATTTTCGATTTATGTCTTGCAGTGAACTTTTGAGAATGTGGAACTTAAAAATAAAATTTCTTGCGTGTTTTTTTTCTTCTTTTTTTGTCACAACAGAGAAAGTGTAAATGATAGATTGAGTGAGAATGGAGTGGAGATAGATAGATAGATAGATAGATAAAGTAGTCTATAAGCATTTGTTGCATACGTTCCACATAACATAATAAACTAGCTATAAAATGTTTACCATATTCTAATCCGTGGTCGTAGTATTGGCCTGATTTCGATTCAATATCGGATTCGGGGTTGGTTTTTTTTTTTATTTATTATTTTGTTGTTGTTGATTGTTGTTTTGATTGTAGAGAATTGTATAGTAGAGATTGAGGTATTGTTGAGGTTGTAGTTGTTGTTGTTGTTGTCGATTATAGTTGTTGAGTTTGGGGTGGAGGGAGAGGGTTAGCAGAAGAACGTGTTTTTATTTTGCACGCAAACAAACAGAAACAATTGAAAATACAAATTGAAAGTAAAGCGAAATTTGTCAATGAATTGTTAGTATTTTATATATTAAAACGAGGGAGGGCGAGGGGCATCGTTTAAATTTATACATTAATTTGTTAGTGGCAGCAGAACGAAACAGGTTGGGAAAACCGCGCGAAAAGTGATGAGTATATAAAGAGAGAGAGAGAGAAAAGGGGGAGAGAGAGAGAGAGAAAGAGAAAGTTAAGTAAAAAACAAATTTGAACTACAAACAAAACAGAAAAATATAACGCCAAATACAAAAAAAAAACAACGGAAACTACAAATATAATAAAAGTTGTGTGGCAAACGTGTCCACAGTTTTTTTTATATTTTTTTTTTGGGGCAGTTACTCACTTGAGCGAATAGTTGTTGCCCGCCGCATCCTGGCGCACCACCAACGGACGCTGACTGGCCGACTGTTGGGCGGCAGCTGCGGCTGCTGCTGCCATGGAGCCGATGCCTCCGTTGCTATTGGAAATGGCAGCCGCTTGGGCGGCACTGTGATGCTCTTGTGTGGGCGTGACTGGTTGGGAAGCAGAATTGGAGGCGGGGCCACAGATGCCGACCTTCTTCTTCAGCGCCGATTTGAGAGGAACTGCATTTGGTTTTGGCTCTTTGGCTGGAATTTCCTCGACACGCTGCGTATCCATAACCCGAACATGATTCCCAGAAGCAGCAGCATGTACCATGCCGCCATACGGCGCATAATCATCATCCGAGTCGAGCTCATCCTGGTCGGGATCGTGATCTGTGAAGTCCAAAAAAGGAGACTTTGTTAAATACACAAATCAATTGTGGCTGTTTTACATAAAGATTTTCTGATAGGGGTTTCTCAACAGGATTTGGGGGCACTAGCATAGTTTATGAAGTGCGCATTTGTAATGAGCTGAAGCTAGCTGTTTTTTTTAAGCTTTTTTTTTAGCTTTTTTTTTTTTGTTGGCTTATGTTTACCATCATAGTCGTAGTCCTGCTGGTAGTCCTGATCGTTCATGGCGCCTGGCCCGTGCGGTCGTCCAGCGATGAGCGTCGGGCTCGGCGTGGAGAACATCGGCGGCGGTGGGATGGGTCCAATTTCCGATACCGGAATCGGTGGCTCCGGTAGCTCGCTGAGCATAACGCCCGCCGGCAGTTTACCCCCTGCATAGGGCGGTGGTGTATTACCAGGCGGTCCACCCATCATTTTGCCAGCTTCGTCGCTGCCATCTAAACGACAACGATTACAATTCGATAATCGGGGACAAGGTTCGGGGAGAGAGAGAGAGAGACAAGAGAGGGAGAGAGAGAGAGAGGCAAGACATAAAAAGTGAGTGAATGTGTGAGATTCATTTGCTAGCCAGTGATTTCAATGTGAATGTGTGTGTGAGTGTGTGTTGTATGTTGTGTTGTGGTGTGCCGTATTGTGAGAGAGAGAAAGAGAGAGTGAGAGAGAGAGAGAAGTGTGGGGTTGAAACCAACTAAAAGGAAACCTGCCAATTATTGATAGAAAACGACTAAAATTTGCATTTAATTTTATTGTTCAAAGATTGAAAAATATAATAGCATTTTTTTAATGTAGTCTCCAAGATATAAAAGTTAGATTTAATAATTTTAAATGTAGTTATATTCTCTAGAATAGCTTTTGTTTCTTGAAATCGGATAATTTTTGGCAAAGTTAAAGCTGCGGAAAATTTTGACTCATTTCTCAAAGTAATTTTTGAGCACATAATTTTAACATGAATTTCAAGCCAAATTCGGATTATTAACTTTCCATTTAGTTTGAATCTAGAGGTCAAATAATGATCAATAAATCTTCGTTTCTGAAAACAGAATCACTTTGGAAAAAGTCTGTCAATTTTATAGTATTTTTTGAGGAAATTATTTTTAGCATGAATTTAGTTTAGTTCTAGAATTCAAGTCACAATTTAAACAATTCTATTTCAACAAAGTTCTGTCTTTCAAAGAGTACAACACAAGCCTAAAAGCATTCCTTGAAATTCTATAGACCATCTTTTTATTGGCTGACAAGTTTCCTTTGGTGGTTTAGGTTTGGGTTTTGCTTGTCACATTCTAGCAGAAAGTATTAGAAAATGTTATTGGTTCACTTACAGTGCTCGTTGTGGTAGCAAATGTTGACGCCTCGCCGCGACAGTTTGTTGCTGCCACCAAGGGTGTTGGGTCGCTCCATTTTGTTATTGGAATCGGTCTGGTTGTGTTGTTGTTGCTGCTGCTGCTGCTGCTGGTGGTGCATGCCACCGCCACCACCAACTCCGCCACTGCCGCCTCCAGGTGGAGGCAGCATGGAGCCTTGGCATGTGGGCTGCTCAATGTTCGGTGTTGATAATGTGCCATTGCCACCGTGTTGCTGTGCATCAGTCTTGTCTTTTCTTGGTTCTGCAAAATGGGTTGAAAGAACGGAGAAAGGGGAAAACAAAAAAAGAATTAGTAAAAACCACACACATAAAAGTTGCAACAAGCTGCAACCAACTAATTTACTAGCATGTTACCTCACTGAGTTCAACATGGTACAGGGCAAGAGGGGAAGTGGACAGCAAGTGAGGGGGGGGGGACCCGCTGAGCAAACACTCGATGGGCTCTTACATTAATTGTCATGCTGGCTGGTGGTTTGCTCGGTTTACTCGGTTTCTCCCTTTTGGCCAGCAGCTGTGCCACTATTCGGGCCAACTGTAAATTGCCTGCCAGGGCAGCAGCCACTTGAGTGGCCGCAAAGTACTCACTCTCACACACACTCACACACTCACACACTCACTCACACACACACACAGTGAGTTGTTCGTCTTTTGTTTCGACCTGCCCGTGGTCAAGTGTAATATTTTTAATTGTTGTTAAAGGGTTAAGCGGTTGGGTCACTTCAGACCCTGACCACATTTGGCCAGAAGTGGTGGGACTTGTTAAAAAAAAAAAAAAAACAGAAGAAAAAAAAACAATGCCCAAGCGCAGAGCGCACAACTGAGTGAATGTTAAATGTTCGGTGTGTGTGTGTGTGTGTAAGTTGTGTGTTTAAGTGGGGCATCCTCGTTAATAATGAGAAATGGCAGAGCTCTTCTCTGTGCCACTTTATTTGAGAATGGGCCAAAATGCTGTGTTTCATTATTTGTTCGAGCAAATGCTTATCTCTATTTATGCAGCATTTTCAATTGGGACTCTGCTCAGCAAGGATAACAAATGTTTGCCCAGGGAACGTTCACGAATGCGACACAAAACAGAATTCAAAAACTAAGTGCTATTACTCTAGAGAGAGTGTTTAGAAATTAGCAGTTAACTTGACAAATATCTCAATGGGGACTTAAATTACATATATATATATATTTAGGTGTTTTCTTTAGGTGTTTCCTGCTCATTTGCAAAAACGCAAATTGCTCAATAAATTATTATTAATTAATTATTGATTGTTTAAGTAAAAATAAAAATACAAAACACACACACACACACACATATAATGGGCAAACCGTCACGATATCATTTACCATTTACCACATGCCGAAAAAAGCAATTAAGTAAGAAATTCCTAACAAATGCTTAAATACTTCAGTCAGTCATTGAGCAAAATGTTGCAATTGACAGACAGACAGGGGGGTGGGTGAAGGGGCAAAAAGAGGAGGCTGAAATTTATGCACAACACACATGAGAATATTTATGGTCCCACAGCAGATGGATATATGTTTCGCAGACGATACGAAAAATTCAGTTTGCTGGCAATTAATGGCAAAATTGAGTACATAAAAAAAGCCAGCAGCAAAATGCGGAATCAAAATTAAATTGCAAGGAATGTGAAAACATTTACCAATTGTTGCTAATCGCACGTAAATAAATATCAAAGCGCCTTTAAATATACAAAACATACAAATTATCAGCGATTGGCAGCGTGAGGGGAAATGTGGGAGATGGGCGTGGCAGGGCAGAGCGAACTAGTTGAAACAGATACAAATTCTGTTGGCCCGCAGCCAAAGAGAAATGTTGGCGCGAAAAGAAGAGACCAAATGACTAAATACAAAGGGTATGCGGAGCGGCGGAGAGGGGGAGGAGGGGTGTGAATGCCTTGACGTGTTTGCAAAAATATTTTCAAGAAAATAATAAAAACATTAAATACATACACATATATATATACTGTCTGCATACTATCTATAAATACTATAACAATGCGACTGAAGAAGTAATGAAATAAATATTTTTCAAGCATCAAGTTCATGATTTTGGCCAAAAGTGTAGGGTTTGGTCGTCATGGCTAAAAGCAGTTGGCTAAGCAGCAGTTGTTTGCAGTGAATATTTTAATGAATTTATGTGCCCTGTCAAATTATGGCGACAAATCTTTTTGTATTGACTGGCAACTTGCTGTCTTCCCACGTCCCACGCCCCACTTCCCAACTCTACACTCCCCAACTCCCCTCTCCACTGTCAGCACTTTCTAGAATTTATGGTCTGACAGTGTTCGAAAACGTCACGAAAAGCCCGACCGGGGCCACAAGAAAAAATAGAGGCCACATAAACCAAATTGCTGACATTGAGTTGGGTTCAACGCATCTAAGTAAAAACAGAGTCAAGATTAATTTAAACAAATTCGAGCTGACTTTAATGGCAGCGCATTTAAATCAAATTCAATACTTAATTGAAATTGAGCAGGGATATATATATATGCAAAGCAACATGTTCTTTTGGTTTTGGGTTTTTGCAAATAAATCTTCTTTCAATCCAGCTTTGTTTAAATACAATCAAATTTCTGTGCATCTTCTCGATTTCATCTATTCTGTCGTTTCACCCAATTAGTTTCGAATATTTCATTTGCATTTTGATACACTTTCAAATAGGTTGTGATGTAAGACTATTGCGAAAGCTAATCTGAGGTTTTTCAATATGAGCTAAAAGAATGAATTTTCATTTACGTTAAAAATAAAGTTATAAGACATAAAATTACTATTTTTATTCAAGTAAAATTCCTAATTAGATACTCAATTGACTACTCTACAATCTATACTTTTAGCCACTAAATAAAGTGTATTAAATATTCGTCATTTGAAAATCCAACAAGTCTCACTTAATGCAATTACTGTTATCAGTGTCGGCTGGTGTCCTGTTATCGCTCTCACAATTTGGCCATTCTGCGTACTCACAATCTGTGCCCTAATGACAATATTAATTAACCAAAAAGTTTAGTGTCTAATTAGTTGGGCAACATCTGGCTAAGCATAATGGCGCTCACCATTTGGCCATTAATTAATTGGCAGCAGGCGAGCCAAGGTCCACGAGCAGGTTCACCTCTTGATGTCCTTGATGTCCTTGATGTCCCTGAAGTCCCTGATGTCCCTGACCGAGACCTATTTAGCTGACATGCCAATAAGTAGGCAATATTAAATGCGAACAATGCCTGGCTGTCTGTGTGTGGGTGTGTGTGTATGTGTGTGTGTGGATGTGTGTGTGGGTGTGTGTGTGGGTGTGTGTGTGGGTGTGTGTGTGGGTGTGTGTGTGGGTGTGTACGTGGGTGATGTGACGTTATTGGAACTTGCAATTCCATGGAGTCAAATGCACGGATTTATTTATTTATAATTCACAAAGAGCAGCAAAAGAAATAAGTACGAAAGCTGTAGTCGAGTGATATCGACTAAAATATACCCTGAACCCAGTTGTTTGATATAATACAATTTTATTGGCAAACTTCAAGTTTATGTATACTGATTAATATGAGAATATATTAGGAACCATAACTTTGGTGTTTCTTATACGATCTTGATGAAAGTTGGGCGGCTGGTCAAAAATTTGTAACTTTCATTGGTATCGGCAATCTAAATGTATCGATACTCGAGAAACGAAGGCTATTATCAATAAAATAAATCCAACCAGACCAGCGCCGGTTATACGATAATTCATATTCCAAATTTTAAATCTCTACATCTTCATAGAGACATCTTCATATCGACTAGCCTATTAATCCTGATCAAGAATATATATGCTTAATGTGATCAGCGGTGCTTCCTTCTGCCAGTTGCATTCATTTGCACAAAACAAATATACTCTATTTTTTATTCATTTTCAATGGGTGCAGGGTATAAAAAGAGCTGCGAACCGGAATTTGGTAAGCAAGCCGCAAATTAATTGTGCGGCTGTGTGGCATGTGTTTGCCCAACCAACACCCACACACAGCAAACAAGGCTAACAAGAGTGGCCTAACAAGTGACTGACATTCGGTTTCAAATACCCTGTTATAGCCAATTCGCATAGGGAAGAGTTTCAGGCAACACATATAAACCATTGGGAATAACAATAAGTGCACAAAATACCCTACAAATTGAAGCCGAACTGAACAATGAGCATTTTAATTTTGATCTTGGACTTAAAATAGTCACAGCTACTAATTTATCCCTTCGTAGCTATATTAATATTAATAATAATAATGTTTAAATATGACTTTCAATCTCTCTTTTTCAGCTCTCTCTCAAAAAAAAATGATGCCTTATCGAAAGCTACATAAAAATTTACCACACTTAAAAAAAACACAAATACCACAATTTTCTAATACATTTTTGTAGTTACAGGATATTTTATAGTCTGTTCGTAATTATGGCCAATTTTCATGTTGAACGCTTTTGCCTTTGTTCTCGCTGGTTGGCAGCTCTGGATTTCTGGCTCTGACAGTGTGTGGATATTTGATAAATAAACAATGTGAGGCTGTGCATTTGAGGCATGTGGCAGGGTTTCCTGGGACGCAGGAACCGCAGCACAAATATTCGCATACTTTGTGTGTACATGCAGGACTTTTCATAGCCTAATTTTCATTTGTGGCATGTGTGAAAAAGAGCAAACACGCAACATAATGGCCGCCCAGCCCATCTCGAGGGAATGTGGCGGACAGAAATACACACACACCCACACACACACACATCACACACATGCCAAATTTGGACATTAACTGACAGCTGCTGACGTCACTCTCAAGTGTGCCCGTATTGTGCACAGGAGGAGGAGGAGAAGCTGCCAATTTGCTGCTCCTGACATTTATTGCGCTGCGACAGGAGTGTTTCAAGCTCAAATGAATAAAATGGGGGATTCGCTGTGCTGCAACACCAACAAAGTGGCAACATGTGCTGTGGATATAGACGAAGATCTAATGGCGCAACGTGACCAGGCAAGTGCAACGCTCAATGTCCACGCCCACGTTGGCCTTCAGTTTCGTTTATATATATATATATATAACACGTATACGCCACGTTGCGCATTGCAGTTGCCGAAAGAAGCCCGAAATTTCTGTGTTGCAACCGCCAAAATCAACACAACGGCATATTTCATTAAATTTAATTAATGACACATCGTTAGCCAAGTGCCGCCTGTTTCTGATTCTGTTTCTGATTCTGATTCATGCACCTTCAATTTTAAACATTATCTGTACAAATCGTACCTTGTCTATTTATATATATATATTTACATAAATATCATAAAATTGCATTCAATTTATGTTTGCCTAATTCAATCAATTGCTTAGAAACCAAATACAATTTGCATATTTTTCAAGTATTTTCTTGTGCGTTTGGCAAATATATTTGATTGGCAAAAAATAAATGTAAGCTGCTGAAACAGCTGTTGAAACTGTCATTTTAAGCGAAACATTTTACATATTGTTTCCCCCCCCTAGAGTTTTGATATTCGCATTTGCCTTGGGTTAAGTGGAAGTTGAAAATTCTGTTGAGCGAAATAAATTTCAGCAGTTGGCCACTTGAAACTTGAGCCAGCTTTTTTCTTGTTAATTTAATACCGAAAACGAAAAGTGAAGATTTACTTTTTCAAGTATTTATTTCCAAGCCAAATTCATATTAAGTTTAACAATTTTTTTTTACTTTGTTTCGTTGAAGAAGAGTTTGAATGTTTATATTAAATTTTTATTGGCAGAATTGTATTTGGTTAACTTTATTTTTTCTGAGTTTCTTTTGACATTTACACATCTTTCAAACTTTTATTATTATATATATTTTGTATTTAAATTTCTCTTTTATTCTTTTAATTCATTTTAATTACGTATTTTCTTTTGTAATTTTGTCTCAACTGCATAATAAATATATTTTGCTCAAGTCAATGACACAAATTATATGAAATATTTCGAGTTGAACAAATGGGAATCTGTTGGCATCAGTTTTGATTAAATCAACTGCCACATAAATAATTTAACATTTCTTCAGTTTCGGAGAATTTCGGCAATTGCGTTACATTTTTTTTTTTTATTATTAGGCAGTTGTCATTCCGGCAGACACCTGTCAGGCCACTTTAGCGCCACATTTCAGTTGAGGGTGTGCGTTTTCCTACAACTGTCAGATTAAATAAGTGTAGAGGAGACACTCGGGGGGGGGTTATACTCCAATCACCTGAACTTTGCCCTTTCGCTGCTTGGCTTGTTTTCAATTTGTATTTTTATTCACGGCGTAGGCGCAATGCCGACAACACATTTGGCCCACAATCGTTCGATAAATGCGTTTGGCATTTTGAGAGTTGAGAGCAAAAAGTAAATTAAAAAAAAATAAATAAATAAAATCCTCATCAGTTTAGAGCAGGGTGCAGCGAAGAAAAAAAAAACAACAAGCAAACAGATTAAGAAAATACCTTAGCAGCAATTACAAGTTTTTTTTTTCGCATCTAAGCGAAACAGCGGGCAGCCAATTAAATGGCGATTAAAAATAAATTAAGTTTACTTTATACACAAATTGTTCAAACATTTGCCCGAGCAGCAGCAGCAGCAGCAATAACACCAACAACAACAACAACAAAATTGGACATTAAACCAGCGTATAAATAAATAAGTTGAGATTAATGTCTGGAGCAGAGAAATTGTGTATAAAGGTGAAGGTCGTTGAATTTATTCAGCTTAGTCAACTGGCCGAATAACATAGACTGATCAAAAGCAAGACTCACTCGACCACACACAATCCAATCAAACACACACCTGCACACACTCTCACACTCACACACACACACAACAACTACAGTGCTGAAAAAAAAACGTCTGGGGATAAAAATAGACTTGAAATATTTGTGTCGTTGCCACTGCCGCATTTTTGATGCGATTAGCCAGAGATTTGTTGCCGTCTTAGCAACTGAATTCAAATGCTAACAAAAAATCCCAATGAATTCAAATGCTTGGCGACTCACACAAAGCAGTGTGGCAAGTGGTAAGTAGCGGGGGGGCAGTGGCAGATAGGCAGATCTGTGGCCGCTGTTAAGTGAAAAATCTAAATTAAGTTAATTTTCAACACTGCCCAATGCCCAACATTCCTATCCAGATGCTACCGTGTGTATATAAAGTATATATATAAATGCGTGGGCGCTTCATCCCCCGCCCTCTCCCCCTCTCTCACTCTACCTCTCTCTCAATAGTAAATACAATTTGGCCAAAGTCAATTAGTGGAAATGCCGTGCAAATACTTGTTATTCATTAATGAATCGTTTGTTTATTTGGTTTGCAAATATTAGTTGTGGATGTGCACTCACATCTGCATTTAAAAATAACATTTTCCTTGCCGATTTTAGATTTGATCTCACAAATGTTTATGGTTCAAAAATAATTCAAAAATAGACTTGCAATCTGTTTGTGTCATTTTTTAGAATCCATTACGGAAAGCTACACATAAATTAAATCATTTCAACCATAATCCATATAATTTATCTCATTTTTCTATTATTTTCTAATAAAAATATTTATCTTTGAGTGTAATAAACAAAAAAGTAACAAAAGAAAAGCTTTTCGTTAGAAATTTATATAATTTGTTTATCTTCCATCATTAAGTATTTAGTGGGAAATATATGGCATTTTTAGACAATAATTTTATGGTAAGCAAATTCATAAAAAAATTTAATTATGTATTCGAGCCAAAATTGCCCCGTTTTATTGATTGATTCCTTGGCCAAGATGAAAAGTCGCATCAGTCTTCTTCAAGCCAAGTAAAAAAACAGTTTACAATTTGCAAATTGCCCAAATTGTACGCAAATTAAGAAAATAAACAAGCGAAAAGTCTTTGTTAAGGTTTCTTTGTGTTTGGGCCTTAAATGCTCAATTAGACTGGTTAAGAAGCCTGTCGAAAATAAAATGTTACGCAATATTTTTGCAAATTACTTAATTGAGTTTGTTTGACAACAAAGCGTCAAATTTCTGTGTTTACTGTGCACAAAAAAGACGTTCGTTGAAATTAAATTTTAATGGCAGTTGACACTTTCGAAGTGTCGGTCAGCACACACAAAACGGCACCCTTCACCACCCTTCTCCACCATCATCCTCCTCCGACAACCACTTTTCCCAAAGATATTCGGTGAAATATTTCGCGAGAACCACTCGGAATATTATTATTATAAAATGTTGCGAGCCGAATAATGTTCGGCGACATATTTTTTTGGCTACGCCATAAATTTACGAGCGGCGAACAGCGGCCAACATTTTTAGCTTTTACTTTCTTAATTTGATAGATGAAATCAGCGCAAAGTTATGCACAGTTCCCGCAAAAAAAAAAAAACCAAAAAAAGAGAAAACAAACAGAAAAGAGACAAATGAAAGTGAAAGGCAAACATTCAACAAATTTGTTGTGTTTTTCTTCTTTTTTTTGTATTTACAAGGGTCGAGTGCAAAAGGTTAGCTTGCCTCGAAAAGTCTCGTATTCTATCTGATTTATGACGAAAAATTGGCGTATCTCGTAAAGAAACTGACACCAAACCAATAAGATTTAATTTCGGACCCAAATGTAAAAGTTGATGAAAAACTGTTTCGACAAAGCTGCATAAAAAACGCCGCTCAAGGTACAAAATAATGCCATGAAAATAAAATTGAGCACAATAGATAACGGACTAGGGACTAGGGAAAAAGAAAAAAGATAGAGAAAGAGAGAAAGAGAGAGATAGCGAAAGTCAAAGAATGTGAAGTTATGCCCAAAGTTAGGTGAAACCCAAATAGAACTTGAGCGAGCTGTGGTTCCCAACATAATCAAAAGGTTTACAAGAACAAAAATAACAACAGCATTTTAAGCATAGCAAAAAAGTTTACGAGTTGCCCACACAACAAAATACCAAATACACACAATCACACACACACACATACACACACTTACCGATTGAGCACGTGTGTCAAATTTATAGTCGCAGAAAAGTAGGCAACATAAAATGAGTAAAATACCAAGGCATAAATATTCGAGAAATATATGCATAATAAAATAAGCAACAAATGAAATTCGAATGTTTCTGCTCAAAATTACTTTTAGCAAATTTTCGCACACATTCAAGAGGCATTGCAAATGCAAAAAAACAAGAGTTTTTTTCTTGAATAGAAAAGTTGGCTTGAATTTGCTGCCACGAAAAGTACTTGGCTCACTTTGAGGTTTAATAACTTAAGCAAAAGCAGAACAATCAACATTTTCAAATCAGATTTACAGTTTTACGGTTAATACACATCCTGGTGTAAACATAAAAGGCAAATCCTTCTCAAAGAGGATTGGTTGCCACAGCAACAAAGATTCTTACACTCTCGCCGCAAGCTCATTTGGGCCAAGACAAGTGTCTTAGCCGCTTTTTCTCGGCTGATACCGCTGTCATATTTAAGGTTCAAATTTAATGAAACAAAGGCTCTAATATGCCTAGGTGTGCGCGTGTGTGTGTGTGTGTGTGTCAGCAAGGATCAAAATCTGTCTAAAGGCTTAAGCGTCTCAGCTTGTGAGGTTAACGGGGGAGGAGTGTTGTGGCAAGGCAAGTTGGCTGGAAAGGTGGCACGTGTTGTGCTCGAATAACAGTAAACGTCACTTTAACGTTGCCACTCTGAGGCAAAGTGCTTTTCACACCCAATTTTTCGCACGCATGTTACAAAAAACAATGCGAACAACAACAACAACATCAGCAACAACAACATCAGCAACATTCAACAACGGGAACAATAATGCAAAAAGTAGACGAACATCGCGAGTTAAATGCTTTTGAGGCATAAAAACTTTGAAAGCGGAGGCAGCCCCAAAAAATAACAAAAGCTCTTAACAACAAACACAGCAAACGTAAACATACTGACACACACACACACACACACAGAGAGACAGCACACCCAAAGTGTGTATCTTTTCTGTTGTGTGTTGCTTGTTATTTTGCTACGTGCTTGCAGCTATTTTTTGTTATGTTTAACACGTCGCTCGAGTTATGATTACAATTTTTCCCAGGCCAAGCACGCAAAAACCCAAAAGCAACATTAAGCCTGACACACACACGCACACATACATACAACGTTTTGTCTACCCGTAAGCCGATATATATATATATATATATATATATATGTTGGCCATAAACTCACTAGCCGAATTTGGCGCACTTCCCATTGTTCAAGGATACATTTGATAAATGCGTTAATCTGGCGTGTTTCGATAGCTCGCATTTTGGCTTAAATGTATTCTTTTGCTATATATATATATAAATTATATATTATATATTGATTTATGTGCACAACTTTGTGCAGTTAGGTATTTTGTTAACAAGAGTTGATCAGAGCGGGGCAGAGCATGAGCAGTTCGTATATGCCACATATTACAGCGAGCAACTCATTTCGGGCTTCAATCAATAACTGAGGGAAATACATCAACAAAATAATAAAGGAGCATAAAACCAAAAAATGATTACAGCTCAATCATATTAATCATACGCCATGTGTTGTGAGTGACACAGAGCTGAACAGAGTTGTGCAATTAGTTGCCACATAAATTTTAGGCTGGCTAAATTATGTGGCATTGGTCTTGTCGAGGCTAAGCCGTAAATTGCTTGAATTGGCAACGGAAGTGGCAACGCACATTAAGAGCAAAATATTCCCACAGCTGGGCAGCAAAAATGTTGCCTTAAGAGATGTGATAAATTGGCAATAACATTATTGGCAACAGCGGAAGTCGTCAAGGTCAATTGTGATGATGGCCATGATGATGAAGATGCGCCTGCTGCTGCTGCTGTCCCGTTGTTTTTTTTTTCTTTGGTTAAGTGTAAATAAATGGAGCCAATCCGATGGCAAGTGTCAAATCGAAATGCAATGCGTAGTTTACCCGCAAATTGACATAATAAAAATGATATTATTAATGAGATTATTTTTTGTTTTTTTTTTTTCTCATCTCGCAAATAATCATAAATTAAAGCCAAGCATTTTGGGGCTGATATCAGCAAGTGCAAGCTGTCGCCGGTTGTGATTGATGATGCAAAAGCCGAGTTCTGTCTGAGGCAAGACACATTTGAGTTGTGTTTTGGCAACTTGTAGCTGGAATGTCATCAACCGATCGGCAGATGATTAATGCATCTGCTGATTAATTACAGCTGACAGCCAAATTCACATTTAAAGAGCGTCAATAATAACGTTGAAGTTATTCTTAAATTTAAGTATTTCAAAGAATAGAGAATTTTTGCGACCACTTTAACTAATCCCAGGGCAATAAATTCTTGTCTTTGTCCAATCAAACAAGTTGTCGCCGCTTATGATTTCAACAACACCACAAAACAAACTGCGGTGATTTATATAGTTATTTATATATTTTTATTTCACTCTTTTGCCACTTTCATAAAAAAACTATTTATTTCATGACGTTCAAGTGTATAAAAGCCATCAAATAAACAACAAAATATATGAAAAAACAAGTATTTATTTGCTTGAGCTTCTGGTTTTGTTTGCGTTTAAATATTTGTACAGGATTTTGGCTCTGTTGTTTTGCTTGACTTTTCTTTTTTTTTTCTTCTGGCAATCAAAGAATTCGAGCAATGGACATAAAACATATGATTTATGTGCTGATGGATATATAAATATATATAAGACACATTTGCTACAGGTTTCGCTCACTTTGACGTCACAGCGCCAGAAGTAAAGCATCAAATAAGAAAATATTGTTATTTAAGTATTTGTCATTGGTTGCGTACCCCACAAAATGAATCATGTCCCATTCGAATATTTACTCGTAAATAGATATTTGCAAAAAAAAAAAAAATGCTCGAAATGCGCGCTGAGTGAGCCAATGTGTCACATGCACAAAAATGTAATAATTATAAAATATAATAAACATTTAATGTTATAAATAAATGAGACGCACAACAGCTAAATATAAATAGTACACGCTAGCCAAAAATATACACCGATTTTTTGACCTGCCAACAACCCTCGTAATATCCACAAGTTCATTAACATGTAAATAGAGAGGGAGAGAAAGAGAAAGAGAGAGAGAGAAAAAGAGAGAATGAGGGAGAGTATCTATGAGAAACAAGAGCATATTAGAATATGCCTTCTTGAAGGTGAAGTTCATTAAAATTCCGCGTCACTCAGATGCCAACGGAATGGCGAAAAACAAATGCGAACCAAAGCGTTACCAATGGGTGAAGGTCAGGTCTGCTGCCAACGCCAAAAAGAAGACGGCCAAAAAAACTGCGCATAGTTTATGATTCGCTCGGCTACGTTTGCTCATTTTTTTTCTTGGCCAACAACAATGTCAGCATTGCTGCCTGGAAAATGATGAAAATGCTTCGCATTGTGTTTATCTTGGCAGCTGTTTTGGAGGCGTATTTTTCTGTGGTTCGTCGACGGATGACGTCGCCGTTTTGCGAACGCTGACGTTGCAGATAAGTGTGTGTGTGTGTGTTGCGGAAATGCGTTCCGGATTAGCGCAGATTGGCAGCACATGTTGATGAGTTGCGATTAGACCAAGTGATGATCTAACAATGAAAATGTATATATCACAAAATACCAGACGAGCAGCTAGTCAGCTGTGATTAGCAAGTATTTATAGATTTTTTTTTTGGATATTGGTTTAGGTTGAGTGGGAAAATAATTCAATTGGCTTAGGTTAATAAGGTAAGATTACTGTCAGACCAGTTAAGCAATACAGGTATTCAAAGAATTCCTGGAAAAGCTTGGTTTTTTTTGTTGTAATTTGCAAATAATGTGCATTTCAGCAAACATTCCGAGAAAAACAAGTGCTCTTCATTTCAAAGATATCAGTAACAACAGTCATCATATCTAAATACTAATTAAGTTAGCTAACCAACCGTTATTAGCCAGGTTCTTTGCATTTGTCATTAATCGTTTCGTTGTGCTCATCATTGGGCCAATTAGCCGTAAGATAATTAAGACGCTATCAATCAAGGCTACACAACTGATATGAACCAAATTACAACTTATTTTGAGCTTGCTACTCATGAAACAAAATTTGCTTGTGGCAAACTAATTGAATTGAGTTCATTTCATCGTCTTGTTTCAACAACTTTGTTAACATTGTTTTTGTTTTTATTTCCCATAATTAAGTCAGGCAACTTACAACTGGTAAACGTGTCTTTTGACTTGGCTTGAACAAATCACAGCAAAACCAACAGCAAACATATTGTTTAACTATGATGTTGAACAGAGATGATGATAAAACATATGCGACAACCTCAACCAAAAAACAAAGTTTTAAATTTGATCAAAAACTGAGTGAAACTTTTGCCAAATCTGTGAAAATTTCAACGCTTGACAGTCATTAGACATGAAAAATGTTTTTTGCTGCCAACGCAGATGACTATCATCATCATCATCATCATCATCATCATAATTATGACATCAGACAGAGAGTAAAACTCAAAGTCAATGTCGTTTGCTGTGTTCAAGGTTCTGACAAGGGTGCAAAATCTGGCGGAAACTGCATTTTACTGCATAGTTTGTGGTCAGCCAAAAAAAACCGCTGAGTTGGCTATGGAGCTGACCTTGACCAAAGACGCCATTGAATAATTCAAAAGTTGAAACCCACAAAGTATAATCAAAATAATCTGCAAAGAATTAAAAACTAAAATCTGACCTGAGGGCATAGTTAAAAGAGCATTTTATATGAAGCTACAAACAATAAAAACTGGCAATATTTAACTGGCTGCTAATTTGAAAAACTGCTCGCATTTGTTCCATTTATATTAAGAGATAAAAATATAAAATATATATATATAAATTAAGGGCTCCAAGGTCTGCTAAGCAAACCCTTTTTGTAATCCTTCACAAAATGCGCTGGCCAAGAAATTATGCAATGAGCGAAGGCAAACGAGCAACCAAAATAATAAAAAGAACAAGCCAAAGAAAGATATATATATATATATATATATATATCTGTGTATATAGAAAGAGAAGAAATAAAATACACATCATATTGAAGGTTTTGTGGCCGTGATTTACTTCCTGCTGGGCGGCGGCCACCATTTTCAGCTGTGTGTCCTCCTTTTGGCCGGCCATCAAAGCAACGGTCTCAAACGAAAAAGGGTTAATTAAAATTGTCTTTTGTACATTTTAAGACTCGACTCTGAAGCATTTTTGAGTAGCAAAGCCTGGGGAAACGAGCACTTTTGAATTTATTTTTCAATATGTACACAGCTAGTCGGTGTACTTTGTGCTGCAATAAGCGCCTTACGACCGTCGAGTGCCTGTAACCCAATCAGCTAAAAGCAGACCAGACCAAGCCAGAGAAGAGCAGCCCCGACCAGAGCAGACCAAACCTGCCCAACCAGACCAGTGCAGAATAGTAAATTGGCTCCTGGGAAGCACGTCGTCCTGCAGCACAGCACACGCACACAATGCGAGTCCGGTGGCAGGAAGTCGACATTGAGTTGCAGGAAATTAAAATTTAACCCAAAAATATGTTCAAGATGTGCCACAAACGTTGTTTTAAGTGACACAGCAAAAACAGATAAAAACTAGAGAAATAGAAATAAAAAAAAATATAAAAAAAATATAAAAAAATATATATAAAAAAGTTGAGAAGCTGTGTTGGCGGAAACGCTTCATTTGTGTGAATAAACTTGTCTAATTCTCATTTAAAATTTTAATTTCTAGTCTGTGACACTTTCTGCAACGCTTGTGACACGTGATGCTGTGGGTGGGGGTGGGTTGCACGGGTGGGTTGCATGGGTTGCATGGGTTGCATGGTTTGACTGACGGGTTTTTTGCGCTTGAATTAAACACGCCGCCGGCAACCATTTAAGTGAGTGAAAATTGTGCTTGCCATTACATAAAACAGTTATACACACACCCGCACACACACGCCCACACTCACACACACACTCTCACACACACACACTCACTAAAACACACATTAGCTGGGAAAATATTGTGCAAATTTTCAGCGCAAATTGTTGAAAGCAGCCTCGCATATTTTATGCAGAAAGAGATAGCAATAACTGTGGAGATAGCAGCAGCAACAGCAGAAAAAGAGAGACAAAGTTTTTTTTCGGGATTTTGTCGCTTTGCCCGCAAAATTTATACAACAACGAAAAACGAAAAGCGTCACTAAATAAAATCTTTGGCTTAAACAATGCAGCCAAAAAGAACAAAAAAAAACCAAAGAATAATCAAAAAAAAAAAAAAAATATCGTTTTCACAACAGAAACATAAAATAAAAATGAAGAATTTCTTTTCACACAGGAAGTGCAAACATTTTAGCTGCCAGCTGCTGGTCGGCCTTTCTACACATACTATACACATATATATATATATATACATACATATATATATATATATATATATATATACTCTACTAATGGAGCTGATTTTAATTTAAAGATTAGCGTTAAATTATTTAACGAGCAAAGCGAACAAACAATTTGAATTATGTGGCGTATAAAATTATGCAAAGTTTTGACTGACGCACACATAGAGTGGGGGGAAAGTGTGGCAGAGTGTGCTGGTTGGGCTGGTTGGGGCACAGCGCCAGTTGGGTGGTGGAAAGAGAATGCAGAGCATAGTTAATTTGCCATCGAGTTAGTTATTTAATTGCCTGCCGAGTTTCTCGCACCGCATTTGTGGCAACTAATCAAATATGCGCAATAAACAATAAGTTAATATTTAACTTTAAAGTTACCTTTTAAACAATAAGTTAATATTTAACTTTAAAGTTAACTTTTAAACAATAAGTTAATATTAAACTTAAAAGTTAACTTTTGCCATATTTAAGCCATCAAAAATTCAACAAGCCAAAGTTGTTAAACTTCTAATTTGCTGTTATGCAATTCTTGTGTCTTTCTTGTTAATTTGAGTTATTTGCTTCTTTTGCTTATTGCGTATCAAAATTTCTACTCCATTAATTATATATATTCTTGATCAACATATCTAGTCTAATCGATGTGTACATTTTCTTCTGTATGTATGAAAAGAAAATGTTTGCTTTTATTCTTATCTAATTTTAATCTAACTTTTAATCTTATTTTATAATCTCACTCAACAATTATGAATTTTACTACACTTCTCTTCGAACAAAAATCCTCAAAATCGGTCAACTATATACGATAATGTAGTATAATAAAAATTCTAATATATATCTTCATTTTGAACGACTTGAATACATCACATGTTCCGCACATAAAATTTGCTTAACTTTGATGGAAATCATTTTGCTTTGCTGATTGAAATGCTGTCAACTTCATGCCTAAGGACGTGCCACAAACAGTTACCTCAACTTGTTGCCACAGAACCACAAAATGCTAAACGCAATGCATTGTAATGTGGCAAACAGGCAAAATGGTGGCACTCAAACGGCAAACACCAAACACAAAAGCAACTGAACAAAGCCAACGAGGACATTTCGAGTGTGTGTGTGTGTGTGTGTGTGTGTGTGTGTGTGTGTGTGTGTGTGTGTGTGTGTGTGTGTGTGTGTGTGTGTGTGTGTGTGTGTGTGTGTGTGTGTGGAAGTGGTGTGGATGAGTGGGGTGTGGCAAGTGATGAGTACAGAATGCTGTTGCTCTCGCAGTTGCTGCTGCCGCTGCTGCTGCTGCTGTTGGCATGTCCTTCAACAAAGTTGACCTTGGACTTGCCACTTGCTGCTGCAGCCGTTGCCGGATGTTGTATTTCCATGGCTTTTGCTGCAATGCGTGTGGCAAGGACGCAGCAAGCAGATAAACTCGCACACAGCGACACATGACTGCGTCCACGTGCCGCACAAAAAAAAATGAATTCGAAAAGTGCGTAAAGTTTTACCAGCCCTCCCTCCCCTCCATCCCTCCACCTCTTTTTCTCTGTTTTATTTTTTTTATGTGGCTGCTGTTTAATTACACATTTTTTGCAATGCAAATTTTTGTTCACATTTTTGTACAGATTTTTTTTTGCTCACTGAATTTGGCTCAGTGCCAGAATACACACACAAAATGCACACACACACGCACACATACATATAGACAACCACACACTCACACACAAATTGCTGGAAATGTTATGTAAAACAATGGAAACTATCAAAAATGGCAATTTAAATGCCGCCCAAAAAAGTGTGCTATGAAAAACAAAAACGAGCCACATTTTTGATTGCAACTTGTGCAATTGTGTGTGTATTTTGTGTGTGTGTGTGTGTTTTGTATGTATGTCTGTGCAAATTCAATTTAAATTGTTATCCAAAAGTGCTGTTATGCCATAAGCTATGCAACAACAACAACAACAACAACAACAAGAACCAAAGCAGCCGCTGTCAAAATGAATTTTCTAGAAAATGGAACCACCGGAAATTCTGTTTCTTCAGAGCAATGCACCAGGGGGGAGGTGTGCTGGAGGGGGAATGTCAAGCATTCCGTTGACCAGGTTATAAACTTGCCTCATAAATAAGCGCATTGCTTGCTGCCACCAGATTACTTGCATACAACTCTCCTCCTCCGATGGCAACCTTCACTCGAGTTGAGAGGCAACGTAATCTCTGTGCCACAAATTGCAAATAGTTTTCGTTTTGTCAGGGCGATTTATGAAGTGCCAAAGCACAAAACAGAAACTTGAATAAAGCAGCAAAAAAAAAATAAAAAGAAGCTTGTCTATACAGTAATTGATTATAGCAGCAGTGATAGATACTCCTTCTCTTCCCCTCTCTCTCTCTCTCTCTCTGTGGGTTTCTTGTGTGCTTGCCTATCTAACTTTGGCAACATTTTGATTAATGCCACACACACACACACCACACACACACAGTAAAGTAAACAAATTGTTTGCTGCATGCCACGCAATCGAGAAAGTTTTGCAACAAAAGCATATTGCTTGAGTTGCGCATAATATTTATTTTATTTATTTTAATACTTAGCTGAAGTTGATTTGTCTTAACTAGTTTTCTTTCTGTGGAAACTCACGAAACTCACCTGAAAATAGAAAGAAATATTTGTTTCAATCAGTAAATGTCGATAATTGTCAAAGTTAATACAAATAAAATGCAAATAAAATGTATATTCAATGGAATTTCGTTAAATACAATTAATAACAATTAATTTTCATTATTTTATGTGACTTGAATTAAGCTCATTTTTCTCCTTTTCCTCTTAAGTTTATCTAGCTGAATTTTGATTTTCTCAGGAAGCACTTAATTTATGTGCAAAGAAAGAAATATTTTTTTCAATGAGTAAGTGTCGAACAATTCTTAAAATAAATTCAAATAAAATTCAAATAAAATGTATCATCAATAAAATTTCTTAATTTAAAAAAACTTAATTTATGTTCAAAGAATGAAATATTTGTTTCAATGTGCAAGTGTCGAACAATTCTTAAAATAAATTCAAATAAAATTCACATAAAATGTATCATCAGTAAAATTTTTTTTAATACAATTAATAACAATTAATTGAATACAGCAGACTATATTTTCCTATTAATTCTAGCTGAATTTTGCTTTTCTCAGAAAGCACTTAATTTATGTGCAAAGAATGAAATATTTGTTTCAATGTGCAAGTGTCGAACAATTCTTAAAATAAATTCAAATAAAATTCACATAAAATGTATCATCAGTAAAATTTCTTTTAATACAATTAATAACAATTAATTGAATACAGCAGACTATATTTTCCTATTAATTCTAGCTGAATTTCGCTTTTCTCGGGAAGCACTTAATTTATGTGCAAAGAAAGAAATATTTGTTTCAATGAGTAAGTGTCAAATAGTTGTTAAAATAAATGCAAATAAAATTCACATAAAATGTATTATCAATAAAATTTCTTTTAATACAATTAATAACAATTAATTGAATACAGCAGACTATATTTTCCTATTAATTCTAGCTGAATTTCGCTTTTCTCGGGAAGCACTTAATTTATGTGCAAAGAAAGAAATATTTGTTTCAATGAGTAAGTGTCAAATAGTTGTTAAAATAAATGCAAATAAAATTCACATAAAATGTATAATCAATGGAATTTCGTTTTAATACAATTAATAACAATTAATTGAATACAGCAGACTATATTTTCCTATTAATTCTAGCTGAATTTCGCTTTTCTCGGGAAGCACTTAATTTATGTGCAGCCACTTTACCAATTTAATTAAATCATTAAATGTTAATCAATTCCGATTTATTTAATTAACACTAGCATCGACTCATTATAATAATTGGTACTCAGAGCTCAGCCACGTGCAACTTTATTTAATCGACTTATCGCCGCACTAGCCGCAAAATTAAGCGGCACAGTTGACGGGTAGGAGTCATGCCACAAGCCAGGACTTTAACACTGGCTTTTGCACCACATCTTGAGCGAGTTGTTCGCAACAAATCATAAAAGAAAAAAAAAGTTTCAACAAGTCACGCATTTAATTAAAAGCTTCCCCGTTTCTCCGTTTCTTGTGCCACATAGACGTATGCCCCGCATCCCTGCCTCTGCCCCTTAATCCAGCAGCTGCCTGACGATTTTATCGCGAACCTGCTGCGTTAATGTTAACGGATTATGACGCGAAAGCCACAAGCCAGCCACCCACCCTCCCTTCCCAGTACCCCCCTTTTTGTTGCGATTATAAAAAACATCCATTTGCATTTAATTATTAAATGCTGCGCTGTGCAAAATGGTTAGTTAAGTGTGTGTGCGAGTGTGTGTGTGTGTGCGAATGTGTGTGTGAGTGTGTGTGTGAGTGTGTGCGAGTGTGCGAATGTGTGTGTGTGTGTGTTTCGTTGTCCTCATTAAACTTGCCGTTATGTAATGCGGCTTGCAGCTTTTAGCTTTCCCCATGAGAGTCAACGAAAGTTGTGTGGCAACTTCAATGCCACATTACCAATTGCCTGGAGGATGTGCTGCGCGTTTCTTTTCGCGATACTTTCTAAGAGCCACCACATCCCTCAAAGATTTCAATATGCCCCAAGCCGCTGCTCACCACCACCATCCCACTTAGTGCTGCTACTTGCCACAAGTTTCTTAAACCAATGCAATAGTGAATTTTTCTTTGGCTTCCTTTTGGGGCACGTGGATCGAAAGTGCACTTAAAAGTTAGTAAAACTGAACGCAAACTTTTCAATTAACTGCCAATTAATTTGAACAACCAGTAAGCACACACACCCACGCACACACCCACACACACTCCCACACACACACCATCACACACACACATAGCCACGAAACTTTCCAACCAGTCAACGAACAAAAATCGTTTAGAAAATAATCGAAAAATCCCATCAATGATATTAAAATTCGTCGGATTTTGTGTGCAGCAAACTGATTGAAAATTTGCCTGGTCAATGAAAAGGGAATTGAATTTGGAATAGTTGTGCAAAGTCAGAGGCAGACTTTGAAATTTTTGTTAAACTAAATGCATTAAATATTATTCACTTCCAAAAAAAAAAAAACTAGCGCACACCATGAATTTTCTATATATATTTCCTTACAATTTCCAAGTGATAAATTTGCAAAAAGTAAAACAAATTAAGCAGAAAATCAAATCAAATTAGGAATGATGCTCGAAGGGATTTGCTGAGTGAAATGCAATAAAAATCAAACTTTTAATCAATTCCATTTTTGCATATTAAATGTAATATTCAATAACAGCTTTGTTGCACTTATTAAAGGAATAATTCTCTTGCATTGACTACTCTTGGCCATAAATCCACTCGATATCCATTTGCTAATCATTTAGAAAGCAAATTTGATTTGGCCCAAACTATGTTTGCTGGCTATTCAAATAGTTCAAATGTATTAACAATGGAATGAAAGATCAGATGAAAAGAGACTATGTAAATCTCTTCCCAACTCTTGTTGTTGTTGCACAAATATTTCATAACATTTTACATGCATCTATTTGCTGCAGGTAAATTACGTTTGCATTGTTATTGAGTTATGAGTGTTGCACATTTGCATTATTTGATTGCAAATATACCCGAAAATTGGCAAAGAGCACAAAAGCATGAATGTGAATAAATCAAGGGGAAAATGCATTGCATAATAATGCCGACATTTTTGGAATATTAAACAGCAACAGTTGAAAGAGATTCGATTAAGCCAGGACACAGGACACAAACAAGTCGTCGCAAATCTTTTCATGTCTCGTAAAAACCCACAATTTTCCACATTTTTTTTTTTTTTTGTATTGCCTGCGGGCTGACAAGCCGTTGAAATTGCTCAGCTCAATATGCAACTGCAACGTTGTTTTTTATGGTGCAACTACGAATGCAAATCGGATATTGAGAACATAGGTGGAAATTGCAAATTGCAGTTTAAACGTATTTCTATTGACATTTTGAAAGCTGTGTGCAGCGCACCCCCTCTTCACCCCGTGGCAAACCCCTCCTCCTTCACTTTAAGCTATTTGCACAGTCGAACAAACACACAAACACACACACACACACACTAAATAACACTTCTATAGCCACACTTGTGAAGCGATTGCGACTGTCAAACATCGATTTGTGGCTGTGCTGCAAAGTTGATACAGCTGCTGCCGCTGCTGCTGCTGCTGTTGCACCAACACACAAGCAACAACATTTTCAATTTAGTTGCACGCGGCAAGCGTGAGTGGAGCTTAAATTGAAATCCCTTCTGACCACCAATCTATCACCGGGTACCATATCAACAATTTGACGATAACACACACACACACACACACACACATACTTAAGACTACCCATCACTCCCCAAACCCCTCTAAGCATAAAACATTTACCCATTTTATATTGAAACCGGGCTAAATATAACAGCCAGGGACCAATTTTCCATTGAGTTTGTGCCAAAAAAAAGGCGTTGGCCAAAACAAGCGCCAAACTTTAGTTAAGAGTCACGTTTAACCGCTCATTCATTCTGTTTCGTAAAATCGTGTTGGCCGCAAACTAGGAAACATTTTGTTGCACAAATACGAAAAGTAGTTTCCTAATTGAAATACACAAGCAATTTTGAAAATTCAAAGAGATTTTTTTTATGGTTTCCCACACAGATAATTTTTTTATATAATATTTTAAAAGCCATGAAAATACTTTAATCACAACTAAAATTGTTGAGTTTTTATAGCTCCCTCTTAACTTGGTCAATCCTCAAATGGATTTCCATATTTAAACAAAACTCTCTCTCCTGGTTTTCACCCACTTTCACTTTAAGTGTATTCATAGACATGTCCCAAAGTCAACAATTATTTTGCATCATAAAATATTTCACTTAAGACTTGCCACAAAATACAAAAAAATATATATTCCTTTTATGTGCTTCTAACTAGAAACATTTTGTTGCATAAATACGGAAAGAAGTTGCCTAATTGATAGCCAGTTTTAATCGTTTTTATTCAAGGCCATTTTATTAAAGTTTTCCCATAAAAATATTTTCTAATAATTTTTAAATTTTATAAGTCATGAAAATGATTTAATTATGATTAAATTTGTCAAGTTTTTATAGCTTAAACTTAATTTAATCAATCTTCAAATTAAGTTCAACATAATTCACTTAAATTAAGTAGAAATTGTCAACTTCAGACTTGGCTCCACTAATTAAATCATCAAATTTATTAACTTGCTTTATTATCCAATCAGCGTCTTTAGCTTGCCACCTGCCCCACATTTGCTTACCTAAACTTCGCTTGACTGTGCCACGTGGCTTGCTGCTATTCAGAGTGACGGCAATTGTTGCCGTTGTTTTTGGCTTTAGTTTGGGCGCCAGCGGCGCCACCAATGGCTTCTGCTGTTTGGCCAGCTGCGGCGGGGGCGGAAGCAGCAGTTGCTGTTGCTGCTGCTGTTGCTGCTGTTGCTGCTGCTCCTGTGTGGCACTGGGCAGCGCCGATGTGGAGACCGATGTGCTCGACCGCTTGTAGCCCTCGGTGAGGAAGGCGGGCGGCGGTGTTATCGGCGGTGCTGGTATAAAAAATTGCTCATCCACCGGTGAACTGGCCGCGGTGCTGGGCGCCGTTATCGATTCACGTATTCGCAGACCGCCCGGCTTTAGTGTCATGGTTTGACTGGAACCGCTGGCGGCGGCAACGGCGACACTATGCTGGCTGCTGCTCTCATTGCAGTAGAGCTCCAGATGATGTTTGTCGCAGCGTCGCCGCCGTCTTATATTCGGCGCAATTGTCTTCATTTTGGGACCATGTGCCGACGAGGCTATCCCAGCCGCAGATCGGCTCGAGGAGGAGTTGGAGCTGCTGCCGTCTTTGGAATTGATACGTATATAGTGTACCCGAAAAATGCGTACAGGTTTCGCTGGTTGTTGTTGCTGCTGTTGTTGCTGTTGTTGTTGTTGTTGTTGCTGCTGTTGTTGTTGTTGCTTTTGTAGTAGGTGTTGCTGTAGATACTCCTTGTAGGATTGCTTACGATGCGGTTGGTGGCTATGGCTGCACGTGGATTCGTATTGCAGCATTGATTAACCGAAGCTTGGCAATTGTTGTCTGAATATTTATATATTTATATTTATATTTATATATATATATATATTTTGCAAATATATATATATGATTTGTATAGTTATATAATGTATGTCTATCGTATATTTTATAGAAAATAGTAACTTTATATATTTTGTATATATTTTATATATATTTATATATTTTTATATATATAATTTGTTTTTTTTTTTGGGTTTAATTAGTTTGCATTTAAAATGGAAGCTTTCAATTGCTGCGTTTGTAACTTTGTTTGCTTTTTGTATAATGTTGCTGTCTCTGTTTCTCTTGCTGCTGCTACTGTCTCTCTCTCTCTCTGTCTGTCTGTCTGTCTGTCTGTCTGTCTTTGTCTCACACACAGTTTGCTTATTGTTTGGCTTTATGGCTGTTAACAAATATTTGCATAGTTTTCATATTTGGCTTTTGGCTGAGTGTATTATTTGCACAAGTTTTGCATAACAAATATTGCTAAATAATTTAATTTATTTCGATTTAAATGTTATTGGCTTTGATTTTGCACAATAACGGTTAATTGTTGAAATACACACACACATATATATATATCTATAAATACATATATATATATATAGATATCGTTTCGTATATGCATATATTAAAAATATGTTTTGTTATATTTATTTATTGACAACATGAATTCGAAGCGTTTGTTAATTATTTATTTTTTATATATATTTGATTTGGTTTTTTTGTTTTGTTTTTTCGTTTTTTTTTTTGTATATTGTAGCATAAATATTTGCGCTTTAATTAATTATTTGAAAATCAACTCACATCAATGTATTGAAAGCCTCTTTAACGCTCGTCTTTTGTTAGCTTTTTATATATAATATTATAGTATATAAATATATGGTATATGTATATATGTAAATATATATTTATTATATTTCTGTATATATTAATGAGTAATTTTCATATATCCTCCACCAGCGAAGCGTTGATCTATTTTTTTTTTTATTTTGCTGTTGTTAATTTAAAATTCATTAAAATCGTAGTTTTTTGTTGTGGTTTTTTTTGTTGTTGTTGTTGTTGTATTGTAGATTTCACTTCAAGCAGGAAACAATTTTTTGTTGTTGTTTTCTTTTTAGTAACTTTCTTTTTGTTGTTGCAGTTTTTTTTTTTTTTGTCTTTCTCATAGAAAATGTTAACACGACTTTTCTTTAGCCTCCTGTAAATTTTGTAAATTGAGCGTTTCCTCTTAATTAACTTGAGTTTTCTATTCATGGACTGCCAATAAATTGGACAGCCAAATGTATTATTGGCAGAACATGAATGCAAATTTGGCTCACTCAAAAGCAGCTTTTTAGGTGTGTGTGTGTGTGTGTGTGTGTGGCAATGCTAATGCGGATCAAGGAAATGCCACAGTGCTCATTATGTAAATTTTGATTTTTTATAAAATTAATGACTTCACAGCACATTGAGGCAGGCAGGACGCAAAACTGAGAACTCAAGAAATGGATGAAAGTTTCTATTGATGGCAAGTCATTTGTGCCTTGACATGTTTCCCATTGAAACGTGCCCAAAATATTCCATTCGAATTTACGATGAGCCACAAAAAGAAGCAAACAAAAAAAAAAATAGTAAAATGGGCGTGTCAAGTTAGATAATTAAGCCAAATGGAAAGCCACAGAATCAATGTTTGCGGTCGAAATGTAATTTTGATATTTCCCACCTGCTGTGTGGCTGGCCACAAATTAAATTCCACACGAGTTTAGGCCAGGATAAATATGTGTGGCCAAAAAGCACAAATGGCTCATCAAATGAGGCATCCAATCAGAAATTGCGTAACCCATTTGCAATACTCTTGTCAATCGGAAGAAAAGCAACGAAATGAAAAAAATCAATTGTGATTGGTTGAGTTTTGGACATACCCTGTAAATCGACTGGGAAATCTTTTGTATTTATTTACTTTAATTTTCTACATTTTATAATGGAAAGCTAACTCAAGCTAAAACTTGATAAAACTCTGTGCAACCCATTGGAGTGGCCAGGGTATAAAAAGAAATAACCATGCTTGGATGACAGCTCAACAATCCACTCGACATCCAGTGTAGGACAGTTCCATAGAATTCCATTTGCTCGAAACCTGCGAACTGCGAACTGTCTGTGAGCTGAGAGCTAAGATCTGAGAGAGCTGCCCAGCTCTCAAGTTGTGTTTCGTAATAAGCCAATCAATTCAGTGTCAGATGAACTGCTTCATTAATTTCACTCGCAGCGCAACACAATGATGCCACACTCCACACCCCAACCCACCACACACCGCCCTCCACTCTCTCTGTAAGCGCAGGAATTATGAAGAACAAAAGTATTCAATAAACGACGCATGCCACAAAAGTCACGTAAGTCCCAAGAATGAGTGTTGTAACAGAAAAGCTGCTTGGGTTTGGGTAAGCCTGCTTAGCTCAAGGATCCAGCAGGATGATGTGCTGGGCAGATGGTTGCCGGGATGCCAAACTTATTATTTATGAGGAAAAAACGAAGAAGTAAATAAAAAACAACTTTTTGTGTTCCCAGGTGTGTATTTAAAAGAAGTACAACTCAATTGGAAAAGGCAGGGAAACGGAAACAGTTCCTCAAGTGACATGGCTGTAAATAATAATGTTCAGCAAATTAAAGGGAGATAGAGATAGAGACACATAGAGACAGATAGAGAGAGAGAGAGAGAGAGAGAGAGAAAGTGTACTAATGGTTGCTCGTTAGGGCGGAGACTGGAATTGACACAGGATAATGGCCGGCAATTGTCTCAAACAAATGCCCAAATCCTGAGACAAAACTACTTTTACATAGTGTGTATATCAAATGTGTGTGTGTATTGGGTGTGTGAGTGTGTTTGACAAAAACTGTCGATTCACTAATTGTAAAAGTTTAGGCTTTATGTCAGTCAATTTGCCAAGTCTCCGACAAGTTTTTGCATGATTTTGCTATTTGTTTTGACTGTGCGGAAACCAAAACTTCTAATTGAATACCGAAATAGTTTATATAATACACAGTATATATATATATGTGTGTGTGTGTGTGTTAAATCCCTGCCACAAATTGAAATAAGTTGACTTTGATTGCCATGCATAATTTGACACTATTTGGAAAGCACTCAAATTAGTTTAGATTTTGATATTTGTGTTTGCAGCTGGCTAAATGGATTTTGCTGTTTGCTCAAATTTAAATACTTTAATCTTAGATCAAAATCAACAAACAGATAAATCGAAATTTGCATTGCAATTCATCAGCTTAGATGAGAATATTTAAGCAGGCAAATACTTTCCATTTCGAATTATTCGAGATTTACCTTAACCAGTTAGATTTGTGGCTAACTAATTTGAAAATGTATTAATATTAATGGAAATTGGTTTAAATATGCAATTCAATTTTCATTTCACTTGCAACTTGAAATGTTTTTCGCTTTGTGTGATTTGTGGAAATAAATTTGCACTTAAGTTAATAAATTATGCTTGATTTTCAAAAGCAACAGAATAAACAATTTTTGCAACCCACTTCAAATTAATTAAATAAACAATGTGACATGTAAATGCGCTGGTTGCATGTATTTATGTGTTAATTAGACATGTGTTGAATATACAATAAATTCCCGTTAATGTGCGGTGGCACCTTGACTTTGTGCCTCCGTCTTTATATTTTATTTGAATTTTACAATTTCTGGGCACAGTCAATGCACTTTATGATGATGATGTTGCTCAGTGAAGAGACAAACAAAAATTGTAAGAAGAAAATAAATGTGTTTTTGCCGCCAGTTGTGGACAACAAAAAAAAAAAACAGAAAAACAGAATTCACTTTCATTCACGGCCAATGGCGAAATGTTGTTTTCGAGGCGAGTATTTTGTAGAAATTCTGTTCTTGTTCGCTCTCTGTTTTTGGTGTGGGCGTTGTTGATATACTTTTTATTGGACGACAACAGAAATCATAAACATTGGACACATCAATAGCAAAGCATTAATACAAAATGAGTTTTACACCCACAGAAACACACACACACACAAACACACACACATACAGAACAGCCGCGTTGTGTTTAACTGCTCGTAAAAACCTATGGGAAATTAATCAAAGAAAATACAAATTCGATCAAATCTAACCAATTTGCTGTGGGTGAAGGGGAGGAAGGAACTGAATCAAAACGAAAAGAACAACGCGTCAAATTGTCTTTTGTATCACATCACATCAATTTTTATTTATTTTCTTTTCTGTTTGTATTTAATTTATCAACATTAACGGCAATTTGTTGTCTGTTTTTATTTATTTTATTTATTTATTTTTTTTGCTATTTGGTTTTAGCTGGTTGCACGTTTTAGTCGAAGATATTTGCTGTTGCGGCCGACGCGTCTGAGATTTGCCAACAAACTGATGCGAAACGGATGCCGTCCAAATGCTTTTCATGACACTCGGCCAGCCGCTCAAGAATAACACAACAGCAGCCAGCCAACCAAACAGCGACTGCGACGCCAACTGAGACACACTGCCTCACTGCCAGTGGCTGTGGCTGTGGCTGTCGCAGTCGCAGTCACTGATAAGCACAAGAGAGCTTTTTTTGCCAAAGATAAAGAGAGCAAGCAAGTTTAATGCTTGCGTCTCTCTTCGACATGGCTCAACATAATTTTCGCATAATGGCCACTTAACTCAACTATAAACTATGAACCATAAACAATTTAATGGCATATACAATGAAGCCATTAACTAATTATTTATGCCATCAAAAGTTAAGCAGTAAAATGCAGACATTGTTTTATAAACGTATCTCTACAGAGAAAGTGGTTTTTTGTGCTAGAAGTAAAAAATTTAGCTTATTATAAAAACAGTATTTTATTTAATAGCTTTTAGTTAACTGCCATTTTCAGTGCCATAAATAATAATAAAATCTTCAATATTGAAAAGTTTCAAACTCAAGTAAAAAAGATCCTCTTTAAATAGATCAAGTATTTGTTTAAAGTTGGTAGTTAAAAGTTTGTAGATTTAATAATATTTACAATTTTTATATTTTTTCATCGTTTTTACTTTTTATTACAAATCTACTTTAATCGACTTCCGGTTAACTAAACTTGCCCACTATTCAAAGAGTAGGTGACAAAAAGGCAAAAAGCTCTGCTCTCTTTGTGCATGAGCGAGCTTTCAACTAGCTCAGTTTCGCTCTCTTTATTCCTCTCTCTCTCTCTCGCTCTATCCCACGCTTACGCTGTCTATTTTTGCGATTTGTTTATGCTAGGCCTATTTGTTGTCCCGGCTACACACACACACACACACATACACACCTATGAAATGCACTCTCTCTCCCACGCACACACACACACAGTTAAATTGTTGTCCTTTTACTGTTTATGCATACAGTCTGATTGAAATCATGCAAAAATGGGAAGAATAATGACAAAGGGGCGGAGCGAAGAATGGACGTGCTGCAGTTTGAACCTGTAGCTTGAAGAGATTATGTGCGTCAATGCAGGAAATATTATCATTGCCAGGGCCAACTATCTTTCTGTATATATATCTGTTTGTGTATCCATCTCTTTCTCTCTCTCTTCCTCTTTGCCTGTTGCATATTTTGTATAAACATTTTGATGACAGTTGCGCGTGGCAAAACGGTAAAAACTAGTTATAAACTTTAATTAGAAAATGGCGAAAGCAAAGATAATTAACAGACTAAGGGAAATGAGAGATTCTCGAGAAAAATGCGTGGGATGAAATAAAAATGCGCCGACTAAGAAAAAGGCAATAAATTAGCAGAAGCATCTGCTTCAGCAGCAGCAGAGCGGGGGCCATCTTCATTAGGAACGCCCAGAAGAGCAGACAATTGCTTTTCCTTGTAGCTAAACTTTTTGCAACACAACACAACTACGACTCCCTCTCACTCTCTGCTTCTGTTTTTCTCTTTCCCTCCAACATTACCTTCAATGTTGTCTGGAACCTTGATGTGCTTGAGGAAACTAGAAAACTTTCCATGTGACAGCAAAGTCATAACTTGAGCCCTCCTCCTGGCATCACTTCACATCCTTTATTGGCGCGCTGTCTGTCGCATTGCCATGGTGACTTCCTGTGTGTCCCTGTGCCACGTATTTCAATGCCAACTGCCGCATTGTCAACACTTCATTTCAGTTTTTGTCACAGTATCTATCCCTGTCTGTCTGTGTGTGTGTGTGTGTGTGCGATAAACGTTTTTCAGTTTTGCAATCAGCTTGCCGTATTATGAGCCCGCTAGGAGTAGAGTGGGCAAGAGGGGGGGTGGCGTGACTACCAAAAGGATGTGTGCAACACACATCGGCCGAAGGTCGTCCTTTCAGTGGCAGTTAAAAATAACAGTGCCCCCGAAACTCATTGTGTCCCTGGCAATGATTGTAGTCGCCTCTCGAAACGAGCCAACAAAATATGTGAATAAATTTAAGTACCACACGTAAATTTATTCATGAAACATAAACTGAACATTCTTTTACAGTTATTTTTTTCCAATTAGCAAATGTAAATGATCCAATTGATCTCAGGGATAAAGTCAGGGATAAATCTGAGGTATACAAATGAAGTAGTAATCAATTATTATAGATAAATAGATAATATAAACGAAATGAGTCCTCTTCAGAGACTTTTCGAATTAAATAGATAAACTAATCTGTATTTATTTTCGTATAACTTTGAAAAAGAAACAATAAATATTGTTATGTACGAGCCCTTTGGTTATGATGAATATATTATTACTATCTTTTCAAATAAATATGAAAACAAATACAAAATAAACACATTCCATAAGGATTATATGAAAACAAATACAAAAAAAACACATTCCATAAGGATTATGTGTATTTTTCTTTGTTAAGCAGCTGCAACTAATTCCAGAATATCTTAGAATATATATATATATATATATATATATATATACTTTTATTAACTACGCTGATTGAATGCCAAATCGGCATCATATGTGCGATGCGCAGCACAACAAATACCTCGAGGCTAATCAAAAGTAAGAAGATGGCGACCACATTATCAAGTTGCCAAGTTCACTGGGAAAACAACAACTGCGAGAGAAACGCGTGCAGGACCCCTTCAGGGTCAAACGAATTTTCTTCATGTTGCCCCAGGAAAGCAGCAGCAGCAGCAACAACAGCAATCACAATGTGAAAAGAAAAATAAATATATGAAAATAAAACAAGTAAGAATTCTGCTGTTGAGTTTACTCAACTAAGACACACCCTCAAAACAGCTCTTAAATATATTCTATTTTATTGACTAATTTGCACCCAAATGTGAGCGGGATAATTAACTGAAGAGAAATAAAACGAATGCAGCGCATATTTTTATTCACATGCCCGAACTGATCCCTAATTGGCCGGCTAGAAATAAGTGCATATATATATATATACGTACACGCAATGGTATGTAACGGGATTATTCAGAATACATGCCATCTCTTTCTCACACATGCACTTTGCATATTTGGGCATGCAGAAAATGCTTGCTGCTGCTGGTAGAAATGAGATCAATATGAAAATATCTTTTTCACTTGGATGTTTCTTTTTTGATCTTGATGATGAACTATATATACTTTATGGAGTCGGAGGTGCTTCCTTATGTCTGTTACATACATTTGCACAAAATCATTATACCCCTTTTTACTCATTTTTAATGGGTTCATGGTATAAATACAAATATTGTTTGTTTGTGGGGACCACAGTATAGGTTGACGTTTGCCTTAAGCACAGCATAACGAGTGAGACTGAGATAGGGAGAGAGAGAGAGAGAACAGCCAAAATGCAGGAGAAAGAATGGCGTCCTTCCGTTGTTGTGGCATTGACAAGCCAAAAGCGATGGCAAACAAAGGCAACACGCCGAACAACAACAGATAGGCAGCAACAGACCACAGACAGCAACAACTACAGCAAGGACAACAGCACAAAACAAAATAAAATAACATAAATAAAAATATAAAAAAAACATCCGCAGGCCGTAAAGATTCCAAGGCAAATGAAAAATAAATACAATGATACAAATCGACGACAAAACACGGACAGACAGTAAATGGCTGCAATGCAATTGAACAAATTTTCGGCGCAAAAACAACAACAAGAATAAAAACAGAAAAAGGACAAATGGCAATGATAAAATGCAAAGTGAAAAAAAACAACAAAAATTCAACGTTGCTTACATAATCACAGAAAAGCAAGAGCGAAGAGAGAAACGCGTAGGGGTGAGGTGGGAAGAGAGCGTTAGCGAGAGAAAGATTGCCAGCACGTGTTTGTCTCACAAGTTTGTATGGTATGTATGGGTATATGTGTGTGTGTATGTGTGAGCAGCCTGCGCCTTGAAGCTGAACTTGTGCTGTTCAATGTTTTTACTTGAACTTGAATATACACAAGCGCACGCCGTCTCTCGCTCTCTCTCTCTCTCTCAAACATCCACACATACACCCACATGCACTCACACAGAGTAGCGCTCGTTCGCTCTCTCTTCCTCTCATTGTTTGTGTGACGTGCACGTGTTGAAAGCTTTTCGACTCCACTGAGAGCTCTCTCTTCGACTCTCTTAACGACAGCAACGGTTTGTTGATGGGCTTCATTAAAAATGCGAGTGACGCAAGTCATCAAATTTTAATGCAAGAGAGCGCAACAGCAACAGCAGCGGCAATAACAAGTGAGCCAGAACAAAGGACGAACGAGAACAACAACAAACAAGCTACAAACAACAACAATAAAAACAAAGCCAAACTATTTATCATCATGATGATAATATCGGGCTATAACTTAAATAGTTTTTGTACATCAAACAGGTTGCCCCGAAAAAGGCGGCAACACAAAAACAACCAAAACTTTGCCAAAACTTACAAAATTCATAAATTGGTCTAGTTGAAAGTTTTGGACTGAGAGATACCCTTGAAACAGTTACTGTTCTATGTATAAATATATATATTAGAAAATATATATAATATTAGAAAATGTATAGAATAAAAAGAACGAACTGAAATATATATCACATTTCTCTTAGACTGTTTTCCGTTGCATTATTCTTCAAATGATTAACTATTTTATCTTACAGAACTACAAAATTTCCTAATTTTTAGACCCCATAAATTATGCTTCATAAAAATATTTAAAAACAATATGAAATAGCTCTAGAAAATTCAGAGCAGACTTAAATAACCATAGAAAGAGTCTTACTTAAAAATACTACAGGATGAAAAGATATTACTAAAAAAAATACGTATAAAAATACTTTAATTTAAAAAAAGTTATGCTTGAATTACTTTTGAAATTTTATCCGAAAATTATGCATAGCTCTTCTGTTCCTAAAAAACGGGGCTTTCAGCAAAATGCGAAAGCCATAAAAAAAAAAGTTGAATTGAAAGTAGTTTTTTGTAATGCGGGCATTCGCAATATTCATGAGGCCAAATCCGAAACTTGGCCAATGAAAAGAATTGTATGCAGAACGTGTAGCTTCAGTGTAAATTGACTGAATTAAATTTTAATAATTAAATGCAGGCGCACAACAAGGACAGCAACAACAAAAGCAACATTAACTGGAGAAAACCCAGAGAATCGGCTGCACCCACGTCACTGGGGGGAAAAGCCGTGGCAAGGTGAGGGGCAAGTTGGCCACGTGCAAATTTGCATGGAAAATTTGGTTAGGAAAACAGCTTGAGGAGCTCACTTGAAACATGTCGTTGCATAAATAAAACCATTTTAAAGCACAATGCCGACAATCACAATGATGATGTGGATAATGTGGATGATGATTATGATGATGATTACGATGATGATTACGATGATGATTACGAAACTGCTGGCAATGTTGTGTGGGGGGGATTGGCAAACAGCAGGGCGTCGCCAACTTTGATTGACTGCCAGGACTAGGGCAGCTTTTGCATAAGTCCTACGACTTATACAATGGACAACAACACTGGCAAAAAAAAAGGGGGAAACCAACCAGAAAAGCAACACAAAATTGCAAAAATTGTTAAAACAGTCGACTTAAAGGTAACAAGACAAAATTAATGCACCCGCAAGGTGGCAGCCAGCTTGGATTATGGCCCAAACAAAATCCATATACATTCGATTTGCATATGAAAATTGAATTAGTCTAAGCTCCACAAGAAATGCCAAAATGTCAGAATGAATTACGTTAATTAAATAACAATTTGTCAATGCTTCTAATGCAAATCAGCAAACAACATGTTGCAAGATGAGGCATAAGAATTCGATGTGAATTTATGCCTTGATGTATACTTAATGGGTAACTGTCTGGGAAGCGGACATATTCTGGGGCAGCTGCCACAAAACGACTAGTTAAGTCTAAGTTGGCTTATATCAAATGGAATCAGTTTGAACTGCAAATGATGGCTTGTCGCCACAGGCAGCCGCAACCACATTTGTTGCCCAACTAGAATAAAAAATGACGGCAATAAAACACGTGAGATAAGGAATAAGGTTGCCTGCCTGACTGGCAGATACCCCTTAAAGTTTAACTATGATTTTGTGCAATTAGAATATTTTTTGAATAAATTTTTAGAGATGAACTTTAAATAAATCGCCTGCTGCCTGTCAACTTAAGAGCATCAAAACCGAAAAAAAAGCCTAAAAATGTTCATAATAAAATTAACAAAAGTTTTTTTGAAAGTGTCAACTTAATTTTATTTATCTCTTTTAGCTGCCTTCTCTTCTTATAAAAAAAACTGCTGCAAAAAAGCAAAGAAATATCAAATGTAAAAAATGTGCCCATGTTTTTGAAAGTGCTTTGGGTTTATTAAGCAAAAATTAAGCCACTAGAAAAAAGTTGTAAATTTGTTAAACGAATTATCCTAAATTTCTATTAAAAACAATGTGCGAAAAAACAACAACAAAACGAAAGAAAAAAAAGAGAAAAAAAAACTAAATCATTTAATTCAGATTCAGTTGGCCATTGTGAAGGGCAAAAAGAAACAGCGCTTAACAGTAATAAAAGCTGTCTATAAATTAAGTATTCAGTTGCATGCCACACAGAAAAAAGAAGAAGAAGAAGAAGAGGAACAAGCCATAAACAAATTAGGCAACCTTGAAATTTGGACTTACATTTTGCATAACCAGCGAACCAAAGCGAACTGACTTCCTAAGAACTCCCTGCTACCACGCCCCCTCCCCCCACCGCCTAATACACCCCTCCTCCTCTGCTGCTGCTGCTGCTGGCTGCCACAGTCTGCGAGAAACGCTGTAAGTAATTCATTTTTATGAGCTGCTGCCTGCCACAACTGTGGTTGCCTGGCTGCTGCTGTGGCACATTGAATTTCTAGCTTTGCTCACGTATTTTGGCAAACACAAGCAGCTAACGACAACAAATGAATAACATTTATAGTTGTGCAATGCCACAAAGCCAAAAAACCAAAGCATCTCCTTGAATGGTAAAACGGCTCAAAGTAACCTGGCCAAAAGATGGAACTGATTTGCCAGCGCTAACAAAAGATAATTGCGTAATAAGGACATGACCAAAACATTTTGTATTATTTGGTTGTTGGCATGTGTAAAAAACAGATACCAACATTTATAAATCATTTGTCAAATTGCTGCAGGCAATTGTCAAATTGTCAGTTTGTCCGTTTGCCAAGGAAAAACAAATAATTAAGTTCAAAATGGCAGCTGAAACTGAAGCAAAGACTGAAACTGAAATTGAAATTCTCAAGAACCAACAAAATACAAAAAAAAAAAAAAAAGAAAAAAAAAAAGGAAACTGTCAGAGGAAAAAACTATTGATGACAGTTCGAAGATTGAGTACCCTTTGCAGATTTGAAGTATCATATTTTAATGACTATTGAAAAGAATCAATTTGAACAATAATGCAAAAGAAATCAATGCTGAACAGGCACATATATCTAAGATATCTATAGCAAAAATACTATATATAAAGTAGATTAGTTCTAGTAGACTTGCCAATTATTTAGTTGATTATTTATCAAATGGAAATCAATGCATATAAATAAATACAATTAAGTATATAATTAAGTATAAATAAATATAAATAAATATAAATGAATATAAATAAATGTAAATAAATAAAGATATGTAAATAAATAAAGATATGTAAATAAATAAAGTAGATAAATAAATAAGTTAATATAAACAAATAAATATAAATAAATAAATGTAAATAGAAAACTAAATAATATAAATAAATAAGTAAATATAAATGCATATAAAAAAACTAAATAATATAAATAAATGAATATAAATAAATACAAAGAAATAATAAATATAAATAAATAAATGCAGATAAGTGTAAATAAATAAATATAAATAAAAACATATAAATAAATTTATAAAAAAATACATAAATACAAATAGATATATATTAATAAATACACATCAATAATTAAATATAAATAAGTAAATATAATTAAATGCAAATAAATACATATAAACACACATAAATAAATGCAAATAAATTAATATATAATTATTGTGTATTTCGATTTTGTCTCTAATATTATCTGTTTCAATTTTGTGTGTCGCATATCATCACAAAAAAGGACATTATGCACAGCAAGGGCATGCCAAAAAGGCAGCCATATATTAAACAAAGGCACAAATAGTGCGAAAGAGAGAGAGAGAGAGAGAGAGATAAAGATGGGAGTAGAGATTTGAACAAAGCACACAGACACACTCACACACAAATTGTTGCACAAAAATGCGTTGTAATTGCCACAATCAAATTGCCGTAATTTAGGTTGACAGGCAACGACAAAAGCAGCAGCAAAACTAAACCGACAGAGACAAAACTAAAAAAAAAAAAAAAAAAAAAAAAAAAGGGCACTACAATTTTATTTATGCAAATCGCATGTAGTTGTGGTTGAGTGTGAGATGTGTGGCAAGCTGTGGGCAGTGGCATGTGGCATGTTTATATGCTTGACGACCAAAAATTCCATATTTCAATTATGCAAATTAGGCAGAAGACAGAAAGAGAGGGAGAGGCAGAGAAAGAGAAAAGGATGGAGAGGGAGTTAGAGAGAGAGCAAGTGCATATGTTGAGGTGACGTTCATATAGATGCCACATATAGATATATAGATATATAGATATATAGATATATAGATATATAGATATATATATATATATATATATATATACAATACTTTGTGTATCCTTAAAAAGGTCAAATTAGCAGAAGCGAAATATTTCGTTAGTTTTACGCATTGATGCGTCAGTTTCAATATCCTATATATTATATACCAATATTCTATCAATACCACAATCTGTGGAACAACCCTCGCCTATGGATTCTGTTCAAAATAAAGCTCTAAATCAAAACGAAGAAATCACTTAGGACGATGACGCTGCCTGATAAGTTGGCGTTTTTCATATTAATGGAAAAATTGAGAGCATTGTTCAAATCGTTGATGCTAAGCTGACTGCTTGATTTCTGGGGGCGGAGGAGGTGTACAATGATTTGGCAATGATGTGTTGCCATATTATAAATGATATATATGACAGGCTTAAGTACTCGGTACTGTAATAATAATGTAACAACGCATGGATTTACATTGATTTTGCACATAATGTTGATTTTTATGGGAGAAAAGCAAAAAAAACGAATACGCGCAATCAAAAGCTTTGAGAACTTTGACAGCTTTGACAGCGGGCCAGGTGGTGCACCCTGTGTGCAAAAAGCTCACGTGTAAAAAAAGCTATCACAGCTGTTAGCTAACAGCGCTCTAACAGCTGCTGTTAAACATTTAAATCTGCAAACGTTAAACTTACCCAGCTATGGGAATAAATAAATTTTGTGTGCACTTCAACAAAAACTCACCTGCAATGAGAAAATAGAAAAAAACATATATTAATAAAATGATTATAAATGTTAATAATAAAATTTATAATGATTTTTGTTGATAAATATTTTTTGGTTTATATTTATTTGTGTAAAATGTTCATAAAACTATTAAGATAAATTTCACATTTTCAATGCATCTCAGATTTATGACAAAAAGTCTATAAAACAATTTTGATTTATATTATATTTATTCAACTAGTATTAATGAGGAGTCAATCGCTTCAATATTTATCGATATAGCGATACATAATAATTAATCGTAGCTGTTGTTCAAATTCAAACACATTTCAACATTAACAAACAGTTATTATTTTAATTTGTTCTTACTTATAAATAGCAAAGTTTGTAACTGTAATCCGCAAATGGCAATAGCACAAAAAATAATCTATAAGTTGCTCATAAAAATCATGTGCCACCTGAGCACAAAAGGAGCTATCGATTTATAATAGTGAGTGTGTGTATGTGTGTAAGTGTGTGTGTGTGTCTAAGTATGTGCTTAAACTGACACACATTCGCATATTTGTCGTCAATTGACCTTTTGTCGAGCAGCCATAAAGTGCTTTTCACAGACAACTTAACCTTGATGATCAACACTTTAAGCTATATATATATATATATATATACACACATATATATATATATATATTTATTTATATATAGACATAAATATCTACAACCATATTTGTTATTTTTTTTGTTGCAACATTTCATCAGTGACTAAAATAAAGCACTTTTTCTTTCAGCAAGTGGACTTTGCACAGTTGTTGCTCTCCTTCTTCTTCTGTGTCTTCGGCAAAGTAGGCGTGGCAGACATGAAGATAAATGTGAGTGGCGTCTCTCAGCGTTGAGTGCATGTGCCACACACCCACACACACACAAACAAGCTGCTGACGGACTGACCAAATAAATCACAACTAATTTCATTTGCTGTCACACATGGCGTATGCTTTATATTTAATATGTTTATACAAATGATTGCCACTTGTGCGTGTGCGTGTGTGTGTGTATGGCATAATCAGACACATAATTGACGCCAGTTGTGCCACAGTCGAAACACCGCAAAGTAGACAATCTCAAAGCCGCTAATAAACGAGCAGCCAATGCAAACACTCAAAATGCCGCCAACAGTTGCTGCCAAACAAAGATTGAATTACAAATTAGACTTGCAACCTTGTGGCAAATGTTTGTGATTCGTGCAACTCACACAATATCTCGTACCAATCGTAGAGCGCATGCTGACGATAGAGCGGCACACGCTGTCCACCATAGCGTATGCTTACCGTACTCTCCTCCACGCCGGCCGACAGTTGACCCAACAAACTCTTGCGGAGCTCATAGCGCCACTCGTTGCAGGATGGCAAACACTCCACACAACTCCAAGGCGACCAGCTGCCTGTTGCACAAACGATATAAATTTGCCATTCATTTGCCAAAAGTAATAGGATTTTCCCTAGAAAAAGGCTACTTTCCAAGTTGTAAACGCGAATCTGGCTCGAAATTATTGCTAACTAAACATTTGTTGCACGAATTCGAAAAAAAAAAAAAACCATAAAAAAATCTACTTGACAAAATAAGAATTATATGTTTAAAAAAAAAAAAAAAACTTGTTTGTTGTTCAAAATTTAGAACAAAACTATAATTATTTCAAATTGCAAATTTCATTAATAAAATGTTTTGAAATTCCAACTAAAAAGGTATTTACAAAATTCTAGAACATTTTTTTTGGTGTTCAAGAGTCGGATCAAATATCAGACTTCGTTTTTTTAATACAAAATAATAAAATTTCTTTCAATTCTTGCTAAAAGTAAACGTCTTCAAAATGTGCTTGAAAGCCTATTCCAAAAATAGGGTTTTTTTTAATTATTTCTTTTTTTATTTAAAATATAGAAAATGTCTCGAAATTCTTGCTAAAAATTATTTTATGCTTCATTCAACTGCAAAATTAGTATTCTTTTTTAATAATAGACAAAGAAGTTTTTTCTATCGATTCCATAAACTAATCTTGAGTAGTCCAAAAGCCTGGCAAAGATTACATTTATTGTGGACTCAGACTTGCCCCAACTTACCCAGCAGTTGTTGCATGCAAGCCGTGTGCTGCAGGTTGCAGTAGCTGTAGTTGAGCTGATTAAATTCAGATGTGTGATAGAAGAAAGGGGCACAGTTGCAAGTGGCAAGCGAGTTGCGAAGATGGCAATGTGGCAAGCAGTGCAGCTGCTGCTTATGTTCCGCCTCAAAATTGCAGCCACGCTCGGCCAAAGGATAAGTGCCAATTTGTGCCTCATCAGCCAACATTCGAATGGGTTGCAGCTGCACGAATATTGCATCGCCTGGCGCCAAACTCAGCCTGCCCAGCCACTTGGGGAGGTGGAGGGTAAAGCCAGTTGTTGGCCCAACATGGGGCATGCGAAAAGTGTCTTGCAGCGAGGCATTTAGTCGAAGGGTTAGCGACTGCGTTATGTTGCCAGGATGCTGCAGGACACAGCAGCAACCATCGCTGGTGGGCGTCAGCTGAAATAAATGCGAGCAATTGTGCCCAACTTCATCCGCAATGCAGTCGAGCAACAAGGACTCGCAGCTGGGCGATAATTGCAGCAGCTGCGCACGCACATCCTGTGGCCAAAGTTCACCCAAAGCCACTTGCAACGCGGCAGCAGCAGCAGCCGACACCGACGAGGGATTAAAGTAACCCCCAAGCAGACGCAGCTCCTCAAGCCAATAACTCGTCGAGTTGCCCAGCGATTTGGACAAATCCCTCGCAAGAAACTGAATTTTGAGGCGACTCAATTTATTCGCACTGCAAATGCGAATCGAGGGAAATGCAATGTCATCGCTTGCGGTGCTCAACGCCGACAGATCCGTCACAGTTGGCAGAGTTGAGAACTCCAGCAAAGTGATAAATACCGCAAATGTGGCAGCAACTATGCCCACCGCAATGAAGAGGAACCAAAAGAAGCGCTGAAAGCGACGTCGTCGTATAAAATAGAGAAGTCCAAAACCATTGAGACTCGTCTTCTTAAAGTACTCAACGGACGTGCCACAAACTGCTTTCTTCAGGCGCCACATCAAAACCACAACTGAAACCATTAAAAACCGAAAGTGTTGCATGCAGCATGTTGAAAACCATCTGATTTGCAGAAAACATGAACATGCCACAATAAACAGCTAAATTGCTGTAATTACCCTTGCCGCACGACAGGGGAAAAAAGACACAGGACAAAGGACAATAAAATAAATGTTCATGTGTCAAAACTAGATTAAAACAAAAAAAAAACAAGCAATTATTTTCGAGTGGGTTGTGCCAGATTAGGCCATACCCTCTATGCCTCTTTTAAGAATAAGATTTTCCTTTTATTGCTTTTACTTTTACTTTTATTAGTCTGCGATTTTACATCAAAAAATATACTCGATGAGCTGCTTTTTTGTAACATTTTAGTTAAATTAAACTCTTTTTTTCAAAATAGAAATATTGTTGGGTATATAAAATGAATAGAAAAGTAATATGTGTTCTTTTAATTAATATGTTATCAAAAAGATCTACAAAAACAATCTTGCCAAATCGACAAACTCGTAATATAAATTCCTAAATCCTAATACAAACTCTTAACGAGAATCTCAGAAATGTGTTAAGACTTCTTCGAACTGATTTGATAATTAGTCCAAAGGCTTTTGCAGAAGTAAATATGTGCTAAGATAATGTCCTACTTAGGATAAGAATCTTCATTATTATTGCACATTATTATTATCATTATTATCAATATTATCAATATTATCAATATAATCAATATTATCAATATTATAAATATATTATTAATATTATCAATATTTAAATATTAACAATATTATCAATATTATCAATATTATCATTCTTATCAATATTATCAATATTTAAATATTATCAATATTATTAATATTATTATTATCATTATTATTATTATTATTAACCCTATTTCGACATGTCCTAAATCGTATCAATTTATGCACTGATTTGTTTACACTAAGTTTATTGTTCAAATTTTAGATATTAAATTTAAATTATACAGAGTATTAATATATAGACTTTCAAATATGTTTTATCTTTTTTTATAGCCATTAAATGAAGCTTGCCTGCTGGTGTGTGATATAACCCAGCCAAACCGCAGTCCCCCCTTCTCGCGCTTTCCATCGCATCAGCTGCAGAGTTGACGCCACAAACACAACAACAGCAACAAGAATGCGGCAAGTCTACTATAAATTCTAATAAGAAAAAAACCACACTCACACACACACTCACTCATTCACACACACACACACATACACACACTAATGGAGACGCAATCGACGCCCACACAAAACCTAATTTCCGGTTCAATTAAACGCTTGTTTATTTATTTATTTATTTGATGCTGCCACAGGCGGTGGCTATTTGGTGTGGGGGAGAGGTGGTTGTGCGGGCTATGAGGGGCATCTAGATAGGTATTTGTATCTGACGCTATTATTTTCATTTGCATATTCAAATTGAATGTGGGCGCAAAACTAGCCACTAATTTGTTTATAATTGAAAGATTAAAGCAGACACAATATCAAAAAATTGCGTCAATCAAATTAGAGCAATGCCATTTTTGCAAAACATTGTCAAAGCTAAAGCCTAAAGCAATTTGGCAGCATACAGAGAGAGAGGGAGACTGAGAGAGGAAGAGTGAGAGGGAAGGATTCTCCAGCTAACCGCAAAATGATTGCATACTTTAATGGGCGAAGCACTTAGCCAGAACTTGTCGTGCACAATCAACAACCATCCCTCGCCCCTCATCCCTTTGCCCACTTTTGAGACTGCCATGTCTAAACTGTAACCTGCTGCTGCTGCTGCTGTTGCTGCTACATTTGAGTGCGACACGATGGTGGATGCTGCAAATTGCAATTGAATCAAACTAACTGCGAAGCGAGAATGCACACAAATGCGAAAGGTTAAAGGCCACAATGCGTGCCACAAGCGTTGCAGTGGCAGGGCAGTGCTGCTGCTGCTGTTGTTGCTGTTGCTGTTGCTGCTGTGCGCTGGGTGTAAAGTGTTTGCCCACCATTTGGTGCACAGTGTGCGAATTTAACTGTAAAACAAACACGGCGAAAATGCACTAGAAATAGTTACATATTCATGCAAATAGCAGAATTTAAATTGACAGCAGCAGCAATTTGCCGTATTTTTAATTATAGCAACTATTATTAACAACTATAATTATAAGCAACCAGCTAGCAACATTATCTCCATAAATATTGACTTTATTAGCTATGAGAAACACGTGTTTTATTGCTGTTATGCAATGTGTTTAATATTTAAATTGAGGTATATAAATATTAAGAAGTAGTTTTTATTTTTGCATACATATAAAATCTAAAGTAATAAAAAAATATATTTATATACAAATTACACTGCTTTCAAAATATTTATTTAACTTAAAACTCCAACAATCTCGATTTAAATACTTAATTTGCCTTCAACTTAAATCGCAGCTTAAAATGTAAAAATCTTAGTTGAAAGCAAAACTGCCAAATAACTGTAAAGGGCCTCTGTGGCTTGGCAGCTTATTAAGCTCACATAACAAATCGCTAGAAAAGTGCAAAAGACAACAACAACAAGAAACCGAAAAAAATCACTTTGCACTCAAAAGGCTGTCGAGCAAGCTGCCCACACACACACACACACACACACAAGCACTCAAATTCTTTAACGCAAAAGGCGACGACAAGCAGCAAAGACGAAGACGCACACACATACAAGGGGGGCAAAATAAGGCAAGGCAAATCTCTTGCACTTTAAGCACACACACATACACTGATTTTACAGGGCAATAAAAAATGCGGCGCTGCCGCCGGTCGCAACGGAACGAAGCTGCGCTGTTGCTATAAAACTGTTAAGTAACAGTGCGATAGTTTGCCATAAAATGAGTGAGCAAGAGAGAGAGACAGACAGAGAGAGAGAGAGAGAGAGTATATGGGTTGAGCACGTGCGCATGCACTCAAGTAATACGACGCCGTTGTGACGTCGTCGCTTCGGCAATGACGTTTTGCCACGGCAAAGAATGCGAAGATGCGAAAGTGCGTAAAAGCAAAACTGACAACAAGCAGAAGAGGCGCTGCAGCGTTTGCTGTTGTGTTGTGTTGTGCTGTGTTGTTTTGTGCGAAGATAAGGCGGAAGGAAACGGGACGCCGAGTTGACAAATGAGAGAGAACGAAAAGAAAGAGAGACAATGAGCGAGGGGGGGCAGAATAAGAAGAGCGGCATAAATGCTAACGATGCGCGTTTCAAATTCGCACAAGCACATTTGTACATGCATGTGTGTGTGTTTTTGCGTATGTGTAATACGTACCTTTGAAGCAAGCACAACCCATGATGTAGCCCATCATCAGCGTGGCTTTGATGTCACCTCTAAGCTGCTGCTTGTTGTTGTTGCTGCCGTTGTTGTTGGTTCTGCTGCTGCGACGTTTGTTGTTATTATTGTTGTTTGTGTGTTTAAGTTCGCTTTACCGTTAGTAGTTGTCTGGTCGAATTGGTGCATCAATTAATGGCAGTTATGGGAATTGAAGAAAGATTATCTTTCTATCTTTCTCGCTCTCTCTTTCTCTCCTCAGCACTCGTCTCGTGTATTATTAAGCACGCAATCTGCTTTTATCGCTTACGTTATCACACTTAACGGTTTAACGCTGCTTTTAGCAATATATATGTACATATGTATGCATGTATTTGTGCAAATGACATTCCTACTTATTTATTTATTGATGACAAACTTTGATTTACACTCAACTTTTATCACATTTACTAGTTGTTAGTTCGAATACTTGTCTACACAGTTAATAAAGCATTTTCAATTTGATTTCACTTTTCGATTTGTATAACGGTAAGCACATACACAAACATATATATATTTATATATATATATATACATATATGGATTTTTATAATTATTGATTATCACTTATTGCTGCAGATTCTTCAAAGACGAACAAACAATATTTGTGCGTTGCTTGTGGCAAATTTATGCTCTTCGATGATTTCACTCGTTGCGGCATTTGTTGTTGTTGATGTTGTTCTTTGAGTTGTTGTTTCATTTGTGCGTTCAATTTTTGCTTTGTCGTTTGGTTTTTTTAAATTTATTAATTTGATTGTGCGATTTTTGTTGGTGTTTTGATTTTGCTTTTGTTATTTCCCATTATAAATATATATGTAATTTACAATATCACAAAAAGAATCGCTGGACACGAAACCAAAAAAGGCCAATTAAAATTCAATATATTCTCATGTTCAGTCAGAAATGCATCAAACAATAAACAAGCTATTAAAAAAACGCTAAATCAAACAGCAGTTGACTTAAGGTTGTCTATTTATAGAAGTGACAGGAAAACAAGGCAAATGTTCGAAAACTTCCTTAAGCTGACTACAGATTGACGGGTTGATTTGAAAAAGTGGCAAACAACTTTAGACTTTAATAAGTATTTTTAAAGCGCATTTAAACTCGCTACAAAAGTAATACAAAGGTTAATATACAGATTAAAGCTTATAAAATAGTTAATTTTTAGTTGCAAAGTGCACAAAAATCGATTAAAAAGATTAATAATATCCGCATTAATCTAATTTCATTTTTCAAAATTTGTTCAGTAAAATAAGAATATAGACAAAAGCTGAATGGATTCAATCTCGAAGAAAATTAAAGATTATGGTCAGCTCAGAGACTGCTTAAATACCTTATTTTTATGTCAAAAAAGACAAAAATAGTTTAGTAGAGCACAAGATAATATAAACACAGACAGATCTCAATTGAGACACGCCAACACACAGAGAGAAAAATCACAGTTTGAGCAACAATTTAATTGTGCACGAAACGAGAAAAGTGACACCAGCAGAAAAAAAAAAGATACTTGTAAAGAACGTAAGTTGTCCGAGAACAAATTGATAAAGATTATAATCCCAAAGTTGACGAGCCAGGCACGATGTGGAACCAAAAACGAGCACTTCTCGAGAGAATCAACAGAGAGAGAGGGGGGAAACGACGGCGGACAAGTTGCATTCATTGATAGCTTCACACACACACACACACACACACACACACACACACACACACAAAGCAAAAGCGAAAATTCAATTGAAAATTTAATTTCATTGGAGGAGCAATTGAAAATTGAAATTCGGAATTGGAATTGGAATACACAATGTGGGGATGGGCCGGCAAACGAGCAGAGACAAACAACAAAGGAAAGTGAACAAAAATAAACACACTGAGAGAAAAAGAGAGAGAGAGAGAGAGAGATTGAAAACCGGAAGCTGCAGCGCGACAAATTTAACGGCAATTGTGCATAATTAAAAAGAACAAATAAAATGTCTGGCGAAGAATTATTATTATTATTATTCGCATTAAGGTGATGGAAATATAATTGATGACCGAAGCAAGGCGCCCACAAGTATTTCTCTCTCTCTCTCCCTCTCTCTTTTTCTCTATCTCTCTCTCTCTCTCTGCAGCACAGACTGAGTGTAGCGTAGCTATTGAGACATTGACATTGTCATTTCTCGACTTTTATGGCGTCTTAAAATGTATTTTGAAAAAACGGTAGCAAGCAAAAACAACAAGAACAAATGTAATAAACAAATAACAAAAAAGTCAACAAAAAACTTGTGGGGGCAGCAGCAGCAGCAGCAGTGTTTTTAATTGAGGCAAACAAGAAACGAGAGACGTGAATTTTTAGCAAGGCGACTTTTAAATACGCTTTCAAAAATTTAATAATTATTATCAGTTAATTGTTATATCAACTTTGAACAAAAATAAAGTATAATAAATTGATATCAGCGAGTTAAGAGTTGAGTGTTTGCCTAGAAATAGTATTACGTAAATTGAGTTGGTCATGGTGTGAAATTGCTTTAGGCCTTGAATTGATATTGAAATTGTTTAAAGTGTTGTTTAAGTTTATCAACTATTTATTTCCATGAGAGAGATTAAACGTAAAAAGTACTCGCGAATAATAAAAAATAAAACAATAAGATTTGTTTACTTGGAATTCCAGCAAATTCGCAGAATATTTTTAAGATATTGAAAAACTGGCAACACAAATATATACAACATTCTTTCATTGAGCATTTATTAATGAAAAATGAAAAACACTCGTTAATTCTTTATATTTTTTTTGGGTGGTGTTTACACAAAATCCGGACAATAATAAATCGAACACTGAGCAAAAATGTTCATTAATGTGCGTAACGGAAAGGAAGAGGAAAAAGCCAATGAAAAAAACCGTGGAAAGCAAAGTGAGTGGGTTGGGGTGTGTGTGTGTGTGTGTTTGAGGAGTGGGACCAACTGGCTAAAACAGACTCATTTGCATGTGTCGTTAACGGAAACCGTCTAGAACAAAACACAAGAGAATCAAGGATAGCGGCAGAAAAGGAAACACAGACGAGTGTTTTTGGCCAAGTTGATAACGAGCCAATGTCATGCAAGGTTTGAGGAGTGGCCAGCCAGCAACAGAACGGAACTGGACATGGTCAATTAAATACACTCAACAAAAAATATATAGACGAAGTTTGGAAATTTACTTAACAAAACGACAGATTTAACAAATTTTAGTTAGACATGTTTCCTAGAAACATAGAAATTATATATTATTTTATTTTTTAGTTTTAATTTTTTTTTGTAGTTTTGTTTTTTTCAGTGCAGAGTCTATTGACACTATTTCGACATGAGGTTAAACCAGCCCAGTGACAGCATAATTAGCAAATTAAATTCAAAATGCGCAGGTGGCCAAAACATAGCACGAATCGATACACAACAATAAACATTTATACTAACAGCCCAAAGGCAGCTAACAAATTTGGCCTAATACGGTCATTCATCATTTAAGCCAAATACCAAAAAAGTTGGTAAACAAATGGATAGCAAAACAGACCCAAACTTGGTTAAAACTCAACTTACTTTTAAGGCAACTTTTAAAGCAAAAATGTAGCTAATGAATTTTTTAAATCATTTGTAATCAAAAGTTATCAATGAGTGGAAGTTTCTACCCTAATTGCCAAGTTGGAAACGTTTTGTTTGCCTTGGCTTGCGATAATGACTAAGCTCAACGAGATAACTCAAGCAGCAGCAGAGGTGGAGGAGGAGAGGGGGTTTAATCTTATACCCAGTTCATTTTTTAATAGTACCTATGGAACTTTTTTTTATCAAGATGAGTAAACAAAATAAAATAAAAAAAAGGGAAAATGGTTTGGCAAAAATTTAATTTTGTGGCACAATTTAAAAATCTAGAAAAACTGATTATTATATTAACTTTTTTTCTTCCTTATTGGGTATTATGTTTAATAAATGGTTTGCAGTTAAAGACACACGATACACACACTCAGATTACAAAAATTTATAGAGTGCTGTTGTGGAAAATATTTCTCCTTGCCACGTACCACATCTCAATTCGAATAACAACAACTGACTTCAGTTGGCTGCCTTGTCTAATTGCATTATCTCAAATGTGGGCGTCGCACACAAACTCAATTATATGCGGCTGGATAAATACATATATATATATATATATATATATATATATAATCTATATATATAAAGATATATAGATATATATGTATACATAGGTGTGCTTATCTGGCTGTGCTGTGTAGCAATTTATCTGAGCGAGCTAATAAGATTTTATTGGAGAACCGGCATATATAAAAATAGCATATCTTATTAGATTAGAATGCGACACAAATGAAACAAACAAAAATGAACCAAAATATTCAACTATTGAGAGGATGAGCATATTTTTGTAGAGAATAGTTCTAGTCTATTCCAAAAACCCATAAATATCCAGCGAATATCTTAAGATTTGAGCTTGCTGAGGGTTGCATGCTTTTGTGGCATTCTGCAACACTGCTGCTTGCTAACCTAGCACAACACAAAAATTAGCTGAGCAACGAGAGCCATCAATTTGATTGCAAACTATTAAAAATAAGTTGAGCAACTTGTGAAATACATTTATATTTCTAATGTAAAGAAAAAACAGAAGCCACACACACACATACACACTCACACACACACACACACACAGACGGGACTCGATTCGCGTCGCATCTCTGACGAAAGCGCAGCGAAAGAGGAAAAAAAAAGGTGGACGACCTCAGGATGCAGATGCAGTCAACGAGAGCGCAGTGCAGCAATCAACACACACCCAAGCACACACACACACACAAACACACATAGCCAACTATAAAAAGGTGCACGATTTTTGTAAAACTATTTAATGCATTTTTTATTATTTATAACTTTTAAAAACTTTAACTTGCACACAACGAAAAATTAGCCACAGTCTGCTGAGCTTCTATTTTTTTCCTTTACTTTAGCAGCAAACACAAAACAAAGTCAGAGAGAGAGAGAGAGAGCAAACGCAGCGAGAGAGCGCAACGAATAAGAATGTGAAAAGGCAAAGCGCAAAAAGGATAGGACAAGTAATGAGAGAGCGCTCGCTTGAGTGAGAGAGAGAGAGAGAGAGCGAGAGTGTCGCCCAATGGTAGGCAACAATTTGAATGCTTCCTCTGCTGCCACACGAAAGCCACTTGGCCAACGCGGCGTATGCGTAATGTGTAAGCAACACAGCACAGCACAGGCGGCGAATACCAAACCAAAAATGGAATGACGGCAAATTAAAGTTATTCACTCGCTTGCCTGCTTCCTCGCTGCAACACACACACAGCACAACAAAATAAAAGTAAAAAAAAAAACTAAGACGCTGCTCAACCGAAAACCACCCAAAAAGCCAAGCAAACCACAGCAACAACTACTTCTACACACAAACACACACACACATATTCAAATTAAAAATGCTTTTGCGTGCTTGTGTTTAATACGCCTCAAACCAGCCCAACCCAAGCCAAAAGAACCAAACCACCTCGCCCCCCTTACACATTTCTTGATATTGCATTTTTACACAGAAATTCCTTTTACACAAATATTTTTTTGGCATTGCGCTTTGTGCGCCTTTCGTCATTTGTACCGTTAGCCGTTGGTACTCGTCTGGTTTGTTTTTGTTTGGTTTTATTATTTTGAAGCGGATTGGGTGGTGGGAGTCGGGTGGCTAGACTCAAAGCACTCTTGTTGCTGTTGTTGTTCTTGTTGTAGTTGTTGTTGTTGTTGCTGTTGACAAATCCTCAATATACAATTGTAATTGCATTCGTTTCAATTTCGCTGACGCTACAGCTACGCTTTTTTTTTAAATTGAAATGCTCGTTGTTTATTTTAAACCGGTATATTTTAAAGGTAAAACGAGCGAGCAAAAATATTTTTACCATTAGTAAGAATTACTCAACTGATTTCTAAGAACTAATTATAAAAAGTCAACAAAATGGCATTCTAAAAACTAGAACCAGCAGCGTTTTAAAAAGCAAAAATAACATTTGCTAAAATTTAGAGAAAAATATTTTGAAGGCTCTTGAAAAGCAGCTTCACCTTGAATTTATGCATAAAACAAGGCGGCGTCTGACTGAATGACTTATAAAAATTGCAGCTATCAAATATTACATATTTAGACGTGTACAATTGTTGTTCAACAAACACACAGACACACAAGTGAAAGAAAGAGAGATGGAGAGAGAGGAGAGCGGCAGCGAGACAGACAAAGAGAAGGGCCGAACAGCGGGGGGCAGACACTCAGGAAAAAACAAGAAATAAACAAAACACAAAACAAAAAGTGTAACAGTAAACACAATTACGAATATTTGCGCATATTTTCCGTGTATATGTATTATTTTTATTTATTTTTTTTTTATAATTAATATTATTATTTATTTCATTTTTTTTATTGTTCTAACGCGACGAGAAAAACACGCGCTGCTCTAGCGGGCTGCGTTTTAATGTTAACTGAACATAGGAAATGACGGAGCCGACAGGCAGCAGAAACCGTTTGCCATAAAAATGCGACGCCAACAGTCGAATTCAGTCAAAATCCAACAACAAAAACGACGCAGTAGCAATGATAAAAAGTAACATTGGAGAGCGTAAGCACTAAGAGAGAGCATACGCTCGCTCTCCCTTCCTCTCTTGCACTACCTTCACTCGCTCTCTCTTTTGTTGTCTCTGAGCGAAACAAGTGTAAAATAAACAAAAGCACAAAACGTGCGCGTCGCTAGAACGTTGACGACGACGGCGACAGCGAAGGAGACGAAGACGAGGAAAGAGCTGCGCGCAACAGCAAGAAGCACATGCCGGCTATTAAAGCTGCAGATATCGTCGCATCATAAAACAAGCAAAAATAAGAAAACAAAAACAAACAAACACAAAGCGCAATGGCAAAAAGCTTCAAGCACACTAAATATTTTCATAGTCATCAAATATGCGAAGTGCTTATTATGGGAGAGCGAGCTAGAGAGAAAGAGTGAGAGAAAACGCAGCAGAAGCGCTGTTTGTTTACCGTTTAAAAAGCCAACAATGTGTGCAACACCCCCAACCGCCACACTACCGCTACAACTATTTAAGAATTTGTTTGTGTTTTGTTTAACATTTTAGCTGACTATTTGGCAAGCTGCGGCAAATGCTGACAAAATTTTTTTTCGAACAACAGCAAAGCAAACACAAACAAAAATGTTGGCGTATACGTGTATGTGTGTATGTGTGTGTGTGTGGGGAGGCTGACTGACTATTTTCGGGGCATTAGCTGGCATCAAATTGGCTTAAAGCGCGTTAAATTTACGACTATTGTTGATGTTTCTGTAATTGAGTTTTGCCCGCCCAAACACTTAAAAGTAGGCAACGATATTTATCGCTTTGTGGCACAGCCCCAAAGTATGCAATGTTTTCAGCGAAGTTATGCTAATTTTAAGTGATTTCTCGAAATAGTAGATAAACAGACAAGTAAGGAACAAATTAAGTACAATAAAATAAATTAGTGAAATGAAAACATTATTAGACTTAAAAAAATAAATAAGATGATTGACAAAATAAACAAATAAATTAAATATAGAAGACTTATATATTTATATTAAATACAAATATTGGTTGAGGAAAGAACGTATAAAAAATAATCTCGTAAGACTCGTCCAAACAGAAGTGTTGTCCAACAGTTCATTGATATTGCAGAGTATAATTACGTATAATTAATTATTCGGAATCCATTCATTAATTTTTGTATTTTTCCTAACACATAATAATTGCAATAGAATTGCACCGTATTATTAAATTTATTTAAGTAAAACGGTTTTCGCTTTCTTCGAAATATATTCAGTTAACTATATTTATAAAAAATATAGTAACATTTCATTCGTCTTTACAAATAGTTAACAAAAGTCCGCAAAACTTTTTAATTTATTTTGGAAGTATATAAAAATATTTCCCTTTCAATTGTTACATTTCAATTTACTGTAAATATAATGCACGACAATTCACAGTTGTTCCATTTGCAAAAAGCAATAAATTTAATGTAAACACCCCATTTTTCAGCCCATTTGTAATTTAAATAATTCTCGAACTCACCGTTATTATTGCTGATGGCGAATCGCTGCTGCAACTGTTGAGCCAATGCTTGATGATGCTGAGCGAGTGGGGTGAGCGGTGGGGGCTGTCCCTGCTGCTGCTGTGGCTGTTGCCCCACGCCCAGCTGTTGCGGTGCCGACTGCGAGTGAGGAACTCCGCCGCTCATCGAGGATGTGTCCGAGGAGGCACCATCCGAAATGAGGCAGCCATTGGCCATGGAATTCTGTTGATTGAGGCTGGCGCCATTGAGCATGGAATTTGCATTGAACTGTTGCACGGATATGGAGCTGGGCACGCCACCCGACTGTTGCAGCTGCAACTGCTGCTGGGCGCTGCCATAAGTGGTGGCATTTATGGAATTGTTGGCTTGATTTATGGAATTACTATTGTGGACGGCTGAGTGTAGGGAGCCATTGGCATTAGCTCCGCTTGTATTATAGTACGACTCCTCGCCTGTCAGTTAAAGTAAAAAAATAACGCATAAGTAAGACATAGTTTTCAAAAGAAATTTAAATTAAATTAAGACTAAATTAATTATTAAAAATCCTAATATTTGTTAGAAATGTCGTTGTATAAAATTGGTCATTAAATTTAGGCTTTTCTGTCAGCTATAACTTTTTTTGTTTATATTACAAATACTAAAAAAAGATTAACGAAAAGATTAGCATTTTAAAAGTTTATTTATAATTGGTTTTATTTTTTTATAAACAACGTAAATATTTATTTAGATTTCAGTTATTTCACTTTTGAAAATAAAGCTTTTATTTTTTGCTGTGTCTACTTGCAGTCATTCATAAAAATGTGGCGAGCTTTAAGCACAGCTCTTTCATTCTTTCGTTCATTCAACTTTCTCGCCCAAAGCTTTCACTTGCAAAAAAGAAGAAAAACTTTCACCCGAGCTGGCGCCATCTGTTGTCTAGTGGCAGCGCCAAGCTTTGCCCAACTTGCCTGACTCAAGCAAATCCAACTTGAGGTAGGTTCGTTTTAGCAACCCCCTCCCCCCTCTCAACAACAACCACTCTTATCATTGCTTCTCGTCATTTGTCTCTCTCTTCCTCTCTCTTGCCCCTTGCCTCTTCTTATTGATTTTGAATGCATTTCACGTGCGTCTTTATCGTAGAAAGGCTTCGGCTCGATGACGTCTCGCATTGACAATTAGCCATTTGATTAATTGCTAACGCCGGGGACGGTTGCAATGTTGCAATGTCGCGACATTGCCCCGTAGATAGTCTAGAGTGTTAGCTTCACTCCTCCAGCTGTTGCAGCACTAACACTGACGTCTCTCTCGTCCATCCCACTCTTGGCCACTCTTTAGCCTTTCTCCGTTATTGAGGCAAACAATTTAGCAAAGTGGCAGCGAATGCTTGCACCTGACACCAGCTGCGTGACTCTGCAGCTAAGCTCAACGGTTGACTTGGCCGTCGACTAAATCGTGCGTGGATTATGGCCAATTTCCGTTTGTTGACTCAACTGAGAAAAAAGTTAACTGCTTGTTTCAACAAATTGCAGTGGGAAATAGAATTGGACAAAAACAGAAGCCAAGCCTGTTTTTGACTAAATATTGCTTGTAATAATATTAAACACGAATAAACAATGCTGTAGTCGAGTGAGTTCGACGAAAAATGTTCCAGCAGCATTCATCCAACAACATTTTTCAAGCAACACTTTTCAGCATTGCTGAAAAGTCAAAAAGCATACAGCGAAATTTATCGATAAACGAGAAACGCAGGCAGTTATCGATAAATTAAAACAAACTTTAGCTGCGCAGGATATGCTAGAACCTATTTTCAATTTTTCAGTCTCTAAAGTCTCTAGATTCAAACAATTTAATGGCATAAAAATTATGAAAACATTTTGCTGAAACTGTCCACTTTGTCCTGCGCAGGACAGTTGTCCACCAACTTTTTATATGTGCCACAGACTGCTGCTCATTAAACATATAACACTTCCAAAAACAGCAAATAATTTTGCCTGCCTAACAAAAATGTGATTAATGAGTGAATAATAAAAAATATAAATAAATAAATAATGTAATCTTTATTACCAAAAATAAAGAAAATAAAGTAAGTTATTTATCTATCGTATTTATGCAACTAACCAATTTAGTTTAGACAAGAGGAAAAATATCTATTTGTGATAATTGTTGACACAAAGCTGTTATTTATTCGATTAATTACTCAAACTAGAATTTAAGTGTGAACAAATAGTGATAAATATAAATGTAGAACTCGCAAATTCTTTATTTAAAATGTGCTCACGCAGAGCATAAAAATAATCAGAGTTTCAAGAAAAGGTTGAACTTTTTTACTTCAATTTAAAGTTAAATTTAAACAAATCTTAAATTCAAGAGTTATGTTCAACCTCTTCTCAGCCCCGTCCCTTCATCACACTTACCCGGCTCTGGTATGTTACCCAGCGGACTCTCCGGCAGCAGAATGCCCTTTTGCACTAACTCATCGCGATTGGCACGTACAGAAATCTTGCGCTCCAAAGCTGTAAATATGCCACACAAAAAAAAAAAATATATTTATTAAATATTCATTCGAAAATTTGTAGTGGGAAAAATGTATATTAAAAAGCTTACATTTGGAGGCTGCTTCGAATTTTTCGCTCTTCTTTTTTCGGCGCCATTTCCACGGCTTGAAGAAACGTCCCAAAGCGCTCAGCTTGCTTTTGCGCTCGAGGGGTGGGGTGCGGGTGCCGGAGCCCAAACTATTTGTGCGTATGGCCGCGCCATTTTGTTTCTTGGCTGCAAAAAGATAGAAAGAGAAAGAGAGAGAAAATTAAGAGAGTTGTTAAAGTAAGCAAAGAGCGTTTTAGAGTTAGATTAATTAGCTGACAGCGCAAATTGTGTCAACGTCATTGTGAAAATGCAACGGTGCGCGGAAGCGGAAAAGCGGATGACTGCGACTGCATGCCACGCCCCCCATACCCCATATATATATTTGGTGGCATGCGGAATATTGCAATATTTGCAGTTGCAGCTACATATTTGTGTTTGAAAGCAAAGAAATTGAAAAGCGAAAAGCGAAAATTGAGAAGAAAAAAAAACAATAAACAAAGTTATGCGCTTGCCGATGTTTGTTGTTATTATATAATCCAAAAACATCAACAACATTATCAACAACAACATCATCAACAACATTGGACAATTCAATTACGCATTCAAAACAGGTTTCTGCTGTTGCAACAACAACAACAACAACAACAACAAGAGCCAAGTTAACAGCCTGCGCATAAAAGAATTCTAAGCTAAATTGTCAGCACTTCGGCTTGCATACAAATAAACCAGCTAGTTGAGTTGGCCAACAAGTAACTAGCAAGATGGGCGCAACTCAAATAAACCCCCCTACCCCACCAACATCGGTACCCCTTTTCCTAAACCCGCACTTTAAACACTTTATCAATTTTTAGTCTTTGATATTTGTGCTTGAAGATTGATTAGTTGGCATTGCCAATTGCCTAAAAAAAAAGGTTCATAGATGGAAAAGGGTTAAAAAGCAAAAGAAAAAACTGTTAAAAAAAAAGAGAGAAAAAAAACTAAACAAAACAAAATCAAACATTCCATTTCAAAGTTGCCCCATTCGAGGCAGCTGTTTCTAGTTGTTGACTCTGTGATGCTGCCTTCGATAAGCTGGGCACACACACATGCTAAAACACACACACCCACACTATGTCTAGTGACACACACACACACACATTAGTATATGTTGCTATGGACAGCAATTCAAGCGTTGAAATTAGGCTACCTACAAATAGCTGGAGAAGAATTCCAAAACCAATCGAAATGCAAAGAAAAAAAACAAGTGTCATGAAAAATAACAAACGACAAAATCAAAAAACAAAAACACTCAACGGATTTGAGTTACACTTACAGAAATAATTGAAGCAGAAAATGGTTTAAGAATTGAAATCTACTGATCAAAATATTTCTAAATTGAATACTAATAAAAGCAATAATTAACTAAAAGCGAAATTTTTCCAGTGTGTTGCACATTACTTTTAAGTGCAACACAACACTTTAATTAGTGTTGTAAAATGGCGTTTCTGTTTAACTCGAAATGAGATCAAAAGTTGCCAGTCAACGTTTGAAAGTATTTTAAGCCGCACTTTTACAGTGTATTTATAAATACCGCAAACTGTGGCAAATGGGCCAACAACTATTTGGCTTCCTTAACCACAGCCGACTCCATGCCGCACCTCATCTCTTTCACTCTCTATCCCCCTCTCGTGGCCCTTCAGCTGCTGTGGGTGAGTGTGTGTTTGTGTGTGTTTGTGTGTGTTTGTGTGTGTTTGTGTGTGTGTGTGTGTCAAAGTTCTGTCCCAATTGTGGTCAATTGTTGAAGCAGCTTTTCATGCTTGATTTGTGTTGCACAACGGGGAGACGACACAGCGCCGAGATAAGGCAACCCCAGCGACTTAAAGAGTGCGCTGCAAAAACAAAAATGTGTGTCAAGCAGAGCGTGGGGAGGGGGGAGGTGAGGCATAGAAGTAGTAAAACCACTGAGAAGTTTGCTGTTGCCGTTGCCGTTGCTGTTGCACGTGAATGACAAGCAGCACAGCCCGAAGGCGACAACCGCAACGGAAATGATGCCTCATTTAAACGGCGCCACAGCAAATGTAAAAGCAAAATAAATAAAAAAAAAAATAAAAAAAAAACAAGTTGGACAAAACTTTGAGCGAAAAATCATAGCATGATTTTTAAAGCAAACTTTTTTTAAAGCAACAAATTTTCTGAAACGCAAAAAACTATGCAAAAATATATATAAATAAATAAATTAATCATAACTCGGTTGGCTCCCACCAAAAATTTATAAATGGCTCTTTTTTATTTTTACATATATTTTGTGCGCGAGAAACTGGTTTTTGGATTTTGGGAGGCACAGCTGCTGCTGCTGCTGCTGCTCCACGTTTGAATGGATGCAGCATGCTCTAAAGATTTGGCTTAAAAAAAAAAAGAGACAAGGGCGGCAACAACAACAACAAACTGACAATAACAACAACAATGCTTGTAATATTTTTTTTAATGTGAACGCGTGGAAAACGAGTTTTCGCGAAAGTTGTTTGTGGGTTTCATTGTTTTCATTTGTTGTTGTTGCTGTTGTTGTTGCTGTTGTTGTTGCTGTTGTTGTTGCTGTTGTTGTTCTTGTTGTTTCTGTTGTTGTTGCTGTTGATGTTGTTGTTGCTGTTGCTGTTGTTTTTGCTGTTGTTGTAGCTGTTGTTGCTGTTGTGTGACTCCAAAGTGTTGTTATTCTCGCTTGAATACTCCCAGACAAACACAGCTGACAAATGCAAAATTGTAAATATAATTTTAGATAGCAAAAATAATGTGTGTAAAAAAACACAACATCATCCAAAATGGAAAGTTGCTCAATTGAAGTGGGAAATGTTTCTAAAAAAAAAACAAACAACCAAATTACATAAATTATGTAAAAATAGAAATAACATGTGACAAATAACATGGCAAATAAATATTGAATAATTTGAATATTTTATTATTTTTATTATATGTTTATTTTTAATGTTTAAGTGGGAATATTTTTTGTTAAATTATTCATTTAAATTGCATTGTTTGCGCAAGCAAATTATGCAATATTATTTGCTATACATTTAAATATAAACAAAGTTGAGCAGTTTATTTAATGAAATTGTAATGAAAGACAATCGAAAAAGAAAATGCAAAAGACTAGCAGAAATTCCCATTTTAGGCAAGTTTTCAGTATAATTGAAAACACAACTTTATTAAACACTTTTGAAACAATTAAAATCAACATTTTCTGGCACTTTCATTAGCTTTTATTTTAATCAGTTAAAGTACTGATATCAGTTGCAACTTTATCATCACTTTAATTTTCATGTCAAACAACCATAAAAGATTGATATAAATACATATAAACAAATGTAGTATATATATATATATGTAGATATGTATGTAGTTATCTGTGGCAGCTTATGCAAATTGACAATTGTCGTGTTCCACTTCAAGCACAGTCAAGTGCACAAATGTATATATGTATATATAAATACATATATATATATATATTAACATAGATTTAGCAATGCTGATAACTTAGCCACGCAAATTGACAGTCAGCCGCAAAACGTGGCACAGAAATAATGCACTATAAATAATAATAAATAATAGTTTGCACTTTTTGGCTGAGTTACAATTTCTAATGTCAGTGAAAAATGCATAACAAAAATCATACGAATAAAAAAATGAATTATAGCCAAAAAGCGAAAATTTAAATGTCTGCCAAATGCACAAACAATGCACAAATAAATTATACAAAATGAACAATTAATAATAATAAATTATATAATTTGTTTTATAAAATGTAGCCAAAATGTGTGTGGTTTTTTTTTTTGCACTGATTTCGGCAAGCTTTCAAAACCTACTATTATATTTGAAGGTTGCAAGTGTCGGTAATTGGTGCCTCAAAAGAAAACCAAAAAAAAAAATGCGATTACTGAGCTAATTTACTGTGCCTGTCTCTCGATTTTGATTGCTGTATGTGAAACCCGAAATTAGTTGTAATTACGCGCCTTGCGAAAACACAGATAAAAATGTGTGGAGTGGCACACAAAGAACGAGGGAGACGGAGAGGGAGAGGGAGTAGGAGAGAGTAGGTGGCACAGTCAATTTACCTTTGAGCTGTGTCACGTATTTTGAGGGAGGAAAATTGGAAAATTTTCAAATGAAAATGGAAACTTTTGCGCCTGTTTTTGTATTTTTTTTTTGTTTGTTTGCAACAAGCGCAACAAAGCGTTCAACATGCACGCTGCACAAAATTCAAATCACATTACGTATACGCAACGCTGCGCAAGCAATACAAAACGTGCGCGAATCAAAAATTTACACTCCAAGGGGGAAAAGCGGGGGGAGGAGGAGGAGTATACAAGCAGTTACCACTGGAATATTAGATCAGTGAGTGAGTGGGCTCGAGTGTGTGTGTATAAATGACAGCTGCGGCACTGAAGCGCAGCATATCCATAGCCAATGTCAAAAAAATAAAAAAAAAAAAAAAAAAAAATACTTATGACAAGTGACAGCAAAAGGCAGCGGAGCGGGGGGTTTCTCGGCGGGGAGCTGATTATGACTTTTGCAATCGATAGTTGTTGACTTTGGAATTATGATGTGCACTCAAGAATCACAAAGTTGCAACAAAAAAAAATATATGCATACTCTACAAGTTGCAAAGAAACTTTAACTTTGCAACTTTCAAAAAAAAAAAAAAAAATCAGAACTTTGCATTTGCTAAAACTTGACTTGGCTCAATATTTCCGACAGCTTCTTTGGAATTGATTAGCATTTATTTAAAGCAACATTTTATTCAAAGTAAAATCATTTTTATATCTTTCAAATGAATTTTTTTAGTATTTTTTTTTGTAAACGTTTTATTTGCATTTTATTATGCTTTGAATTGCATTCGTAAACCTTTTATTGACTGCATGGAATTTATGACTTTTGATTGCATTTCATAAAATGTTCCAGAAACTGTTTTCGTTAACGATTTATTATTCTTTCAAACTGCTTTAATAAACCATAAACTGAATGCACTTTTTTTATTAGTCTTTTAACTGCTTTTGTAAACTTTTCCGTATTATTCGATTTTATGGTTTAATTCTACAAAAAACTGTAACTTGTATAAAAATCGATTTTGCTGTATTATTCGTCAGAAATGATTGTGAAAATAATTCTCATAATGCTTTTAATTTGAAGAACCCAACCATTTCTTACTTTTTATTATCTATTTATTCTAGCTATATAGATATGAAATAAAACTACCTTTATAAAAAATTAATTATATATAATTTATTTACTATTATTTTTTGAAAAAGCCTTTATTTTGTACGCTAAACTGATTTATTATGCAAAAGGGGCAACTATTTATGCCGCAACTTTACGTTACGTTGTAATCCAATCTTCTCCCACCCATGTCCACAACTTTTACGCACCCGCAATCCCCTCTTCTTCACCACATTTGACTACTTGCACGCGTATATCAAAGTCAAAGTCAATTGCGATAGACAATTGTGACGATTACGTGTATTATTATGGCAAACTCGTAACTCTCTCAAATGTCCAAAATAAATGTGACGATAGGCAAAGAAACAAATAGAGAAAGACAGACAGAGAGAGAGAGAAAGAGAGAGAAAATGAGATTAAAAGATTTATGAGCAAAAGCTATGAATAACAAATAGCCATGAATCATGGCAAAATGACAGAGATATCATATGATAAGCACTTGGATATATAAATCGAAAAAGACACATGATTTATAAATATAGATGACACAGCTGTTCGTTGTTGTTGTTGTTGCAGCGGCACGTGTTGTATGCACCATTAATAGGCTCTAAGCTGCAACTCGCAGCTAATTGCATTTCTATTGCCTGACATCTGACATTTTCATCGTTGACATTCAATCAACTAAATTATGGATAAAAATAGCGCTGGAATTTGATACACATTTCAGTATCAAATAGAAAGCGCTTCAAGCGCCACTCTTGAGTGACACAAAGGGGTGGCGGGGGCAACGGTTAAAGGGGGCAACGCTATAATAAAGTGATGACCATAAAGAGCAGCAAAATAAATATTCAAAGATGTTATACTTTTAGATACCCTTTAAGCAATTGAATTTATTGTTTATAAATTTAATTTTATGGAATATATAAAAAATATTCAAATTTTGATTAAGTTCAACTTTTTAATAAAAATTCATGGATTTTACTTGGATACAAGTATATATCTCCTTCGATGCATAACAAAATAATAATACTCTCTTTATTTGAATATATTCCACATTTCATTAAGTTAATTTAATACTTTTTGGCCAGGCGAATCAAGATATATTTACTTATATATATTTATATATATTCAAGAACATATCTTCTATTTACTTAGATATATGTATATATCTGTTTAAGGATATATCTCCCTTAATAACCGTAAAGTAAAAAGTAGGAAAAACTTAGTTTAACAACGCCAAAGATTTCATACTCTTGCAGAGCCAAGTCAACCTTTTGACAGATGTCGAATGTCAGATGTCAATGTAAATCTAGAAAAAAATACAAATTCTGCTTACGGATTGATGATTATGATGATGTAAGAAGCATTATTATAGTATTAAGTGAGTTCGGCCTGAAGAAAAATACAAATTTTTCAATCTTTTATTAACATTCAATTAAAAACAGAGGAACTACTTTTCATACAATTATTTCGTCTACTAACGCTGACTAAGAATATATATAGAATATATAATTGATGAAGTCGACCACATTTTCTTCCATGCGTTACAAACTTCTCAAAGGAAACAGAATACCTGCAGCACGCGCTTAAAAAAAAAGCTGCATTGAAGCGTGTTGTATCTGCCCCGGGGGCAGCTCAAGTTACTCAACAAGCAACAACTTTTTTTTTTCTTTATTTTTTTGTTGTTGGTTAATTTGACATCGGTTGAGAGGTGGTGCGGTGGTGGTGCTGTGGTTCTGCTTGTGGTTTTTGGCTGGCCTGGTGACATGCTGAAAATGTACAACAAGGTTCTCTGTTGTCCAAATGTGAGCGGTGGGCAAACAAGTTTATTGAACAGACGGTCGCAGACAAAATAAAACAAGAACAAAAAAAAACAGAGATAAATAAAAAAAAATGTTACACAAAACACGAGCCTAAAAAACGTCCTCAAACAATTCAGATGAGCCGCATATGCTTAAATAATTGCAGAAAAAAAATAATAATAATATAAAAGAAAAACAAAGAAAAGCAAATAAAATTCCATTTTCAATTAACATAAAACTCGTGTAAATCACAAACGAACCATTTGCATTTTATAACTAAGAGCATATGTGGGCCATTGTATATACACTAATTTACATATGTATCTGAGAGATACATTTGCAGAGATAGAGATACAAAATACAGTGATACACAGAGAATTGTGCGCCAAACTAATTAAAAAACATTTCAATGAACTCTGCATTTGACTGGCGGCAATTAAAAGCTGCTAAATTGCTTGGCTTTAAAACAAAGCAGACGCAAATTCTGCGGATTTGTTATTATTAAAATGCTGTCAGTTGGTAATTGTTTGCACAACATAAAAACTATATTAGCAGAGCATATTTTTATATGTATATAAGAATGTTTTGATTCAACAGCCAGAATAAAAGAAATATATATAGAAAAGCATATATAGTTCAGGGTATCTCCCAGTCGAGCAATATGAAGCGACGCAAAATATTGAATTTCATTTGTATGTATATTATTTAACTATTTGTTGAATAAATGAGGCAAATATTTAAACAAATTGCTGGCCAGTTGTCCGTTTACACTGCACAGCATGCAACAAATTGATTCTGAAACTGTGACACAACACTGCAAGCATAATTTTTTCGACAAACACATTTTAAGTAGACCGGATGCCAAAAGCAAATCCCAGAGACAAACACACACATAGTTGAGGTAAACCATCGTTGTGGACTTTAGTTAAGTCCTTTGTGTGCAAGTAGTTTGCATTTAGTTGGCTGACTAAACTTTAAGCACAGTTAATACATTTGCCTCGCACAAAACTTTCTCAAACAGCTGTGCAAAACAATAATAAAAAAAAAATAAGCAGGACTTGCAACTCTAGAAATTGGCAGCGAGCCAAGTCGCATACTCAACTGGCAACAACAACCAAGACAGACACCTGCAGCGCTGACAATGGCAACCGGCGACGTCTAATAGATAATGGACATAGTTTTGCAATGTTTTTTATCTATACAAAAAGAAAAACTAAAAGCAAAAGGAACAAGAATGCTTTAGTCGTGTGATATCGAATACGATATACCCTTTTAAATTTATTCCAATTTTATTGGCAAATTTACACCCGAATTTAAGTAGGCTAATGGAATGAAGAGAAGAAAAAAACGGATGCAACGCATATTTTTAGTCACAAGCCCGAACTGATCCCTAATTGGCTGGCTGAAAACGCATGCATATATACATACAAACATACACACATTAGGTAAGTAACGGGGCTCTGCAGAATGCAGACAAAAACAAATGTCGATCATCATGCCATCTCTTTCTCACACATGCACTTTGCATATTTATGCATACCGAAAATGCTTGCGGCTGCTGATAGAAATGAGAGCAATATAAGAATATATTTTTGACCATAACTTAAGTGTTTCTTATCCGATCTTGATTAAATTTAGAGACTTAATTCATGAAATGCAAATGTATATTTTGCTAGCTCTTATAATCTCTAAGATACAAACAGAAGGACAGATGGGCAGACCGACTTGGCTATATCGACTCGGCTGTTGATATTGATTACGAATATATATATTTTTTTGGGGTCAGAGACAATTTCATTTGTATGTTACATACACTTGCACAAAACGATTATACAGTTTTTACCCGTTTGTAATGTGTTAAGGGTATAAAATCTGATTGGCAAACATTGTGCGGCAGACTGACTGTGCAGCAATTGTGTGACACGTCTGGAATTGATATGAATGACAAATGGATTGCTGCAAAATTTTGACCCGCAATGCAAACAGCAACAAGCTTTTTTTCTCATTTCTACTTTGTCGCTTTAATTAAGATAAATGACAAACGGGCTGCAAAGTGCAGCTGCAAATAGAGGGAGTAAGAGTGAGCGAGCGATAGAGAAAGAGAGCGTGAGAGAGATATATATTTATTAATAATGAGAAAACTGCAAAGATAAAAGCATTTGTATGGTAGTTGGTGCCGGACACGTGCCACAAGTTGAGACTACTCAGCCATGAGATCATCAGCAACACTTTAAAGTCAAGAAATCGTCTCATCACTTAACGACTGATGAGATTTGCATATTATAAATAAAAGTACAAATAAAATGGACTCACAACTTGGACTTGAAAACTTAAGTTTTCAAAACTTTTGTTGTCATTTTTGATTGCGCATCGGATTATTTTAAGATGTGCAATTTGATATGTAAACAGAATAAATACTGTTTACAAATTTCACAATTTTTATCCACTTTTAAAAGTTTTGTAAATGTTAATTTTAATTTTGGCTTGTAAATCTGATAAATTTAGTAATTGATATTTTAGTTGTAGTTTAGCAGCGTTTATTCTGCAGATTTATTCTACAATTAAACAACAGATTCTGCATCTGAAAGCTATTTTCTTGGTTGCATTCTCCACATTTTTTTTTGTATTTCTTGACCTCCATTTGGAGCAACTCGTAAACTCATTAAGACATTCTTTCAAATGTTAACTCGTTGCTTGTTTAACTTATCTCTCGTTTTTTCTTCGAGTGTAGCCAGCTGGGTGCGGCACTTTGATGGATCAGTGTTCGATTTTTGATAAGTGACATGTTTATTGGCATAGTAAAAGAGTTAGTTAAATGAGACTGAAGTATCTGCAGAGGGTCATTAGGAACAGCGTGTCGCATTAATCACGCAGCTTGGAAAGACTTCGTTTTCCGATGGGTTCATCATGGCTTTTATGGTATGTTTTGTGTTTGTTGCACACGCTTTGAAAAATGTTTATTTTTTTGTTTTTTTCTTTGGTTGCCTTAAGCTAAATATGCTTAAGCTGGTTAATTGTAGTTTAACATCATTTTAAGTGGCAATTTGTTCGCCAGAGGGTCACGTTGAACTACGAAGTGTACACGATTCAATCTTGAACTTGGAACTCTTTGGTGAAACTTTAAGTAAAGATATTTGAAACTAATAATCTACAGATTTAAACTTGAGCAACTTGAATGTGTTTTTTAATGATATTTACTCAAAATGTGCTTTTCAAAATGTTAAATTGCTTTCAAAATATGTTTTAAAGCACTTCTGACAACTTAATCACCATAAACACAAGTTGACAGCATTTCACAATATGTATAAGAAAAAATTCCATAACAAACTGTCAGAACTTTAGAGCTCATTTCACATTTCAGCAAGTTGGCAACACTTTTAGCTTATCAACCCGATAATTTCTCACGTTTTATGCAAACATTTTCCTTATCTGCGAATAAAGTTATGAAATGCTTATCGATGATAAAGAGTTACTTTCGTCTTGGATCGCAAGATTGAAGGCGTAGTTTGCTTATCGAAACGAAGAAAAAAAACCCACCTTACAACAAAGAAAAAAAAAAATTATATATATTTTCAAGCGCAAACGAACAGCAGTTTGAACAGTTTTGTTGCAGTTATTTTAAAATCGTGACTGTTAAAGCATTTAAGCAAACGATGTGAACAATGACAAAAACAACAATAACAACAACAACAACAAAAAAAACTTAGCTGATTATTCTCAACATCATCATTAGATGAGGTTTTAGCTACAGTTGAGCCGCATTAACACCTCAGACAGCGTTGCTCGCCCACTCAACTTGTCGCAATTGTGGGCCGAGAACACAAGCAGACTCAAATTATTGTAAACAAAATGAAAATGTTAACAAGTTGGCAAATCTCGATAGAAGAGAACCGAAGGGGAGTGGCAATGAGAGGAGATTCACAAACAAAAATAACCAAAGTTAATCAGCAAACACTCGACATCAATTTATTGATTAATACCCTTCGATTAGCGTAGCCATAAAAATATTGACTGAATGGACACGTAATTGCGACGAGGGGCAAGGGAAGACGACGTGTCCAAATTTGTTTTCATTGGTGGCGCCAACGTCGAGACAATGTCAGTAGCACAGGGCAGCCATTTCAAGGGTCTAGGTAAACAATGTTGCAAAAGTGTTCAAATAGGAAACACCCTGTAAAGAAACTGTTATATTAGAAAAATTACATTCACAACTCATAAAAAATGCAAAGTGCGAAGAAGTTTTTTAGGCAGTAGAAAGGAGAAACATATTTTTAGTCAAGCACCAGCAACCCATTCTTCAAGCCAATTTACAGGTCAAAGGAATAAAATGATATTTTAGGCGCCACAGCTCGAAGAGTCGCCAAATAGCTGTTGTTGTGACAGCAAGGAAGGCAGCCAAATCGACAGGCTTATTTGCAAAGCCTTCGGGCAGCGCTGCCTTTTTGATAGATATAAATAACCCAAGCCCCACCCACAAAATTATGCTTTGGCAAGCCTTTTGTGTCGTCACAAAACAACAACAACTGTTTTTACCTGCCCTCTCCCAGACTACCTCCCCCCCCTCCATAAACAACACATGCCTGTTTTAAATGCATAGTTGTTGTTGTCATCAGCCACCATCATTAATATTGTTGCTGTTGTTTTTATTGCATTCCATATTTTGTAGCGTGATTCGTTTATAGTGCGGGCTACTGTAAAAAAAAAAATAATACAAAAAAAACTCGTGAGTGTTTTTGGTTGTCTATCTGACTTTATGGCTGGACCCCAACTCCTCTTCCACATTTTCCTTCGCCTCCTCCTTCCCCACGTGCTCTTCCTTTGTGTCTTCCGTTGTGCTGTGATTTGATAGCTACTGTATTTTTGCAGAAGTGAGGAACCGACAGAATTGCCGACAGCAAAATTGGCGTGGAAATTGAAAGAATGGAAGAAGCAGAGCGCAAATTCGCTTCACGTTCACATCAAATGAAATTTAAGTGGTTGGCAAATGGGGCGGTGCTGACATTGAGCGCTTTATGGGGCGGGTTATAGTGCAATTTATCGATAGGCCAGGTACAACATTTTTTTATCGATTTCACAGCTGGATATAAAAAACAACAAAAAAAAAACGATTGAAGTTAAGTGCAAGATAGTAAGTGGCTGGGAAGGGAGTAGCGACAATCGAATGGATAAAAAAAACCGTTTGATGATTGCAATTGAAACGAAATTGGAAAACGTTTGTACACAGTGACGGAAATGGAGGTTAAAAGCGATAAATAGAAAGAGAGTGACAGAGCGAGAGAGATAGAGAGGGGATGTGTGGAAGATAAAGATAGAGGCAGCAGTCAGATCGATTTATGTTTTATTGAAGGCAATTTTCTCGTTTAGTTTTCGTTGCAAAATAATTGCCAGATGTGAAATTGTTTTCTATTGATATAAATTTCGCATTCGTTTGATTTCAGCCCAGTCATGGGAACAAAGTTGAAGGCTTACATATCTATTTAATTTATAAGCGGAAATTAGTACAATTGATTATTTGTTGAGGATGAGGAAGAGGTGGGGTCAAGCTTCCCAAAGCAATAACGGAAGCGACAAATGCAGTATTATGGGTCGTAAGAGAAAAATGTAAATCTTGATAAGCAGTAAAACATGTATTTATATTGATTGCTAGCAGACAAACAAAGAAAATGCGTTAACAATTGATTTCAATCAAGTTTTCTTTGTGTCCCAAATTCGTAAACGTTTAGACACCACAGCTATGCTATCAATTTGTAAAGGCAATGAACTCTCACTTCAATGATCTTCTTGATTTCTTGATATTTAAAGTGCTTACCACATACAAATCTCACGCAATGCGAGTGGGATGAACTGTTAACGTATATGGAAATTCCGCTGAGATGTTGACACACCCATCAACAACAACGAATTTCAACAGGTTCCTGCTTACAATGTTGTCACAGCCTTTCTGCGTGTTTCAAGTCGCATAATTGAAAAGACACATTCTCAGTTGCTGTTTGTTCAAATCTTGTTTCAGCTGCAATTTCGAAAATTATTGCAAACAACAAAATGCGCGGAATGCGGTTAACAAAAGCAAGCGAATAATAGCAACAGCAACAACAACACGAAAACAGCTATTTGATAGACTGTTGACTGAGACGTCGACGAAGACAAAAGCAAAGGCAAAATCAAAACCAATGAAATGATTCATCAACTCACTTTGACACACTGCTGAATTAATTATCCGTGACAAACGATGTAATACTCTCTCACTCTCTCTCTCATGGGCAGGCGACAGCTGTCGGGCACGTGCGCGCTATCTCGCTCCGTCTTACTCTCTCATTTGAACTTGAAATACGAGCATTTTAATTGAAAACAAATTTAAATACCAATAAACAGCAAGACGAAGAAGAAGACACATGCAGACGATGCCAAGTTCTAAAAATACACACTCAATGAAACCCTCTCCACTCTCTTACTCACTCTCACCCTTTCTTTTTTTGTTGTTGTTATTGCTTATTTGTTGGAATGTGTTTGCAATTGCAGTACAGCAATAAAGCTTTCTGCGACTTAAAGAGCGAAGAGAGTGGCAAATCATAGCTGCTGCTGATCATTTGTTCGCCAAAGCCCACCCTCGCTCCCTCTCTCTCGCTCTCTCTCATCAGATCTGACACGCTGACACGTAAGCTCCAATTTCTTGATGAATTTTATTGATGATGGTGATTATGACTCAGTCTGATAGTTGCCAAATATCAGCAAACAGGGGGGGGGGGGGGGGGTATACTTGAGTGAGGCCATCATAAAAAGTGTTAAAAGCAGAGGGAAGGATGAACGGAGGGAAGCATGCTTCAACTGTTTAGGTGTGAAAATAAAAATGAAGTATTCCAAATGGCAATATGCAAATTGTTTTTTTTTTGTGATGTCTAAATTTGAATTCATAGAAACATATATTGAATTGGTTGTATTTATCGAACAATTTCAACAAAGAGCTGCACCTGTGTGTGGCAGCCACAACAATCGCCAACACGTAATCCACTTCTGCTCCCAAAAACAGACTAATCCCCTTTTAGCATTGTTTGCTGCAGCGAATAGATAAAGCGTTGGAAAACTCTTCTGTTCGTTTGTCAGTACACTCGATGCCCAATGCCGATTAAATAAAAACCCTAAAGCCAAGCCCCATTTTTCAATGAATGGTTGCCCCGCACTTTCCCCCCTCCCTCTTTCTCTATCTCTTATGCGTCACATTCAAGTGCAGTGAACCATTTTGGGGCACGTCGCTGCGCACCAGCAACAAAAAGTACAAAAAAACATTTCCGTTCTGCGGCAGATGTGTAAAAAAAAGGTTTTATTCGTTTTTGTTTGGTTTGCTTTTGTTTTGTTAACAGACAATCAATAGGTGTGTGTGTGTGGGGGGGGGAGGTAAGAACCAATTGAAAACAATTCAAAATTGTTGTTAAAGTTATTTCATTTAAGTTCAAAACGGTAGCAATCGAAGCGATAATTGCAACCTGCACATTAAAATAAATTGTTAACATTTCTTTTTTTGCCTTCGAAATGGTTATAAAAAATTCAACATTGTGAAATAAATCTAAAGTTTATCTTAACAATTGTGCTGAATATAAACTGCATACAAATACGCATAAGAAAATTTCTCCAATTTCATTTCAAAATTGAATAACACAAAAGTTATTTGAACAAACTTTTAGCCAAAACTTTTATTGCAAAGTTTATTGTTTGCTGTTTAAAATGAAATTTAGATGCTATTCAAATGTGCTGAGTTTCGAATTTTTCATGAAATTTTATTTTATTTTGTTTGCAAGGATAGCCAGCTTTTCGAAATTTAATTTGAAAGAATCCCAGAGAAAATATAAATGCAGTATGAAAATCAAGTTTCTTGTTGAAAAGTTGCAGATAATCAAATTGACTGTGTGGCAAAGAAAACATTTTATTTAAAACTGTAGACTTTTCAATTCCGCAGTTGATTTTAAATAAAAAAATCAAGTTTTCCCCCTTATCATGGCCAAAAAAAAACTTACCACCAGTGTTTGCATTGATTGCATTTGAATCCTTGGCATTGTTGCCATTGTTGCTGTGCAGTATATCGGAGAGGGACAATGAGGATGCAATCAGCTGACGCTTCTCCTCAAAGTTGAGGAAATCCATTGAGTTGCTGCGCTGTGGCGTCACTGTGATCGTCACAGATTTCTGCATGTTGGCCACAACGCACAGCTGTTGTTCGAGCTCCAATTCTGTGACGACCGACTTTGGTGAGTCCGTCGTAAAAATTCCGGCTGGATGATGATCAATGCCATCGGTGAGATCTGGCGGTGGCAACGTTTGTTGTTGCTGTTGCTGCTGATGCTGATGTTGCTGTTGCTGCTGGTAGGCGAGATGTTGCTGCTGTTGCTGACTGAAGTAGGCGAATGCTGGCTGCGCAGTGGCAGCGCTGTAGGAGGGCGGGCCAAGTGTGGGGGCATGTGCCACACGTGAGGCAGCCGCTGGAGATAATTGATAGCCACTGCTGCCGCCCTGTTGCACCCCATCGTTCTGATCGTGCCCGTTTATGGCTGCCACCAAAGTGGCCAGATTGTTGCGACTTGTGGCGCTGTTGTTGTTGTACTTGCCACCATTGGAGAGCTGCTGCTGCTGTTGCTGCTGCTGCTGTGCCTGAAATTTATGCTGTTGTTGCAGCTGTGCGAGCAACTGTTGCTGCTGCTGCTGATAGGCCATATTGCTGCTGTTGCTGTTGTTGCTCGCTTGTTGTTGCAACTTGTTGCTGCGTAGCGACATTTTGCCACCTCAGAACAAGAATAATCCGTTGCGTTCCACAGTTGTCAACATTTTGTTGATTGTTGTTTCAGTTGATTGTTGAAGGTTGTTTGTTTAGTTTGTAATTGGTTGCACTCACGCGACCCTCGCCACTGACGCGTGGGTTGCTCATTTAGTTTTGTCACAGTTTGTTTCACTTTTTGCGCCTGCTTTATGATTTCACTTTTTCATTAATTTGCTGCAATTAAGCAATTAAAACACACATTTATTTATAACCCTGCCCCAAAACGACAACAACAACAACTAAAAAACACAATCATAAAAAACTTTTGACACCCATAAAGTGGTTTTCATTAAAGTATTTTACACTTTTACTTTTAAATCCTCTTAAATAATATTCATTTATTTTTATTTTCTTTCCTGATTATTTATGCAAAGTTGATATAGTTAGTTAATATATTAGGAATTCCGAAGAGTGCAGAAAAGAGCGGTGAAAACAAACTCAATGTGAAGAGCAATTCAGAAAAATGATTTTTAATTTGATGAAGATTAACCTAAAAGATGAATGCACTTGCAACTGGAGCCGAGTGAGCAGAAGAGGGGAAGAGGATGCGGACGCAGCAACAATCAGACAGCCACTTTTCAACATCATCAAGCAAATGGAAATGGAGCCAAGAATTGAAGAGTTGCAGCAGTTGAGTTGGGGGCAACGAAAGAGAGAGCTTGAAGTGGCAAGCAGAGTTGCGTGCAATGCCTGAGGAACACTTGACTGAAACAAAGCGAAGCGAAATGAAACAAATTGCAACAAATCTGTCAAATGGGGTAAATTGCAAGAAGGAAACGAACAGAAGGTGCAGCTGCAACACATACACACACACACACATATGGTGTATATGTAAAGGATATTGGCCATAGAAAGGGCGAAAAAGGGAAGAAAATGAAGAGCAGCCAGCAAGTAGTCCTTCAAAGTTAAGTTCAAACAATCCAATGCAGAGCACGACAAATGTTGAGTCAACATTCTAAGTTATTTATTATATGCCTGGAAGCATGCTGAGTGCCACAATCAAAGCATGAAGAGCCACAAAGAGTTCTCTTTAAAGTTTAGATCAAAGAAACGACCGACTTTAAATTTACAATAAAATTTCCCACAATATCATTAATATATATAAATCACATTAAGATGATTACTGGGTAAGAAAAACCTCTCTTTTTTCTTGCCTTTTTTTTTGTATTCATAAATATTTATGATTATCAAAACGACGGTAAAAATTGGTAAAAGCTTAAGCAAAGTTGTGAAATGTTGTGTGAAATAAAATGAAATTGACATTTACAGTTCAAAGAGAAGAAGAGCAATCGAAAGCAATTCATGCAATCCGATTACTTTAAAAAAAAAAAACACACATTCTCAAATATAAAATCGGTTTTTTTTTGCTATAACCTTCCATTTACTTTGTGCCGCAGACAGAGGCAATCCTTTTACAAACCAGTTGCCAGCTCCTTGCCAGACAAATCTTATTAAAATACACTCAACTGCAGAAAGGAGAAGCAAACAGACAGAGAGGGTGATAAAGAGAGTAAGAAAGAGAAAGAGAGGGGATGGAAGAGGATAACAGGTCAGGTAGATTTCAACGTTGCTTAAGTTCAGATACCGATACATCTACAGAAAAGCAAGAGTGAGAGAGAGAGACAGAGGCTAAGGCAGAGACAGACGCAGAGGGACAGACGCTGAAATGCACAGGTAAACGAAATAAGAATAAGGTTAAAGATGACGACGGCAGCAGGATACACACAACAATAATAACAACAACAAAAATAATAAAAAAAAATTATGATACGTGTGCCGACAAGTTCTGTGAACTGCAGACAAAGGGCATTCTGGCTGCGTTGGAGAGAATTTCAAATTCAAGCCGTGTGTTCGCAGCTAGACGCAACAACAACAACATCAGGAGGAAAATTCAATGTTTAATAATGTTGAAAATCAAACACGCAACAGTGAAAAACAACTATCAACAATTTTAGTTTTGTTTTGTGCGTTGCTGAAAAACAGTAAAGAATGAAGCAGAAACTTGGCTAACTGTAAAAGCGATTGTTACTATTACTGTTTATTCCAGTCCGTGTTGTTCCAGTGCGTTGAGTTTTTGGCTCGTTTGTTTGGGGCTATTTGGCTTTGGGATTTGGCGCGCGCCGCTGCCAAAGCGTATTAAACACAAAACGCGACCATGCCAAAGAATCTGAGAATTGGTTAAAATGTGGAGCAGTTGGCGCAACAACAAATCAACAACAATAACAACAGCAAATACAATTATAATAGGCATAAAAATCAAGAGCTCAGCATCAGCAACAATTACAATATGAAGCGTTTTATTGCAGAGAAAATGGCCACAATATTTACTTTAACGAGTGTCCAGTTGTGCGAGCGAGATGCAGATATATGTCTAAAACGCATGCAAGCGAGACACAATTTTATAGCTGCAGACTGCAAACATACTCTGTTAAGATCGCTGAATTTATGTTAATTGACAATGTTGTGTTCTCTTCTTCTTCTTCTTATTTATTAAATGTTAAATATGAGTATTTTTTATGATTACAGCTGAGTGTTACAATTTATGCCAATGTTAAAGTTTATTACAGTTCAGTGTCTGCCCATTAATAAATCAATCATAAAAAGTCGATAAGACTCCAGTCACATTTAATTATAGGGTATGCATGAAAAGACATGATTAAATTAGCAAGTGCGTCGTCATCCACAGTCGCACCAGCGGGCAAGAGGGGGTGGGGAGAAGGCAACACCAAGTTGGCGGCGGCATATTGCACATATGTGAAAACGGAAAAGCGATGACGCTGGCAACTTGTAACTTGCAACATCAGCGGTGCATATTAAATATGCATAAAAGGAATAAAAAAAAGAGAAAAAAAAAGCTTAAAGCATTTGTGTATGTGTGTGTGAAAAGCAAACACAACAACAACAGTAGCATCAGCACAATGGACTCTGACTGTGGGGCTCTTGTTGCGCTGTGGCAGGTTCAGTGAACCCTTACAGTTCAGTAGTTTAGCGATTTTTATGCCACTGTGGCACACAGCATAAAATGTTTATTTTTGTTGTTGCTTTGTTTTTGGGAGGCTGCGCAAACTTTTGGGAAAGCCGAAAGCAAAAAGTCAACAGCAACAAAAGCAACAACAATGCTGTGCAAATGAAACAGAAAGGAAAGCGTTGAGAAACAATTACGACAAATGGAGAGAGGTTAGGAGGCGGTGATGGCCCAGCATCGATTAATAACTGAGCAACGTTGAGATTAAAATGCTGTTATTGGTGCTGCACTGCTCTAACACACATATATATGTAAATGCATTTGTATTTATGAGTGGATGGCGCCTGCAGCGCCTAAATCCAATCAAATCCAATTAACAGAAAAAAAAAGTGCAAAAGTAATGGAGAGAGCGAGGGGAGCAGAACTTTGTTTCATTACTCGAGCACGTTTCGCGCCATATGTAAACTGAGTAACAACAACAGCATCAACAAAAAACAGCTTGCAGAACACGCGACTCGGAACAGAAACACAGAAGCAAAAGCAAAAAGCAAACAAGAAAGCTAAAGTAGCCGCAGCTGAAACTCTGCAGCCGCAATAACAGCAACAACAACAATAACATTCGTAACAGTAACAGCAGCCACAGTAGCAGCAAATACTAACAGCAACGGCTACCGACCGAAAATGCTCTCTGACCATCCAGCTGTCGCCCAGGCCTTGCTTGCACAGTGGCATACAACTGATAAACAAAGATCACCAATTTTAAATATACACCTCTTATAATGTTGCAAAATAAAGAGATTAACAGTAGTTACATTTTAAATTTATGAAGTATTAATAAATATTTACAAATAATGTGTACATCCGATTCCACTTATATATGCACATTTTTTTTTAATCACCCTCAGTCCTGTTCAATTTGTATACGCAAATAGTTCAATAACCCATACCCACTGTGCCACTGTGCTACTGCACATACTTTCACAAACACATTTATTCGTTTGTGGGGTTGTTGCTAATGGAATACAATTCACAGGGCGGCTGCTGCAAATGGAGGCATTTGTAGGCAACACAGTCTCATCATCGTCTCTCCGTCTGTCTTTGGCTGCATGCAAGAACAACTGAACAAAAACAAAAGAGAAACAGACAGCAAATACCATTGAACGCCAGACAAAAACTCAAAGCAAAACTGACGGTGCTGCTGGCGTCGACTGCGACGTCACCGTTGGTGTCGGTGTCAAAGTCCAAAGCTGCAAAAGTTTTTGCTGTAACGATGGATGGGGCGGAGTGGGGTTATGGCGAGGGCGACAAACCGTCGCAGTTAGTGCGTTGAAATATTCGCATAAATTTAAATTTGCCCACAAGAAAAAACATTCAGTCAAGAAACGTGCGGGGAGGAGTTGTGCTATAGGCAGAGGGGCTGTAAATGCGATTTATGGGGTTGCTGGATGCTGCCTTTTTGGGGGTTGTGTTTTCCTCGAGATGAAAAAGCAAAACACCAACAAAAAGTAGTAAAAATCGCAGCAGACTGTCAAGTGTGCGAGCAAACAGATAGAGAAATTTGATAAAAAGAATTCCCCACTATGCATTTAGCATCCCTCTTGCACACAAACACTGTACGCTGGTGTATTTCAATAATAGCAACAACAACAACAAGAAGAAGAATAAAACTGTCTAGACTTGTAAGTAGATAAAAATATATTTTCCAAAACGCCCAAAAAGAAATTGCTCAAAAATATAGTAAACAAGAAATGTGAAAAATTATGTTGTAATGTTGCAAACTATAGGAATTTCCGATAAGGAAGTAACTGCAATCAGCGGGCGGGCGCATGTTTGGAAATTACCACATCGCTTGGGGATAAGATAAGCATGAAAATCTAACAACCGTTGCTTTCATGTTCAAATTCAATTTTGCCATAACAGCGGAACAGGAAAAATATAAAATAACTAACAGCAGAAGATAGAGAGAGAGAGATGAAATTTTGTTTTTGTTTTTTCTGAGCATAACAATAGTTAATTTAATTTGATGTTTTTCTCTTTTTTTGTTTGGTTTGTTTTGTTATTGATTTCACTTTTTTCATAAATATTTAATGACTTTTATTCACAAATTGCAGCTGTCGGCGCTGACGTCGGCGTCGATGTTGATGTTCTGCCGATGCTTGTTGTTGTTGTTGCTTGTGTATAACAGAAATAGAAAAACTGAAATTCAAACTGCGCTTGCTGCTGTTATTTTTGTTATGTTGCTGTAGCTGGCACCTGTGCGACGCTGTTGTCGACGTCAACGCTGACGTTTCGCAGCTGCTGCTGCTGTCGTTGCTGCTGTTTTTTTGTTCGTTTCGTTATGTTTTGCTCATTAAAAGTTTAATTCACACCTGCACTTTTCAAAAGCAGCAGCAATAATACAAATTTGTACAAATTTATTGGAATTCCTCACAAAATGTATGCAATAAAATGTGAGAGTAACAAAATAGCAGCACACAGATTGCGACGACGTCGACGTTGACGTTGACAGCGTCATCGGCATCAGAAGTTGTAAAACCGGATTTTCTTTTTGGGCGCTTCGTAGTAGTTGTTGTTGTTGACTTTGCACTTTATTTTTTGTTTTTGATTCAGATTGAAATGAAAAACCTATTTTTGATAGTACAAAAGTTTTTCTCTATTTTATTTTGTATTTCATTTTATTTTATTCGCTCGCACAGCGAGTCAGTCTTCAACTTTAGCGTATTCTTCTTCTTCTGGTTCTGCTTATGCTTTGCCTTCGCATTCCACAGAACGCTGCCATTTGTTTACCCGCCGTTGCGGCGTCTTTCTCTTCCTCTTCCTCTTGCTCTAGCACTCTACTCAATTTTGTTTCTCACTTACACTTGCCTGCAGCTGGCGATAATAATTTTCGCAAGTATTTGCGTGTTTACTTTTCAGCTTCACTAATGATTTACTAATAATGTAATAATGCACAATACACTGACAAAACAACACATACACATGAACACACTAACATCTGCAACGCGACGCGACGCAACAACGAAGAAAAAACGAAAACCGATTAAAACACATGCAAAGTTCGTACAACTATTTGTTATTTTCTTGAATTAATTTTTAACAACAATTTGTTTTTTGTCGTACTAATGCGTTTGTTGTTTTTTGTTTTACATGTATTAACCGCAGACTACGTCCAGCTCGTTCAACGGTTTTTTTTCGACTCACTTGGCGAACAATCGGCCAAGAGAGACACATATCAACAGCAGAGGTGAGCATTGCTAGCATATCTGTTACTGTTCACCAATATTTAAAGTCACATGTGAAAACTTTCAGTGCTATCGTCATTATTTAGTGAATACGGTGTTTTAACCAACATGATTCGATATTTAAAGTATGATATATCATTATTGAATATATTATTACAATTACTATCGAAATTATTGTCACTATATTTGATGATGTAGCAGTCACTCAGAGCGTTGCTCATCTCTAAAGCATCGTGTGTATGTGTTAGTGTTTACCAGCTACTTTGTTGTTGCTTTCAATACCAAATTACTCTCACGTCCGCTTGAATCGGTGTCTGTCTGTTAAGTTAACAGCATTACGCTCAGCGTATGTTAACTTAATAAGCAGTTTGTTTAAACAAAGATTGTTGTATTTAATATATAGAACGAGTATCTTTAATATTATAAAACTTAGCGATTAAATAGATTCAGGTTTATATTTACAAGTGATTCAATCATTTTAATATTTATCAAATTTATCAAGCGACAAATGTACAGTCTGGCAACGCTGCCACTTGAGCATGGAAATAAACAAATAAAGAGAGCGAGAGATAAAGAGAGAGCGGGATACATTTATAGCATGCGACTGGCATGTGAATAACATAATTCCCACAAATCAAAATAAAAAAACAAACAAGGCAAAGACAATTGAAAATTATGAAGGGGATTAGGGGAAGCTAATTAGCAGACAGACAAAAAAATATTATTAATAAAATGAGAACGAATTATGTTTTTAATTTGCATTATAATTATTAAATTTCCCATTGATTTGGAAATGCTAACAAAACTTTATATGGTCGAAAAACTATTCTGCTCTTTTTATAACTTATACACTTTTTTCCTATAAGTGGTAATTGCCAATTTCAGCAAGCAAAACAAATAAAATGTTGAAATGTTCGCCCCAATAAATCCCATACCAAAGCTATTTACAATCCACTTAAAATGCGTAAGGCTCCACAAAACTATCTCCATCTCTATCGCCCACACATACACATACACACAACCAGCAAAGACAATAGCAGATACGGGTTTGTAAATATTTATGTGTGTATTTCTCATCCCATTTCCCAAAAGGCAATTTTTGATTATTTCCCAAGCAAATGAAACAATCAAAAATGATATGTGGATGTTGTTATTTTTCCATTCCACTTCAATAGTATATTACCGTTTTTTCGAAAACAAAAGAATATGTTGAAATTCCATTATTGTGGAATTCTATTTTTAGGCACAAACACAAATAGTGTGTTTCTTTATTTTCTTTTAATTTTACACATATATATATATATATATATATATAATATAGATATGTAGCACAGGAAACGGAAGCAGCAAAAAAATGAGGGGGCGGGGTGGTTTAAGCGTCTACCCAGGAATTGTTTGGTTAAAAATGCCGGTAAATATCGCAGCGCAGGCGTTGTGAGCGAGAAAGAGAACACGTAATAACAACAGTTGCACAGTCACGCAGCAACAGTTTAAGCAGCGCTGTATTTTATTTTAATAGCATGCGAGAAATTTATTGCAGACCTAATGGCTGTAAAACTGTTTAAAGCTGTTTAAATATGAAGTGAAAATTGGATTTATAATTGTGCAAACGATTTAATTATAAGAAGCTGTCAACTTTGATTAAGACTTTAAATTTATACACAATAATTGAAGCTTAAAGTGACAAATGGATAAGATTTAAATTTGTAGTTAATTATTAATATATTTTTTTAAGTCTTTTTGGTTTATAACGAAATGCGCTTAATTTAATACAATTTTTAACTAACACCCAAGAACTATGCTTAATTATTCAACTTAAAAGTGACCCAATTTCATAGGGCGCACTTAGAAAATGTTGAGGAAAATCTTGATTAAAATTACCATTTGTTCTGGGGACTGTGAAATATTAGCTGAATGTCAAATGGCTGCCTCAATTGCCAGTGTCACTGTTAACTTAATTTATGTGGCATTTAAAATGCAAAAATAAGCAGCAGCAGCAGAAGCAGCAGTTTCCAACTGATAAGACAAAGCAGAGCAGCCAAGGGGGATTCCAAAGGAGTTCCCAGTGAAGACGCAGCTGTCAAATTGCATTAATTTTGCATCTTGAAAAATTGAATATTTTTCCTATAAGACAAGAAGCCAAATAGAGAAAATGCAGCAGCAAAACAAAGAACGAAAAATGCTGCAAAATTTTTAACAGAATTATTTGAGACAGAAACGCATTTTTAACTTTAAAAAAATATTTATTTTCCAAAAAGAAAAAGCTACAAGATTTTCAACTTTTAAAACAGTTTTTACCAAAACGAAAATACTGCAAGATTTTTAACATTTTTTTTTTGAGACAAAAACGCATTTTAAATTTAAAAAAAAATAAATTATTTCTTAAAAGAAAAAGCTACAAGATTTTACTCTTTAAACTTGAAAATAGTATTTTTCTAGCAGTCCAAATATTATCAATTACTATTAAGCTACAATAGTTTTTTTTTTTTTTAAATTTAAGAAGCTTTGCAAAAGTTTTCATCTATCTATAAACTAAATCGCGGAAAGTTATTTATCCTTTAAAGGACCTTCAAGCAGAGTCGCTGAGATTAGCCTAGCAACAATGAGAAATAATTGTTCAAGTCACAAACCGATTAACATTGCCCAAGGTCCAAGTAAAGCAAATGGTTATTTTAATTACTTCCGATTTTGGTGTCGATAGGGAATTGAAGGGAAAGGGGGGAGGGTAGTAGGGGGCACATCTACAGACAAGGTAAACAAAATTAAACGCACGGCTTCCATTAGAAATGCAGCGCACGCCCCACGAGGCACATAAAGAGCGAAGACTTTTTGGGGCCAAAGCAAAATTACAAAAATAAAAAAAATGCATAAAAAAAAACCAGAGACACACAGCAAAACGTGCCATGGTCAAATGTTCCCTTTGGAATTGTGACTTGTGACGTCCACAAAAAAAAAAATTAACTTTGCTATAAAAGCGACAACTATTCCGACTTATAAATCATATCAGTTTCTGATCTGCAAGCAACAGCAATCCCAAAAAACCTATCAAGATGTTCAAGTTTGTAAGTATCCAATAAAAAAAAAAACAGTGATTTTGGCAACAGAAAAACTCAACTTAAACAGTTTTGTGTTAAAAACTAGACTGAAGTTGGTTAAAATAGAAATACTTTTCAGTTTTATTCATCTTTAATTGAGTCAAATAAATTTAAAGTGTTTAATTGTTAATAAAAGTGATCTTAAATTAATAAGTAAAAAAGTGAAAAGAAAAACTATAAATAAAATAAAGAAGAGTTGGTGAAAAGAAAAAAAAATTAAGTTAAGAAAAGTTGGTTTTTAAAGATTTGAACTTCAGTTCTTTAACGACTTGTCAAACTTTCCAAATTTATGCACCTAGTTTGCTAGAATAAATATCTAAGTTTTATTAGGATTATTACTCGTTTCTATTATTTTAATTGATTCAAAGTGGAACTTTAAATAATATACTTAAAAAAATATAAAGCAACTTTATTGATGGAAACAGTTCTCATTCACAGTTAGAAGACTTGAAATCTGTTAAGGATTAAAAACTAGGATTTTCTGATAAATATAAATAGTGAAAACATTTCTCGGCAACTTTAAAAATGTTAATTTCTCTAGAAACAAAGATTCTCTCATAAATATAATATGTAAATCTTGTAAAGCTTTATTTTCCTTCACTTTGCTTTGGTGTTGTATTCGTAAACGTTTCAATATTTTTCTTTGCTCCTTTTACTCTTTTTAGTTCGCTTTGTGCCTGTTCGCCGTTGTTGCTCTGGCTGCCGCCAAGCCTCAGCTTTTGACCACCTACAGCGCTGCCACGCCCTATGTGGCTGCCAGCCCCTATGCAGCGGCCTACACCAGCGGCGTCTATGCCTCACCCTATGCGACTGGCTACACCAGCGGCGTTTATGCCTCGCCCTACGCCTACAACGCCTATCCTTACAGCTCCGTCTACCTGAGACGTTAAGGATCAACCCACCCATCCACTGATCCCTCAATATGGATTAACTACTGTAACCTTGCTGACATGACCTGATGAACAAATAAAACGACAAGCTAAAAACCATTTGATGAGTCTTTTCATCTTTGAACTTTTAATGGTTGCACACAAAATGCGTGGCAGCTGCAACATTTTGGAATATATATTTACGCATTTGACAGTTGCTGTTTTTGATGTGCATATTTAGTGCAAATTGCAATGGCTGCCATCAAATGCATGCGCGCCCCACTGCCTCGCATATTTATCATCATAAAGTGCGGACAGCACAGGTTGCGGGGTGGGATGGGGGGATGTTGGCGCTGAGGGGATCGGGTTTTGTCTGCCTGTCGCCAGCATGCGTCGCTTTCTAAAATGTGCAAATTATGGCAACTAAGTTGCTTGATGTTGCCCCAAACATGCATACAAGGCGAAGGCGAATAAACGCACACACACACCCGCAAACACACCCACACACCCACACACACACATGAGCAGACAGCCACAAACAGAGACTTACCCACACACGCACTTATTCGCTTCATGTAATTTGTAATTTGCATATTTTGTGTAGCATGCTTTCAGGCGCATTGTGCACAGTGATCCCAAAGCACATGCAAACAAGTCGAGTCAACTAGACTAAAATATACCCTAAACACAGCTGTAAAATATATACTCGTATTTTATTGGCAAATTTGCACACAACAAAAAACGAATGAAACAAATCAAACCCGAACTGATCCCTAATTGGCTGGCTGGAAACAGGTGCATATACATACAAACATACATATTTTAGGTATGTAACGGGGTTCTGCAGAATGCACACAAAAGCATAAAACGATTATCATGCCATCTCTTTCTCACACGTGCACTTTGCATATTTATGCATACAGAAAATGTTTGTGGCTGCTGGTCGAAATGAGATCAATATGAGAATTTATTTTTGACCTTAACTTGGGCGTTTTTTATCTGATTTTGTTCAAATTTAGGCAGTTTGTACATAAAATGCATATGTATATGCTGTATTAATTAGAATTAATTCTGTCTTTAAAATTGTTGAATTTATTGATATTGAAAATCGAATTTGATCGATAATTGAGAAACGGGGACTGTTATTGATCGAATAACTCCAACTTGATCTGTGCCGGAACGAGAGAACTATATTTAAAATTTCTTATAGTCTTTGAGATCTGCGTATTCATACAGACGGACGGACTCACAGACGGACATGGCTACATCGACCCGGAAGTTGATTCTGATCAAGATTATATATACCTTATGTGCAAAAAACCAGGGTATATAACCCCCTTAAACCAAAGAACAATTTGAATGATTCGCAATATCAATAGCAACTTAGCAAATGCATTTGATTTGAAATAAAAAACTTGATAGTAAAAGAGTTATTTAATATAGATAAAATCAGATCAAGTTTGGGATTTGATTGGCACATTGTTTGCCAATTTGTGGTTTGTACAAACTCAAATCAAAGCAAAAATTCTCTTTTGACTACCAAACAAATGTAGAAATGCAAACTTTTAATTAAATAAAAAAAATAAATATAATTGAAAACAATTCGAGTTTGTGTTTCTTATTGGATACGAATGAAAGTTGTTCAGTTGTTTAATAATATAATGAAAGGCGATAACTTTACAATCTGACTACGATTTGTATCGATATTACAGAAACAGCTTCAATTATCAATAAAATGAAATAAGTAAATGCAATTATTGATATTTCAAATCTAAATTTTCTCCCTCTTAATGGCAATTTTGATCCAGAATATATTTATATATACTATATACTTTTGCACAACTTTATTAAGCCCATTTCAAAATTGAAAAAAAAACGTTTTTAATTGTTATGTTTGCCGACAAAGCTTTGTGTAAATAGCTGTGCATTTTATATTGGCAATTAAAATGTTTTCATTTTTAATTAAATGAATTAAAAAATGCTATTTATGCAATAATATTTAAACTTCAGTGCAACAAACACAAACTTTAACTATTGCCTCAAATGTAAAAGAAGCCTTCAACAATCAACTAAAATTGTCAAAGTAAAAAAATTCAATCCGAATTCAGATATCCAAACATTTAAATAAAGCTAAATACATAATTTATATAGTTATCTATTTAATTTATGTTTAAAGTTTTGAAATTAAACTTTTATTCGATTTCTTTCCACAGCTCTATCAACAAAGAATGTTAAAGTTTTGAGCTAAAAATAAAGGCAAAAACGAATCAATATTTCTATTTTTGGCGTAACATTAGATGTAATTTGTTGACGAATACTTTCAGTTAATCTAGTTATCAAATAGTTTTTTTAAACTTTCTCAAAAACTCTCACTTTAAGTGATATGTCAACAATAGCCACAACAAAAGTTTTAACTTTTCTTAAAGTTTTACTTCACAAATTTTTGGAAATGAGTTTTACAACGGTGGCTTTAAGTTGGCATCTTATGCTAATTCGGCATCCACAAACGCGACATTTTGTGGCAACTTTGACAAAGTTCAAATCTTTTCCAGGTACGTTGCAAAGTTCGCAGCCACAAAATTAATTTAAGACTGAAGCAAAACTAAATCTAATTTTGTAATAAGCTCAGCCAAAAAAGAAGAGAAATAATATTAAATGAAAGCGAAATGAAAAGCCAACGCGTCAGCAAGGCTCTGCCGCCCCACGCACAGTGGGACGAGAACAATTGAAATTCCGTGAAAATGAAATACCTTGAAATATGCGTCAAAATGTCACACAATAAACCGTTAACAAAACAGGGCAGAGGAGTTAATGTTTCATTATTATTATCCTTGGTACATGTCGTCCATCAATGTCAGACTTACCTGCAAAGAGAAAGAGAGAGAGAGAGAGAGAAAGATTGAGAAACGTGAGAGAAAAGCAAGTTAAATAAAGTTAAGTGTTCGAAAGATGCGTGTAAATATGAAATATGCTTGCAACATAGTCAATTGTCACACATCGCCACATTAAATACTCTATAAAAAAAAAATAATCTGAAATGAAAATTTATGGGTTACATAAGATAGCATTTTTTAAATATAAATTTTGAATTGAGTTATGTTTAAATATGATGACTTTTTTCAGTTTTTAATCACATATTACAAATAAATTTAAAAAAAATTAGATTTGGCTTCCTTTTAATTTTATTATGACATTTCTCAAAAACCAAAAAAATCCCATAGAGTTTTTTAAGTAACTAATATTATGATTATGAGATGATAAAGAGGCTTCCCTTAGATTTTCCATTTTAAATATGTTCTATAAAATATTGTCTGTTAAAGTTTTATGACTTTTATCAATATTTTTTATTTTTTTTTAAGTAACTAATACTACTAATAAAATATAAAATAAATATAAAATATATAAGTTACTAACAAAATTATATGCACATATACAAAAAAATAAAATAAAATGTATAATAAAATAGATGAGATTAATATTCTCAGAAATATGTTGAAAATTTAAAAGAAATAATAAAGTTTTACTTTGTAGATTATTAATAAATATGCATAACACCAAACGAATAGAAAAAATATGACAATTTTTTTTGTATGGAAAAGGGTATGAACATAAATATAATAAATGTTGATTTTAGTTTGACTTTTAATCCGCTTGACAGCCTTTTATATAAATATATAAAAATGGGATTCATTGGCATTGTTTGGCAATCATGCTAAATAAATGAAACAAATAAAAATCGATGTCTGATTGCTTAAACAATCAACCAGAGAAGAAGTGTGAAATAATATTATTATATATAAAAATCAATATGCTCATAAGTAATCAAGCTTATAGTCTGGGGAATATCATATATCAACTAATGAAATGCGACTGAAGAGTTTTTAAGGAAATCCCATTTTAAAAAATGTATTTCAAAGCATAAACCGTTTGGGAATTCTAAGTAAGCAGCACAAATAAATTGAGCTAAATGTAATCATGGATTATTTAACAATCTTTTGTTGTATGTAAAAAGAAGCAAAATTTTTATTTTTATTTGTATTTGTATCTATATTTGTATCTGCATCTGTTTCTCTATATATATATATATATCTATATATCTGTCTTTATATCTACCCCCTTTCCAACTAATGTTTCTTCTCTATTTTTATTCTATTTCTCTATTTTTATTCTCTACTCATTTAATTTTATCAACACTCTTTTAAATGTCATCTTTAAACGCTTTGCTGAAATGCTTAACTGGCCTAAGTATTTAGGCCAATTCGAGACTAATTAGCGTTTATTTAAAAACAGATTGAACCCATCAGAAAATGTGGCTCATTCAATCTTTATAAATTCGAGTGAAATAAATTGAATTCCACAAAATGTTAAGACAATTTTCGCATCATTAATTTAAGAACAACTTTTAAAAAACAATGCTTCACTTTGTGTTGATAGCAGGCATAAATCAGTTTTGTTTTTCAAATAATTACAATTATCAAATTTTAGCTTGATTAATTTGTGCTAAACACTGAAACAACAACAACAACAACAATAACCACTTAAAATCTAATTAATTGCCCAGTTCAACAAAAAAAAAGGGACAAAAAAGGACAAAAAGGAAGCAGAGCAGAAAGGAAAAGTGGCAAACACTTTCAGCTTGAGGGCTGGCCAATCTCGATGCTGGGCCCTAAACCAATATTCAGCCGATTAAACCCAACCCGGTTGCAACAGGTTGACGTTCCAGATCGAGAGCAGATGCGCTACTCAACAGTTACATAAAGCCAAGAATCGAGGCTGATGAAACACGTTTTTTAAGGCCCACTGTTGCTGCCTGCTGCTCATTTATTTAAGGCTCATAATTGTGGCAAGTTGAGGCAAGTTGGGGGGTGGCAGGCGGCTGTTCATTAAAAATGCATTGCTTAATTCAGCGACGAGTTGCACAAAAATGGCGCAAAACAATGCGAGTGGTAAAAGGTGTGTGTGTGTGTGTTTGTGTGTGTGTGTGTGTAGGGAAAGGATGTGCGTTGAAAATGAAAATGGCGTCCGACCTGTGTTAAAAATGCAGCGCAACAATTTCCGTTTCCGCTCGCCCGACGAACGTTTCAGCCTCAATTGTTGCTGCTGCTGTTGCTGCCGTCGTTTGCGTAACATTTTGATAAATTGTTTGGCCTATTAGCGACACACACACACACACACACACACAAGTCAAGGTGCCATCCTGGCCAACAGCTCAAACTTGACACACACACAAACACCGCACATTTATTCAAGTCTGGCTTTCAATTGAAATCTCCCCGTTTAGAGCCAGGTTAACACAACTCTTGCGTATAATCGATTTTTTATTTATACCAAAAAAAAAACAGTTTTACAGCCGACACGTTTGCCACAACACGTTTACATCAATACTAACTGAAATCAACTAGCAAAATACCTGTCAGCAAATTAGTTTTCGCATTGCTTCTCATTTTTACTTTTGTTGTTGGCCCATTTAACATGCTGCTGGTCAACGCTCGCAAAGTGGCAGCGAAGGCCGTCAACAGAACATAAGAGCCCCCCAAATCAATAATACACTCTAGGAATGTGCCGGCCATATCAAAATGTGTACAAAATTAAGCCAAAGAAACTGGGCATGGAACCGAGGTCTTCAAACACCAAGTAAAAGTGATCCAGCCAATGCGAGCTCGACTAGCAGATACCCTTTCAATGTTAAAATATGCACCCTAATTTATAGTTTATTTATGTAATTTTTATTTAAAAAATATATGTTAATTATTGGGTGGTTTCCAGCCTGTTACCAGAGATTCATTCAACCCGTTTTCTCATTTCTAATGAGCACAAATATAAAACTAAGAAAAACACCGCCAAAGCAAATGAATAATAAGCAGTCATGCGAAAAGACCCAACAATCAGTGTATTTATAAACATAAGGTAATCTTACAAGGAATAGGGGGGGGGGGGGGGGTGGAGGAAAGTCGAACTCAAGTGTCGATTCCCTGGAACCTTAAGGACTTTTTTTGGGCTCCAACCAAAAGCACAACAATCATTGACACAGCTCAGACGGGGGAAGGGGGTGTGTGTGTGTGAGTGTGTGGTTGTCTCTGTGTGTGTGTGTGTAGAAAATGTAGTCTCTTTGAAAATGTAATGCTCAATCACAAATTGCATTCAGATTTCTTATCGCTTTTTTTATTATGCAAATTCATTTTTTGATCCTCTTTCCCTCTCTTTCTCTCACTCTCTCTGTCTCTCTCACTCTTGCTTATTTATTGATGATGCAACTACTTTATCAGCATGCTACTCATGTGTTGCACATAATTGCATTCAAAGCCACCACAAAATCCTCCCGTTGAGTGCCACACTGACTCTGACTCCTCCTCCTCCCCTTCCTCATCTTTCTGCTTTCTGCCTCCAAGTCCAAGTTACTTGAACTGATTATGAGCTTGTTCTCTGTGTATGTGCATGTGGCCAACATTGTTGACCAGGCCAAGTCACAGACCTCACAAACACTCAACAAAAAAATATCCTTATCAATTACAGCAGATTAAAATTAATTTCAATAGTAATTATATTTTTTGCCTACCTTACTCAATTTACAAAAAATATGTTATTTAAAAACTGTAAACAAAAGCCACATTTTTATTCCATTTTATTTTTCATATTTTTTACACTTAAAGTCAAATTATATTTTTTTCAAGTGTACTTCAAGCGCTCTCTTGTCGCCTATGGAGTACCACGGCAAATGACAATAAAAGTGGTTACTTATACGCCACGTTGCACGCCACCAGAGGGGGCACACACACATAGTGGGGATTGCAAACTGTGCCTGCATTTTCCATTGTGCATTTCCCATTGAACTGTCATATGGATGTCATTTGTTGGTTTTTTTGTTGGTATTATTGCAGAAAGTTTGCAGATTGCATTTATTTACCAACTTTACTGTAATTAAATTTATTAAATTGTGCAAAAAGTGAGGTAATAAGGGATTACAGTATAATATTTAATCACGATTAAAGGATTATCGTGAAAAAGGATATCAGCTTAAAAAATAAAATAATAAAAATAACCTAAATATAATTTTGTAACTAGTATGTTAACTCGATCAGAAGTTTAATTATTAGCTAAAATTCACAGCTAGAATTTGGTAAGTGCATTTTGTGAATAACTCCTGATAAATGAGATAAAAATGCATCAGTTTTCTTAACCAAAGTCAATTGACAGCTTTAATTAGCCAGTTTGCTGGCCTAATTAAATAAAATGAAAGCAACTTCAAATTCAAATAATTTGTATGCCCTGAAAACCGCTGTTCAAATTTGTAACCCATTTAAAGATCAGATTCAAAGGCAGATGCAACTTTTTGCACAACTTAATGCATTTAATTACAAAGAAATTGGTAAATAAATGCAATCTGCAAAGTTTCTGCAATAATAACAACAAAGCAAAGCGACAAATGACATCCATATGACAGTTCAATGGGAAATGCAATCTCCCTTATGTGTGTGTGCCTCGTCTGGTGGCGTGCAACGTGGCGTATAAGTAACCACTTTTATTGTCATTTGCCGTGATACTCCAAAGGCGACAAGAGAGCGCTTGAAGTACACTTGGAAAAATACAAGTTGATTTTACATGTGCAAAATATGAAAAATAAAATGGAATAAAAATGTTGCTTTTGTTTACAGTTTTTAAATTACATATTTTTTGTAAATTGAGTAAATTAGGTAATATGGTAAAAAAGGGCTCAGAAGGGGGTGCAAAAATTATAATTTCCATTGAAATTAATTTTAATCTGCTGTAATTGATAAGAATATATATTTTTTTGTGTGTATGTAAGGTCTGTGGCTTGGCCTGGTCAACAATGTTGGCCACATGCACAAACACAGAGAACAAGCTCATCATCAGTTCAAGTAACTTGGACTTGGTGGCAGAAAGAAGAAAGATGAGGAAGATGAGGAGGAGGAGTCAGAGTCAGAGTCAGTGTGGCACTCAACGGGAGGATTTTGTGGTGGCTTTGAATGCAATTATGTGCAACACATGAGTAGCATGCTGATAAAGTAGTTGCATCATCAATAAATAAGCAAGAGTGAGAGAGAGAGAGAGAGAGAGAGGGAGATAGAGTATCAAAAAATGAATTTGCATATTTGCATTACACAATAAAAAAAAAGTGACACACAATCTGAATGCAATTTGTGATTGAGCATAACATTTTCAAAGAGACTAAATTTTCTACACACACACACACCCCCCTCCTCCATCCCACCGTCTGAGCTGTGTCAATGATTGTTGTGCTTTTGGTTGGCTGACTGGATGAGCACCCATAAAAGTCCTTAAGGTTCCAAGGACTCGACACTTAAGATGGCTTCCCTCCTGTGCGTGTGCACAAATAAAGATTATCTTTGCCTTCCCTCCCCCCTCCAATTCCAGCGACGTCTCCATTGCCATTGCCATTGCGCATTTTTATGGTAATTCGCCTCGTTGTTGGCGCCACTGACAGCCAGAAGAAAGCCAAATACGAGAGCCTAGACGCATAATGGCCAACATGAATTGCCACTTGAGGTTTGCCTGACATACAACAAGTTTCAAACATTGGCATTGACATGGCCTAATTCAATGCCAGATCACGGCACGACTGAAAATTTACTACCAACAAACACATCATTTAAAGCCAAGTTGAAATCTTCAAATGCAACTTAAGCCTGTCTACAAAACGCATTAACCCAACATTTAAATTTGCCACAGACTAAAGGTACTCAAAAGCTAAAAGATTTAGATTACCAAAAACTGTCATTTTGTTATTCAAATATTTTCGTTTATTCTGCTCTTGAACATAAAAAGTTCTACTTTTTAATATAAAATAATCAAGTTGATATTTTAAGTTCTCAATTTTGTTCAATCTCAAATAAAACATAATTTATATATAATATCTGTATGTATATTCGAAATCATATAAGATTAAAACTTTTTATCATATATAATAAATCAATTGATATCTCATTTTCCAACTATCAAATCTTTTAAATATCATATCAAAGTTTTCTGTCCTTTATAAAACATAATTTATATATAAATTCTGTATTCTTAATCATATAAAATAAGAACTTTTTATCATTTATAATAAACCAATTCATATATTATTTTCTCAAGTATCAAGTTTTTCAATCAGTGTTTTCTGTCTCTTATAAAACATAATTTTGTATATGTTTTCTTTATATGTATTGTAAATCATATAAAATAAAAAATGATTGATTTTCCTTAGCAGTTTACCAATTTACTCTCACATTTATTCTAGTATCATTTTTGGCTCTCAAAGGATGAATCTTGCTAAATCTATTTTTGCATAGATATATTAAAATAATAAATTAGAATTGGCAGAGTTAATCATTTGATTTTATCTATTTATGCAACATTGAATACTTTGCTTATTTGCCAGCCAAAGCAGCTCATCTATTTCCATTTGCCACCCACTCACCCACTGATATCATTTTTTGGGGCTAATGACGTCAACCTTTAGCGCACACCACCCACCCCCCACCCCCCATCCACCATCCCAACACCCCACCACAAATCGATAGGCCTAGAACACAAGTAAAACTTATGTGGCAACATGAACCAATTTTTTTTTTTTGGCACAAGTTGCCAAATTAAATTTACATTTCATGCACGTAACCGGGAGGCATTTGGTAACATTATCACGACACTGGCCCAGCTCACTCCATGCCACAAGCCCCTTAATTGTGTTGCCAACAAAAGGATGCTGCAGTCCCGCCGAGCAATCCCTCCCGCCTGGCCAGCTGCCAAGTTGAGCCAATTATGTGCGCTGCCAAACCGGCAAGTGAAAGCAAAAAAAAAAACAAAAAAACAAAAATAGAAAGAAGCGAAATCAATATGCTGCAACATTAACTGGAACCGCTAAGGACACGCCATGGACTCATTAGCCTCCACTCACAAAAAGACACTCAAGATGTGTCACAGCATGTGTGTGTGTATGTGTGCGTGTGTGTGTGTGTGTGTGCTTTTCCGATTACCAGCATAAATGGCGTTTGCTGTGCGCAAACTTGTCATGAATGGCGCCAAAAAGACAGCAATAAAAAGCGGCAAACAGCAAAACCACAAACTGATTGCTTACAGAATGAGCCAAGTTAACAAAATCCTCTAATTGTTTTCACTTTACGGCTATTTTTAAAACGCTAATTGCATTTCATGAGACACATTTTTCGGGGTCTTCTAACTTTATTTTACTTGGAATTTTAATTTGTTGGGCTTTTTTTTTTTTTTTGATTTTTATGCAAATCTTTAAACTTCTTTTAAGCTTATTCAAATTTGCAAGCTATCTGAAATTGTTAAACTTTATAATTGAGTGTTCTACATATTAAACAAAAAAAAATAAATGTTTAAATAAAAAATATTTATATTAGTTGAATACATTAAATAACAACTATAAATGTATTATTGAATGTAGTTTTTTCAATATTCAAAATATTTATATTTTTTTATATAATCACAGCTGGCGTTGTTTATCAACTGAATAAACCATTTTAGCTCCAAATCTGTGAAGATATCTCAGTCATAGATCAGCCAAAAGATCTCGAGTTGTGTAAAAAAAAATATTTATTTTTGCTGCTGTTTTTTATTTTTCTTAAAACAATTGCCGAATAAAATTTAATAAACTCAAGTTGCTTGCTTTAAAAAACGATTCGAGAAATTTAAAATCCACGATTTTAATAATAGTAAGTTCAAAAAGTAAAATTTCAAATTTATCCGAGGTAGAGAAATACGACTATAGATTTTTGAAAAATCATGCATGAGCCAAAATGTCCAAGGGACAACGAGAAAAACGCTAAAGAAGATGAAAATAATTTGGATGAAGCGAAAATTGTGGAGAGCAAATATGGGTTAATGTCGGGGAAGGAGAATCTCTGTGAGCTCCTCAAAGATCCGATACAACAAGGTGAAAGCGTCTTCAATCTGCCCCAGCAGAGGACAGGTGTTAATGCCTTCGCCGCTGCCTGCAACTGGATGAGCAGCGACAGTTGCCACAGTGCCAGGAATAAGTTGTTGGGTCTTTGGTTGGCCGCAGAATATTTGCGGGCAACGGAGCTGCAGGTTGGCATTGTGGCAGCACTTAACGATGAGCGCTACTTCTTCCATTTGGATGCACTGATCTGCTATGTGGAGGCCACCAAAAGGAGTATCAATGATGTTGCCACATTAATGCTGAGAAAAGTTGGCATCTCTTTTCTGTCGCTCGTCGCCACGGCAGAGTTTCGTGATTTGGATGTGTTGGAACTCTGCAATTTGTTGAGCTGCAATTTGTTGGCCGTCCACTCGGAATTGGAGGTTTTCTATGCGGCTCTCTTGTGGATTGTGGCCAAATATGAGCTGCGCAAGATTCATCTGTGTCGTGTGATGAAATCATTGCGTTTTGATCAGTTGCCGGCTTTGGCTCTGTTCACCGTTGGCCATCGATTGCACCAGCTGATGCCGGAGGCGACAGATCTGATGTTCTTTCTACTGCATAAGGCAATGGTCATTGACCAGACGCCCTCTATTAAGTCCATGGATCCGTTGTGCAGTCGCGCCTTCATCCGGGATCCGGAGTGCCCCTATTTACATCTGTTAGATGAGCGCCTTGCCGAGATTAGTGTAGAAATGTTTGTGGACTATGTAAATAAGCTGCCAATCTTAGCCAGCAAATATCGAAAGCGTTTAAAATGGGTCGCAGATATGAAGGAGTCAGAGGAAGCCATAGCAAACCACCTGCAGATGCCAACTATTAACATATAAATATTAATAGAATATTAAACATAATTTTATAGACGTTAACTGGCCATTAAAAATTGTCATAAAATAGAGGAACTAGTTTGCAAAGTCATAAAGAGACTTTTTGCCTAGAATTTATATAAAATTTATAAGTTCCCCACGACAAAATTTAATTATAGAAAAGGAAAAACGCTAAAAGACTTTTCCACATTAAGAATATAATAAACAAAAATTTAACATAATTTCACTGATTTCAAAAAAAAAGCAATATTTATTTTTATTTTAGTTTACCATTTAGAATAATACTGCATTTAAGTTTATAAGTTATGTAAAATAAAATTGTACTTTTCCACTGCGATTATTTTGTTCAAACTGAATCAATTTTCAACATTTAAACATTTTGTTGGGCATATATAAACAAGTGTTGATATATGCCACATTTGCAACTTCAACAGTGCCACAATCAACATCTGCAACACAGCCTCATTAAAAGGAAGAAAGTGCAAATGTTGCAAATCGAAGTGAACATTTCAAAAGATACGAGATACTTTACGACATGGCCTCTCGATATATTCTGGAAGAGGAAGGGAAGAGGAATGGGGAAGGGGAAGTGGAAAGGTGGCAAGTGTGTGTGGCAGCTTTGGTGTCGGAGTGTGCGTTGTAATTTAATTAAGAGCCTCCAACAACAAATGGCGGCACACACATAAAAAGAAATGGCAAAAAACAGAAAAAATCAGTTTCGCTAGACGGCGCCAAGGGAGGGAGAGTGGGGAAAAGCGACAAGGGACAAAGGACATTTACTGGTGTTGCTGTTACAGTTACTGTTGCATGTGCCTGGCTACGCTTAATGAGTCAGCCGGGGGCGGGGTGGGGGAGTGGTAGTGGTAGTTGCCAGACAGACCCACTTTGTGCAAATGAGACTGAAATGCATTTTAATGTTGAACTTTGTGTAAAAATTGTGTCTTTCGTGTGAAATGCGGAAAACTGTAATTGGCCAACTCGAGTTGTTAACAAATTTGCACAGCACTCCCCCCCCCCCTACATTTGGACGGGTTATGTTTAAGGTACCATTCATAACGGTTATGAATAAACGAATGCTTAATCCCAGCACGAAATGAGCCAAGTTTACAGCACGAAACTAAATATTTATGCAAATTTCAAAAGCAATACAAAAAAATATTCAAAAAATTAGTTGCAACAACTTTTAATTGCGTAGCTTAACCAGTTGGATATAGTTAATAACAATTAGAATTAAGTATTAGCACTGAAAGTGAATGCCAAGCGAAGTATTTAGTTATTTATATTCAATTTAACTAAATTTTCATTTTTATTTTTACTTCACAAATTTAGAAAAAATAACGATAAAATGGAATCAGTTTGAGCAGAATTTTGATGCAATTTTTGTGCATTGTTGTATAAAAGGACTTTTAATAGGATTTCAACTTAATCTTAAGTTGTGGATTGTATATAGAATGTATGTATGTATATATATATATATATATATATATATATATATTCATACTTTAAAGCAAAAGCTGTTATAGATTCTCTAAAATAATATTCAACTGCAGCAGCAAACATTTCAAAAGTTTTGTAAAAAAAACTAAGCAATTTCTAAAAAAATAAAACTTTTTTAAAGCCACAAAAACTTTCTCAGATTAATGTGGACAAAAATGGATCTTTAAGATTCCCATTTTTTCTTGTTTTAATCAAAAGTAAATATTTAAATAAGATTCTTATTTTACTTATTTTAATCATCAGGTTTCTTAATTTACTTAATTAATTAATAATGCAAATATCTTAATTAAGATTCTCATTTTACTTAATTCAATCAAAAGAGTTTCTCAAGTAAATAATAAAATATATCTTAATTTATATATTTTTAAACTGATATGAATATGTATATATATATATATATATATAATATTTTAACAAATCTAGCAACAATTCACAAGAATTTCTGGCAAACAAACAGCAAAAAGAAATTGTTCATTGTTCATTGTTCATTGGTTCAACTAGTGAAATCCTTGATGCATTTGGAATGCCTTTCGGCATGACCTTAATCCTTAATTGGCGTGTCATGACGTGTGTGTGTGTGTACGTGTGGGTGTGTGTACGTGACTGTGTGTTGTGCACAACAACTCACCTCGATACATGGGAAACTCGCCATCGCTGTGGCTGTGACACAGCATAATGGGCGAACGGCAACGTGAGGCAGCAACGAGGATGCCTGTCTTGTGTTGCCCCGCGACGGTCAGTTGAGTTGGCGCCACCTGATAGCTGCTGGCAGCCGAGCTGGCTGCAGCAGAAGCAGCAGCAGCGCTTGATGTTGCCACATTCACTGACAGTGTTTTAACCGCCTTCGTTTGGGCCGCAACGACCGTGTTGGCTGGCGACATTGTGGCACAGACGGAATAGGAGCGTGCCACATGACTCAAGGTGCGACGACGAATGGTGGCCGCGGCCATTGTTGTTTTTGTTGCTGTTGTGGCACGATAATGATGCTGCGGCGTTGAGTATTGACAATGATGGGCGGCGGTGACTGTGCTTGGGGGCGTGGCCTGCTGTTGATAGACAGGCGCGCCGCCTAACGACAAATGATGTTGCAACGGCGGATGGGCACGCGAGGAATGGGAATGCGCTGCCCCATATTGGGGATGCGTTGGGGCAGGCTGCTGCTGCTGCTGCTGGTGCAGCTGCTGCAGCGGCTGTTGGAAAGGGGGATGCGAGTGCTGATGTTGCAGCAGCTGCTGGCGTTGCTGTTGCTGCTGCTGCTGCTGTTGCACGGCGGCCATTTGGAATTGCTGCTGCAGCTGCTGCAGTAGATCATGCTGCAGTTGCTCATTGCTCTTGTCATTCGATTGGGATTGCGTTTGGGTCTGGGACTGGGACTGGGACTGGGACTGGGATTGGGATTGGGTCTGCTTTTGCTTCTCCCAGGGTCCGTTGCTGTCGCCGCTGTAATCCAGCTTGAATGTTGTCTGCCTCAATGCGTATCCTTTGATCCACTAATTAAGGCGCCGCACGTTGCGATGCCAAAAAATGGGGCAACATTTATAAAGGGCAACCGAAACAGCTGATGCACAATTCTCACTTATTTATGGATCATGTGTGTGTGTGGGTGTGTGTGTGTAAGTGTGTGTATGTAAATAGTAGTATGTCGGTCACACAACAGGACCTAGTTGCAAACTTTCAACGAGAGCAGACGCGAGCATCTGACACATACACACACACACATAACACACTCTCAATCAAGGAGACACAAGACGCGCTTCAAAGCTCGAGCGTGGAACCGAGTAATCGACCAGAACCGTTGGGCTTAAGTACAACGACTGATTGTGCGAAGCTTTGTTATCCTATGAAAAAGCTAACGCTGCTGCCAAAAGCACAGCAAGCTGAGACAATGAACGAGAGAGAGAGAGAGATGGAGCGAGAGAGAGCGTGAAGCTGCAGCAGCGAATGAGAGCCTAAGAGAGAGAGCTCTTGAAAAAAGCGCCCAGAACTGGACCAGTTCTAGGAGCAGGGTGTAGCCCTTAAGGACTCTGTGTGTGTTTGTGTGTGTGTGTGTGCGGCTGTGTACTGTGGACTGGGTGAAGGCTTCACTTCTGCTTCTGAACGTTCTTTTGCATGCAGCCAGCGTATGTTTTGCCAACTCCTCCGCTTTGTTTACCGTTAAAGCGTACCACAAGAAATGTAAAACAGCCGACAACACGACAGAGCGCTAGACATTGCCACAGTGGGGCAAAAATATTGTATAACTAATTAAATATTTATCAGGCACTTCATTTTGTCAAAACTGAAAAACATTTTCAAGTTGTTTGTCTTAATTAATTTGATTTTTAAAGTATTCCTCATAGTAAATAAATGCCGTAAATAAGGCAAAACTGTAAACAGCGTTTGTTGTCTAAATTTATTGAAATAATAATTAAACATTTATTATTTTTAAATTATAGCTTAAAGTAAATAAATGCCATAAATTTAGACAAACTGAATACAAGTCAAAGCTGTGTTTTTTTTTTACCTAAATCAATCAAAATAATTTTTTTTTTTCTTAATTAAAGTATTTCTATGAAAAGTGCACAGTATTTACTTTATACTTTTCATAAACTGTCTTAAATTCAACAAAAACTGAAACGATTTCTAACAATTGAACGTGCATTTCAAATTGCTACAAACTTGTATGGTTTGCATAGTTTATATTATATTGATGGTGCTGCATTTGAGGGGCACCACCCATTCGACCCAGTGAGTGAGGCATTGAGGCACAAAGCCCAACATTCTGGTTTGGCGTTGGGTTCATTCACCCACACACACGACGTGGAGCCCAGTCAAACAGCTGCTGTTGGGGCCAGGACCGAAAAATAGATTTCAAGAGCAGCTGCAAAGCTCTTCAAAAGCTTCACAGCCAAAAAAAAAAACAAAAACATAACAACACAACTTTCCTGGGATGAGAGAACAAAACGAAATCCCGTTGAATACGTGTTTTTTACGTATGTATTTACAAAATATACGAAGTCGTCATCGTAATTTATTTATGTATTTGTCACTGGGTCTTTTGATAAAGTTGTTGCAATACAATTTCAATGGTACCCACAGGATGTGTCTAGCACGGGGCGCAAAAGGACGATAGAGGGTTGAACAGGTCCGCCCCCGCCTTGATAAGGACGCCAAGAAAGTCGATATCATAATACAAACACGGAACAGGCGCTCAACAATGCACAGCAAGCAGCGGCCACAGCACACCAAATTGGGATGTTAACCATATCAGGATTGGTGCTATTGGTAGCCGCCTCCTGCTGATGGGAGGCTGCTGTTTACTGCGTGGGTTGTTTGCTTTGCATGCGCAAAAAAAAAAGGACAACAGGCGAGGGAGGAGGGAAAGAGACGAAAGCGCTCGACTAGCAAATATTCTGTAAGAAGTTGAAATTTATTGATGTAAATAATATTGCGATTGCTTAAGGATAATCTAAATCTTTGCTTATTTGTAATTGCTGAGCTATGGTTAAAGTTATCGATATTTATCGATTTATTTCATATACTATTGCTATACTAAAACTTGCATGTCAAACCTGGGCTTCTAATTTGATTTATATTAATATTTGAGATTTGTAAAATATATTAAATTTAATGAAATATAATAAATAATATTTAATGCTGCACAAAGTGTCACCAAAGCAAGCAAACCACTTTTAACAATTTGAAATAAATTACAGGGTATACAGTAAACTGCAGAGTGACGACAAAAACTGTTGTTTGTGTGGCTTGTGTCGCTTGTTACAAATTCTGCAGTGCTGTGGTTGAGGGTCGATTGCTTTAGGGGCGTTCCGAAGAGTTTTGACGGTTCAACTGTTTTCACGCTTCCACTTACCGTATGCATCACGATCTTGCAGATAGCTGCTGGCACTGCTCTTAATGCTGATGCAGTCCAATGGCGTTGGCTCGAAGATGTTGTACGATTCACAGGAAATGGCACCAGGCGTTGTGGGCACCTCCACTGAATAGAAAAATAAGTATAACAAAAAAAAAAACAAACAGAGTAAAATAATAAATGCCAAAGTGGTGAAATTGCCCAAGAAACTGTTTCAGAAATAAGACGCATAACAAATCAACTTCCACATAGAACTAATTTTTATATTTAATTTCCAATTAAAATCTATTTTCCCATACAATTCACTAGTAATAAATAACTATGATTTAATTTCATGTTCACAGTGCTCCTTAAACTGTTTGATGTTGTCGCAGAGCTGCCAATTAACATTTGCCACAATATTAAGTTGATTTTTACTCAAATGCTGAAAGATTCGAGAATACACCTCTATTGGCAGTCCCATCAGCGATGGATGCAAATGGAGATTGATGGCGAGCAGCTGCTGGGCACGCATCGGTTGAAAGAGCTGCTGGCGCAGCTGCAGCGAGAGCTCGTCCAGCTGGCGAAAGCGTTCGTAAATCGTCTCCAGCTTCATGTTGAGCACATAACGTCCAATCGACAGGCAGACGCTGTAGCCCCGCTCCTTTGAGGGCGCCACAGGACTGAGTGTGACCATCAGTAGATCCCCCAGCACAACGGCCATGAGACTAGATTTTAGTGTGGACCCTTGAGATGCCTCCTTTCCGCTCTCCTCCTCCCGCATGGTGTGCAGCTGCATGCGAAAAGCAGTGTCCTCGAATTCCCGGCTAAAGCGCAACGGCAGTTGGCTAAGCAGCCGGACATTGTAGATGTGAAAGCATCCAACTGCAGGCACAGGTTTCAACAGCTGCCCGTGCTCCGCATACGTTTGATCCTCCACAAATCCCGACTCCAATGCCACCACATAGATGAGTATCGTCAGCAGCTCAGCATCGCTAGTCTTTCCCTTCAGCTGATTCAGCATCTGTCGCAGATGCAGTGGCACAGACTCTGCCGTTGCATATTCCAGGCACAGTGGCTCCTCCTCCGCTTGAACTGTTGCTGTAATGAGGCAAGTTTTGGCAATGAGAACAGCATGTTGCATGTTGTTGTTGTTGTTGTGGATATTGCTGTTGCATCGGTGTTGTGTGTGTGGTTGTTTTTAGTTAGAGGGATGCGTTGAGTCTATGAGAATCACAGAGATTAGTTAAAAAAGAGTTTGCGAAACATAAATAAAACATATAAATTAAAAACAAAAACTAACCTGTGTGCGTTTGTGTCATGCGGAATACCAAATGTGTGTCTACGTGCATTTAACTAATTGTTTTTTATTTTTAATAATGGATTATTTAGACACTACAAATTAACACAAAAACTTAAAAATTAATCAATTACTAAAGATCGCTGGCAACACGAAAACGAGCGAAACAACACGAAATCATCGTGTTCGCGATAAGACACGACTCAAAAACGATTACTGTGATTTCTCGCAAATTATTTTCATTAATTAAAATTTAATATAGTTTTTTTTCGTGAAAAGTATCACAGAAGAAATGCTTTAGTTTATGAGTTATCACTGTATTTGGAAAAGCAACAATAAAGATTACAAATAGAAACACAGAATTTAATATAAAACAATACCCAACGTTAATTACATATTTATCAAACATAATCAAACATGAAAAACTCCAATCGTGCTTAGAACTACAGCCTCGTGTCGGCGTTGCGATGTTTCGTGCCGACACGCGCCCATCTCTAATCGCCAAGTTAGTCACCCAACAAAACATAAACTAAGTCTATCATGTGCAGCAAATGAATGAATCAAATCTCACATAATCTATATGTACATACAGTTTTAGAACGATTATATTACACATACAGAAATTTGCATGTATTTTAATATCAGTAGTTTTACTAACCTGCCATATCCAATTGCTCAGCGGCAGCTGCAGTAGAACCGACTGCGAGCTGAAGCGGACGAGGGGCGGTCGCCCCCGCGCTTTCGGCGCCGGCGTCTGCATTTTTTTTTGTTGAATCAGACATTATTTATTTTGTGTACGTTATAATTTCTTGATTTGCATTACGTTAAATTTAAAAACACGACTTTACAAGTTAAAAAGAAACATTAAACATTTGATTAGGACTTGAACGCTTTCTGCGTTTCCACACACTTTAACACTTAACCACCGTGCACTTCAGATCTGGACTGCGCGTAAGGAAATTCTGTGATTAATTTACGTATTTACTAACTAGACCGATAGTTTGTCATGTAAAAGGCTTTTGTTTAAAAGTTGCAACGCAATACACGGAAAAAAACAAAAGCTTGCAAAAACCACCTGTTTTAGTCTATCCACTATCGATACTATCGATAGTATTTCATCAGTATCGCTACTGCAAAGATGCGCACATAATAAGTGTAAATGTAACTAAAATGGGAAGAAAATGTTTAATGCATGTTCCAATTGAGAATATGAGAAAATAACACAACAGAGTTAGCAATACATATTTGGCAAGATTTCGGAGCACACTTATAAAAATACATATATAGTATCGTAAGATTTTTTTTTTATCGTGTTGCAGCGTACTGGCCTTAGAAAATTGTTGCACATTTGTATTTGGCTCATCTCTAATTCCCGACAACAATAAACTTCGGTTGCAACAATGACTTCCATCGATGAAAATGAGATTTATATGGTAAAGCAGGCGGAAAACGTGCGCAAAAGTGATCCCAGTTCGGCCAAGGCATGGATCCTCACCGCCAAGACGCTCTTTCCAAATGCCTTCAACGTTCAATACGAGGCCTACCTGCTGGAGCGCGATGCCAAAAACTACGAGGAGGCAGCCAAATGTTTCAGTGTCATGTAAGTGGCATCTCAAAGGGAAAAGACAATAAACAATCGGTAATTCTCTACCCATAACAGCGCCAGCAACTTTACCAATCAGCACTCGGAGCTTTGGAAGGAGGTGAATGCTCTGACGAATGCGCTGCGCAATGAGACCGACAGCACTCCGGAGCAGGAGTTCTTTGTGAAGATGTACAAGCATTTGACGCCGGAGGTGCAGCACAGCATATTTGTGCACACGATCAACAACAGCGGCGATAATCTACAGCAATGCATTCACAGCTATATTCTAATGTTCAACAAGTTCCCAAAAACGGCGGCAACGCAAGCACCCCGTTTGCTGGAGATGATGGCAGAAGGCATGAAAGCAAATCCAGATCTGTATCAGCGCATGCTGGTCGAGGAGGTGCTGCCCATGATACAGAACAAGCCGCCAGAGCTATCGCCGATGTTGGCCTGTCGATTGTACACAAATTCCCTGGAGTATTATCTGCGCCAGATCATGGACGATGATAAGTGCGACACAACTGAGGCATGGAAGAACATATTCAAGGTGTTGGTACTCTGTGGTCAGATGATGGGCTGGGAGCCCTTTCTGCCCTTCAGCAAGTACGTCAATCAGAACGTCTACTGGGATAAGTTGGTCAAGATTCTGCGCGGGAGTCCAGCTGGCAGCTCCCAGGTGCTGTTCTATGCCACAACACTGTTCATCTACTCCCTGCACGGCTATATACGCAAACTGCGCATTGAGGATGCAGATGTCAGTCATGTGCTGGTTGAGGGCTTCATCGACTGGTCGCCGGAGGGTGGCGAAGTACAGAGCATGGATTGGACATCGGATGGCGGCGAAGTCCAGAGCATGGAACCGCCCAAATTCTCAGCAACGACGGCCATTAGTCAGGAGCTATCTGAGGCCTTTCTCCATGCCGCTCGCTGTTGGCAGCTGCTCAATACGGAACAGTTCCAGCGTGATTTTAGTCAACTAATGCTGTCACTGCCTCTGGCTCCTTGGATATCGCGCTTCCTCTTCGATCTGGCCATATACTTTGGACACCGCGACGAGGCCAACAAACTGATGGCGGACATGACAGCGCAGAGCACCCTGGTGCAGAGCCTGCAAATACTCAGCCTTAATCTTATGCAGGGTAGCATGACGGTAGGTGAATCATCTCATCAAGAGATTTGAACTTTATCTCATCCAATATATTTCTTCATCTTATACAGCTGCAGGGCTTTCAGTGCATTCTCAAAATACTCGCTGAGCTGCCGGCAACCAGCGGCCAGTTGTTGGATAACATTAGCCTGAAGAGTCATCGCCACATGATCTTCTTGCCATTGACTAAAATAGCCCTCATCCAGTATTGCACACGTGCCATCACAAGTCGCCTCAGCCGCATGCTCTTCGAACCGAACTGCTCGGATCGGCTGCTAGCCGATCTGCTTGCTCTGCTGCAACTGAACTCCGACAAGGATACGCTGCTCAAGCAGCACATCTTCCATTTGATCACACAACGCAAATCCTTCAATATGCACATTTTGTCCAATTACATTATTGCCACGGAAATCATTGAGGAGCTGGCCTTTATCTGGAACTCACAGCAGCAGGATGATGCCAATTTTGAGCTGACAGGCTCACCAACCAGTGGCGGTGGAATTGCTGGTGCTGGGAGCACTACTGGCACAGGCCAAACACGTCGCATTGGCACCAGGGGCGCCGACAAAGGGGCACGTGATGAGTTCAAATCGCTGATTCGTCAGCAAATTGCGCGATGCAATGAAAATGTGCCCACGCTGGTCGCCAACTTCATCAGCCAGGAGCATCTGACGCTGGCCCAGCACATCTTCGGCATTGCGCCGCCAGTGGAAACAATTGTCATCAAGTGATCGATGGCCATTCAGAATCGACAAACATAATGTGGATTAAAGCTACTCCTGAAAAACATATATTTATATTAATATTATTTTTAAACTATAACATTTTATGTATATAGAAAATCTATTTGAACCCTTCAGTTTCTAAAGTGCATCTAAAAACATATAAAAGTAAAAACTAAAACTTTAAAGATCATAAAAAGAAAAGCAAGAAATTATGTAAAACATTTATTTATAAGATTTAAAACCATGTATAATTTTTCAACAACTGAGTTCTTCTTCCATCATGTTATTTATTATATAAATCGTAGGAATTCTATTGAGTATCTCAAATATTTGTACACAAAAACTAATCAGATATCAAGAAATGAAACTTAATAATCATATTAGTTAATAATAATAAATGTGCATTGTGTATCTAGATATATATAATGTTTATAGTTATTGTTTATAATTAGAGAATGTGTATTTAGACATATAAGAATTTATCTATCTCTTCAGATTTACATATATATATATATATAGATTCCACATTAGAGATGTAGATTTATGGGATTTTTCTAGATACATTTATTGAAAATAACTCCATTTAAATAAAATTATATTGACAAGAATTCACTTAAAATAAGCTACAATAAATAAGAATTAATTTTTTTTTTTGGTTTCTTTCTCATACATAAAACATATATAAATATTGTAGATTTTAGCCAAGAGCCTCTTTCAAATGTTGCGCACAATTATTAATAACAATACGATCAACAACAAATTATGTCTATTTATTTACTTGGGTTTATCACATCAATTTTGTACAAATCTTACAATTATGACTAGTTTTCAGCAGATAAATCGATGGTTACTTTTTCTGCCCGAGTTTCAGCTGGTTTTTCTGCACTTAACTTGCCCACTTTGTCATCAGAATTTTTGGTTTCATTTCCCATTGGCAGCTGTTTCTGGGAAGTGGAGGGCTCCAGGGATAGAGGGACATTGAAGTCGTGCTTCATGTAGGATATGAGGACATTGTAGGCCGCGGTGCAAACATTGACAAAGGCCACACGATATTTGGTGTCCAGATAGCGAAAGTTGATATATTGTGCAGCCGGCCAAGTCATCCAATCCAGCAGATATATATAGGGAAACTTGGCAATTAGCTCCTGGTTCGTTGCCTGCAACGTTTGCCGCTCCAGAAAGCACACCGTATAGAAAAATATGAGGATGCAAGCGGGCGACATAAAAAGTTGATCGATGAGAATCTTTTTTACGATATTTTTAAATGTTCGATGAGGCATCACGCGATCCATCCAGTTGTACACAAAGTGATGCAGTGGACCCTGAAGGGCTCCAGCAACAAACATGCGATACAAACGATCGCTATCCCAGCGATCCTGATCCTGATGCTTCAGTCCACGGCGATATTCGTAATCCTGGGCGATGAAATCACCGACGGCCATCAGGACACCAGAGCCGAGGACGTTTGTAAGCAGCAGATATTTGCCAAACATTTTACCCCACAACTGCTTGGACCAGCGCCACGGCATGAATCCCACATCATTGCTGGCCTCACCCTTTCCATGTAAATTCCTTCTTGCCGCTCCGATTACATCAGACTTGAACGCGATTCGATTTTTGGCTAGTGTGGCAAATGTGCGGTGGGTGGAAAGGCGACTGCTGTGCTGCCACACGACTACTCCTCGAGCAATCAGAAACATTGCTCTTCCTCGGCAATAATTTAAAATTATTACAAATAAAAGTATCACACTTTGACTACATTAAGTTGATTTACTAATTTTGTTTGTTTTGCTTATCAGTTTGACATATTTCCGATATGGTTCAGTTAAAGGGTGGAAGGCGATATTTCTAGTGAGGTTCTTGCTTATCGATAGTTGGAGATGTAAATAGCCGACTAAGTGGCAGCCCTCCTGTTATCAGGTTTCTGGCAAAAGAGAGAGAGACAGAAGTCACAAGAGTTGAAACTGTTACTTTTCAAATCCTCTTTTCGGCTCACGCCTGAACACAGCTTGCTTGATGTCTGACATTTCAAACAAATAAGTTTAAATGCTTAGCCAAAAATGAAAATCAATGTTTCATTCCAAACACGATAAGGACCGTTAGTGGTGAATGCAAAAGTAATTTCCAGTATAATTGTGCGCACATTTAAATAGTTCGTTAGATGACCATACACCTTTGTGTTAGTTTTTATCTACATAAAATTTTTAGATTATGAAAATTTGAAGTAGGTGTAATTTTATTAACTTTTTATTTCTTTTGTATGATAAATGCAATCAAAAAGAAAGTAAAGCTGATTCGAAGATAATTTGGAGGCGATGATTCAGACTGAGTATAGCCGCAGTCTATCGATATCTATTGACAATCGATTGCCGTTGCTGATAGTTGTTCGTACAGCCCTGGCAACAGTCGGCGTCACTTTGCCTCTTTTGCTTTGCTCTTTGGTTCGCGTTATTTTTAGGCCGCCTAATATAATTTCTTTCACAACGCTAACGCGCCAAATGTGTTTCTATCTAAAATAGAATCGAATTTTTATCAAAACACAAACTTTACACTTATAAAACAACATTCACACTTAGCGTTACCAAAATTTTTAAGGTTAGACACGTTCCCAACATCAAAAAAATTTGTTAAAACGCATAAAATTACATGCTTAAATTAAAAAGTGACACAAGCAGCTAATTAAGGTGTTAATTTATTCCAGTGTATATTAATTAGCGAGGCGGGGCCGTAATGAGGCTTTTATATGTCTTCGCATTGATACTGGCCGTGCGGCTAGCATCAGTTTTTGTGGTCAAAACCTATTATGTGCCGGACGAGTACTGGCAGAGTCTCGAGGTGGCTCACAAATTGACATTTGGGTAAGTGCATCGAGAGGGGATTTTATGCATCTACTAAAAGTTACAACATGTTCCCCTCCACAGCTATGGCTATCTGACTTGGGAATGGGTAAGAGGGATCCGCAGCTATGTCTATCCTTTGATCATCGCAGCCATCTATAAAGTGCTGGCCCTGCTCCAGCTGGATAGTGCTCAGTTGTTGGTGCTGCTGCCACGTCTACTCCAGGCGACATTATCAGCGTATTCGGATTATCGTTTCTATGTGTGGACGGGCAAGCGTAAGTGGGCCCTGTTTCTGATCCTGGTGCCCTGGTTCTGGTTCTATACGGGCTCACGTACGTTGGCCAACACGCTGGAGGCCTCACTCACCACAATTGCTCTTAGCTACTTTCCCTGGGTTGGCGAGGGCAGCCTCTATTTGTGGCCGGCGTCTGTCTGCTGCTTCCTGCGTCCCACAGCGGCTGTTATTTGGCTGCCATTGGCACTATATCATCTGCGCAAGAGTCGCTTGTCTGTCGTGGAGCTAATCCTCAAGCGTTTCGTTGCCATTGGGTGAGTGCGTGTTTATTTCTATATCAGAAACTTCACAATGTATTTGAGGATCTGGACTTGGTTATCAATTTCACTCATATTTCCACTTAATCCTCACAACTTTTACTGTTCTTCTCAGTTTCCTGGTTACTGGTGTTGGCATTGCCATAGACACCTATTGGCATGGTGAACTTATTGTGACGCCGTGGGAGTTTCTCAAGTACAACGTGCTGCACAATATTGGTAGCATTTATGGCTCGCATCCGTGGTATTGGTACTTCACTGTTGGTCTGCCCACAGTGCTGGGCATCAACACGCTGCCCTTCATCTTTGGCATCATGCAAACCGTGCGCAAAAGCGATAAGTTTCCGGTTTGCAAACAGTTGCTGATTAGCATACTGGTCACCTTGCTCGTCCTGAGTACCGTGGAGCACAAGGAGTTCCGTTTCGTCTCGTCACTGCTGCCGTTGTGCCTGTATGTCTCGGCAGAGGCACTCTCCCGCTGGAGCTATCGTGCATCCCGCACTCAACTGTGGACAGCTGCTCTGGTCATACTGCTGGGCAACATTGTGCCCGCCTGGTACCTGAGCACTGTGCACCAAAAGGGACCCATTGAACTGATGCCAAAGCTGCGAGACATTGCCCACGAGTATCGCGATGAGCGCGAACATCGCGCCAGTATACTCTTCCTGATGCCCTGCCACTCGACGCCTTATTACAGGTGAGTCTAATCCACTTTGGCATTAAAATGGATTAACAATTTATTTATCATTTAGTCACATACATGAGAATGTCACAATGCGCTTCCTGACCTGTGAGCCCAATCTGGAGCAACGGGATAATTTTAAGGATGAGGCCGATCGCTTCTTTGATGCACCCATGCACTGGATACGCTCCCATATTCCAGTGCACCCGCGCACTGCGCTGCCCTCGCACGTGGTGCTCTTTGATACGCTGGGGGAGAAGATTGCTGAATTTCTGACCAACTATAAGCTGCTGCATAGCATCGAACATGCCGAGGTAAACAAACTGATCGACTCGCAGGCACTGCTCGACGAGTGGTCGGCAACGGCGTTGGGAGCGAAGCTGCCTAACCTAGCCTCTATCTTGCAGCACCTGCAGTCGCGCACCGGCAACAGTATTCTCGTCTATCAGCGTCTGCAGTCGGGCGAGGAGAATGCATTTAATCGTGACGAGCTCCAGGCTCAAGACACAATCGATGAGCCTGAGGCGAATCAGTTCAATTAAGTGTACTTAAATCGCATTTTTATTCAAAGTTGAAGCAGGATAATTGACAATTTTGTACTGAAAAAACCAAGACTTGATGCAAAACGTAGTCCTCCGTTCAATTGCAAGAAGCAATATATTGAAATTATTAACATTACATTGGTATTAATTAATGCCAAGCCTTAGAAGAGTTTTTAAAACGTTTTCGTATTCAGTTTGTAGTCAGTGAACGCGTTCGTTTTGTAATGTGTGGTAGTTAATAATTCATTGAGATTCAATACATTTGTTTTAGGCGAAAGTGTCTAAAGTGAGGCATTATATATAAGAAATTAATGTAATGTTTCCTGTCCTTTTAAATCTTGCAAATAAAGGTTCAGTGATCAAAATAATTGCAATTCAATTTGAATTTTGAAAAAACGATACTTAAATTAAGATATTCCAGCGAAAAAAAATGTAGATAAATAGCAGAAAACCTATTATTTTTCTGTTGAATTTTACACGTAAAATTGTATTCTTAATGGAGATTAATTGTTAATTGACACAAACGTAAATAACCAGCATTAAAAGTTAAAATTTTTATCATTTTATTATCGATGTGTTATATTAATCGATGTATCGCTGTTAAGCGTGCGATATATCGTGTTGGGGAGCCGTGTCGTCACCGTGTCGTCTGCATTAATTAAACGCGTTTTAAACAATAAGCCAGTCGTTAAGTCAGCTCATTTGCACAGGTTCTCGCACAAGCGCAAGCAACAACAGCAATACACATTACAATGGCAGCTTCAATGAGAGCGCTACTAAAAGTGCGAGGTAAGTAAAAAAGGAAAAAATATAAAAAACTATTGCGAAACATTCGGCAACGAGAATTCGAAAATTATATAACTTGGCGTACGATTTTTGGCAAGGAGCAAAACACAAATGCCGCAACAAGTGGCAGTAGTTTTATTAGTTACTAAGCATTAATTAGAAAAATTAAGCACTGATTCACATGCAAAACGACGTGTCGGGTGAAAGAAGCAGAGATTGCTTGGGGGAGTGGGCCATGTTCAAGGTTGCGCCCGCATGTGACCCGAAAGCGAAAGAGTGCAGGAGAAAAAGAGGAGGGGGGGGGGGGTGCGCGAGGGAGGAAAAAATAAACAGTGAAGAAAAATGTTTTGATTAATTTCCCCTTTTTAGATGGCTTCGTTACGGGCGTTCGCTGTGGCTCGCAGTACAACAAGACGCGTGGAAACCTGAAGTTGAATGGTGATTCCAGGGTGATCTGCCAGGGCTTTACCGGCAAACAGGGCACGTTCCACAGCCAGCAGGCGTTGGAGTACGGCACCAAATTGGTCGGCGGCATTTCACCTAAGAAGGGTGGCACTCAGCATTTGGGTCTGCCCGTTTTCGCCTCTGTTGCCGAAGCGAAGAAGGCAACGGATCCTCATGCCACTGTTATCTATGTGCCACCACCTGGTGCAGCTGCTGCCATTATGGAGGCATTGGATGCCGAAATTCCGTTGATTGTGTGCATTACGGAGGGTGTGCCCCAGCACGATATGGTCAAGGTGAAGCATGCCCTCATCTCCCAGAACAAATCGCGTCTCGTCGGTCCCAACTGCCCCGGCATCATTGCACCCGAACAGGTTCGTAACAATTCCAGCTAAAGTCCACATAGGATTTTATATTCATAATTGCTCTGATGGCTGCATACAGCTTCGGTGCGAAAGATAAGCAATGGGTGCAAAGTTCATTCCATGACCGGAAAGTCAATCGATTGGTTTTGTTTTCATATATTTTTGCATATTTCTTTGACACTGTTTAATCTACAGTTCACTCTCGATAAGCTTAACGTAAATTAAAGATATGATTCAATACTCAGAGACAATCTTCATATATATGTTTATATTGATAATCAAATCTTTACCTACCATAAATGAGTTCACTAAATCGAATGTTTACTGTTTCTGCCGGTATTGTTTACTTGACGCTTATCTTTTGGCTACGATGACGCATGAACCGGTTTTAAAATTACTATCTCCAATTTTATATAAACGTTTTTTGTTGTTTGCAGTGCAAGATCGGTATTATGCCTGGCCATATACACAAGAGGGGCAAGATTGGAGTCGTGTCCCGATCGGGCACCCTCACTTACGAGGCGGTGCACCAGACTACCGAGGTGGGCCTAGGCCAGACGTTGTGCGTGGGCATTGGTGGTGATCCGTTCAACGGCACAGATTTCATCGATTGTCTGGAGGTGTTCCTCAAGGATCCCGAAACGAAGGGCATCATTCTGATTGGTGAGATCGGTGGAGTCGCTGAGGAGAATGCTGCCGACTACTTGACTGAGTTCAACACGGTAATGGAAGATGATCAAAATGCTGATGATGATTATATCTATTTCTACAACTCCAATGCTAATCATATTTTATCTTTCGATTGCAGGGCATCAAGGCCAAGCCTGTGGTGTCGTTTATTGCTGGCGTTTCGGCGCCACCCGGTCGTCGCATGGGCCACGCCGGTGCCATCATCTCGGGCGGCAAGGGCGGTGCCAATGATAAGATTGCGGCACTGGAGAAGGCCGGCGTCATCGTGACCAGAAGTCCTGCCAAAATGGGCTACGAACTGTTCAAGGAGATGAAGCGCCTGGAGTTAGTTTAGATTAAAACTCAATCCAATCCAATCCAATTAAAGAAGCAGAAGACCGCGACACAGTCGAGTTAGGACAACAAATACAACTCAAATGAATAATAATTGTATGCGAAGCAAGAAAGATTACTAAATGAATAAGTATAAAGAGAAGAGAGAATCCAAATGAATTATGTCGAAATCCTAAATAAATTATTGTGAAATTTATTCGCTATTGTGAACGAGTAACGATCTGAACAAACTAAATGATGTATTCCATTGAAAACAAGCTAATTTAAGTAACTGCCGAACCACCAATATATAATATATAATTAGTTATATATTTTTAAATCGTTCAAATAACTCAGCACCGCGCACCAATTTTTCAAATTATGTCGTTCCACTTATGTTAAGTGCACCAAAAAATCGTTATGCCTTATTTTAAATAAGCTAAACAAATTTAAGTTGCATACCAAACGTTTAAGCACGAAATAAATGTTGCAAACATAAAATATATAACAAATAAATAATGAATAACAATAGAATATGTAATGGTCAGCTCTGTAAATCGGAGTACATATGCTAACAGGGGGAGTAGTTCTGTTATGGAATGAGTAATTTGCGAACAGTGCATTTTGCTATCGATACTATCGTTTCAGATTGCAGCTCTACCCCAGCTGTTTTCTTACTAGGCCTAGCAGAATTTTGCAACACTTGCACGGCAAGCGTAAAAGAAAAATTTCTTTGTGCAATTTACAAAAACATTTCGTATGTCCCGTGAATCAAATAGAAAATACGCGTATGAACAAGCAGCACCAGCTGCAACAATAACCAACAAACGCAGCGGAAACGCTATCAAATAAACAGACACTTCGCAGCCCACTCACTGAACAGCCCCCAAAAAGTCCATGGAAAAAAAATCAACACAAAATGCCAGTGTGCAAATCGCTTTTTCTAGCATCTACAATAGGCAGCAGAACTGAAAATGGTGAGTACTTTTTCAGTGTCACATTCAAACTTCGCATAAATAGGAGGAAAATATTCAACAGTACATTCAGCCGTCATGGCTAATTTGCAGTTATATTTATAAGATCACAGATTAATTAGGTTTTAAGTGTTGCTAGAATTTTTTGTTAATTGCCGGCAGAGTTTTGAACCGTCGAACGGTCCACAAAATATGCCGCATAATTTGTTTGCAATCTTTGCGCTTTTTCCAAATGCAAGTCAGCGCGTCGCTGGCAGCGTTTGCTCGTCAAACTTCGATTGCCGTAGCTCTGCAGCAAGTCAAATTCGTTCAGCCGGCCACGAAACTCCTTGGGCACAATCTCATACATAAGGGTGTAGGTGGTAGTGAAATTGTTGCTCATCCTGTCGGTGACAGGGAATTGTACTTGCGTCTCACGATTACGCTTAAAATTGTTGAACGACTCGATGCGTGCGCCTCGAAAATGTCGTGTGGCTTCGCTGGCCTCGTCACTCTTCCAGGGTGCTATGTACGTTTTCTGGCTTTCCGACGTATGCCTGGCGCAGGCATCAACTCGCTTGATTGCCGGCGTTATGCAATCGGATTTCAGATCGCCAGTGCGACGTTCCTGCCAATTGGACAGCAGCACCTCCTTGCCATAGTCCTTGCTAATGTGTTCGTCCAGAAATGATCCTCTTGGTATATTACTAAACATTTTAAATATGATCAACAAAAGAAGTGGAAACTCAAAAAATACAATAAACCAAAAAACTAAACTAAAAGTTTTCAAAATAACATAAAATGTTTCAATATTTAACACATAACTGAAACAAATTTATATGTATTAGAAAATCCAAAGGAACTTTTTAAGCGGTTGCTTAGAAACATCGCTTAAATTGTACTTAAATTTGCCCTTTGGCCGGAATAAACTGAAATATAAACCAGGTGACCCCTTGGCGAATTTATTGTAAACAAACAAATATTCTCAATGCAAATGGTTATTTTTAAAGGCGTTGCCAGCTAACTTGCAGCAGCAAATCAAGTTATTTGCGCTTTGCCAGCTTCATTTATTTTTAGTTATATTTGAAGTCTAGTTAACTTTACATTCAACTCGAATAAAGTTAACATGACTTGTGTTGGTTGCCAGAAATATTTGATTTGTATATTATTTGTACAGCTTGTGGACTTCAGATTTTTCATTTAAATAATGTTAAAGTTGTTGTTCCAACAGCAATAGCAACAGCCTATATAGTATATATATATAAAAGTTTTTGTTTGGGTTGAAAATAGATTTGGAATGGATCGCGTTGCGTTTTTTGTCCGCCATTGTTTCCGCTGTGTCAAGTGGGCTTTTATTGAAAATCTATTTTGTGATGCAAACAACCATGCGACTCACCGACTAACAGACAGACAGACTAGCAGGCAGACAGACAGATAGACAGACGGACACACAGACAGAGGAGGCCGTCAGTTCGCATTCATTGTGTTGTGATCATGTCGTCTGTGTTTTTGTGGCTTCTTGTTGTTGTTGTTGTTGTTCTTGTAACCCGGGCAAAGCAAATGCGTTACTTTTGGCTAGCCCATAGACGAGATGCATAGAGATCTATGCTATATATTCTATATTCGAATTTTTGTGTGTACGAACCGATATTTAACGCTAAACTTAACTAAAACTGACAGCACGCGTTGCACGCTTTTTTTTTTTGTTTCTTTGCTTTGTTGTCGTTGTTGTTATTTGGGATGATGCTATAAATGCATTGTCGTCAGCTCAGATATTATGGTTCATTCTTGAATTGATTGTTAGTTGCTGTTGCGCTCGGTTTCGCTTCGTTTGCCTACATTTTTCTATGTTTACAAAAATTGTGCAATTTTTACTACACGACAAAAGAAACGAATGCAATTTGCGTGTGTGACTCGCCGAAATTCTTTAGAATGTTTGTAAATGAATTTATGACTTTTTTTACGCTGCCTTTATTTCATTTGTTACACTTTTATACATTACAGCTAAAACATACAACATTTATATTGTATATATATATTATATGTACTTGTAGCTAAGTATATACACAACTTAATGAATCTGTGATAAGATTTTCTGATTTGGCGCAGTTCTCTAGGCGCGCACACTCAAACACACACACGTACACGCACTCGCACACACACGTTTGCGTATTCTATTTTGACATGCCCCAAGGCTGGTTTGGAACAGCTGCCTATTTGCATAATTCATAACTCCCGCAGGTGTTGCCAGTAGCTGAAGCAGCTGAGTGGTGCTTGTAGATGGGCAGCAACGGGTCCACAAAACAAGGCAGCAATCAAAATCAACCTCATCAGCCCCTTTTTGTATGCAACATGAATTTTTTTTCGACCCTCAGTAATTGAAATGCTGGAGAGAAGCGGCATCTTGGGATTATTTGGGGCATAAGTTTGGCCAGACAAGAAAAGTTCAACAATAGAGCAATAAAGAGTAAAAGTGTAATTTAATATGTTTACTGTTTTCGACTAGACACCTACCAAAGATTACTCTCCAAATGTGTTTATAGAGCTAATTTTGACAAGACTGAATTTAATGATACTTTAAATTCATCGTTTTGCACATTTATTATTTAATATTATCAGCAGATGACTTGAAACCCAAGTGATGCAATTTTAAGCGCTTAAAAATTGAATTTAAGAATTTAAGTTTAACTTAAATATTCCGCTTCCAGCCTGAACCGCAGAACGTGTTAAAGACGTGCCTTAAATTTTTTTTTTATTTTTTTTTTATGTTCTGCTTGGCATTGCAATCGTTGCAAGACATCTTGTGAGTCATCTGGGTAGTAGTCGAGGCAGTGTCTTCAATTCATACGCTTGTCTGATGTGCTTAGCTGGCGTTTTATGCTCTTTGAGAGCCTGACAGGGACGCCTCCTCTGGGCAAACCCCCCCCTTGAGCCGGCACCGGCTGCTCCTCGTGCCGTAAGCCTGCTCGCTGTGTTTCTCCTTGTGTCAGCTAAAAAACAAGGCAACATGATTACAAGATGACTGCCTGATGCCTGCGCCAGGATGAAGAAGAAGCCACACGCTTGTCTCTCGCATAAAAGCTGCATAATCTAGCTGCGAAATGTGAGAGGGTACAAAATTGAGGGAGTAGGAGGAGTGTGTGTGGTTCGCTTTCAGCAGGGGGTTGACTTTTGTTTGTGTCGTGTCGCTTGTCTGGGTCAAGCGTTAAAGTGAAAGAAACAACAACCACATGAAACGAGTACTTCTTGATTGTTGTCCTTGTTTTCACTGCCGCCTTGTTGACACCTTTCACGGCCGACAAATTAATTAAAGAGGCCCCACGGGCCATGTCGTAAAGCATTTAGCATTTTAATTGCGTCATAAAAGCAAAAGCAAAAGCGTTGCCAAAACCAACCCTTTGGCATTTCTCGACTTTTCTAAATGGGATTAGAGTTGCTTAGTTTAAAGGCTCTTAGTTGTGGGTGGGTGGGTGTGTCACCTACTTATAACAAATTTAAAGTCAATTTTCGTGGCTTGGCACGGGGCCACGCCCACCTTGCCACCCATTGAAGTATCATCAGCAGAAGTTGTTTCAAAACAGCAGCAGCAGCAGCAGCAGCATCCTTGCTTTTCTACACGCCTGTCACTTGGCCTCGAAACGCATTGCGCTTTTAAGCTCACACACGTGCGACAGACACTTGTCAACTCTCTCAGCACGACTCTCTCGCTCTCTATCTCTCTCTCTGTGTGACCCAAATAAGATGCTGTAATTGCAACAAGGCGCGACACATTCGCATAGAATCTGATGCGACGTGTGCAATTACGTTCACGTTTCTATGAGCCGAGATGAGAGCTGAGAGCAACAGTCTCACCAAAGTTGCCATCTTTTATCTCTCTCGCTCTCTCTTTATCTTTTACTAACTCTTTCCGTCTCTCTCTCTCTCTCTCTCTCTGGCACTCTCTTTAATGTAAACAATAAGAGCAAAGGGCTGACTGGCTTTAAAGTGGCGTCGTTGTCGGCGTTTCATTGTCATTCCGTTCCGCTGCCAGCCTGATGCATAATCTTATTTACTGCGACGCATTTGTAAAAACCCACCCCGCCCGGCATCCACCTGATACCATCAAACATGCCTTAAAGTTAGTTGCAGATGCTTCGTAAACTTGGCTTGTTTAGATATTTAGTGATGCGTTAATGTTTCTAATATAGTTAATTGCTTAACTGACATTCTTTGATTGCATTGTTTATGACACGCTCTGTTGCATACTTTGTGGCTCTCTCGTTCTCTTTGTATCCCTCGCTCGCGCTCACTCTCTCTCTCTGTGTGTGTGTCTCTTTCTAATAGCTACCTCTTTGTGTGTGTGTTTTGTTGAATCTAGGACACGGTGTGCTCATTGCAAATCGTTTAACTACTCAATCATGGCACATATTGCGGTTTTTATATGTAGTCTCGACGACTGACACTGAAATCCTTACACACACATACACATACACATACACACAGACCCACACACACACCTATGTAGTACACACAGATTATAGTTAACTGGCAGTTCTTACTCCTCTACTCACCTCTGGTCTCACATTGAATCACTTTTAGTTTTACTGCTTACATAGATGTATATTCGTAAAAGGTTTTTTATTGGTCACTTTGCACGGCTGTTGAAATTCCATCAATTGATTGAAAAATCGCTAACAATATTCCTCAATCGAGACTAAATGCAATTTGAGATTCATAATTGACAGCCATCCATTGGAATTCGTAGTAGTTTTCAATCCAACCGAGTTGGTCCGTTTGTAATTGAATTCCACTCAAAACTTGGGCAAATATTATTATTATTTTTTTTTTTTTGGTATGAGTGAAGTGCTTTATAATCAAATTTATTGCCTGAATGAAGTGACGTTAAAAGTTTTAAAATGCGTTTCAAGTGAAACAGATGGAAAAAACTATCAACTATAAATTCAGTTGAATTCGAAGGATTGTAGACTTAAATGCAAACAAAAGCAATAAGAAGGCATTGCTTATTGAGTATTTTTTGGTATAGCATTTTTTATTATGATTATATAGATATAAATTATAACTATAGACAAAATGGGCTTGTTAAAGCGCGGACTCAGGCAAACTGCGAACCATCTCCTATTCAAACGACCGAGATCAAGATTTTAGATAGATGACTTAATACAATAGTTTTAAAAGAAGAAATAGAAGAAGCACATCTTATTGATGGCAAAAACACATTATAATTTGTGTAAATAACGTTTTCAACTTTGAATGCATCTTTACTATGGAGGTCGACATACAGCTTTAAAAACCTGGCCTATGAAAATCTAATCACTTTTGACAAAAAGACAGAAATACGTTTCCAACTTTAAAGTTAACATTTATACAGATGTCGAAGCGTGATTAAAGAACTTTTGTTTTTTTAAAATCTGAGCCGTTTTGACAAAGTTATGTTTGTGTAAATTTGTAGCATTTGAAACTTAAGTATTGTTCATAGATTCACAATATTCAAGTCTAGCCTAGTCTAAAATTTAGTTTAGTTTATAATATCGAATTCAATTAAGCTAATTAATTTTTGATTTGATTTGATTTTCGATTAATAATTACCTTTTAATCTTGACGACCTTTGTTCTGGGAAAACGCAAAAGTTTCTTGATTGCAGGCAACAAGAAACTTATGCCATAAGCAATTCCTGTTTGGCACGCACACTTTAACACACACGCACGCATACATTCATAGATACAAACATGCATACATACAAACATCCATCTGTATGGCGTATGTATATAGAGGCTACTCCAAGGTCTTGTCATGGCCTGCTTGGAAGCCAAAACGATGTGTAGATAGGCAGCGGCAGAGATGATGCCCAGCAACAACTACAACAAGTACTATTCACGCACGCAGAAAGGACGAAATTGAAGCGATGAGAAATGCCACCCCAAAAAAAATAAGCAAAGAAAAAAAGCAAAGCGTGCGCATTTTGGCTCTGGGGCAAAATACAGTAAAGGAAGCGAAAGAGATACACAGGGTGAGCGATAGAGAGAGAGAGTAAGTTAATGAACGAAGGGGGGTCGCGGGGGCCACAAATGCTTTAACCTGTTTTCCGCAAAGCTTTTACGCACTCGGACTCGGACTCTGAATCGCTAGCGCGCGCTCTCTCTTGCACTCACCTTGCCACCCTTTTTTTTTTTGCAAACGCAAAGCGCAAATAGAGCATAGAGACAGCGGGAGTGAGTGTGAGAGAGAGGAGAATGAGAGAGAGCGAAAAGCCCCAGCCAGCCAGCGAGCGATGCTATGCTATGCTTTTTTTTCGGACGGTGGCCCAGTATCCATTCGGTCGTGTTCCCATAATGTCTGCCAGCGGAGCGCAGTGCTCGTCGCCGTCGCACTATTCGTCGCAGCCGTCGTCAACGTTGTCATTGTCATCATCAGCAGCAGCAGCAGTAGTAGGAGCAGAAGCAGCCGCATCAGCAGAGGAGCAGCAGCAGCAGCAGCTTAAAAATACATTTTCACAATGAAGCAAACGGGCGAAGGCAAGAAGAGAAAATGAATTAGTTTGCGCTGTTTGTGAAGCTGAAAACAAATAAAAATATAATAAAAACACTTTGGTAAAAAATCGTGTAGAAAATACATACGCACTGAAATTCGTAAAATGGCACGCGCGTAGCAATAAATAAAACACCAGCAGCAGCAGCAGCGGCAAACCAGCAAAATAACGAACGGGATTAGACACTGAGGAACTTCTTTTTGAGTGTGTGTGTGTGAGTGTTTGAGATAAGAAATCATCGTATATATATAAATGTTTGTATATATTTATACACATATATTTATGCAGCAAAAGGAAGTCGAAAGGCAGCATCCCGGCGCAGTATATAAATATAAAGTGTGTAAAGAAAAGAAAAATGAATTATTTTGTTTTCTGCGCCGCACGTTTCTTCTATTCATTTCAGTTCAGTTTTCTTAAGCTTTTCGTCGCATGAAAAATGCTAGCGGAATTTTCACAAGAATTTTAAGATTTTTTCTTTGCTATTTTTCGCATTGCCTTTTCGGTGTCTTATACATACACAGCGACACACGTTTTTTCACACAACAAACACACACATACACACACTCGGTTTGGTTTTTTGGTCGTTCGTTTCGTTTTTCATTTTCGTGTCGCGTTCGTGGTCTTCGTCGTCGTCGTCGATTCGATTCGGTTCTTTTCGTATCCACGCCACACAGCCGAGCAGCGCCGTGCATTTGTTTGTTTGTTGTTCTTGTAAATAGTTTTTGTTGTTGTCGGCATAGGAAGCCCTGTAAAAGATAGGCACTAAGCCCTGGCAAATGGTGCAATTTTCTTTTGGGTTTTTCACGCTTAGCATAAACAAACTGTAAATGTACAAAATTAATTGAGAATTTCTTTCTATCGGTCTCTGTCGACATACAAGGCGAATGCAGCGCATCAAACTTCCTGCTTGGCACGCTCTCTCTCTGTCGCCCTCGCTCTCTCACCCACGCAAGCGCAGGCGTTTTAAAGCTTGCGCTCTTTACAACACTACGACTACTCTGGCAGCCGCAACAAATTTTTGAGTACAGCGTGGCCCACAAGTCCCGAAGCTTTTTGACTGTTTCGACAGCAGCAACGGCGGCGACAGCTGCTGTAAACACAAAGTTTTTGGGCCGCTCGTCAGAGACAAAGAGAGAGGGAGAGAGAGACGTAATACGGAACAGACCGAATAGGGAACAGTGTTGCTGTTTGCCTGCCTAGCCGTCTTCTTAATCAGTAATGCATTTTGGCTTACGTCTTGTTCCAAATTATTCTGTGGCCTTTGCCTTTGGACTTACTCATGCTTTTGAGTTTTTTTTTTTGGCATTTGCTCATTTTCTTGGTCGTCGTGTGTCACGCGTCGTATGCGCGTTTCTTTTTACGGGCGACTACGTCATTCATCCGTCTATCACCTGTGCTTGCCCCCTCGCTTACTCCTCCCGCATCTGCGACTCCTCTTTAAAATCATTCTGCTTGTTATATATTTTCTTCACATGTTTCGCGGGTATTTCCCAAGCAAGAATATACAAACAATCTATAAAATCGAATGAAAGGGGTTTTGTGGAGGATGAAGGGGATGTTGCAAACACTGAATGGGCAGTCATTTATCCATTTGATGTGCATTTTTAGCTTATTTCATATTTCGCTTTTCTGCGTTGTTGTTTATTTTTGCTGTTGTCCATGCGTTTGGCTTGTTTGTTTTCGATGGACTTTCGCCTTAGGACGTAAACATTTCGATTTATTTTTGCGGGGTTTCGCTTATTATTCCATTATGTGACCCATTATGCCAAGCACTAGAATAAAAAAGCAAAGGTTAAATGCGACTTAAGCGCCTTACTATTCAAATATTGTTATGGAATAATGGTTACATGATTGAGAAGGATAATCAAATGAATTTAGTTGCAATTACTTCAAATTTGGTTCCATTTCAATGTGAACTGATTATAGATAGTACTTTTTCTTGCACTAAGTGCCTAAGAAAGATATGCATACCTTAGTTCCTACATCTAATCGTTCATCAACCCTTGCAAAGCCCTTGAAATTTTTGCTACCTAAACTTTGCTAAGAAACACTACGAAATTATAAAAAACTTATAGCAATCAAAAATTAGCATAATTATGTCGAAAAGTGAACAACGAACCCGCAAAAGAGGAAGTATTACAATAACAAGAACTAGAACAACAGCAACTACAACTGGTCAAAGACTCGAGAGAGTCGTGTTGTGTGTGTGTATTTGTGTGTGCGTTTGTGTGAGTGTATAAAAGCATCCCTTGGGTGAACTATGCGACGCCTTAGCTCTTATCCTGCGGCACGCATTTCAATTACTCTGCTCTCATCTCGTTTATAAGCTCGTGCAGTTTTGAATATCAAAATAAATCGTAAACAAGGTCACATTCCATGTTGGTGTGCGTGTGTTTGTTATCTGTGTTTGTGTGTGTGTGTGTGTTTCTGTGATTGTATGTGCTTTAATGCGTACACAGATACACACACTAAAAAGTTCGCGCTCGTGTGCTCCTCGTGCGCTCTGGAAAGTTTTGAAAACGCTCAACTTATTCATCGCTTCTCAACTTGCAGCAAAATGTGTGCCACGAAAAAAATTAAATCAAAGAAATTCTCACATAACCTGAACAACTCCATATACAACAGAAAGTAAAGAACAACGGAAGCAAAAAATAAAAAATATATTAAATGAATTAATAAACAACAAAAGAGAACAATAATAATAATAATAATTGTAATAAAATCAAGTTAGGAATCACAAACCAAACGAAAAGCTTTAACTAAAATATTTTTAAAGTATACAACTATACATACACTAATAATTGGTAATACAAAAATTAGCTGTAAGCTCTAAGGACCTAATAATAATAATAATTGAGAAACTTCCCAAGTGCAGAGACCAAAAAACAAAAACCAAAAAAAACAACAACATAAGAATACTAAAGGCAGCTTGTGATTCTCGGTGATACGGTGTAAATGTGATAAATAAAGTTTTAATGCAATTTCAAAACAACAAGAACAATAACTACATCAAAAAGTCTCAGCAAATTGTGTTTTCGATTCAACGTTTTTTCGTTTCCCATAGTTTTTTAACCGATATTAAAAAAAAACGAAAAACAATAATAACTTTACTTATACTATATACACATATAAATCTAAAACTAAACTAAACTAAGCCTTATCTCTATAAGTGAGTATAAATTTAAATACAAACTTAATTAAGTCGCACAAAAAACAAAAAACGCTGGATTCGCAGCTGGAAAATGCGTAACGATTGTTTTTTAAATATTCTATCAATTGCACTGCCGGCATATTTTTGACAAAAAAAAATATGATTTTACTCTAAACATTAAACGAAAAAGCCTAAACTCAGAATAAATACGTACAAACACCAAAATACTCTTATCGTACGCAAAGATTCTTATGAAATACACCAAAATAAAAGACAAAACAAACCAAGTTTGGAACGTTGAACAATATGCAATCGTTCTGCTCACTTGCAAAGGTAAATTAATGATTTTAAAAATTAAAAATAATAGAAAAACCATATTTAAAATACATTTTTAATATATATTTAAACTATTTGTACATACTATGATTTCAAGTATAATAAATATTGAAATAATACAATTAATTTCTTGTTGTTTCTTCTATGTCTTCTTTATGTTGCAGTACATTTTACATAAACTGTGATTATGAGTTCCACAAAATCTCAAGTAGCCCTTGCTACAAATATTCCAACCAACTTAGCCTCCGCTACAGCCACCTCCACTGCGGCCACCGCCGTTGTTGTTGTCGCCGCCGTTGGCAGCAACAATAGCAACTCAACGACGTCACCAGCAACAGGAGCAGCAGCAGCTGCAGCAGCAGCAACAACACCAGCAGCAGCAGCAGCCACAACTCAAACAGTGGTCAGCAGCAACAGCAGCAGCAGCAGCAGCAACAACAACAATAGTAACAGTAACAACAACTGCAACAACAGCATCGAGGATACGACACACAACGCCTCAAATTTGGGGCGTCAAAACAGTTTTGGCAATAGACGCGTAAGTTGAACCATAATCAAAAATCTTCGCTTTACATATATAACGTATATAATACATGTTTTTGTATATTGTATAAACATAAATAGGTCAGTTTCAGTCTCTGCTATTGAGAGTGTTCTCATTCTCTGACAAACAAACAGAGAACCTCTCTTTCCCTCTCTCTCTCTCTCTATTTTAATGTCGCCGACTCTCTGCAGATAAGTGCATATATATATATATATATATATATATATGTATACATATATACCTTAGTGCAGCCATGAACTGGAATTGTCACCGTGCAAAAGATACACGCCCAAAAACTGCATAAACTGGGTCAGGTCATTTTGGGGCTGGCTTTCGGTGATGGTTGGGTTCCTGTTTGCGTTTTCTAGGAATTCGAATAGAAATTCACTGGAAATTCCCAATTGACCCCCAAAAAATTGCATTGCAAACGTGTTTTTGATTACTTAAATTGCTGCTGCTGCTGCGTGTTGTTGTTGTTGTTCCTGTACGTAAAGGTCCCCAGACAGCTAAGGGTTTTCCATGGAGTTCAAGGCTCTTTCTCTAGCCAGCAAATAGCAACAGTGGGTGGCAAGTGTTTAGCCCAGTTGTGTTTGGCATGTGGCACACAGTTCAATTTCAGTTTGTTATTAAATTGCTGCTTTTCTTACCAGGCGCGGCAATAACGGAGCAGCAGCTGCTGCTGCAGCCACCAAGGTCGATTTATTGATTTTTCCCCGGCCAACTGATGACGTTAGCGGAAGTTGGCCAGCACGAATTTCTTTGCGCAGTGATTACACTCAAATGTGGCAATTTCAAACAAATCGCAAATCGAATCATTTGTAACCTTTAAGTCAAGTCATTGTTTTAAGGAGTATTGTAACACTCTTAAAGGGGTATAAGAAATACTTTTTAGGCTGTTATTTCTGGCTATAACACTTAAAATACATAAATACAGACTGGCTTGGCTATAATGACTAAAACAATTGTCAACACATTATTAGACCGACGATAGATGCCGAAACAATGTGGAACATACACATATAAATATATATTTTTCTATTTTAAGAAGCTAGAAATGCATATTTATAATTATTTCACAACTAATAGAATTGAGATAAATTTAAAGGCTTGCCAAAATAATTAAATATATTATGTACAACATTTGTGATAAATTAAGGGCTGTTTAGTATTTGCTATTGGGCCTCGTTAGTAACTGCTAAAATGGGCTACAGAACATTTATTCAAAGGTGGTGGTTAAAAGTGGTTGCTCAAGGTTCGGCAAATGGCTTTGACTTTGACATTTGCAGTTGCCTTATTGCCTTTACATTCATGCTACTTCTTGTTGCCAGTCCTTGAAGTGGAAAGTTGAAGAACTATTGAGGACTATTGAGTTCGGGTAGAGCAACTAAATCGAGTGATTAATGGTGTTCAAATGCGGACCAAGTGCATAAATAAAAATCAATCGAGTTGTGGAAAACCCAGTAGAAAACGAGCCAGAATACAAAATAACAGAGGAATTAACTGATTGTCTATCTAACATACTAATCACTGGCCAATTGACCAATAGAGCAAAGAAATAACATTAAGTGACTAGCTGACTAACTGATTTGTTTGTGTTGTCCTTCGTCCTTTGTTCAAATGTCAAAAGGCAACCAGGCAGGCAATGGAGCGATTTATGTGGTTGGCACGACAACAGCAGCAAGCACAAAAGCAATCCTGCCAAAATGACTAAAAAATACCCTGTACGGAATAGATGAGAATATAGATTTTATTTTATTAATAATCAAATACAAATATGAAAATATATTAGCTGTCATAATCTAAAACAGATTTTTCCTTTCAGTTTTAATTTTTTTTTTGTATACTTGAATTTTTTACAACTATTTTTTTATGAAATTTAATTTATAATGAAATAAAAAACTACACTTGCAATTTGAACGAAATCACTTTGCGCGTTCATTGCCTGTCACAATGGTATTCATTTCTTCATTTTTTTATATCCGTTTTTTTATGTGCCTTTGACTAAAATGAGTAAAACAACAGAGCAAACATTGGTTTGCCCCTCTCACCCCTGAAGCAAGTGTGGCCCGATCGTTAACGTTTTAATGAGCCAACAATTGCATCACGGGAACAACGTCATCGCACCTGCTGCCTTCAGCGTTGCTTCTTATTGTTATTTTTATTTAATTTCTATTTTAATTATTTATTTCACTCTTTCTCTTTCTTCTATAGGGCAACATGAAGGGCAAACATCTCACACGCAGTCATGCCATGCGCGAGTCCACATCGCCGCCACGCACGCCAACGCCGCGAGGCGCCTCCGAGCAGCACCTGCAGCAGCAGCAGCAGCAACAACATCAGCAGCACCCCAGCGATGCCTACAATGAGCACAACAACAACAATGCCATATTAAATAATAACAATAGCAATAGCAAAGCACAATCAACTGGACGCGGCAATTCGCCGCTTATGGAAACCCCCGCTTTGATTGTTACTAGTCAGCAACAGCAACAGCAGCAGCAACAACAACATAACCAACACCAACATCAACAGCCATTAAATGTGCCGCTGCGAGATGAGGCCGAGTTTCCCAAATTGTCGCCGCCCAAGAAATCGGGAGCTGGTCATCACAATCGCACCAATAGCAATGGCAGTTCCGGCATCGAATACAACAACAATAACAACAGCAGCAGCAGCAACAGTAGTAATAACAAAAAGTATGTTGTTGACTTGAAGTCCAATGGTCTCGACAAGCATCACAACAACAATAACAACAACTCCAGTGCGATGCTCTACAACTCAGGCATGAACTATAAGGCGGCGGATCGCCATGAACGCCACGAGCGCCATGAGATGTCCAGCCAGAACAGCAATCTCAGCAACAGCAACCACGAGGAGGAGCAGTATCATTATGAGCGTGGTGGCGGTGGAGGCGGCGGCGGCGGTGGTGGGGGTGGTGGTAAAAAGCATCGTGCCAACACCAATTCGAAGGGCTCAAAGCCACGCTTGAAGAACTTAACAGGCAGCTCATCCGGCAGCATTGATGGCGGGAATGGAGGTATTGGTGCTGGCGGTGGAGGTGGTGGTGGCGGCGGTGGAATGAACAATTGCAGCGGCGGCGGTGGCAATGCTCAAACGAACAACTCGAGCAACAACACATCGGGCTTCATATCGCGCGGTAAGTGCTAGCATCCTTGGTGCGAGAGACAAGGATGCTGGTCAGCCATACATCACATCATGGCTCAATTCATTGATTCTAGTCTTTCATCAATCAGAAAACTCGAGCGAACAGTACACGGACTACGGCGGCACCGACCTGTTGACTTTCTTTCGTGATACGCTCAACAAGAACCCCAAGGATCGAAACATCTTGATGAAAATTGAAAAGGATCTGATGGATTTCATTCAGGACAAGGGGTAAGTTTGCGCTCTTTGCTTAAATGCATGTTAATATCTTCGGTTTCCTTTGCAACAATGGTAGGCGTGACTGTGAGTTTCGTTTTCCGCCAACTTCCTCGTATAATCGAATGCTAATTCATCGCACTGCTGCCTTCTTTGGCATGGAGCACAACGTGGACTCGGAGACGCAACAATGCGTCATTGTGGCCGTCAGCAAGGGCACTCGCATACCAGAGGTGAGTGTTGAGTTCTATATGCTTATATATATAATACTTACTTTGCTACTCTCACAGATACGCTTCAAATCTCTGGTACGACTCGATCATCGCGAGGATGCACGCAAGTCAATTTTGAAGCGGGATACGCACAGCTTTGATGAGGTGCGCCAATCGCCGTATCTCTGCCCGGAGCGTCAGATGCTCGATCGCAAGGCCAAGAGCTTTGAGGAGCGCGAGGAGGATTATGATCGAGCGCGCAGTCGCATCTTTAATCGCAGCGCCCAGCAGGATGCGTACGAGGAAGATTACTATGGCGGCGGTGGAGGCGGCAATTGGCACAATGCTGCCGAGCAGCAGCAGCAACAACAACAGCAACCGCCCAGGCCCAAGCGGCCCAATGGCAAGATGCTGCAGATGCAGAATGTTAGTTGGCACCACTGGCAAATAGGCTCCTATATTAATTGGTTTACTTTTAACAGTCGACAGAGTCGCGCGATGGCGGCAGCATGCGCTCCGGTGGCGCCGTGCCCAAGTCTCACAACTTTGGCAACTATGGCGGTCCGCCGAGCACTGGTGGACCCTGTGGTGGCTCTGTGTTGCCGCGTGGCGATTCAACCACCTCGAACAAGAGCGGACGTGGTGGATTTACCAAGCAGGATTCCACTGGCAGCAACAATACGCCCTGGCGCCTGTCGCCCTCCAGCAGCGGGTGAGTTAGCCGCAAACACAAAAAGAAAAAAGAAAGAGTGCTCTTATTTTTGTGGACCCTACACATATGCCATATCCGATTCGCCGGCTCTCTCTTTTATTTCTCTCTGTTAACCAAGAATTTTTGAAACTGTTGTTAAAAAAAAAAACATTTTTGTATGCCACCCAAAACAATCCAACAACCAACCAACCAACAACAACATTTACCAATCCAGCTACAAGACACGCACCCAATCAGTGCGCTCCGATTCGGTAACGCCGTCGCCTACGGGCTACGGCAGCGACAGGCAGACGCCGGAGTTCAGCCAGCCGGCGCCGTCGTCGCAGTCGGCGCAGGCTCAGTCCAATCGGGGAATGGGCTCGTTTATGCAGCATGTGGGAACAACAACATCGACACCGTTAACAACAACGTCCAGCACGCCAGAGTTGGCATCAGCCTCGGGACTCGTCTGGGCCGTCACAGACATTTCGAGTGTGCCAATTGGCAGCGTCCTCATTGATCCGCAAACCCTCCAACCAATTCTCAATGCAGACGGGTAATTTACAAAAACCAAAAACACACCAAAATCCAACAACAACCAAATCAAATTCAATCGTCACCAAAATTATGTTGTACTCCAAGCAAATTTTTAACGCAATGCTTTTTTTTTTTAAATTCTTTTCAATTTGTGCCAAGTTTTTTTTATATATTCATTCTAACTAATTTTAATAATATCCAAAATATTTATGTTGATACTTAATCGATATCCAAATCATTTTTATCATTTAATTTGAGACTACAAAATAATTGTTTAGAAAACAGTTAAAAATGAATAAGGAAAATTAACTATTAAGCAAATGAAACAAATCAGAATTATATAGATACCTATAAACTTTGTTATTATCATGTCTGTCTGCTTGATTCATAATAATTCGTTTTGTTAATTTTTGCCTACTAACTAATTTATGATATTTGCTTAAAGTAACTTTTCACTCTTCTTAACAATTTTAATTAATATTTAATTTATCAAATAGTCTCAAATTAGTTCGAAAGGGAATTTACTCTTCGGCATGCCGAACTTTGTATAACTTTATTTTATTTACCGTTTTCAACTGATATGCTTTATAAAACGCGATTAATTATGATATTTGTTTTAAAGCGTTTATTTTTTTTTTTGCATATCTATTTAAAATATATAATTATACATACATTATTAATGGCATTTCAATGTGCTACTTTCAAATTGTTGATGTTGTTTTTGTAAATTATCTGCCTAAAAATCAATCAAATTAATCCACACCACTCGCTCGCTCGCTCTCTCAAATATGATTATTGATTATGAATGTGTCGCTGTGTGTGTTCTTAACTCTTAGCTCGCAATCAGCTCTCAGTTTAGCATCCCACTTACGCTCTCACGCTCTCTCACGCTGTACATTGACCACAATCGTCAAATCCACACACCCACACACTATTCACTCACACACACATACACCCACACAGTTCTTTCGCTCTCACGCTCTCTCTCGCTCGCTGTCAACTGTCTACCGCGTTACATGTCGCCTCAGTTAATTACTCTGTTTGAATCAGTTTTTTTTTATCGATCGCCTGCTGCCGTTTGACACTCTCTCTGTCTCTGTCGCTCTCTCTGCCAGCTATCATCAGATAAGTGTTGCCGTCCTGCCAGTGTTGTCGTCTAACTGTTGTTCGTTCTAATTGCATTGCATCTCTCTTGTATCAAAAAGCATTTGTTGTTGTTGTTTTACCATTACTTAATATACAAATATGCAAAAATATATATACATATAAATATAATCGTACAAGAGCAGAAAATGTCTGTCGCTGCCGTCGCCTCGCACAGCGCACTTTTTCCGCAAAGCTGTGGCAACCCTGACAACCGTACTTTCCTATTTTGATTTTCGTTTTATTTAACACAATTGCATGCGATGAGCGAGTAACCAGAAGAAAAAAAACACTTAATTATGCGAGAATACTTTTTAAAATAGTTCATTTAAATCTGCGTTTTTCATTTTGCAGCTCCATTTACCACTACGACCCGTCCAACTTGCCGCCCAATCAGGCGCTGCAACAACAGCATGCGGGCAATGGTGGGAACAACTACCAATCGAGCGGCAACTCTGGCAATTATGCGCCTTATCGCAAATCCTCGCCGCATCAGGCACCACCACCACAACAGCAACAACAACAGCAGGTGGTGCAACAGCAGCAGCAGCAACAACAACAGCAACAGCAAGTGGTGCAACAGCAGCAGGCCTACAGCAATGAGCTATCCTGCAGCTCCACGGAGAGCTATGCCGAGGAGGAGCAGTCACCTGGCATGGACTGCTCCGATAGCTACGATAGCTACAATGCCGAACAACAACAGCAACCGATGCAACAACTGCCACAGCAGCAGCAACAGCCGCTGCTTAGTTTGGAGGCCACTGGCGGCGCCGTCAGCAGCAGCAAGGGCGACGAATGTGATAGTCTGTCCAGTGCCACGGCCTGTCTGAGCATTACAACCACGACCTCAACCAAAAACTATGATCGTATCGAGGTGCAAAAGTACAAGAATCAAGCAACCAGTCCCAACATACCCGCCTGCTGTGCCGGTGACAAGGAACTGGAGGTAGTCGCTCAAATTCAGCAGCAACAGCAGCCAACGCAGCCGCCATCGCAGCAGCAGCAGCAACCATCTCAGCCGCAGCCGCAGCCGCAGCAGCAGCAGCAACAGTTACAGTTGCAGGAAATTGAGCCTGAAACATTGGTTGTGGCCAGCATTGCATCGTCGCCAGCTGAGTTGCCCAGCAGCCAAACCCCACTGCCGGTCGTGTCGTCGGTGCCCGTGAGTTGTGATGCCCAATCGCTGACGTTGTCGCCCAGCAGCACGCCCTACAGCCAGTGCGAGGTGAAGACAGTTAGCCAGAGCCAAGCTCAGCTCGTTGCCGAGGAGCCCAAGACAACAACCTGGGCCTATACGCAAAGCTATCAGGCACCGGATGGATCCACCGTCTTTCAAACAACAACCACGCCCAATGGCGCCTCGCCATATTGCGCAACATATCAGCAGGGGGTGAGTTGAGAGCACAAAAGAAACCCCAATCAGATTTAGGCATAACTTTTTCAACGAATAAATAATTAATGCTCTTTTTTTATTGTAATTTTTACAGCCTGATGGCAGCATATATGCTGTGCCGCAGGGCATGGTGTATGCGGCGTATCCACAGGCAACTGTTAGCAGCGCTCCGTCACAGCAGCTCTTCCAGCTGACGGGCAGCAGTCAACCAACGCAGGCGATATTCGCCTCGCAGGATGGTGGCGAAATGTCCGGCACCTACATGATACCTGTCTTCGATCCGACCCAGCAGCAGCGCGATGGCCTGATACCTGCCCAGGCCATTTACCAGACGCCGGCTGGACCCGCCACCGCTGTGATGCCGATGGCCACTGCCACCTATCCGACGGCCCAATTTGCAGCCGCCGCGCCCAACGGTGCGCCAATCTATCAGGGACCGCTCATCTACTCCGGCGACCCGTCTGGCGCCCAGCTGCAACAGCTGCCAATGGCCACGTATCCGATTAGCTATCCGTATCATTATTATCCCATACCGTACTATGTGCCGCAGCAAGCAGTTACCGCTGCCCCAATGGTGACCACCACAGCGTCCGGTCAGCCGCCCACTGGACCAGCACAGTCACATGCCCAAGCGCAGGCCCAGGCACAGGCCCAGGCACAGGCTCAGGCGCAGGCGCAGGCTGCCGCTCAGCTAAATCTCGCAACTGCCTCGGCGGCTGGTCCGCCAACAGTAGCCGGCCTTGGGCAGCAGCAGCAGCTGTCCAGTAATGGACACCTGGTTACCAGCAGCCACAACAACAGTGGCGGAGGCGGTTCTGGTGGTGGTGGCGGCGGCGGCTATATGGGTAGTGCGCGTGTCAAACGTACACCCGGCGGTGGCTCCATACACTACAATCCCAGCTATCCGTCAACGGCGCCGGGACATCCCACTGCCGCCCATCATCCGGGCGTACCTGGCTCTGCCCAGCTGATTGGCACACCCAACGGTGCCGGCACAACGACATATCATGCGCTGCCCACGCTGACATTGACGCATGGCGGTGCGGGGCCCAATACAGATCTCAATGCTGCAGCCGCCGCTGCTGCTGCTGCTGCCGCTGCCGGTGCTCATGTGTATGCGCTGCCCGCTCAGCATGCGACGGCACTGATACCGACCAACCTGTTCCCGTATGCAGCCGCAGCGGGTCAACCGGGCGCACAGCAGGCGGGTCCGCACAATGCCCTGCTCCAGCAACAGTCGCAGCAACAGCAGCAGCAGCAACCGCAACCGCCCCAAGCTGCGCATTCTGTGCCACATCATGCTCTGATAACAGCTGCACCGTTCTATCCATCAGCCGGTGGTGGATCAATGGAATTAGCAGCGGCTGCCTCACAATCGGCGCCCACAACGCCAGCGGCGCCGGGAAGACAGGCGCCGCTGTTCAGCACGCCACCGGCTCCCAATAACGTTGGCAGCGGCAACAGCAGCATAGGTGCATCCGGAGGTGGCTATCACAGCAACAGTTCCACGCCGCACTACTATCACAGCCAGAGCAGCAACGAGAGCGGCTATGTGCCCTACGAGAAGCGCAACAATGCAAGCATCGGTGGTGGTATTGGTGTTGGGGGTGGTGCACCCACGGGACGCAAACCGTATCATCCTGGCGGTGGCTACAATCCACGTCACTCGGCGCCGCTGGGTGGCATGCAGTCTGGCGCCAAAACGCCGCTGCTTAACTCCAACAATGAGCCCACGCCACGTGCCTCACCGAGCAGCATCACACTGGGTCCGCCGACATCATCGAGCTATCATCATAGTGCTGCCCATCGTGGACCGCCGCAGCATGTGCTGAGCAAGCGCGAAAATAAGCCCACACAGTTGCCACTGATTAGTGGGCCACCGCCCAGCTATATCACGTCCAGCAGCAGTCCAGCTGCCGGTGCCAGCTATGAGTCGAAGCCGCCTATGCGCCTGAATGCGGCCGCCGCCAGCTTCCGCAGCCAGAAGTCGATCAGTGCCGACTTCCGACGCAGTGTCTCGCAACGCAATTCGCCCAGCGCCAATGGAGCCGGCAATGGCAGCGGCAACGGTAGCCACGAGAGCAGCAACAATTCGCCCAACAGTATTGTTGGCGGCATCGCTGGTACTGGCTCTGGTGTTGGTGGTGGTGGCAGCAGTCATAATAATAGTGCCGCCAATACGCCAAATGCCAGCGCTTCGGCTGCCGGGATGGGCACCCAGTACATTGTGGTGGATCATTCGACGGGTGCCGCTATGAACGCCTCGCCGCCATCTCTCTACTTGAGCAGTGGCAGCAATGCTGGTGGCGGTGGACCGCGTGCTTCGCACATTCCAGCCCAGCTGCATCACAGCGCTGCAGCGGCGGCGGCGGCAGCAGCAGCGGCAGCCGGTGCTGGCGGCCAACAGGCGACAGCGGTGCTCAGCAGTGTCGCTGCCCTCGGTGGCTATAATCCCAACGCTGCGTCCGGTGTCTACATCAAGTATGGCCAGACATACTTTGCGCATGTGAGTGCATCATTCTCATTCTCAAATCCCCTGTAAGATCTAAAATTAATAATTGTTTGCTTTTGTGTCTTTAGCCATCGGTGGCCTTGCCGAACAGTCGACGTTCGCCCTCGAACGATATCCGGCCGCAAATGGCACAGGTTGCCGGCATGTATCCCGCCACAATGATGATACAAGGTGAGCAGTTCTAGCTGAAATAAAAAAATAACTAAAAATCAAACTTAAATCCAGGTTTAGAATGTTATCAAACTATTTGTATTAAGAGTGTTTAATATTTATCTTAAATGATTCATCTATATAAATTAGACTGTTTTATTCAAAGACGATTGTTATTCAAAGATTATTTTTTGTATAAAACCAGTAATCATATATTAGTATAATAAATTTCCACACTCTTTCAGCACCTCCACGTCATCCAAGTCGTCATCCAAATCCAAACTACAAAGGCTCGCGTCCGCGGTAAATCTGCCGCCCCATCGAACAACTGGCGAACGGACGCTCACAAAAAAAAAATAAACAAGCTAACAAAAAAGAAAAAAAAAGATATATATAAAAAAAAACTACATACACATAACGGCATACCTAAGATAAATATAAATAGCAACCTAATCTAGTGGAACATAATGTAGTTGACAAAAGAAGAAAGTAATGAAGATGAAAACAAGAGTGAAGAACGAATTAGACGAGAAAGGTAACTGAGAAGCGAGTACAGAGCATAGAAGCAAATAAAAGCCGCAGCGAGTTGTTGGGCGTTGATGGTAGCAGCAGAGACAGAAGCATAAAACAGCAGCAGCAGCAGCAGAGGTGGGGACTGAAAGGGATAGGAACAGTTAAAGGGACTGCAGGCTGAACAGGCGCGTCAAGCAAACAAAGTGTGAAACAATTGTTAATCTTCCGCAAAAAAAAAGCACTACAAAAGAAAAGAAAAAGAAAATACATAAAAAACAGTCAGATAAAAATCAACTTAGCTACTAGCCTTAATTAAGAAATATCAATTGTAGCTACAACAAAACAAGAACGAAACAACAACCAGTAAATATAACAAGAAGAAATGCTGTATATTTTGTGCCATTATAAATAGTCTTAATGAAATCATATACAAAACGAGTACCGAAGAAGCAATAATTGAGCACAACGACTGCGAACTAGACTAGAACCGGGAAGGACAACACAGGACAGGAATATTTAACTATATATATATATATATATATATATATATATATGCTGCTTTAGTTCTGCTGTATGCGAACAATCGGAGCGCAGGAGTTGCCTACGCTTACAGACTGACGAGGAACAGTAGAAGAAGGCCATATATATATCCATATTACACTCAGATATACACATATATCCGATCGAACAGTTTATAGATTTATAGCTTCTGTTAACTTCAATTTATGCTGCTATCAATGTATTATAACTATTAATGTCGACTTGCTTTGGTGTGTTTAATTGAATGCGTTTTAATTATGTTTAAAATCTCAACCAAAAGTATAGTAAAACTCCAACTTATTTTGAACATCCAACACCCGACACTGGCCCACTGCTAGAAGACAAACTGACAAACAGACAGACAGACAGAGTGAGAGACTGTAGTGTTTGTGGGCGTGGCTTGTACTATATATATATATACATATTTTGTATTGCAAAATTTGTTATTTGTACAGCTTTTCAAGTTAATCGGCAAGTCTCGAAAAAAGAAAAACGAACATCAAAATCAATCAAGTTTTCATTATAAGTCAAATTAATTACTTATTTACTACATTACTTTATACTATGCTAAGATGATAATTTTGTGAAATTCGTTAATTTTTATTATTTCCTTATTATGTTAACAATCTATACATCGATATAGAATTTATTATGTTTTCTTTAATTTCTGTTCCTTACGGCAAAGAAGCTGCACCTTAATTTTCGTTGTTAATCATAAGAGGAGTAATATTGAATTATACATAGTAAAGAGAAACTGAGAATTGAGGATGAAGATAAAAAAATCGTCGGTACGTAAAAGCCAATCAGCTATACATTTATTGTTAAAAAAAATAAAGAATAATTAGCTTAGCGTATAAATTACATATGTATATGTACCATTTAATATATAGGCCACTGAAAACAACAAGAAAAACAAAATAATAAAAAAAAAGATTAGTTAAATTTGCGTTTTGTATTTTTATTTTCATTTTTCTAAAACTTTTGAGTGCTTGTCTTCTGAAATTTTCTATTTTTTTTTTTAGTTTCTCGTCGTGGCAACGGACCAATTGAGATGGCGCCCAATAATTCTGATATGATTTCTATTTTCTTCTGCTTTCATACAACGAATCCTCCTCAAAGAGAATAAAAATATATACAGACTATTGGCCAACTCGAACTCCAATTTTTAAAAACTGTATGTCTAAATGTACATAACAATAATTTACAAAGAAATCTAAACGCGACTAAACTCGTAGTATATAAGTAGGTTAGGGCCGGACAGAAGGATGAAGGAGCAGAAAAAGACGATCAAATGATTTGATGCTGATCAATTGTCAAATATTCGCATCAAATCCCTTTTGGTTAAAAAATTGTATTTCGAAGAGTTATCGAAATTGGTATCATTTCAAGCATTGCAATTCTTATGAACTCAGTCACCAAACACCTTAACTTAAGAATAGCTTTCAAAAGTGCGCTAAACATAAATGCTATAATGGCTTACGTAACATTTACATACATACATAGTAGTTATACATAGTATATATACACATATATATCTAATGGCAATATGATATAAAAGCAAAAAAACGTACCAAATAAGTTAGTGAAACTGCTCAAAAACCGAAAAGGAATAATAAGCACAAAAGTATTGTACCACAGAACACAGAAACGCTTTGTTGGCTAGTCCCGAAATCAGATATAGATACACTCGACAGTTAGGCGATAGCTAGAGAGAGACAGAGAGGAGAGAGCGGAAGGGGGGGGGGGAGGGGGAGGGGCTATATCGAAAGTATATATCGGCAGTGGATTGAAAATGTTGTCAAAATGATCCTGAAATATCAAACATTTGCTCCTGTTGTGCATTTCTTTGTTTGTTGCTCTGTTTGTTATGAAAAGAAAAAAAATAATGTTGAGAGTAATGTTGAAATAGTCGTTATACCGGTAGAGAGAGACAAAGAGAGAGAGAGTGAGAGAGGGTGAGCGAGAGGTGGAGAGAGCGCGGGAATACCACAAAAAAAAAATAGGCATAGAATATGGGAATCGAATAAAACAAAAAACAAAATATGAAAACCCTCGAGGGTTCTATGTTATACAATATTATTATTACATCATGATTAATCTAATGGTAAAATGCATCGTAATTATAATTATACAACAACAAATTGCTAAAAACACAAAACACAAAAGACAAAAGCAAAAAAAAAACAACTTATAAAAAAAAAACAGCACGCAAAGTACTCGAAATAAAAATGAGATAAAGACAAACGGAGTTTTTACCGACGAGGATAACGATAATTATGATGATAAAAAAAAAACAAAAACAAAATAAATAAAATGTATTTATTTATTTTAATTTATATATACACTAGAGAGTTATTACAAATATATATATACATAATGTATAAGGCAAAAAAAAGAACAAGTTAACGAGTTTTATTTGATATGTGGGACCATGGATATATATTTATCTAAGGATATTATTCAGAATGCAAGGATTATAAATATTAAGCATTTACCAAAATCAAAATTTTTTTTTATAGAATATAGAAACAGAATTAATTAAGCTCTGCTTAGAAAGGTAAGCAATTTGAAAAACGTTTCAATTCTGACATAACTGAGTTGGATACAAACATTTTACCACTAGGCTATTTTTTTTTTTTTTTGGTATACAACATGAAATATAAATTACAGCCAAGTAAACAGGACAACTTTTCATATGATTTATTGCTGATGAAAACGCATTGCTCTGCCTGAGTCCTGACAAATATATGGCTCCCACTTGCCACATGTTAACATAAAACTTGTTGTGGGGCCCATAAAAACCGTTCGAGCAAATAATAAAAAACAGTAACAAAAAAAAACAACAGAGATAAATTGCGATATTGTATTGAATATGCAAACATTGTTGCGACCTAATAACCCTGACAGAATTACAAGTGTACGGGAATTTATGAGTTGTAGTAGTATTATATACATATGTATTCCTGAGCCTACAGGTTCCATTGTCTCTCAATTAATACGCAAGGGGCCCGAGGGGTAGTTTTGACGTCTTCATAACACACACGCGAATGAACCATCAAAAAAGAGAGTGAAAAAAGGGCAGCATGAAAACTCGAATATGCCACCAACAGTTTTTTTTTTTTTTTTTGGGAAAACGGTACAACAAATTACCCTGAAATTTCGTTGATAGCCACTAAGGGAATCAGCCGGTTGTGGCCTCGATACGTATCTGGGAGACGACCACATTCTGAGGCGGCCCATAAATCTGCCAAGTGGCCGGCGCAGTCAGTAACCCAAGAACCCAAAACAGCGACAGGTTGCAGCTCAATAAAGAGCTAAATAAATATTATATAGTCGTCTATGGGTCGTTGCCGCAAAAAAAGGGATGAGTTCATTTGGGGTACAACGAGAAGCGGACGCATCTGAGTTGCGATTGCAGCAGGTAGCAGCAGCAACTAACTAACAACCTGTTTTCACGTAGACAATGGCCAAAAGACGGCTGCTGTTGCGGCCAAAATCAAATGGTCCACGCTTTTGTAAACGGTTGACATTTAAAAATGATGGCATGTAAATGGAAGGCATTCCGGGAAGCGTTGACAGCCAGCGGCGCTGTGGTTTGACCAGAGAGAGAGTTGGGGTAGGTAGGGGTGAGGGAGGAATGATAAAGGAGGGGGGGAGCAGAGGGGGACTACTACTGTTAATCAATTTAGTGCCTAGATGAAGTTATTTGTGCTGCTCGCGCGCAGATGGCCCAAAGGATAAGCCGCAAAGTGAAAGGTTAGGCGATCCACAAGCACGATAAGCGGCAGACTCAATACATATTTCGATTGAGTACATATATATATCTGCATATATTCATGTTTATATATGCACACATATCTCATAGAAGAGACCTTTGGCCCAACGGGGCGTATGCGTGTTAAAGCTTTCATTCGCTGACATCGCTGTCAAGCTTTGCGCTCTTGATATATGGGCAGCATTAAAGTGCCGCCTTTTGTAATGCGGACACATCAAAGTGCACACACACACACACACACACACACACATGTATATATATGTATGTGTATGTGCACATAGTCAAACATTTGCATACACTATTCGTTTGCAGCGAAAAGCCATAAAAATCACTTTGTTGTCTTGGCAAAAAGAGGGTCTGCTGCACGGGGAGGGCGTGGCGGCAGCTTCATGGAGGCGGCGCATCAGCGCAAACTATGCAACAACAACAGTAGCAGCACAACAACAAAAAACACACACTTGAAAGTTGCATGCAACACACTGCAGCATACTCTGTAAAAGTAGCTAAAACAGCTGGAAAAACCCTCTGACGAAAATTAGTCTAAAACTAGAAGAATTATGCAGATCTTCGTTGAGGATGTGGGCGTGGCTGTACTCCAAAAATATTGCCTTAAAATTGTTTGATTTTATCGATTATATATATTAAGCAATAAATGTGATAAACTGTTTCTGACAGAAATTGAGAAAGTTTTTTTTCAGAAAAAACAATATACCCGATTTCTCTTACAGTTACAGAGTGTAAAAAGTGCAATGCAATCAATTCAAAAGAGCTGCCAGTGTAAGATAAAAAGGCAGTGGAAGAGTTTCTTGTTTTTTTTTTTTTTGGGTCGAGCCAGGGGTTTCGGGTGGGTGGGGGGAGGTGTCTGTCCACAGACAGCAGGCAGCATTTAATCCTGCAAAAAAAGGCATTGCGAGGCAGCATAAAATGATGATAATCCTTAAATAACGTCAGCAACATGTATGAAGATTGGATGGTGGCTGGAGTGCTGGAGAGAGGCTGATGATGGCGACAGCAAAATGCCAATTGAATGGCGAAGCGGCTTTAAGTGTTGTGAAATAGTCAAAAGCCGGAGAGAAAAGACCGAGAATAGAGAATGTGAAGGCAGTTAAAGTGCCTGAGGCATGGCTAAATTGAAAGCTAAACTCGGCAAATGTTTAACGAACTATGTACATAAAAAGTTGGGTAATTTGTGGGGTATCGATAATACAGCATATATATAATTAATAATATACCAAACAGAAACAAGTCAGAAAGCCTAAAGCGAGCTAAAAGCAAACAATAAAAGCGTCTTGTTTGCTCAACAAGTAATACCATATGTCGAGATCTTGGGTATCAAAAGGGTTACGAAAGATACACTAAGAATTCGTTATGTGATTACTTCATAAATTATAAATATGAATTTCTTAATAAAATACAGCAAACAAACTTTTATAAAGCAAACAAAACATAAACTGTCATTTTACTAACTTGAATTTTCAAACGAAATTATTTGCTTAAGAGGAATAAAAATATATAAAATATGAAATTCTCAAAATGATTTTATATATGTTTTTTCTTATTTTTTCTATAAAAAAAAGCATATATTAAAAATGGTATTTTAATAAGTTATATTTCTACAAAGCTGTAATTTTTAAATAATTGACAATTTATTATAAATGTTGTAGAAAACTTAAGTATTTTCGATAAATTTAAAGTATTTTTGCAAGAAATTTCTCTACAGACAAATTCACTAACAGGTTGCATGCCACTTAAGAATAGCTTTAAGCATGCCTCCAATCAGAGGTATTTCTTTAAATGAGTGTTGCTTTAAAATTGAAATGACAACTCGCATTCTCATTCACTTCCGGCACATATCGCATCTGAGTGCTGCCGCAAAGTCCATGAAAATCCATGCCAGCGTCGTTTGTCCAATGAAAATATGTTGGGAAAAAGTGTCAACTTGCAGCATTTTTTGGGCAGCCCGTCAAGCGGTTTGACCCCAAAAAAGTCAAGTGCGCTGCTCCGCACCGCAACGCATCGCAACGTTTCTCATCGTTTCCGCTGCTGTTGCGGATCTCTCCGCACTGTTTTCTGTTTTCCATCCGCGGCGTAAGCAATGAAGCGTGTGGGCGCAGAGTGGCAAGCGGCAGGCATCAACAATACCCACCCAATGGCACACAACCGCACGGGCTCAAGTCGGCAAAGATGCTCAAGCGGCAACTTGGATTCAACTCAGCTCAACTCAACGCACAGCCACAGCCACAGCCTCAGCTGGCACGCGCCGGCGCACTCAATTGGTCTGTTGGCTTGGGCGAAATAATCACTCAAAATGGGGGACGCTAACTGAAACTCGTTCCAGCGCTCGTGCTGAGCGGGGGGCGTTGCCATTGTGAGCGGCCGCCATGGCAACCAATCAACACACAACCCCCGAGACAATGACAACGAGCTGTGAGCCAAAAAAAACCAGTTGAGCGAGTTTTCGTTTGTATAGGGGTGTGTGTGTGTGTGTGGTGTGTGTGTGGTGTGTTTGTGTTTGCTTTATGCTGCTACCACTCTCGAAACCGGGTCGTCGTCATATCCATCCATGCTGCTGCTGCTGTTGCCGTTGCCGTTGCTGTTGCTGATCCATGCGGCTTGAGCGCCGGCAGTTTATGCAGTGGCCTCGTAGCTGTAACAACGTCGCTCGCCTCAACGCTTGAGAGCTGCCGCAGCCGCTCGTTGTCTCGCTGTTTGGAGATACCCCATCAGACCCAGGTCTTGCAACCGGACCACAACTGGCGTCCGTCTCTCTTATCGCGCCACGCGTTCGCGCCTCCCCGTTCGTTTTGATAAGCGGTGCAGCTGCCTGCGAGTTTTTAGCGTCGGCAAAAAAAACAAAAGAAACCAAAACAAATAATAAAAAAATTAATTAATAAAAATTATAATTGTGAACAACTTTAAGAATTTCGCATGTGAAAAGTGTTTATCATATTCAATATTTATTGTCGGTCTTTTAGGCAATTAATTTTACATGAATTTAGTGTTATTTGCTGGGCGCTTGACAAACTGATCAAGTCGTCAAAACATTTTGGGTCGTCCAGCAAAACTGGTGATCTACATCCATAGATCATCGAAGACGCCAAAAAGCTGGCGAAATAATTATTTTTGTGCAAAAGACTTGGATTAAAAATCGCCAAAATTGTGGAGGCAATTAAAATGAAGGTAAGCTCAACTTAATATTAAGATAAACTTATTGATAAGACTTGGATAAAAGCAATATTTTATTTAATAAATATTCATAAAGAAAATGTGTTTAAAAGATCTCAAAATTGCAAACAAAACAAACATTAATACTTTAACTAAATAGTAAAAATTAAATAATTAATGTTGTAATTTTCAAATCGATGGAAGTTGCTTTTCTCTAATATTTTATTGACACCCACGCATTGATTAAAAAAATACTGCCATCTTTTAAATATTTGATTTTTAATTGATGCACATGTAAAAATCTTTTTGGGCTGACCTACAAAACATATCGAATAGAAATTGAACCAAAAACCCGCTGGGACGCAACAGGCGGCGTTAGTTTTGTGGCAACGTTGGTGGATCGGGAAGGAACAGTGGTGGTATTATAACTAAAACAATGCACAAAAAAAAACTCTCTTCGACAAACCGTACTAATAACTTTGGAAAACGATGAGTTTTCAAAACAGAGAACAGACTGGGGCACAGAGTCGGTGAATATTAAAAGCACACAAATCGCACCACGGGGGTGCAACAGACATCGACAGTGTGGTTGTGGCAACGGATACGGATTCGGATTCGTATTCAGATTTAGATTGAATGACGACCATGTCAAACCCACACATTGAATTATTTGTTGCTTTTAGATATATATTTTCAATGTGTAGCTGCAGTTTTGGGGGTATCGAATCATAGGCGCGTTTATCATTAGTTAACGTTTTTAATTTCTGAATTTCTGAATATTTGTTTTTTTCTCTGTTTTGTGGTCTGGGCTGATGACGAAGCTCATTTGAAATGTTCATTCAAAACTTGGCCACAACATCGAAGCGTTTAATCGATTTTAACGTTCAAGAAATTTTTTTTTGCCGTACCTCAGGTATATATATTTAAGTATTGTATTGTATTTTGTATTTTGTATTTTGTATATTGTTTTTGTATTTGTTTTTTTTTTTCGGGCTGCCACCCGCTGTTCACATTGTGTGAAGTCTGACGCAAGTGCTGAGCCACCCACAGGATTCATGTTGTAAAATGTTAAATATTATACATTGGACAGCCAATGAGTTGGCTCTTTCAGATACAGATAGGAGATTTCGGCAGATATGTTTTGTTGCATGATTTATGCTTCGACTGTTTCTACATCAACGTTTTTTTATTATTATTTATTTTTTTTTTTTTTTATATATTTTGCATTCGCTTTGTTCATAAACATAATTTTCATTACCATAGCAAATTAGACAAGGTGCTGACGCTTATTGGGCCGCACATAAAAGGCCAAAAATGTGTTATAAATTTCAACGAACATTTCAGCTTAGCCTATAATTGATCTAGGCCCACGTAAAACCAATTTCAAAAAAGATGATCACATGCTTAATAAATAATATAATATATTTAGTATCTGAATATGTTCTCCATTGAATATGCCTCTTTAATAACTGTCAATATGCACAGCGGGAGATCTTAGAGAAAAAGCCGCAGCAGCGTTTTTTTTTTTTTTTTTTTTACAACTTTGGCTTTAAATCAAATGTCAACAGTTCTAAGCCAAGCTAACAGATCCGGGCTTAAGACCCTTTTCTTACTTGACATCATCGATCTTGACCCGCCCCAGTTGTGTAGATAACACGCCCTCTACCTCCCCCCCCAATCGCTGTCGCTAACAAAAAAATAAGACGCCACAAAGCGCAGCTTATGAATATTCATTAAATGTATTTTATTTTTTCTCTTTCTCCTATTTGATTTTTATTTTCGAGCCATAAACAGTGAAGCGCCCAACTGTCGAATGTGTGCAAAGCAACCATAAAATATACATATTTCAATACTCGTATTTTCATTAATAATTCACTAGAATATTAAAAACAAAACATATACAAAAATACATTAAAAAAAAAGCCACAGCAGACAATTTCTAAGCTCAACTGAAATGCTGTAAACGCCTCCCAGAAGTCAACCCCAAGCAAATCCAATAGACATGTTTTCCTTAATTGCGAACTGTGCCATAAGTTATAATTAGCTTGACATTTGACTGATCTTGAGTCGAGCTTAGAACTTAGCAATTTGTCTTCAATATGCTCAATTTGTCACCTTAGCCTTTCCAGTTGTGGCTAACTCAATTTCCACAATGGCAATAGGTCAAAAATATTAAGGATTTTATGATTATAATTATAAAGAATGTTTTTAAGATGATTTTAAGTTTAGGTTGAGACTGTTTCCTTGAGGAAGAACTAAACTTTGGAGATGAGTTAATAAGCCTGATATTGTAGGTGCAAAAAGTTGGGATATACAAAAATAAATTCTGTAAAAAAATTCACCGAAATTGGCAGCATCTATTCAAAAACAAAGAAGATAAAATTAGGTAAATTTGACTACTAATTTAGTTCTTCCTAAACATGTAAATATTATTTAAATTTTTATATACATGCGTTACTTTGAAATTATATACTAATTAAAGTTATGTAAAGAAATTCGATTATAAAGATATATTAAGATTAAAATTTAATTTGCTTGCCTTCCTAAAGAAGGAGTGCGACTGTTTTATCGGCTTAGGCATTATGTGAATATTACAACATCTTTTGAAGAAAACAAAAGATGCATTTCTGTGCAGCAGGAGTCAAGCTGAAAACCCACACAAGGTGTTTAGTTGCACAAAGCAACGCGTGCCACATTTGCAACGTGTTTCGAATGACAACTTTTGGGACGAGGCCAAAAGCAGCTGGCTGGTCAAGCAGATTTTCATGCTCGTAATTGGATTGGCAACAAGATGCGCTGAAGAGGCAAAGAGGCAAAGAGGCATCCCAACAAAATGCCTAATTGACAACTACTGCGTGGCGTGACAACGCTGACAAGAAGTCTACACCCGACAATAGTCAAATAAATCTCGCACAGAGAACCCAAAAAGAAAACGCATCTTGACTTGAGCCAATTGCCCCGATCAGCCATCAAAGACAAACAAATATCACACCTTTGTTTATGCGCAGACAAACAGACAGACTGAAAAGATTGTGGACAATGGACAAAAACCGAGACAACAATTCGAGTGGTCAACTTTGGGTTGAGTCCTTCTTTGGGTTGCGCATGCGCCTCTGCAATTTGTATTGCACTCCCCTCCCTCTCTCTCTCTCTCTCTCTCTCTGTCTCTGTCTGCATCAGTGTCTCTCCTGGGAGGGAAACGTGTCAGCAGCAATTTTTAGCAGGTAAATGTGAAAATTCTCAAAATGAAAATCAAATGCAGACGCCAGTTCGGCAGCCGGCAAAAGGCAACCGCACAAAAGAAATTGAAAATCGCCCGAAGTGTCGTGCTTGAGGTCTCTCTGTGGCACATTGTTCCTCGAGTGCATCCGCAAAATAGTCCTTAAAGGACGCTTAGTTGGCTTACAAATGATGCATGGACCTAACCAAAAAAAAAAAAAATAAAAATAAAAATAAAAATAAATAAGAAAGGGGCTCGACGCCCAACGGCGGCAAATAAAATTGTAAAATGCCACAAATCATTGCAACTTCTATCTTTGTGTCCTGTCAATGGGTACTCGAAGGCAACAAAACAGCAAAAAAAAAAATATATATATATAAATAAAGAAGAAAACCCGCCCCTAAATCGTTGTCAGCCTGCATTCGTACACGAATACATATGTTTACCCCCGGCCCCTGGCACACTCTCTCTCCCTCTCCCTCCTGCTTCCTGATTCTGGCTAACAATCCGTAACGTAACAAACCATTCGATTTTAGTTTACATTTTCCACAAACTTTCATCGTTTGGCTAAATAAATGTTTGCCTCTTGCAATTTTGTCGATTTTCACATTAGTTTTTGCCAACAGCAACCGATTTCCATTATTCATTCTGTGTGTTTGTGCTTGTGAAAATATTGTTATTTAATTGTTTGGCAATTGGCAAAAAGCAAGAAGCTTCTGGAGAGCACTCTGAGCAAATGCTTAGGCCTTATCTTTAGCTGTATATCTAAACCAGTAGCCTGATGAGAAATTGAACTCGATTTAGGTATTTTTTTTTTAACAAATGCCGCCGAAATATTTCAAAGTTGTTTTAGCCGGGTTCTAAATAAATTAAGCATACAGAGCTGAGTAGCATAAATTCGTGCTGAACTTCAAACTTGATTTATTGTTTAGACATAAACATAGATGATCGAAATTTGCATTAAAGAAGCGATTTTTGTGTGCCGAATAGCAGCAACCACATAAAGACGACAAACAAACCGAAAGGAAATATTAAAATATTTATATTAATATATGCAAAATGCAGATTTAACTAATTAATTGTAGTCAATGCCCAATAAAACACACAAAAATAATAAAGGAAAAAAGATATTCAACTTTACACAATGCAAATCGTAAAAGATGCGAGCGCCGCTGCCGCTGCTGCTGCTGCTGCTGGTGTAAAAAAAAGATACGTTAACATCTCTGCTGACGTCGACTTATCGATGTTTAGTGTCGCTGCGACATGTTGACGAAAAGACAAAAGGCATTCAGAGATTTTGTTGTGTCTTTGAGTCAGCTGACAGTCACTCGACTCATCTTAAAGCCAACACGTATGATGAATGCCTCAAAAATTCGATAATCATAAACAACAACAAAAAAAAAAATATTATGTGCAAAAACCGGATTATTTGAGTAACCGATGCGAATTTACTCTTAAACTGTTTGGAATAGATTTATCAGCATTATTACGAGTTGCACAGCATACGAAATCGAATTCCATTTTAATTTGCGTGTTAATTCTAATTAAATAATTTAAGGATAAGTGTTAAAAAAAACAAACGAGTTTTTGCTAAGAGTTTAAGAAATATTTGATTGGAATTTAGTTTACATTGCTTTCCTCTGGCAAATTGTTGATTCCAGTAAATTAATATTTGTCTGGCTCCATTTAAGAAAATTTGTTGGAGATTTCTATTGCAGTCTGTTTTAGCCATTAACTCATTATACCTTTGGGAAAGGGTATAAATAGGAACGCGTGTCGAATGGCTTAGGTACTTGCGGTCGATTTATAAGCTATTTATTAGAGAATGTGCTGGCTGACAGATTATCATCAGTTGGCTTATGCCGGTGCCCGGTCTTGGAAACTATTCTCTTTATCTAAGTCTCTTTTTTTTTGCTCTCTTAAATTGTTTTTATTTGCACAACTGCCGTTTGAAGTTTGCTCAATATAAGCAAAAAAAAAATAAAAATAAGTCAGTAAAAAAAATAATGGCACTTTAAAGGTTAGCCATGCAGCTGAGTATTCCACTGAAATTGATCATAAAATGAGCTATAACCGGAGAGGGAGAGAGAGCAACACATATTATTCATTTGCATTTTTGAATAAATAAATGCTTAATAATTTATGCAAGTTGCGTGAAATACAACTTTACAAATTATACAGCTGCAGGGCAATACAAAGCGTATTGCAATCATTTAAATTATAACCATAATTAAATGTAAGATGAACTGTCACACAAAAAAATTTAATCTTTTTATTAAAAATATGATTTTAATGAATAACGTTTTCTGCCTGATTATTGCTAATTTAATGCTTAACTCGAGAGACTTTCATCAAGTAAAACATAAACTTCAAATGTGGCTTATCAATTTATAAGCTCACAAAGATTCTATAATTTTTTTTTTTGGTATATTTAATCCGGCAGCTGCCGCAAATGATCAAAACAAGTTCTCGAGTCCGAGCTGAAGTGACTAAAAACGTTAAAACTAGGGCTACCTTTAAGTGGGTTACAACAACATCAACATTGACATGGTCAAAGTGGAATACCAATTTTCAGTTTGCCACCGCACGTTGGAATTGGTTGTGCGGCGGGGGCGATGAAGTGTAGGGGGCTAGGGGTAAACGGAATGTTGTCGAGCCGTCGAACGCTTTGAAATTTAATATGAAAACGTTGTCTATGCAAATGAATATTGCCACCTGTTTATGTTTATGGTCAATGGAAATGGCAGCATCCCCAGCAGCAGCAGCAGCAGCTACCCAAAAAAAAAAAACGGTATTGGCTGCAACAGATCCGTTCCGATACGATCCATTTGAACGAACGATCTATCAAGTGGCTACTTTTTTGGGATTTTAGGTTTTTGTGTGTGTGTTTGGATTATCTTGGTGGGAAAAACGTGAGAACGATCTTGTATGCAAATCACTTTCAAGAGTTTTGGAACGTTCCCCGGCTTCGTAGTCCAATAAAATATACGAAAACTAAAACGAAGAAAGTATTAAAATGAAATTTATTTCGTATGAGGCGAGCCACAGTTATAATAAAACGCGTCTGGGAGCGCACACACAAAGCCCAATGTTTGCCAACAACAACAACAACAACAACAAAAACAAAAACCACAACAACAAACAAACAACAACAACAAGAAGAAGACTATTGCTTATGGCGGCTGTAAAACACAAGCAGTCAACGGTCTTTTGGGGTCCCTGTTAGCCAGTTTCCCGCTCCACACACAGAACAAAGATCGCTGAGATCTTCGAGTAGATGCTGCCTCTTCGAATTGAGTTGAGTTGAGCTGAGTTGAGTTTTGTGTTTTGTAGTGTAATAAAGTGCGACATTTTAAGTCGTCGGCTGATCGGGGTAATAACTTGTCAACACCGGCCCCAACAAAATATAACCATTAAAAAAAAAAAAAGTGTGAGCGCGTCTTCGTCATCGCCGAGCAGTCCCAAAACAATTAATATATATTATATATACAAATATATACATTCACATTCTTGTGGTTTTATTTTTACATTTTTATTATGATGAATAACATTTCCTTTTTTCTTTTTTTTAATGTAAAATAATTCGCATAACTTTATTTGCTATTTATGCATTTGAAACTAATTATTGAGAATCTGTTTAGCAGCTAAGTTTGCAATAAGATAAAATACAAGAAATTTCTGCCAGCTGAAGATCAGAAAAAGTATTTTTGACTATAAAAACGTTGGCAGCTCGCTGGGCTCTATTGGCCGTAAAATATTTTACGATGTTACGCTAACCAAAAAAAAAAAAGCAAAAAAAACACACACACGTCCAGCTAATCCGCCATGTGCGTATCTTGCATCTTGCTCGCTCCAATGTTGACTGTCTCTTTCGCTCCCTCGCCTCCTTGCCCCCGCTGAATGGGTTGGCATCATAATATTTGCATAGGCCAAAAAGCGCGCTTCGTCTGTGTCCAAGCCGCAAAATTGAGCTTCAGCGGGAGATGAAGCCGCCAACTGTAAAATGTATCTATGCGACTCTCTGTGTGTGTGTGTGTGTCTGTGTGTGTTTGGATGCGTGTGATGTGTGAATATGTTGTGAAAATTGAATGGCATATGCACATTTTGTCGCCAGTGATAAAATTTAATAACGCTGATAAATTTAGCAAAAACATGTTGGGCCATTGACATAAAGCGGTAATTAAGTTTGCTGACTCGCAGCAGGACAACGTCAACGACGGACCCAACGATGCAAAGTGCTGCACATGCATAAGTACAGTGAACACAGGACATCATGAACTAACATTTTATATACTAAACCATTAAACATCGATAAATTCTTTAATAATTACAACTATCTGTATTTTAAGTCACTTTATTGAATTAATTATAATAAATATCATTAATGTATGAAATTTTTAGATGTTTAGCTATAGTATTGTTATATATTTTATTTTAAATTCTCTTTTTGAAAATCCTTCTGCTTCTCTTTCACTTCCTTGTAGCCAATCTTTACTGTATTCCCATAGAAAAGCTTTAATTTCTTTTCGTTGCTGAGATCTGCATGCTTTTTGTGTTTGTTGTGTTATAGCGGCCATTAATTTGATTGGATCAATGGGAGCGACAACAGCTATAGCTATAGCTATATCTAGACACAGACAATGGCTGCACACAGTTACACACACACACACTTCCTTTCACACTCCAAAAGCCAGTGAAATATTTGTAAGCATTTAACCAATTTATGGCGTCTGCCAGAGATTTCGTTTATTGTATATGAAATGAGTAGAAATGTGTCGAAGATGGGCAACGTGTGGGCGAATCTTGTTCGGTTTTCATTCATAAAGAGCAGTCATTAAATAACAATCAGCTACAACGTTGATCTTAACGCCAAACAAACGCCGACGTGTAAATTGGCATAATATTTTTAAATATTTTTTAAACATTATCCCACGCAGCGGCGACTCACAACACCAACAAAAAAGTAGCTCTAATTAAAAGCGAGCTGAATTATTTTTTTCGAAAGTATCAAAAACGCATAAATATATATATTGTATATAAAGAAAAGAAAAATAAATATTTATTTGACAAACGCCTCTTGATAATTTTCGTGTTTTATAAATCAAAGCAAGCCCTTTATAATATTTAACTGTATGTGTAAATGTATGTGTGTGCATTTATTTATGTATGTTTTGGCACAGCCTTCATTGTTAACTGGCGCATAAAGCTGCATTTGTTATTATTATTATTATTATATATTATTATTACTGTTGATGTCAATTTTTAAAGCGCCTTAAATATAGCCCAAAGGCCTTATGAAAACATTTGCCAAAATGCTCCTACGACAAGTGGTATATACATATATATATATATATATATATATAAGTAAATATATACATACATATCTAATACATATAGTACATATTTATGTTTATATTATTGTGCTGCTTCGATTGTTGTTAGCTGCTTTTGTCATGAGGCCTGCAACATTCTCACGCTGTTTACATTTGTTGATTTTCATTATTTGGATTGCCGAGCTGATTTGTCCCTCAGACAAAATAAAAAAAAAATTCATCTCAGACAAGATGACAAGTCAGTTGACCAAAAAGTGTATCTCAGCCCTGGGCTTTTGTCACATACATTTTATTTTTTTTTTTTTTGCTTCTTTTCTTTGGGACCATCAATCGATCGAGGGACTGAAACTGCTCCCATTGATGATCGCTCAATTTGCGCAATGACGTGAAAATTTGTGTGGTGAATCGCTTTGGGTAATCGATCTTCTAGGCGTGCAGCAGCCACTGGAGTAGGAGTTGTATTTGATATAGTTCTTTCCCATTGTCAATTTTTGTGGCCTTTGTTTGTGCCACAGCGGCTACTGTTTGAGTACCTCAATAGAAAATCGATGAATGGTTAAGCAGATCAATGGATTAGTTTCAGCCAAGTTGCTTATATTCAAATGTGTAAAGTTAGTTATATTTATCTATATATATATATATATATATATCTATCGTTTTCCGTACTCGACTTCACACCTCTTTTTTTTTTCTCATTTGGACGGCAATTAAATGGTATCTTGTAAATTTTATTGCATACTCTTCAGCGTCTGTCTTTCGACTGTTGTATTTGTTTTTTATGGTTCTATTTGGCCTTTTGTATCGCTCTTTGCGTTTTATATGGCGTTCGAGGTGGTTATTTATGACATTTAAGCAAAAGTTGCAAGGTGCAAGTTTTGTGTATGGAATTTTTATGATAGCGCAGACAGCGGTCCCAAAGACTCAAGTGCCATTGCTTATATAATACAATACTGCCATATTTCTAGCAAACAAAACTGGCTGGGGTAGCTCGCTAAGATCTCACACATATATATATATATATATATATATATATATATAGATACGAATTGCCCACATAATCTAGTTCCCCTAATCAAAAGGGCAGTGAATTGGGTTAGCTTCGTTTCTCAGTGCCTTCAGCTGGCCTGTCTTGGCTTGGTTTCAGATATCATCTCCTCTTATAAATGCTATAAAATTTGTTAATAATATCTTGTTGTTCAAACATATCTTTATGTGCAGATCTTTGAATTATTTATCTTTCGTTTTAGCATTTAATGTCTGAATATTTTTTTTTATAACATTTCGTATTTTATTTGTTTAAATAATGGGATAAGAATGAAGAAATATTTAAATGATATAAGATAAAAATGTATTAGTTGAAGAATTAAGTTTTATAGCGAAATAATATGATCAATACGAAGTTAACATCGAGTTACGGATACCTATTGAAATTCAAAGCTTGGCCTGATTTATGCAGCACACAGAGAAAACCTCAGCATTCATGAGTAAATTACAGTCAAAATGACATCCTAGCCAAAATGCCACTTCAGGCCTCAACTCTGACAACAGGCATGCATATTTTGCAGAAGTGGGCACATAGACATGACAACAATAACAACAACAACAACAACAACAACAACAGCAATAACAGACCGCCAGTCAAGTCAGAATCTGTCCTTGGCTACACACACACATGTGTGTGTGTGTGTGTGTGTCATAACGGGCGTCGGGAAAACAAATTGCCCAAGAAAAAAACACCCCGAGACCCCGGCGCTGCAGCTACTGTGTTTTTGGTTTTTGGGTTGCTGGTCGCTCGTTCGCTCGAGCAATGTGAAAAGTTAAACGAAAGTGACAGGCAGGCAGGCAGGCAGGCAGGCAGGCAGGCGGGCAGGGGCATTCAACGCGCAGGCTCGTTGCAGCAGCGTAGCAGGGGTTGAGGGGAGGGCGCGATTAAACGTGTCACACGAGGCGACGCGGTTGAAAAGTTAAATGGCAGCAGCCAAAATGAGCAGCAGCCACCATGTTAGCATGTAGTTATAGCTACACACACATACACACACACACACACACACACACACACGTATACACACACTGATAAAGATATGTGTATGTGTGAGATACATGTTGCTCATGTGCTTGGCTGTGTCTGTTTTTCTGATGGTGGCCATATTGCATTTTTCGTCTATTTCATTTCAATTTCAAAGGCATTTCCCAGGCACAAACCCCCATCCCCTCCCCCCACCATCATACCGTTCAGCTAACCCTCCTAAATGTATCTCATAGCTGGCAGCTTGTATCTACAAATTGTCATGAATAATTTGCGGAATATGTGCGAGATATTTTTGTTTGTTTGTTGCTGTTGTTGCTGTTGCTGTTGTTGCTGTTGTTGCTGTTGTTGTTGTTGCTGTTGTTGCTGTTGTTTTCGTCTGCTGTTTTTCCTCAACTGCGTCACATTTGTTTAGCTTCTGAGACGCGTCGAATAAGCAACTTTATGTGTGGAATATACTTATTTATATTGTTTATTAATTGGTATACTAGTCGCAACACAGACCCACTTTGATCTTGTGCCGATATGGCCGACCTAGTCACGGCCGACTTTTGTGTAAAAAAAAAAATGTATTTATTTTGTATTATGTGAATTATGTGCTGCTGCTTGTGTTGCTGTTGTTAATGTGTTGAGCTATTTGTATTTATTTTGTATATTCTGGTTAAGGCAACCTTTTTTGGTCGGCGGTCACTTTAAACAGAACTTGTCACCCAAAAGTTAATAAAAGGCTGCTGCGGCTGCTGTTGCAAAAACGACAACAATCAACAAAATGTAGCAACAATTGTTGTGCTGAAAAAGCAGCAACAAAAACTCATCGCCAACGTCAGTAATTAATTTGTTAAAAACGGTAAATTTATTTTCACTGACGCTTTGATTAATGGAAAAACAATTTTTGAAATCAACTTTGGTTATGGTTTTTTTGTGTTGTTTTTTCACTTGACAATTTTTTAACGACTTGAAAATATGCAAAACGCTAGCCATTAATTTAATGCCTTAATGTTCAGCACTTAATTGAATACTATATATTAAATTGATCAACAAGAGAAATTGAAATGTTTAAAGTAGGCAAAACGAATTGAAAATTCAATTTAATTCGATGTTAACAAATTGTCAGAAACTCAACTATATAATTAATTTAAACGAGAAAATTGTAATTGTTTATGGTGATGGGAATATAATGAATATTTCTGTTAAACTAAAATCAATTAATTTTGAGAGAGAGAGGTACAAATTTTATGTTAATGAATACAATCTGTAAAATGTAAGAAAATTACTGAGTAGTTGAGATAATTGTTGAAATTGATATACTACTCGAACATGGAAAATACATTTGATATAAACAAACCAACGCATATTTTTATCATGTTATAAATGAAACACATTTAAAACGGCGTAAAATGCAGTCCAAAATGAATATTCATTAATCGATTGGTCAATAAATTAAATGACTATGCTACTTTTTTTTTTGGTATTGTTTTTTGGCCAAAACACAGTGACACAAACTGTGATTTGGACATTGGACTTGGAGAATAGTAAAGCAGTTTCAGCTACATTGAAAATGGTAACAATTAGCATAACTTTTTTAAATTTATGTATCGATTTTAAGAAAACAATAGAAACCCGCCGAAATCTACATCAATACCCGATACCCGATTTCCTATAGTTTAACAGTTCTAGGCATTGTTTTGCTGTTGTTTGTTATTTTTTTTTTGAGTTGAGTGTTGGTGGCAAAGAAATAAACCAGAAGCCGACGGCACATTCGATAGATTTATTGAGCGTTTTGAACGGAAAGCCCAACAAACGATGACCCCAACTCTGGCGCTACGATAAAAGTAAAAATCAGTGTACCAATCCAAGCCAAGATTAACCGGTTCCGGCTTTGAGCACACACACACACATAAAACGAGCAAATCAATTTCGCTTATTGAATCGATTCTATTTTGAGTCGATTCTGCAGAACATTTTAGAGAGAATAACTTTACTGAGATATGGCGAACACTAAACATTAGATGGCTATATAATATATATAGATTAAATGATCATTTATAACTTTTATATTTTTTTGCAGACTGAGCTGCGTTCCTGCGCAGCGTGCGGCGAACCAATCTCGGATCGATTTTTTCTCGAGGTTGGCGGCTGCTCGTGGCACGCCCATTGCCTCCGATGTTGCATGTGCATGTGCCCGCTGGATCGCCAACAGTCGTGCTTCATCCGAGAGCGGCAAGTCTACTGCAAAGCCGATTACAGCAAGTAAGTATCTAATCCAAAACAAAAAGCAAATTATCCAAAAACAAATCAAAGAATTTATCGCTTTAGAAAATCAACAAATGCGAACAAGAATCGAAATTAGCATTTGTTTATGTGCGTTTAATGCAAACCAACTTAGTCTTTTGCATATATAATATATACCTAATAGCATTTGCCAATTTATATGGATTAATTTTAGAGCATTCACTTAATGTTTTATGGGGCACTTTCTCGCCAACAGATCTTCCCATGTCGAAATCGATGTGATCATTGTTCGATTTCCAATGCATTTCCCAATGAATTGTTTTATATTTGTGTGTGAGAATGTATGTGTGTGTGTGAGTGTGTGTGTGTGCACAAGTGTTTCCAACATATTTTCCCACACGACTCTGACTCTGATGTACATGATATAAATAAAGTCTAAGGTTAATTGTAACAATTCGACAACGTTTGCGACTTAATCCCTAAGATAAACAGAGCAAGATGCAACCAAAAAAAAAGAGACTTTCAGAGGCAGACTTTTGAATGCAAGTTGCAAGCAAAGTATCTTACAGATACAAGCTAACACACACACACAGGCACACAGGCACACACATAAGCACATGTGGACACACTCGTTGTTGGGTTGTTGCTGTCCACACAGGCGGAAAACGGTGTCGACTCCGAACGAAATGAAAATAAACAAACAAACGCGCCGTGAGATGCTGTAAAAATATTTATTTTTCAAGTTAAGAATTTTAAGTGTGCATTGGGCGCTGGGCCCCAGTTTCGAGCTGTAGATGGAGACATCAACCCAACACCAGTACCAGTCATAGTCTCCCGGGTTTTTTTTTTTCTTTTTTTGAGGTCCAGTCATCCCTACCAATATCAGCGTACAATGTTGTGCTTGTAAAAATAAGCTTAAAAGCTAACAATAAGCCGTCAAAAGTTGCCAACTCATTTGGAAAAACGCAGCAGCAACAACGCGCAGCAACAACTTCCGCTTAGAAAACGTGCAACCAAAAACGCGCACAAAACATGGCAATAAAACGCCAACGAAACGCCAGCAAAACGCATGCGAAACGCCTGTGAGTCGCCTGCGAAACGCCAGCGAAACACGCTCAATAAAATATATGCAAAAAATATTTATTCTCGCTGCACTTTGCAATAATTAACTACAATTTCCGTTCTGTTTTCTTGCTTTTATTTTTATTGCAGAAGTTTTGGCGCCAAGTGCTCAAAATGCTGTCGCAGCATCTCCGCCTCCGACTGGGTGAGACGAGCCCGCGACTTGGTCTTCCATTTGGCGTGCTTTGCCTGCGATCAATGTGGACGCCAGTTGTCCACCGGCGAACAGTTTGCGCTCATGGATGACCGTGTGCTCTGCAAGGCTCATTATCTTGAAACGGTCGAGGGTGGCACCACATCAAGTGACGGTAAGCGGAACCAAAAAATTTAATAACCAGAAGAACTTTGCTTTCGGCTATAACCGACTGTTGAATACACTGTAAAAATTGCAAATGAGATAGGGGAAAAATTACTGATTACGAGATTAGTTAGATTATTCTGAGGATTTGCTTAGATATCTTTGAATAAATGTATAAAAATGTTATAAATCTAGGTGCGAAATATTTTATACATTCTATTAATAATTTAGCTACCAATTTTATTATGATCAAAAATTGGGTTTTTTAAAAAAAAAACTTTGCACTTCGTCTGACTCCAAAATATATAGCAAAGGGCAGTTTATAACAGACTCACATTATATAGACCCAATATACACTTTTATACATTTTAAATCAGGGAATAATAATACAATAAATTAAAAAGAAAACAAACCAAAACCAAAGCCAAAAGTCAAAGCGAAGCAAAAAGTAAATAAATATTTACATTGGCGACAAGTTGAAAGCATGTTGCACGGTTTGGGGGCAAGCGAAACGGTTGGCAATTTGGAACGCTTCTTGGTGGGACCGAGGGGGCGAGGGAACTAAGCGTCAGTTAGTCGCCACTGGCCAAGATTGGCAGCTCCTGCTGGCTGCGCCAAACTGATGAAATCGTGTCACAACTGAGCCATAACAACTGCCAGACGACGTGATCGGCTTCAGAATATCGCTGTCGTTGTTATTTGTTGATATTGTTGTTGTTGTTTTTCATTGGTTATAGCCCACTGTGCAGTGGACCCACCAAGAAGAAGTAGCTCTTTGGGCCATAAAGCCACATCGGTCATAAACTATAAACACTTTTGACATTTTCAATTTGGTGCACTGTCAAAATGCTTTTAGACGCGGACTTAGGCACGTTCCTCGTATTGTGTGTATGTGTGTGTGTATGTGTGTGTGTGTGTGTGTGTGTATGTTGCATTCAGTAACCTCAAGTATTTTGATTATCCCATATGTATATCTGTAGATGGCTGTGATGGTGATGGTTATCACAAGAGTAAAACGAAACGCGTGCGGACCACATTCACCGAGGAGCAATTGCAAGTGCTGCAGGCCAACTTTCAGATTGACAGTAATCCGGATGGGCAGGATTTGGAGCGGATTGCATCGGTGACCGGTCTGAGCAAGCGTGTGACGCAAGTTTGGTTTCAGAATTCGCGGGCGCGACAGAAAAAACACATACATGCTGGTAAGAATAAAAGTAAGTAGTGGATTAGTGCAGCATGCCCCTTGTGCCCCAAAACACCTAGACTCAAGTATAACTTGTGTAGTCGTAGTTTTAAGTAGTGCCACTTATAAGTACTTATATATTCATACACACATATATATATATATATACCACGATGCTAATCAAGTTTTATTTTGTTCGTTTCTCTGTTCTGTTTCGACAAACGATTTCTGATTGCAGTGCGCGAACCGGAAGGAAGCTCATTTGCCCGTCATATTAACCTGCAGTTAACGTACTCATTTCAGAATAACACACAAAATCAAATGCATATGAATGGCACCAAAGGTGCTCTCTATCCAGCGCATGGTGAGCCCAAATAGAAAAAAAATATATATATGTATCTCAACTTAAACTAATCAAAAATATTTGCATTATTTATTTTTTTTTGGTTTTTGCTAGAATCCTCGATGGATGAGCTGTCGCAAGACTCGAGTGTTCACTGTATGCCCAGCGAGGTGTGACTGCAGCAGTCCTCGCCAGCGCATGCTCATCGCTGATCATCAATGATCATCATCTATAGCAATGAAGCCAATCGCTGGCAGCTTGGGGGCTGCAACATGAGCAACAAAACAAAAGCAAACAAAAAAAAAAAACACACACACAAAAAATGCAAAAGAAAAAACGTCCTTTCCTAGTCAAAATTTTATGTAAAGCGCAAGGCTCATATGAAATGAAAAAACAAAAAAAAAACATAAAACTAAAATGAAATCGAAATCGAAATCGAGAAGCAAAACTGGAGTACAGTGAAAAAGTCGTTAAAGTACGAAAAAAAAACAAAATGTATTTGAAGTCCATCAAGACTACAGCTGCAGATGCTTTGAGCATCGGGATAACTCAAAACCCAGTCCAAAATAGAGTCGGCAAACATTCCAACACACACACACACACACATCTCAGAATATATATATATATATATATACACACACAGAGACACACAAATACATTCCTGCATAGCCTATAAAAACCTAAGCATAGTTTAGTTAATTTAATTTAAATGAAATTTAAATTTAATTTAGTTTAATGCGTAATTGTTAAGTGTTTTTTGCATCTATGAATGTAAATCTCTATTTAACTAACACTATTTCCATATCTCTGGTTCGCTTCAACCTTTGATTTAGTTGTTAGTTAATAATAACAAAAAAAAAAAAAAAACAGAACGAGTAAAACTGCAGCTGCTTGCCAAGGCTTTTGTAAAATATATTTATATGCCTATCGTCGTATCATGAGAAATGTTGTTATTTGTTTATTTTCATTGTTTTTTAAATGTATAAAAGAATACCTAAACACACACATATATACATATATATATATACTTATATATGATATACATATGTAATTGGCCAGGCATTTTGTATATAGTTATAATAGAGGAAATTGATAAGCAAAAGAAAAAATATGAATTAAATGAAAGTAAACATTTAGTTAACACAAATTATAAACAACTACAATTAATGATGAATCGAAATCAATTAAAATGCAAAAAAAAAAAACAATACTTTTTAAAAACAATTTACAAATGTGTTTTAAATTTAGAGGGGATTGGAAATGGGATAAAAAAAAACTATTGATGTCAGTTTATGAAATGGCTGATATTTTCCCGAACTTGGCTTACAGTTCTTTTGGGAAAGAAACATTTTACAATTGGGATAGTTAACTTAGACTTTATTCCTAAAGGCCGTTAACTGGAATTCTATTGGCCAAGTAATTTAGAGGTAAAACTGTTGTTATCACGTTCTTATCCACTCATTAATAGATCAAATATTTGGATTAGATGGCTTGTAAAGATTGTGTTCAACATAGTTCAAGGCAAGTTGAGCAGTGAGCAGCAAATGTGTCACTTGCCAATGCCAACTGATCTTTGGCAACACTTGATATCGATTTCCGGTGCAACATCATCACCTGTGCACAGATCTCGGCTGATACCACCTAAGCTGAAGCTTTGAAGCATCTGCAGCAGACAGTGTGACGACGTTCCAGATGCCATTGCGTAGGGGGGGAGCAGAGAGAGAGAGAGAGAGGGGGAGAGGGGCCAATCTGTTGAGTCTTCTCTCGTCGACGCTCTCAAGTTGCCAGTCATGTGGCAGCATCCTACTCTAGTGTGTGGCACTTCAAACTCGGGCGTTAAGTGCACAACGCATCGTATTAATTGAATTATAAGCCTAGATTATGCAAAGATTTCCGGCCAACAGCAGCAGCAGGAGGAGCACCAGCTGGACGGCAATTTGTGTGGATCATCATCATCTGTGGCGAGTGATTCTCGTTGTTGTGTTGCGTGACTTGGCATTTAACCAGGACTGCACTTGTTTGTAATAAATTCGGAACGAAACGCAACGCAGATCTACGTTTTTTTTTTTTTTTTTTTTTTTTTACTATAACACGTTACAAAAATATCAACAAATCGTCATCATTAATAATGATCACTTCAGGCTACACAACACACACACACACACGCAAGGCTTGCTATCAGTTATTTTTGTTTTGGGTTTTTTTTTATTATTTTTTTGGTGGTTCATTTGTCAAATTTCACCGCGCCTCTGAGATCGACAACAAGATCGAGAGCTCAAGATCTTCAGATCAGATGTTGTTGGTGTTGTTGTTGTTGTGGTTGTTGTTATTTGAGCAAACATTCAACACTTGAGGCCAAGAAGAGATTTTCGTGGCAAGCAACAACAACTCAATTCCCAATTCCACTTACCCCTCACCATTAGTCTCTATATATATATATATATATACTCCATTCTCAATTCCCAATTCCCACTTGCCCGGCAATGAAATTATGAATGATGTGATACTTTTGCCATTGAGATGTTTTCACAGTCGCGGGCGCATGACATGCCCCAGCCATATCTTATTTGCTATATCTTTCTACATCGCATTCGGATACGGTTACGGTTACGGGCACACACGGGAATGGATAAAGCAATGGGTACTCTGGGCTACTCTTGGTACTGAATGCATGAAACGGGTTACCTCCTCGCTGGCTGCCTGGGCTGGTTTATGATCGAATCTTGGTTGTTTTTGTTGTTGTTGTTGGTGTTGTTCTTCTTGTTGTTGTTGTTGTTGGTGCTGCCGTGTTTGTGTTATTTCTGCTGGAAATGAGCGATCGCGTGCAATAATTTGTAGAGCTGTTGGACTTGTTCGAGAATGCACAGAATACTGCACTGATAATAAAAAATTATCTAGAGTTTTGAAGATGCCTTATCAATCATACTAAAAATATTTAAAATATTATATTCAAATTCTTAGATCAAGCTGAAAATTAGTAGATATATTTTCTGATTATATTATGAATTTCAAGAATTTTCTTAAATATTTTAGCTAGCATTATTATGCTGCATTTTAATTTTTTTCAAGTGTAGTCTGGAAGTGGAATTGAAGTCCAATATTCTGTGGCTGTGACTGCTGCACATGCTGCACATCATTTTTCAAAATCATTCAAACACTTGTTAAATATTTTCTTAACCGATTGATGATGATTGTGACTTGGTATCAATGCTCTGCTCTGTGCTGACAATGTCCACACACAGCGACATACCGACACATCGACAGATCGACATATGGACATATGGACATACGGACATTTTCATCCTGCCACTCTTCCATTCAACACTCACACTCACAGTTGCGGCAACAAACTTATTTGTGTTTATCAATAGATATATATATATATATATATATATGAGCAGTGCCAAAGATTCGAATCCCCACAGCTCTCAGGCATTGACTTATTACGATTTGTTGGCCTTTTCACGTCGCTGAAATTAATTGATATCCGTGGTATGCGTATTGTTATTGCTGTTATTGCTGTTGCTGTTGATTTTGATGTTGCTGTTGATGTTGCTGTTGATGCACGCCTGCAATCGTGAAACGCCACAATGTCTGCACTTTTGTTGATGCGGATGAGCCGCTGACATGCGGCCACTTTTTTGGCATTGATGATCGATTACAGAACCGGGCCTACTTCTTTGCCGCCAACTCCTCCATCGAAAACGGGGTCAAGTGTGAGAGGCGACTGCGTTGCCAATAGTGTTGATGCTGATGATGATGATGATTGGGTATGCAAATTCCTGCTACACTCTTTCGCCATCTGCATGCATAAGCATTGTAATTTCTGACTATTGGTTCCATCAACGCATCGCAGCATCCCCCGTCCCTTCTTAACACAAACAAAAGACAAGCTTTCAACACTTTTTGAGGACCAACCTCAGTGCTTGATGTGAATCGGTCTTGGTGCCGCAGACCTCCATCAAATGCTTTGGGCTCCCTCTGTGCGTGTGAGTCATGCCGACTGGCATTTTAATTGATTTTGTCCGAATAATCTTAGCTGGTTGTTGCTGTTGTTGTTGTTGTTGTTGTTGCTGTGCCTGCTCCCAAATGCCGCATAACTCACTGGCACACGTCCTGCTCCTGCCAAGCACGTACACAGCTTCAGCTTCAGCTGCAGCTCTCACCTAGGTTGAGCCAGAGATTGGACATTTATCAGGCAGCCGCGACTCTTGGGCTCTTTGACTGCGTAGGAGTTTTGTCCGTTGACCACCGAGTTAAGTATCAGCCTGTGTGTGTATTTGTGTGTGCATTTGTGTGTGTGTGTGTGTGTGTGTGTATGCGTGTTTGATTATGCCAAGGTGTGTGTGCGTGCCATCATTGGGCGTTGGAGCACGTAAAAATGTAACACCAACTGCGAAACGGGCAACTCACGCAGCAGCGCTGTCTATTTGGCTATTTTATAGCCAACAATTAGCTGTAGTCTTTATAAGAGTTAAATTGAATTTATTTATAATAATGGGAAATGTCTTTTAAATAAGTAAATATCTCTGCTTTCTTGCTCTTTCTCAAGTTGCTTAAAAGTTTTAAAAGAGTTTCATAATTAAACAAAATTTTTAGCTTTTAAGTTTTGCCAGTTGCCAGTTGCCAGTGGAGGCTGGCTCATATGAGCCAGATAGGTAAGACTTGGTATTTAATCAAATAATTTAAATATTAAAAAACGAACAAGTTTTTTTTTTTGAAATTTTTTAGTAATAATAATACATTTTTAAAATAAATTTGTATTATTTTTCAAATATTAAACATAATTTTAAACACTTTTTAGACAGTTCATTAACAGGATATTTAGCCAGATTGCTGCTGGGCAGCAGCAGCAACACTGCCCGGTATTTGCCGTTGTCGAAAGTTGTGGCGTTGTGCTCCATGCACCATCCCTCAAAGTTTGCTTAACTGTGCGCGCACAGGACACCCAACTGTGGTCGCACAGGCCAACAAGCCAAGCGGTTGCTGCTGCTGCTGCTGCTACGACTGCTGCTGTTGGTGGTGTTTGTGTTGCAGCAGACAAGACAACAACAACAAGAACAGTACATCGACTGACGACGACGACGACAACTTTTGCAGTTCGCCTCAATGTTTGTGCAAGCAACATTCGCATGCAAGTCAGCAAAGTTTGCATTGACACGCAGCAACAGCAGCAACAACAAGAGCAGCAACAGCAGCCGAGACGCATTTGCATAAAGCAGCAGCAGCAGTAGCTGAGGGGGGCTATCTGAGTGAAGAGGCATTGGAGGCTTCACCGTTGCTCTGCTGGTGTCATGGTGCCAAAAAAAAAAGAGAGATGCAGAAGACCAGACAAACGCAAAGTGCACAGCATGGCAAATAGTAGCAGCAGCAGCAGCAACAGCAACAACCATGATGAAGATGAACGTATTGCTGGTGGCTTCACATCAGCAGCTACAGCGGCAGCAACTGCGGCATCAGAAGCAACAGCAGCAACAGCAACAACAACCCCATTAGGCCGCACATAAACTGCATGCAACTGGGCAGTGCTCCTGTGGCGTGGTCATGTTGCTATTGCTACCGAGCTGAGCTGCTGACTTATGGCAATTGCCAATGCAACATTTGTTGCCAGTTGCCAGTTGCCAGTTGCTATTGCTGTTACTGGTTGCTGTTGCCGCTTGCCCATTGGCCGTGTTACCCCCCGCAAACATTTGTTTCAACACGTACGCGCAAATGAGTTTACAAGGTGCGATATTCATGTTGCTGCCGTTGCAATGTTGCTGCTGTTGCCAGTTGCCAGTTGCAGTGGCTGCTGTTGTTGCTCAGTTGTTATTCATATTTACTATGCGCTGCATGAGCAACATGTTGCTAAGACAGTTTTTGCTGTTTAAAAACATTTGCCGGCTAATCGTATATTTGCAGTTTTATATTAATACCGGACCAGCAGCAGCAATAACAACAAAAACAACAACATCAACAATACCAATAAAAACAACAACAGGCGAAAATATATATGAAGAACTGCGAATGTTGTCGATGTGTTCCCTCATTTCTCATTCACATAGCAGCTGCTGCCGCTTTTTATAATTTTAATTAACGCATTCGTCGCTGTTGTTGTTGTTGCTGCTGCTGTTGCGACTGTTGCGACTGTGGCGACTGTTGTCGCCTGCTTGCTGCTGTTTCTGTTGATGTTGTTGTCGTCTTTTTTGCGCAACATGCTAAAAGGTGTTAATTGGCGAAATTTCCATGTAGAGCCTAACCAAAAAGAAACAGAACCCAGCGGTCGTTGTCGCCTCGAGCGTTGTCAACAAGATTTGCTTTATTAGCCACTTTCGGGTGGTGGCTGCATATCCGCCAGCAACATGCCACACAGCAGCAACAGCAGCAGCAGCAACATGAACTTGTGCTTTGTTTCACTTTTGCTTTAATGAGTCTCTTCTGAACAGATGCAATAGCTTGTAGTTGCTTCCAGTCCATGCATGTGCCACAGTTTGTTGCAAGAGTAAATATTTTCATGGTTTAATTTCATAAATTATGGCAATTTCATTTTTTATTTTCGTGTGCTGCCTCGCTGACGTTGATCATTGAAATCCCTAAGTTATCGCCTGACTATTCACAGTGCTGTCCCCGGCTGAGTGCTGCATAAATGAATTATGCTCGCCACAGCAAATCAACTTAAAGTGTTGCACAGCTACAACTCGAGACAGGGCAACAACTGTGCAAAAAGCTCCTAAATTTTACTTAAGAACATGTGCGTTCAACGCCATCAATGGGCGGCTGCCATTGCCGCAGTGCAGCAAACAACCAGAGCAACAACAACAACAACAATAACAACAACAACAATAATAGCAACAACCGAGCGGACAACAACACACTTCTCCAGATGATGACGATAATGATGATAATCATTAACACCTTTTTGCCGCACAGAGAGCGAGAGGCACACAGCGGCCGCAGCAACAATACGCCCAACAACATTCAACTGCCAACCCAAAAGCAACAATAGCAACAACAACAACAACAACAATTGCAACACAATATATATGAAAATAATTCAAAATGAAATTTGCTTTATGATGCGCAACCGGGCGACGTTCCTACGCACAGTGTTACAAAATACTCTGCAAATTGCAAATGTTGCATATTTCTATAATTCAAAATTAATCCAGTTATGTAGTTATGAATTTTATTTTAGCAATCAAAAAAAAACATCTCTGATTTTAAAGCTGTTTTTAAGTTATTTAAAATTCACCTGTTTTACGTTGCGCAAAATTTATGAGCCAGTTTTTAATGGATTTTGGATTTATTGCATTTTATATAAAAAGCCATAAAATATTAAAATATTTTATGCATCGCTCGCCAAAATGTATAAGAGAAACGTTCATAAATTAAATGATTTACAAATTAGATAGCCTAAAAATATATCTTACATACAAAAGCAAAAGTTATTGACAAAATTAAAATGTGAACTAAAATGTTATTAGAAGTTTTATTGTTGGTTTATTTGTTTTTATTTTAAATTCCAAGGATGTTGAACTTTATATTTTTATTATTGATTTCATTTTTATTTTTGAGCCAACTTTTTTATTAATAAAATTCAACTTTTTCAATTTTGTTTTGAAAAAATATAAGATCACAATTTGCATAAATGTGTAGCATCTTCCATTTTATTATACCAAATAGATATAAACAAATTGTTTTAATATTCATATTATATTTATATTATCAAAACCGGCTCATATCGTTTTTGCCACACTGTGCTGCTGACTATCTGCGTTGATATGAAATATGTGTTGGTCGGCAGGCAGCGGAGATTTATCGAGCGCGAAATGTAATACGCGAGCAACGTCCAGTCCAGTTCAGCTTAGCATGACTTGAGTTTGAGTTTAGTTGAGTCCAGGCCAAAAATCCAGTTGTCGGGTTGTCCAGCTGTCCGTCTGCTCTGGCTGCTCCGATCAGCGGCCACCGTTTTGGCCGCCACTTTGAATTGGCTTAAGCGATGCCGCCGCCGCCGCTGCCGTTGCCGCTGCCGCCGTTTTGCTGTTGCCACAACTGGCACTGCCACCGTGCGGCGACCGCCGGTTCTGGCAGCGATTCGGCTCGCTTATAAAGTGCATCCTGCTGGGCGCACTCGCGAACGGAGCTGCTGCCTCTGTGCCAGGGACAACGACTGGACATTAACTAATGCATGCATTTATATATACATTTTTACTCTTTCTTTTTTTTTGTTGTTGTTGCTTGCGGTCCACAGTGGGGCCAGAACGTGGCCACAACGTTGGCAGATGCCGGCATCTGGGGTGCTCCAATAACTCATGGTGACACTATTAAAGCGACGATTTGTAGCCGCGCATAAAATAAATGCGGATTAGACTTTATAAAGGACAAAATGCTCATGACTGAATTTATGCTCGACAGCTATTCAAGTGTGGGCGTGGCACGCCTCACACAAACCCCACCCCTCTGCAAAAACGGTGGACAGACAATGTTTCGTTTGGACGTATGGCTTCAATTAATTGCGATTTCAAAATCGTTGCATGTACACGAATGTTATCAAAATCAGTTGAGTAAATAAAGCAAACCAAACCAAACCAAACCCAACCAAACCAAGCTCAACTTCAATCCACTCCACTCAAATCAACCCAACTCGATTCGACTCCAACTCGTCGCAAAAATAACAAACGTGACAAATTTTGTGAATTCAACTGTGTAAAAAGCGACAGCGAAGCATAACAAAAACTTTTGATGCAACCAAAAACTTTCGACAAGCACTAAGTACGAGCTCAGCCCAGAGGGCGTCTGTGGCTGTGGGCGTGGCAGTTAAAACTAAAACAGACAACTTGGCTAGGCGTCGTCGGCCCATGTGAGTGGGCGTGGCACACGCGGGCAAATCTGAAGCCCTTCTATTTGCCATGTAAACAAACGTCTTCTTCAAAATAAAAAAAAACAATTGGATTATAAAATTTAGCAAAGTTGCAACACGGTACACAAATGCTACAAATCGCAGCGGTAGCAAACTAAACCCGCATCCAAGTCGCAGCTGCCTGTTGGCAGAACCCGTGGCAAAATGTGACAAAGAAAACGACATTTGTTGAGGAAAAGTGTTGTGTTTTGTTGTGGGTGCGAAAACAATTCCCAAAACATTTTCATTTTGCTTAAGCGGGCAACGCGCGAATCTTGACAAGTCCATTGGAAACTTAACACCAAAGTTGACAAGGCTTGACAAATTGTTGAGGAGTGGAAAAAGTGAAAGTGTCAAGGTGTAATATCCAATTCAATTAAGAGTTGATGTCTATTTCCAGATTTTATGTAGATTTCAGTTAATCTATCGGCAAAAAACTGAGCACGGAGAATTGCAAAAAGCAACAAGGGAAATGAACAGTTGGTAAAATGCCAAAGAAAACTAAAATGAACATTGAATAATTTAAAAACTTAAAGATCTTTTTTTTTAATACTAATCTTTATTTAAATAAATAATTACAAATATGTGATAAAGATAACTTTTTTTTAACACTCTTCGAGTTAAATGTTTTTTCTGCGAAATAATATGCAATTAGTGAGATAATGTGGCAATGTTGGACATAAATCATAAAACTGCTAATGTCTAAATAAATAAATAATTTTTTTAATTATTTTCCTAACGACATTACTAATAATATAAATATATTTTTTAAATAAAGACTATTTTTACAAGCGATAAAAAATAATTTTATAACTCTGACATGGTCATAAATATTACAACATAACATAAATAATAACTTTTAATTATTATTGTAAAATATATATATTAAATTTAAATTGGCATGTTGATCAGCAATGAAAAAACATTATTATTAATATATTATTAACAGTTCGGAGTGTAAATAAAAAGATTCTTAATTGCTCATCAAGGTGTTGGGTAAATATGCCATTGCTTTCCGAATGCGATACGACAATTGAGATTTGGACCCTGGCTCAGCAAAGGGCCAAACGAAAAGGGCCAATCCCTCGAGCCGACTTGGCTGGCATATAATGAGGGTCAAAACGCGTGTAAATGCAATGCAAATGTATGTTAAAGTGATTAGCAGCCTTCAAAGAGCGCAGGCCATGACGCAACTTGACGGAATCTGTTGAAATACACCAGAGGCTTCATCAAATGACTGAACTGAACACCCCATCCTACCACTTCCACTCCACTCCCACTCCCCTTGCAAAACACACCCACTGCTAAATCCCCGCACAGCAGCCGGCAATAAAAACAGTTACAGAAACAGAAACAAATAAAAAAGGCAGCAGCAGCAGGAGCAGGAGCAGGAGCAGCAGGAGCAGGAGCAGCAGGAGCAGAGCAAGAAATCATGTTGGCAACTATTTGGATGGGTGATGAACTTCGCATTCGACACTTCATTGAAGTTGACAGATGTGGGCTGGTCGAGGTGTGGGCTTTGAATCCTGCAATTCGCACCCCCGACAACAACAACAACAACAACAACAACAACAAACCCAAACAAAAACACAACCAGTGGCTGGGAAAGAGGGGGGAGGGAGGGGAAGGGATAAACGTGTGCTGTGAGAGCATTGTGCGAATGAATTTTTGTATTTATGCGAGCGATGCGAAGGAAACATTTACAAATGAAGTTGTAATCGGAAGTTGTTCGTTTGCAGCGCGCTGCCTGCCTCGCTGCCTGCCTGCCTCACCCCCACCCCAACCCAACGCTCTTCCATGCACAATAAATTGAGCGACAATTGTACAAATTGTCAAGGCGGAAACGCTGCCAGGGATAGTTCCAACAGTTCAACAGTTCAGCAGTTCAGCAGTTCGTCGAGCGATTTGTCCAGCGTGCGGGCTGGATGGATGGATTAGAGTTGATGGGACTGGAAAAGGGGTGCAACTTGGATTGCTGATCCCGCTTCCTGCACATATCCACATACATATGTTCACTTTGTGTTCTGATCCTTTTTTGGCCGCAAATATTTGTTTTTAATAGTCGTTTGTAAATGCAAATAGGATTTCCCGTTTTTGGTTTTTATGTTTTTCGTTTGTGTCTGCGATTTTCATTTGACAGTTGAATTGTTTTGTCACTGCCAGCAAAAATAATAACACTTGTTCGGAGCAACCTGGCCCCGGCACTGTTTGTCCAACTGATTAGCCAGTTAGTTGCCCAATTTGACATATGTTGAGATTGCCGATTGCCTCCCGACTAAGTATCGCCCGAAACACAGATCCCAACGACAGCCATTCGACAAACTCTTAATAAAGTCGTTGTTGTTGTTGTTGCGAGTTGTTGTTGTTATTGCGGCTTCCTCTTTTAGCTGCAAACGATCTGGCCCGCGATCCACGGCAGGAACTGCTAAAGACTTTTGCGTGTTGGCACACTCAGAGAAATATTTGGCATAGAATTGAGATCATTGATCTGAAATTAGAAATTCTAATCATAATTTTAGCATACTCCAATTTTTTTGTTTGAGCCAGAACTAGATAGTTTTTTTTTCTGTATTTTGCTGCTTCTATTTTTTCGAGTGCATTTTGTCCAGGTCTTATCTACAAAATTGATCGTTTTGAAAACGCTCAAAATGTGATGTGGTGGCATTTTCAACTTGTCTGCGTCTTAATATTTTTACTTTCTTTATGGCAACGCAATAGTCGAAGAACTGGTTCACAGTTGGTGGTTGCTGGTTGCCTCTTGCCTCTTGGCAGTTTCGTTGGGGCCAAGTGTATTGGATCTCTTACGTTTGGCTGCTGCGGCTGCTGCTGCTGCTGCTGCTGCTGTTGTTGTTGTAATCGTGTCGTGTCCATTTCGATTATCACCAAAGTGAGTAATTTAATACCAATTTGGCTGTGCCGTGCGGCATTCGGCTTGAGAGAGATATGCGCACTTCAAATGTCAAATGTGAGCAACAGATGCACAGATCGCTTTTAGGCTTCTACTTTGAATGTCTGAGAATCTGAGAACTCTCTCAAGCACTCTCAGCACTCAGCCGTCGGCCGCTTGATGTAAGCGGAAAAATCTTATCGACCATTGGGCATTTAACTGGAATTTTAGATAACCAACGCAGAACGGTGTCGATCTGGTAGCTGCAGACAGCTGCAGGACTAGCTGACTGCTCACTGCTGTTTCATTCTTAGCCAGGTAATTACTTTGAGCTAGTGGCTGTTGGGCTGTGACAATTTACATGACGCACCGAGAGATAGCAGCAGCAAAGGAGCGGTTGAGAACCAAGAAGAAGAGAGCCATAATTGCGATCGGATTGATTCATAAATATTGTTTAATTAATCGAAATAATAAGATTATATAAAACTACACAGGAAATGCCATCAATAAAGAATATTATTGTTATAGAAAATGATCTCAGAGTACTGTCCAAGTTGCTGGAAAGGACCTTAAAAAAAATACCACAACTATACAAAAGCTGGATATATTTTCCAGTTGTTATTTTTGAGAAAATTGTCTTTTAAAAATTAGTGTTTTCTTATGCAATCCCTATTCCATTATTTTAATATCACTTGCTAAAGATTATTCGGCTTTTAAGTGGTCATAAAATGGGAATAACAAAAAATATCATGCGCCATGGTGCCACAGACAAGAAGAAGAAGAAGAGGAAGATGAAGAAGCAGTTTCAAAACTATTGGTGATGAATACATTTCCCACGTTTTCAGAGGCGGCGATTTTAGTTTTAATTTATTCAGAAGAAATCTGGCAACGGCAATCGAACGGGAAACCGAAAAACCAGCCAAGCCAAGCTGATGGAGACTACAAACTACGACGGAGGCTGACTATCTTGGATGTGCCCTGGCCGGGCATCGGGTTACATTCTTTCTGTCGGAAATTTATGACTGTCCGGAGCGATGCCGTCGGCCAACTACTGTGGAAGCAAATGGAATCGATGGAAACGGTGGAAAATGCACGTGTGTTAAACAGCATTTAATGGCTCATTTCGGGCCGATTTCTTTTGCTTGCATATGGCCAAGATCGAAAAGATTTTCGATGTTTTTTTTTTTTTTTTTTTTTTTTTGGACTTCCTCGCGATGCAAGTTGGGGGCTGCCTTTTAGCGGAAAAGCTGTAAAACTTGTTGAAATGCTTGTAAGCATCGTAAAATGTGTGCACTGTGAAGAGTCTATTACGAGGCACCACGATGCCATATCGCTGATAACCCGGACTCCGGACTACGACTGACTTTGTGTGGGGTGTGGGGTGTATTAACGGCATTCGAAAGGTGCCGTCTATTTGTTGGCCCAGAGACGCCGCATGACTTCTGGAAAATTGCGTTGGCAAAGAGTGGCCATTAAATTTTGCAAATGACTGTTGTTGCCACACATTGTTGCCACACTTTCAGAACTATAACCGTTCTTCATCAGATTTGCATGCGTACACTTAAAGCGGGTGCCAATTGCCAAAAAAAACACGACTCGTAAAACATTCAATTATTGGACAGCTTTTTGCTCACTGCTAATTGCTGGTTATAAATAAGGCGGCGACTTGAAGTTGCCACTGAACATTTTTTATAGATTATTATTCAACTTATTAATAAATTTAATAGATACATAATAGTAAACTAATATCTAAAGAACGGCAACTCTTTGCATCTCAAATATATTTCGAGCAATATTTATATAAATCTGGTTTGCATTTCGAAAAAATTGTCAAAAATAATTGAAATTAACATAATTATACGACTTGATCAGGTTTATTTAAGTGCCTAAAACTTATGCAATCTATATATCATATGTTTATCTACAAATTATTACGCTGTTCAGTTTTAGTAGCCATGGCAATTGATTTGACAATGCCATAAATTCAGTTTCTATTTATTTGGCAATAACTTACTGTCAGACTTGTGGCACGTGTCGGTTGATTTGGGCACCACAGTCAAAACAAGATTGGACAAGGCAAAAAAAAAACACTTTGTTCTTTGAGTGTGGAGCCAATAAAAAAATTATTATTTATATGCAAAATAAATTTATGCTTTGTCTGTCAAACTTGACAGCAAAATATCATACTTCCAATCTGCAAAATAAATGTAAAAGTATTGAAACTAAAAGTATTATTAATTATGTTTGACTTATAGATTTTCTAACCGAAAAAAAAAATACTGAAATTTGTTTTAATTTAATAAATATAGATCTATAAAAAGAGTTTATGAATATATTTTTAATATTTTATATTTTTAGTATTCAAGATGCCGTCTTCTTTTCCTGTTGCGTTGCTCAAAAGCGGCGTTATCAAAATTCATAAGCGATTAAACATTTAAAAGCCCATAAGGAATTTTCATAAAAAAGCGATTTAACTTTGTTGACGGGGACCGCATTGTCTGATCGCTGTGATGGGGGTATCTAAAATTAATAATATGCAATATACCATAAATATATATATATATATCTGTGTGTGTATGTCTGTGTCTTTGGAAACTTGTGTAAAACAATAAAACACAATAGAAATTTTGTTTAACGCAAAAGCCACAAAATGATAATTGTATTTGGAAAAGACGATGAAGGGAAATTATGAGCGCGAACGAAGTTTAAACAGCAACAATTAATCAAACTTGCCACTCGCTTAGAGGAGGGGTGGTGTAGAGGGGGGGAGGGTATCTGATAACTCTATTATGCGTAGCCCACAACAACAACAACATTAAATGATTGGGGACATTTTTAGTAGCGACTAGCAGCGATTTACAAGCGTTTATCATTTTGGTTGGGCTCAGTTTCAGTTCAGTTTCAGTTTTGTAGATAAATGCGATTAGAAGTCTTCTTCTTCTTTTTGTTCTTTTTGTTGTCCAGTGTGTGCAAGCTGGATAATTTATTTGAATTTTTGTGATCTGTCAACAGGTTGGTTATTTCGGTTTATCGTTACCTGATCCGGCGACTTTCCCATAACTGTGGCTGGCAAAGGGTTGTTTTATCTGGCCAGCGTCATCATCATCATCCTCATCATCGGCATCGTGGGCATAAATTAACTTGTTGTGCCGCTCATGGGAAAAAAATCTATTGATGCCTATCGCGCCTTTATCTATATATTCAAGTATAGACTTTTGGTTCTTTGTAACAGACCACAATCCGGGGCCAGAAATCCAGCTAAAAACATACACAACACATTGATCTAGTAGCTGGGGGCAACTGCGTCGTAATTACCGGATTAAGGACACGTGCCGTTGACTTCCCATTGACTTGACGCCCTTGTTGCACTTGGCGTTCCATTTTGCCATCATCCTTTTGTTTGAACGCATAAGCCGCGTGCGAGTCCATCAGGAGACTATATTAACAGGCTGGCAGCAGTTCCACTGATTTAATCATAACTATTCGCTATCTAAGGCGTCTTCAGTTCAAATACAATTTGTCAATGTTGTCGCGCACGCATTAAAAATCAATCAAATGAAATTAACAAGTTAACAATGAGCAACGAATTCACCCCCTCCCTCTCCGCATATGGCATACACCCCTACTGTGGGAAGCACCCCGAGCGACGAATCCAACTGGAACTGGACTAACGCTCATTCATTGTGCAATTATTGGACAATAAGCATCGCCTTCGAGTCAATCGACAAATCGCCAGAGGGTCCTTGAGAACGTAATGCCAACAACAGGATATTTTTAGCTACCTTTTGGGGTAAGTTGTAAATCGAGTTTTTTTAAATGAAAATAATTAAACTTAACAATTTACACACATAAAACATGCAATTTTTGCCAGCAGCAATTTGCGTTTAATTTTATGAAACTCACGCCTTTTCGTAGATATATATATATATATTTTTTTTTGTTTTGGTGGCTCTTCAATTTGTTGCTGCTCCAGTTTTATGGCCGCGTCTAGACATTAATAGCTACAATATTTATTTCAAGTCGCAAACAAGGCTAAAAAAAACAAAGAATAGAGTCACTAAAAATCAATAGATAAAGCTTATTTAGTGCCTATTAAATCTATAATTCGATTCGTTTGATAAGAGTTTATACACCTGAAACACATAAAATTGCTTTATTCTTTGGAATTTCATTTTTTTTTTTTTTAATTGATTTACAAGACGACTTAAATAGTTTTTTTTTTATTGATTTTCAATAGTATAGCGGAAAGTGTTAAAATGAGGAAATGAGGGGGGGAGCTGAAGGCATTTGAGAAATATTTTTGTTAGACATTAAAAGTGAAGCTGAACCAGTTTTATGCGTTTTTAATGTGCTGGAAAATAATGGCTCTGGAAAAGAAACGCAACAATTTATGCACGACATCATTTTTTTGGAGAGCATTTGTAAAACAAGTCATAAAAATCGACAAAAGTGTCAAGTGGTTTTTAATGATTGACTAGCTAACAGTTGATTTTTTTGTTTTTGGTTTAAATGTTTATGCAGCACGTTCCAAAAATGCGGTTTCTTAAACACAGTTAATATGACTAATTGACTAGCCGACGGTAAAAAACAAAACAACTTAAGGAAATATGTAATTTAATTAAATTATGTAATCTTAATTGCTTGAACTCCCATAGATTTCAATATTTTGGGAATCTAAGTGAAAGTTGCAGAAATTAGATTGAGGAAAAAAATTTATGTTTGATTTGTTTATCAATAAAACAGCGATAAACATAATAGTAATAATAAATTGATGTATATTTTTTAAAGCAAGCTGTGACGAAGCGTTTCATAATTAAAGTTAATTTCTTAATTTCTTGCAGCTTTTATAAAATTAATGTTTTATTTAGAAAATGTCAGCTTTTAATGTAAAATATAAAAAACAGAATCATAATTTAAACGCAGCAAGAGATCAATTTAAAAAATTTACAAAGTTAAACTATAAATCAGAAAGTTTTTTTTACATATATTTTCAAATGTAAAAGTTAATCGTCTTTGCTTAAATATCATTTTTGCTTTAGTTTTTCAACGCCTACAAAAGTTGCTGTTGCTGTTGCTGTTGCTGATGTGGGGGTTGCTGTTGTGCTTGTTGCTGTTGTAGTTGTTGCAGTTGTTGCTGGCGTTGACTTTTGTTATTGTCCACTTTGTGTGCATCTCTGTATCTGTGTAGGTGTGTGGGTGTGTGTGGGTGTGGGTGTATGTCTGTGTGTTTGTTTCACTTTGTGTTACACCAAAAATGCGCCGCAAAGCCAAACGAGAGCAGTTGCAAGCGCCAATGCAAAGTGCAACAGCAACAACAACAGCAACAACAACAACAGCAACAACAAACTGCAGCCATTGCACTTTGCATAATGGCTCACACACACACAAACACACACACAAACACACACGTGTGTGTGGTATGCAGCCATTTTGTGCCTGTATTTAACTCGACATGCTCAATGTATATGTGTGTATCTGTGTGTGTTTGTATATCATTACTTATCAGATACTTATTATGAGCACACGATATCGTATATTTTGGCATGCGAGTGTGTGTGTGTCCATGTGTGTGTGTCACATCTGTGTGTTTGGTAAATATGCAAATGAGCCTGTTTGTTGCCACTACTGTTTGCCATTGTTGTTGTTACTGTTGCTGCTGCTGCTGCTCCTGTTATTGTTGTTGTTGTTGTTGTTGTTATTGTTGTCGTGCGTTGATTATTGTTGTTATCGTTGCCATTGCTGTCTGTCGGTTGGTCGGTTGTTATTGTAGTTGTTATTGTCGGCACCACCAACGAGAAGCCAGCAAACATTTGATTATGATACGAAATCGATATAATTTAAGCGATGCCAAAACCAGAGAATCGGAAGCGCACAGTTTGCAATGAGGCTCCAATCGAGCGTCGACGCCAATGCCCCGTGCCCCTTGCCCCTTGCCACTTGCCACTTGCCACTTGCCACACTTGCCCGTTCATGTCCCGCGCGTTTGTTGACTTTTCAAAAAAGAAAAACTGTTTGGCCAAAGTCAACCGTCAACTTTGGCTACCTTTTCTGCAGCAGCAGTTGACTTTTTGCCTTTTTATGATGCACTGCAGCCACAGCTACAACTACAGCTACTGCCACATATATTCCATTCATCCCATTCATCATACAACCATCCTCCGCCCCATCGCGCCCCAGTTGGCGGCTTCCGCACACATCGCGTGTTGGGAGCCCGGCGCACATTTTAACGCCTTTTTAAGTTTTGCCGCCAAACAAGTGCAATTCTCACCAGCAACAAGAAGCAGCGGCAGCAGCAGCAGCAGCTATAACAACTTCATCAACAGCAACAATTGCAGATACACGAAAACTAATTACAGATTCTAATCGCGTCATATTTTTTACTTGAGTTAGCTGTGTTCCGTGTGCGAGTCCCATCAATATTGATGTTAGCAGCGGCAGCAACTCTCTTACCATTTTTGCATCGGGCCCTTTCTTTATGGCCAGAACTCGGCATATATACCCATATTTCTTCACCTTCATTCTGTGGGCCGCTGCTATTTGTTATTCGTATTATTTATGTTTGTTTTACGTTTTGTCCGCACGTTTTTAGCGCTATTTTGTTGACTAGTGTAACGGAAATGGCTGTAGACGCGGAAGTGAATTGTTAGGCGCCTTCCACTAAGCTCAAGCTGAATGGCCAAGTGAAAGATGTGCGAAAGGGCAACAGAAGCTGCAAATGGCAAAGTAGAAAAGTCTATGGAATCTCAAGCACAGCATTGCTGCATCTCTTCAACATGGAGGCATCTACTAGGTGAGTATTGTTACAGCTGGGCAACAAACGTGGAGCACAGGAAACATGAGTGAAAAGTTGGGGAATGTGACAAATATAAACTATGTCTAATATGGCATTTGAAAGGAACTTTCTTTGCATCGGAAAGGAGTACTTGGGACATCCTGAGATATTATATCCGGACTCCAGTTCTGCACTAGGCATTCCATATTCTTTTTTAAGCACGATTGAAAAAATTACCAAGTAATTGCTGGAGAAATTTAAAGGTGAAGAACTAAATTTAAAATCATTTAAACCACAGTTAAAGCTAAAATAAATTACTTTTCAATAAATAAGTTGAAACATAATAAATTACATATATCTAAAATAAAATAAAATTGTATAATTGATTTTAGATTAAAGATAAAATCATATTTTAGGACAATTTAAGTATTAGCTATTAATTATTAAATGTGTTACACACTTAAGTAAAGTTAACTAAGAACGGTTTTGCCGGCGCCTAAATTCGTATTTGCAATTCTCATTGTACAAATTTCAAAAATTGGCCTTGCCTTCCGGCTAGCTGAAATTCCGAGAAATTCCGGCACAGGCCAAAGCCGTACAGCGAACAAAATGAGAAGAGCAAAACTCATAACTCAAAACGGCAAGCGGCAAGCGGCAGCCAACAGCTGTTTTTTTTTTATGTCGTTTGCCTTACTGAGCAGCAGCTGAAATTGAATGCACAGAAACACCCTGTAAGGCACACACACACACACACAAACACGCGCTCGCTGAGAGCCAGGCAAGCGTGACGCGTGGCTGGCATTTTCGGCAACGCCCACTTTTTGAGTGAGTTTTCTGCGACGCTGCGCTCTCTTTCTTTTGAGTCGTGTTTTTGTGAGTGTGAATTTACAGTGCGCAAACGCAGTGTATAAAAACAAAGAAATAAAACAAAAACAAAACAAAAGAACGACTGGCGCACGTTGCTTGTCATAAAAGAAGCAAAAACAACGGCAACAACAACAACAAGAAGAAGAAGAAGAAGGGCAGCAGCAACGACAACAAGCGATGTACTTTTTTATGGCTTTCAAAACAAAATGGCAACCATGAGCCATGAGAACAGCAACAAAAAATAGCTAAAGCTAAACCCAGAAAGCAAAATGTTGAGCTATGTGTCCGATATGCTGCTGTAAAAGCTGCGATGTTGACGCGCACGTCGCTGTCGCTGCCGCCGTCGACGTAGACGTCGCAATCGCAGTCGCCATGGCGGACGTTTGTTTAACTTTTCGCATTTTGATGTTCGACAGCTTCAACTTTTCAAGTGCCTGCTCCACACACACACACATGCTAACTTCAAAATGTATATATGTATATGCGCATATATACATATTCTTCACTAATCCCCCCTCCGCCTCTCTCTCTCTCTTTCTGGCATCGTCCCTCTAGCGTCCTGTGCAGAGGCCGTAGAAAATATTTATGCAAGTCAAGCACCGAGCATTTATGAACTGTCAAACATTCTCAACGCAATTCCAATGATTTTGATACTTTAACATTTTCGTAAAATGGCAGCCGACTGTCACACACATACACACACACATAGATGCACGTGCCGAAAGCTACACACACACACACAGATGTACTCACATTGGCGTCAAATTGGCGGTGTTAGTGCATATGTGGGTGTTTTCCATGTGGTGAATCTTAAAGTGGAGCGAAGGGGAGCAGACAAAACTGGGCCCAGCAGCAGCAGCAGCAGCAGGAAAATGGTGCCCATTTTCCGTGTTGTGTGGCATAAATGTTGCACGCGGCGTATGAGCAATTTCAAGTTGTATCTGCGAGCCTTCAATTGACATACTAAAGAGCTCTGAGGCAACTTTAAAATGTGCGCACACATTTTGCACAGGTGGCGCCGATGACCGACAAATCGATTGGGAATTGTGGAAGTGTGGGTAATGAAATTAACTTGAATTTAACTTGATGATTTGTGTGCGCTGTTTTTTAGCTATAAGTTGAGTATTTATTTAAATGCGAATAGCACATTTTGTTGGTAAATAAATTACATGTTTTATTTCTGATTTATTTTTGTACTTAACATAAGTATAGATATAGATTTAGAAGAATTACATATTTAACTTTAAATTGTTTACATAAAATCTTTAAGAACGTAAAATATTAAGAGTTCAAGTAGATTTATTTTTCCAATATTAGAATTAATGTGTTTTTCCTAAAATTATTGATTTTTATACATCATGATGAGTATTATTTAGTCAGTCCATTCCAACATGATAGTTGTAAATCTGTCCTTCCAAAGTTACTTTTATCCTTTCATTCTCGGCACAAACCAATTGAAAATCCTAGAAATAGTAACACATGCCTTTTACATCTTACACTCAGATAATTTTTCTCAGATTCATTTTTTAGAGTAATCAGAGGAGCTACACTTGATCAATCGACACTGGGCCAATGAAGGGCAGCCGTTATAAAGTCAGTTATAAAGTCGGACTTCATTAGAAGTTGGCCGAACTGAAAGGTGAGAATAGCCAAATTAAATATTGTGATTCCTAACAAAGCGCCAAGTCAAAAGGTAGCGCCGCCTTTCGGATTCAGCGCAGGCGCTAAGTGCGAGGTGTGAAAATGGTCGAGAAGATTCCCTTGAAATAGTCCAATAACTCTCGCCCTTTAATTGTATTTGTAATTTTCAGGCATTTTACGATGCTTTGTACAATTTGGCGTCAAAATTTTAAATCAAATATGGCGCCGCAGTAAAAAAGTTACTTAACATATTTCTCTCTTTTTTGCGGATGTGGAAAGGACATATAAGGGATTTGGATGCGAGAAACAAAAGGCAGCCGTTGCTCATTTGCATGATGTGTACGGTGAAAAGGGGGGAGGAGGGGATAGGGATGAAGTGAAGGGACTGGACCAGTAATGGTGTTCGCCAACACTAACAGGATATAGCAGTGAAGCACCAATAATCCTTTTAATAAATATGATATCGCAAAGGACCAACAAAGCCACAACGGCACCAGCGATGCCTTCCCATCTTTCCGTTCAGCTCCCTCCTCGCTCCCCCTCTGTGTTGGCATCATTTGCATTTTATGCAAATTTCACAGCAGACGAACACATAGCGAAATGTTCCAAAGGATACACAGCCAGCAGCAGAGCCAAAAATCCGGAGATAACAGACAGTTGCCAGTTGCCAGTTGCCAGTTGACTGTCGGCAGCTCCTCCACAAAGCGAATATGTAAATGAAAAATACTGATGTTTTTTAAAAGCTTCGAAAAATAAACAAACATAAAAATGCGCAAAATCCAAATGGAAATGGAAAATTCACAAAATTCATATTTACTCGTTGTTATAGACGATGCCTGAAGTGTGGCCATAACGATTGAATATGCCATTGGAGACCCCTTACAAATGTATAACTCTAAGATGGAATTTTTTGGTTAAAGAACTACTACAGATGTAAAAAATTGCTATAAGTAATTAAGAGAAATTCAACATATTTAACAGAAACATTATAAAAATACCAGTCAACTAAAACTCTCATATTGAACAGAAAATATTATACTAAATTATAAAGCAGTCAACTAAAATTCTCATATTGAACAAAAATTGTTATACAACTACAATTCTCATAATATTTATTTAAATATTAAAAACCAAGTTAATTTTAAAGTAAAGCCAAAAAGCAGGGTATTTGAAATTCGCATTTCTAAAAAAACTGCTATTTGCTATGTTTTTTTAGTTGTTTGTCGGAAAATATTGTCGAATATTTTTACTTGCGAAGGCATCAGAAATGCACACACACACACACACACACCGACACACATTAATACACACTCACACATATGCCAATGCAAACACACACACACACACGATGAAGGAGGCAGATAGAAAGATGGCAATAACTTTTTATACATATTTACATGCAAATTGTTTGCATTAAAATATGCACAAAGTTTTCTTTTAATTTTTTGCCGCACTTTTTTGCAAATATGTCAAAATGAGCAAATCGGAGAAAAGTTTTCAGTGCACATTTATTTTTCCAGTTTAGCTGTAAAGTTTTAACAGCTTTTCCACCCTTAGACAGTGGCAGTGGCTGGGGGCGGGGGCGTGGCAATGCCACTTAAATAATTACAGCACCCCGCAGTTAGGAACCGACCACCTGCAACTGTAACCGCAATCAAAGGCCATTGATCCTTTTTGGAAATCCATGTAAATAACAAAATGTTTTTTTTTTTTTATCGCCTAATCATTAACAACAATTGCCGCAATTTGCCGCGATGATTATCGGATGCAAACAAATATGCAAAAATTGATAAATTTATGAAAAACCGAAAGTGCAAAAGAGCGTAAAGTTGAAAATAAAACTAAAATCATTGTCAACTGTTGCGAGTTTAGGGTTGGGCAGGGATTCTGGAGTCTGGATTGTGGATTGTGTGCTGCGGGCAGCGGCGCGTTAAATTCGATTTGTTAATTTACGAAACCCGCAAAACTATTTGACTAAACGGGATGGGGTGGGGTGGGGTGGTGTTGTCACAGTGGGCGTAACGGGTGCGGGGGCGTGGGCAGATTACGTTTGCGGCCAGTCTGCATTGTGGTTGCGTCAGGCCGGAAAGTGGTTGTTAATTTTGTGCAGTTACAAGTTGTTATTATTTATGTGGCAAGTTCTCATGTTTCAATTGCGAGCGACAAAAATATAATTGTGATACATTTCAATTCACTGTTATTTTTTTTTTGCTTTCATTTCTTTTTTTGCCCCAGCAATAACAACAATAAAATCAATTGAAATGTTGGCAAACATGTCAAAATAAATTATATACAGCAAATGTGTGTGCCAGTATGTGTGTGTAGTGTGTGTGTGCGAGTGGGTTGTTTACCCGTTTGGGGTGTTGCTACAGTTTGGGTGTTATGCAAGTGGCAACCACAGAAACCGAATTTTAATTTGCACGCTTGCAGCATTTGTTAGTCAAACTGGTTGAGGTGGTAAGGATGGCAATTCTCACCCCTCCAACTCGCATTGAAAACTCTAACTCAAACTCAAATCGCACAAATAAACCCCTCGGGATCTAAGCGGCTTACAAAGTGCTCAACGCAGACAGGAAACGACGAACCCAAACCCAAAACCCAAAACCCAAACCCAAACCGAGGCACAACCCCCCGCCCCATTGAGAATTGCGCAACTTTTACGCCTATTTGTGGGCATAATTAAGTTAGTGGCCAACAAAAGAACAAGCACAAAGCACACGATACAGGCCGAGAGTCGAGAGAATGCACTTGAGAATCAGCTTAACCAGTCTTATTCCTCTTTTTCTTCTTCTTCTTCTTCAGTTTTTTCAATATTTTTTATTGTTTTTGTTTTTAGTTTTTTTTGCTGCTGTTCCATTTCCCACAGTTCCAAAGCAGAGTTACAGTTTCGGCACCTTGCGGGCCTGGCGAGCTGCAGGCCCCAGGTGAGGTTAACCCATCATAAATCAACGGGGCACGAGAAAGATCATTAAAATCGGAATCTCGCTATCATAATAAAGAAATCACACGAGAAAACAAACCCGAACAACTTTTTTTGGGGCTCTTTGGCTCTTTATTTGATCGCTCAATCAAAATGATAAATGAAAATTAATATTTCTTAATATTGTTTACAAAGTGAGAATTATACACACGATCATTGCTTTGCATTCTCCAACAACTACAACTACAAATACAACTACAACTACAACAATAAGAAATGTTGCCTAATGTGCAAAGCTTAGGCGCTCTTTGTGGGTATCATTAAAAACATACAAAGTAAACTGTTTGCTTAGTTGAAAACTATATTTAAATACTCTATAAAATGTTAAAAAAGTTTAAAATAAAATAAAAAGATATTTTATACTATATCGGTTTAGTTTGACAATTCTTTGTGGCTAACATTAAAAACACGCAAAGTAAATTGTTTGTTTAGTTGATGATGATAATATTTCCATACTATATAAAATGTTGAAAAAAATATTGATACTGTTTTGGGAAGTTTTTAATAAACTATAAAGATATTTTATACTATATCGGTTCAGTTAGACTATTTTCTGAGGATTCATAAAGTTTGCTTTTCTATTTTCTTGGGCTTATTATTGAGATTAAATAAATTTACATCTATATCAAAATTTAGGAACAGTTTAAGAGTTTAAAAATTACTCTCTCTTTCTCTTGCTGATGTATAACATCAAGTTGTAACATTTATATAAATACATATACATACATATACATATATATGTATGAGCACATATCCCATTTATGGGAATACCGCTGCGGTCAATATTTCACTGCGAAGGCATTGTTTGATAAGAATTATTGCAACATATCAATCATGAGGTTAAGTGGATCTCGCAGAGCTTGTGAAATGTGACGGAACATGCATCAAGAGGCACGCAATGGGCAACAGCGAAAAAACAGCGGCTAAGAAAACCCAAGCCACAAAATGAAAACATTAAAAAACAACAGCCAAAAAAATTTAACTAAACAACAACAAGCAGCAGCAACAACAACAACAGCAACAACAACAACTGTGGCAACATTCATCAACATCAAAAACAAACAAAAAGGCGCGAGTCAAAGCCAACAAACAAATAAACACAGAAAGAGAAACGACGAGAGAAAGAGAGAGAGAGAGAGAGAGAGAGAGAGAGAGAGAGAGATAGAGACAGAGTGTGTGTGCAAGCAAGAGAGTTTGAGTCGCGGACAAGGGCCGAGTGCCCCATGCCCCCCTCCGCTTATACTCCTGCCCAGCAATTTATTGCGGCTAGTTGAGACGTCTCAAAGTTGGTTATGTTGGTTATGTTTGATGGTTGCTGGTTGATGGTCGAAAGGTTGCCTATTCTCGGCTTGACTTTGACGCCGCTTTTGGCGGTTGTCGCGGTTTCTGGTCCCTCGTCTTTGGGTCTTTGACTGTTGACTTATTACCGCGCACTTTCGGCGTTTAATTGACTAACCGGCAGGTTGCCAGTCAGAAATGAAATCCCCTTGTTTCTATATATTATAGTCACAGCAATCCATGGGGTTCCAATTAGCTTACGAACCGATCTCCAAATGCAGCTGCAAGTGTCGCTGCGAAAGATTAAAATCTTACAAAAATAATTATTAATACAATTAAAGCGAAAAATGAATCAATTTTATATGGTTTCGGCATGCACAAAGTTAAAGATATTTTAAAAATTGTGTTATGCTTTTTCACTTCGATAATTGAAAATGAAATCGAAATTGAAACACAAATTACTTCCGCCAAAGCTCAAACTGCTCAAACCACTGCAGCTGCCCGGCTGGTACAGAAAACTAAGCCAATTTTGAACACGGTTCAGCCGAAATGTGGCCTAGTATTGAAAGCGGCACTCAACGGCGACAGCCTTTAAGCAAATTAGCAACAATGCCACAAAAGTGTTGCTTGCTGCGATCTGAATCCAAAATTCGGCTGTGACTCCGACTCCGACTGCGACTCGGCTCACGCTTGGACGCTGCTGTGTTCGCCTAATCGTGGCACGTGCCTCGACATACATAATCACAGGGCTCTGACAACAAATACAAAATACAACAAAACAAATAGAATGAAGAAGCAAAAAAGGGTAGCAGTGGCAGAAAGAAAAAAAAAGAAGAAAAAAAAGGGCAGCAAACATGCGAATGCGGCACATAAAGATAATCCAATCTTATGCTGCTAATTTTACAGCATGAGTTTGAACTAGAAAAGCAAAATAAAATCAAATCTCTGCGTGTGTGCGGTGTGTGTGTGTGTGTGCGTGTGTGCGTGTGTGGACGAGCGTGTGGCAATGTGGTTAGAGCAGCGTCGAAGTCAAAAGCATCTCAGTTTGAAGTTTTATTTTTGTTTTGGGAGGGGGGGAGGGGGGGTTGAGGCACTTCAACTGGCACACAAAACCGCTGTGAAACTTTTGCTCAGCAGCAACCAAAGCAAACCAGACAAATAAATTCGATTATGCCAGCAGTGGCCAACCCCCAAAATAAAGGGGCGGGGTTTGCGTCACAGGGTGGCGCTATTGTAAGGCGACTTTTAACATTTTTGGCTTGCTGGCTGTTGCCGGCTTCAAGCTGGCTAATTCTAATTCGTTTATGAAGTTCGCATTTTGCATAGTTGAGGTGCGAGTTGCTCGCATAAAATATGAAAATTTAATAAGCTGCAACACTGCCACGCTGCCACGCAGTGTTGCCACTTGCCACTTGCCACTTGCCGTGTTAATTGTGCGTCCACGCACCTGTTGGGGTGGCTGTACAGCACGTGCAACAGCAGCCAAACAGCCATGCCTCAGTGGCACGCACGAGCTGCATTTGCAAAGTGGGCGTGCATAATTTATGTTAATTTTTGCCTGAGAAACGGCAACAGCAAAACTAACGGTAACATCAGCTTAGTAACTTTTATGCAACAAATACAACTGCATATGCACATATATGTATATATATGTATGTGTGTGTGCACTTGCAACCAAGTCAGCCGACTAATGAGCATTAGCGGCATCATGAAATAAATATTAAATGCAAATTGAGCTGTCAGATTCTTATAAAAATGTTAAATGAGTTGAAGGCCTCTTTAAGCTAAAGCTAAACATAAATCTTAACATAAAAAATTAATAAGCTTGAGAAAAAATTGCAAGAGTTAAAATATCAAAAAATAAACAGTTGTAATAAATATCTTAGTTGATGTATTAATACTTAAACATCTATAGTAAAGTAGACGAAAATAAAAGTTGTATTCTGCAATATTTTTTTTAATATTTCTTGAATAGTGTTTTCTGTCTGCAACTTTTCTATGTTTGTTATATTTAATGTATTGATTCCTGATTCCTAATTACACCACCAATCTTATATGTTGCTCTCTTCTTCTTCTTTTGGTTATCATCATATCCAAAAACTAACGTTACTTCAACGCTTCACGCTTCTTGCTTCTTGCTTCGTTGCACCCGTCATCTGTGTGTGTCAATTGGCAGCATAACATCATAATTATGATTACATATGTGACTAGACAATCAACCCAAAGTAATTAAAGTTAATTTTTAGGTGTTTTTTTATTTTTTATTTTGTAGTTACACTTTCGCCTTGACAATTAAATGGTCATTGTGCGGGTTGTGCACTTCATTAAATGTCAATTTGTTGACGTTCATTGAAGATGCTAATGGCTTCATTAGGTGTTGTCAAGAAGGGGTTGACACATATTTTTTATTGTCAGAGTTGTCAAGTGCCTTAAAAAAAAATGTTAATAACCCGCATAGGAACTAACCCCTAAAAACTTAAGAATTAAGCTGCCTCCGATTGGGGCAATAATCCATGGAGCATCTTTGCAGTGCAGTGAAATTTGCTCAACTGTGACACAAAAAAAGTTTTTCTGCTGATTTTTATGAATATTTCCGAACGAGTTTTTCATTTCACTTTATTTTTTTTTTACATTATTCACACTGCAGTGATTTCACAAAAGATACAAGATACGGATACACACACACACTAACACACACACATAAAAATACATTCATGTAAAATAGGAAAAAGCAGCAGGGAGAAAAATGGAACAAAACCCAAAGGACAGAGAAAACTTTGCGCTGCTTTGTAGAAAATTCATAAAACTTCCGCTTGGTCAGATTGGGGGCGCTGGGCGTGGGCGTGGCTTAGATGGGTCAGCTTGCACACAAGTCCTGAAGAGCGAGTGGAGGCGGAGTGGAGTGGAGTGTGTGCCGGTGCTGAGCAAACAACAAAATGGCGCATTTTAAAGCGCAGAGCCCCCAAAGAAAAACTCAAACGCCTCAGCATGGAAATTTCTCATGCTAAACAGCGCAGAAATTTTTCCTTTTACTTTGTGCAAACTTGGCGCCCGTCGCCATTTTTTGCTTGTCGTCTCTCTTGCCCCACCTTGGGGTGGGGGGTGCCTTTGCGTGTCATGCGTTTCTTGGGGTGTGGTTGGGGGGGGGGACTTGCTGCGAGCAAAAATAAACAAAAATCAAAGTTGCAAATAAGAAGAAACTACAAAGTAAGTTAACATAAAAAGTTCGACGCCTTCGCCTTGTTTTTCCCAAGTTTGCCACATTTTGGAGCGCCCATTTTTGGGTGATTTGGCATACTTAGCTACCCCCACAAGCACACGCACACACAAGCACACACACACACAAACATACACACACGCACACACAACAAAAGGGAGGGATGTACGGACACAAAAGGTTTTGTCGAGCACTTTTGGGCAACAAAAGCCGGAAACAGTCCCGGGAAGAAGCAGCATCCTCTCAAGTGCTTCCTCACTCGTGGTGCGTCTCCTTCTCAGCATGCAGCCAGCGATGTGGCCACGCAGCCAAGCGCAATGACGACAACGACGATGAGAACGACTTAGCTGCTGGCTGGCTGGCTGGCTGGCTGGCTGGAAGGCTGCTCCTTGGGCATGCTGATCACGTCTATTTATTGTGCACATAATATGGGCGCAGAGCAGTAGCAGTAGCAGCAGCGGTTCATCCTTTTCGTCTCCATACTTTTTTGACTGCTCCTCCGGGCTACGTGCGACGCATGCATCGCTGGACATGCTGCTGCTTCTGCTGGCTGACTGCCTCCACAGAGTCGCCCTCTCTCCCTCTCTCTCTCTCTCTCTTTTCCTATCTTTCTCTACCTCATGTTATTTTTTTTTCAACATTTTCTATTCCTGCTCCAGCACACAGAAAATTCAATTATCGTGAATGCGAATTTTTGCTCGATTCCAAATCCGATTCCGCTTCGCATGTTTTGTTTCAGCATCGAAGACTCGACGAACTTTCAGCGTATCAGCATTTTATTTGCTGTTGATTTATGCAATGTGCCCACGCTACGCCTGAACCCTGCACCTCCCCTGCCCCAGCCCCTATCTAAACGTGTCTCTTGCCCCACCCACCTCCCGCTGTTCACTCAAACAATCGCTGCTGCTGCGAGCACTGTTGAATATTTGCCAAGTATGCTGATTGAATTTTTTCCAGTTGACTAAATGATATCAAGGATATTTGCCAGTGCTGCACTCTGTGCCGCCTCCCGAGCCGCTCGGGAATAGAATCCACTGACGGCTTCTCTTTAATATAATGCCCAGAGATTTAGTTCCATTTTAGTAACAATTGCATTGAATTCGATTAGATATAATGGATAAATAGGCATAAAATATGTTAGCTGAAACTGAGTCTGATAAATAAAATTTATATTCTTGTTTTTTATAATAAAATATATTTATTTATCAATCTTTGTTTTGCTCAATAAAAAATATTTGCTCTTTTTATATATTAGAAAAATGCATTTCAATTTCGATTGCCTAATTAACATATTAATTACATATTTTGATTTATTTTTTATAAATATTCACATTGAAAAATGATGACATTTGCTAATTACTTTTAATATTTATGCAGGCCTTGTTATATATATATATTAATTCTGCATCAAAACTCGAAAATACAAATAGCAATTTGTTGCTCAGTCAACCACATAGAATCGCAAACTGTAAAGTGTTTATTATCCGGGTTCAGCATGTGGATGATACGACAAACGAGATGGACTCCACTCCACTCCAGCGTCTAATCTGAGATGGATAAATAGCATGCTTGCTTTGATGATAGTGTGTTATCAATTTCCAATATTTAGAGAGAGGCAACTATTAATAATCAGGTTTGTTAAACGTGAAGCAATCATCCGTTTTGCAAATACTGCATACATATGCAAATATTAACGTATCCTTACTAAACCGTCTGCCAGATCCTGGGGCGTAATTAACACTCTGTGTTGCTGTGCTGTGGAGCAAATCGAGCGGGTTAAACTGCACTGCACAAATGTTGCTTTGCAGCGTTTCACTCACTGGGCAAAATCGGCAGCATCGAATGCAGTAATTAATATGCCCAACATGAGCTGCAGCTCCTGGCCAAAATCCGATGTGGGCTGAGTGGTTCGCTTGGTGGGTGGGTTGGGTGCTGCTGCTCATACGCCGTATGACGTGCCTCGTGCTCGTTGGAGGGGTGCCATAAAAGGCGTTAAATTGACACAATTGAACACACCCTTGAGATTTACTCTGAACGCCGTTCAAAGTTTCCCAAAACGTTGCCTGTTGTTATTTGTTGTTGTTCTTGCTGACTCGCTTTAGAATGGAGGGGGATGGGGCGAACTGGTTGGGTGTTAGGGGGGGGTTGGTAGAGTGCCGCGTTTAATCGGAAATGCTAACATCTTCATCATTGGGCGTAATGGCGCCCACGCTGAAAAACTGACAAGTGGCACAAGCAAATCTCGCGACCCTCTCGACACATCGACAACAATACAAATCACCAAATTGCGATTCGAATTTCGTATTCGATTCCAAGCCAGTTTCGCTTGATGTTTGGCTCATGCAAATACGTATGTGTAACAATTGATATATTGGGTAAATATGTGAAGTATGAATCCACAACGTGACATGCTTAAAACCAAATTTACACGCACATCCTTCACTTGACTGAGCACAATTCCTAATTGCCGCAAGTACTTTTAAGTGTATATTTGATGATATTGTTAGTAAATATAAACAAAGACATAAACAGTGAAATAATGAGAATAAATTAAAATTATAAATTATTTTAAAATATTGGGAAATTAAATACATAGCGCCTGGAAAATCTTATTCTTAATCTCACCTAGATTATAAATAATTAATTTTTGTATTATTTAAAAATTAGCTAAACTTTATTTTTTTTGGCAATATTAACCAACCAATCATCAATTAGTTTTTAATGATATAAAATTGTAGGTTTATGCAGCAGTAGATTTGGCCACTGTGGATTAACTTGGCTACCATATCTGTATCAGTTTTGTGCCTCTAAGCAAGACTGTCAAAACAGGCAAACAAATTGTGCAAATAAGTCGAGAAAACGTTATTTATGCATCGACTATATTCAGTGATTAAATAACCAAGCAAAACAAGATCGAATTACAAATAGTAAAATGACAGGAGCAACCAATTCGATATTACTACGACTCCGACTAGAATGAGTCGAGTGGACTGGAGTAGGAGTCTCGTGTCGAGGAGCATATTAATGGCCTGGAGGTGTGCATGCCAATTGTCATGCGCTGAAATGCTTGTTAACAACAGCGATTGCTTTTCCATCGGCTCCCACTCGTCGATGGTTTTTCTTTTCTTGTTTTTTTAATCAAAGACGGAGCCAACTTGCTACTTCTTCTACCAAACTGAAACTGTTGCGGTTGCAGCTCCTCCCCCGTGGCAATAACGCCACACATTTGTAATTTTGCTTCTGTTTTTAGCCGTTTAAAGTGGCGAGAGGGCCAAAAGAAGTTGGCCAAAAGAAGTTGGCTCGCACCGCGCTTAGAAGCACTTTACAAGTTACTTTAAGGCAATCAATTTGTGGCCAAGCAGCTGGGATCGACAGACGAAGACGAAGATGAAGATGAAGACGAGGACAAAGGAGGCAGTATATGTTGTTCGAAAGGGGTTGGAGGGGGTAGGGGGAGGCGAAAAACCAATCAAAAAAGCGTTGCGAACGCAAATTGAACGCCAAATAGCTGGAAGATGATATTTCAATACTTGAAGCAGGAACCTCAGAGGCCGCGGCCATAAATTATTAGCGGGCGACGCCTGCGCGAAGTAGTTGCTTACTTTTTTGCAGTTATGATTATCGCGCCAGGTCTCCATTCCATGTCCAACTCCAACTCCAACTTCAGCTCCAACTGCAGCTTCAAGCTTAACAACACGCATTTGGGAATAGGGACGGGGAGGAGAGACAACGGGTGTGTGTGTTCTTAGCTCTCTTGTTGTGTGCAAACAAATGTAAAAAATTTTTAATTGACTTTTGGATTTGCGCCACCGCCAGTTGCACTTTTTATGGCCCCTCGCGTGTATGCAGCTTAAAAGTTAATAAAACACGCCCAATGATAACAAGCCGCAAAACCACAGCAATAGCAGCAAACAAAGAGCACATATTTTGCCCCTCAGGTCTTCATCAGCTGCAGCAACGTCGTCGTGGCGGAAACATTGTGAATGCTTCTTGGCCGGCATCATCCTCGCCAGCGCGATCGTAGAAAAACAATCAATTAAGCGTGCAAGTAGCTGACACAGGAGGAGCGCCAGTTGCCAATGGCAATGCCAAACTGGCCAAAACACGACTGCAACTTCAACTCCAACTCCGACACCAACACCGACTCCAACTACAAGTCCAATGCTGACTCTGATTCACATTCCCCCCGTGGCCGGCTGGCGTTTTATGGCCTGTTTTACTAAAATTTATGTTACATTTTTATAGTTCAGAGTAAATTGACTTTTAAAATGTAAAATTTATCATAGCAAACGGCTCCAACTCCGGCTCTCAGTTGTCGGTAGGAAACACTTTAATTGCTTTATTTTCGTATGTTGCCGCCAAGATCTGGCAACGCCACGCTAATAAAGCTTACCTTCACAAAAGCTCAAAAGAGCGATAAGCTTTTAGGCTAGCTTTCGTGCACGAAACAAACCCCTAAAACTCTCTTTAAGCATTAGTCAATTCTAAATACACTTTTTTTTGCATGTGAATAAATGTTTTTCTTTATATAAAATATATTTTAAAAAATTGTTAACAGCTGAGCAAAAACTACATAAATCATAAAAATGATACACATGAATAATTGTATAATTAATATAAAATGTTTTTAATTCGAAAAAAGCATATTTTTGTCTTTAGACTTTTAATATAATAATGCAATCTGTTGACGGATCTAAGTTTAATAACTGTATAAAACAAACAAAAAAAGTTAGCGACTCAATGAAAGGGTATGTTTCATAAGCACAGAAAGCAAACATCGAAAAAGCTTTCCAAGTATCAAAACAGACCTTGGAACTGGGTGTAACTGTTGTTTTGTAGCGACTCTCGCCTCGACCGCGAAAGCTTTGGCAAGTTTGTGTTTTTCTTTTTGGCTGATACGTGGGAGCCGCAAATGAAGCCCCATCCCTTGAGCTGCTCATTGGCAATTGGATGACGAAACAGTAGTCACACACGAGCTAAGGTTGGGACGCGAATGAAAAAATCCATAAATTGATTGCAAAAAGTAAACAGAAAGTTTTAAGGAAAAACGCTTTCCTTTGGAAAATGTTGCTGCCCAAGGTGCAGACGGGTGGCAAGTGGAGCAGCTGGTGTCACCACATTTGGGAGATGTTGATGTCCCCGATATCGCCGCGCAATTTGCGCACCACAGCACTGCTGACGAGCATCTACCAACTGGTAAGTTCAGACAACCCAGTTACATAAGGGATTGATTAATTAGGTGGGGCGCAGCGCACAAGCTGCTGGCACGCAGAAGGATCTGCTATCCAGCTGCTCAGTAGGCGTGCAGCCGCCTGCCCCAAAATACAAAAATTACGCACTGGATATGCAAAGCCATACCCCACTGGGCGCACTGGATCCCAACAAAGGCGGCAATTAAGCGCACGCCCCCGCCCCGATAAAGAAGCGTAGGATTGGGCCAATGGCGCAATGCGTCTGCATTTAAGTTCCTATCAGCGGAACATGCCAGGACGAGCGCCCTTTTTAAATGCAAGCGCGAAACAATGTGCGTATTGGTCAACGCTGTGCTAAAACCAGTTGTGAATTATTAGCTGAAAAGAAGCAAATGTAGGCTTGATACTTCGGCTACCCTGTAAAAGATCACAAACTACTACAAATTCGTAAATTCCACGCTAATCCTAATATTCAATCTCAATTCCACACAGCTCATTGCTCACTCGATTCTTTTTGTGGTGTTGCTGTGTTTGGCGCATGCGGAGCAAATGCGTCATCTGCTGGATTTGGATATATTGGATCAGAAGGATAGTGGTTTCTATAATATGTCGCCCTTCCACAACGATATGCGGCTCAAGACGGCTGCCCAACTGGCAGATGCCACAGAAAATGCACTCTATGTCCTGGCGGGTATTACATCTATTTATGCACTGAGTGCTATAATTCTATTCTTTGGCGTGTACAAGAATAAACCCGGTCTGATCATACCTTGGCTGGTAATCGAGTTTCTGGGCGTGATTGCCGTTGGCGTCGTTATCTTCATGCTAAAGGATACGAAATTGCCAATGGTATTTGGCGGACAGTGTTTGTATTGTGAGTATACAAAAATTGTATTTTAAGGTTATGTTTAGACATAAGATTATTCGTTTTTATTCTACATAGTTATCATCTGCTACTCGCTGCTTTTGATGGATGGCTTCAAGTGGTATGTGATGCACAATTTCTATCAGAGTCTACGCACAATGAATAAATTGCGAGAGATTGCAACCGTCGCCATACCATGTCCTGCACCAGGAACTGTAAGTGGAGTATCTTTCCCAGAACTTAATATTAGAACTAAGTGAAATGATTTCTTTCCAGATTCCATATCAGTTCCGCAGGGAGCACATGTATTTGGGCAGCAATGGTTACAAACACATTCTGACTGAATCGCCGGACGGACAGTGTTAGATTTAAATGCTATTGCGACTATTAAACTATCATCTTCCCTCTACTCCCCTACCCTTTACAACGAACTTCCAGCATCAAGTGTCTTAAATTATTTTTCAGTTTCGATTATATTTTGTATCATTGCTTATCATTATTTGTTGGCGTTTTTTTTTGGAACGTGTGTGATATGGAAAACAAAAATAAATAAATAACGACAGATAACTATTTTAGATAGAAAAATGGATCAAGAAAGATGTACGTAGACGTTATATTCTTATAATACATAAAAATATATACATAACACCGAACACTAGCAATATTAATATATATTAAGCGAGATATTCACAATACTATTTATTTTCAATGTAGTGCTTTAAATCTTCCCTTAACACTTTAAACCTTAACACACTAGTCGTCGTTTAGTAGTTGTGATAAATATATCACATAACTTAAATAAAGTAAAGAAAAAAACTGTCAAATTAGATATTGTTAAAATATTCTTTCGATTTCGGGTCGGGGTTTGAACCAACGATCTTATGATCTGCAGTTCGACACGCTAAGCGATGCGCTACTGCGGCAAGCGTGGCGCGAGTCGCCAAATGAGATCAAGTGTGTGCAGTCCAGATAATGTTTGCCTTTTTTTTGTTGTATAGTCATCTCTTTTGCTCGCGTTTATTCTTTGAATCAGAGCCTTGCCATTGGCCAGTTAAAATCGACCGTTGAATTCAAATACAAATCTATTTGAAATGATTAAAACAAATGCAAACATTTTATAACTTTATATTTAAACCATAACTTGTATTGCTCCTCTTAATTGGTTTCATAAATTACTCAAAACATTTAGTAAATTAGATTTAAAAGACAACGTTTGACGCTTTTGACTATTCTATGGTGTTCTAAATTAATTGAATTTTCTAGAATTTAGCCGTGCACATTTCATTTGTTTTCTCCCGTTTAATATAGCTATTACCATGACCCATTTCAACCCTTTCGGCCACGCCCCCCAGAACGGTTAACTGGTGTTGGTGTTGTTGTAGTATTCATGGTAGTTTCGGTTGCTGCGATGGTGCCAGGGGCGGCGCTTGAGTGTCCAGCCAAGGTCACGTCGTTATTTATGTTATCCATTAATAAATCGATGACGGTCATATTTGCAGTGCCATCGCTCTTGTCCGTTGGAATGCTGATCTGGAACTGCAACAGCACCACCAGATAGGTGACCATTGTGGTCAACAGGCCCTTGAAGAGCGAGCGATCAACATCAAAGAAGCCGCTACAATTGATATTCGATGGATTCATTTCAGTTGCTCGCAAAAACATATTAATCTCTGTCTGAGCATCCATATTCATCCAATTTAGTTCGACCATTAGAAGTTTCTTCTGGAAATTCGTGCGCACATTCACCGAAGCATAATGGGCTTGATCGCAAATGTAAAATAGTAGTCCAATATTCCACAGTGCCGTTATGGTTAGACCAATATCCTTGATGCCGAATCCCTCCGACAGTTGCGACATCAGTCCATAAATTGACAGTGTAATGATAAAAAACAGATAGAGACTCATAAAAACAAAAGTATAACACAATGCATTGCCAGTGTCACGAGTCAGTTTACTTAGACGCAGCCACAGGACACGATAATCGGCCACCATGGCAGCGGGACCAATGTGCTTGAGCGCCTTCTGGAATCGTTCGGCCAGAAGATAAGCAGTTGTGCTAATTGCCTCACAGATGATGAACCACCAGGCTCCGAGCATCGCTGTCAAATTGTCCAGTATGCAGTAGGGTACCACTTGATATAGATTCAAATCTGACATGGTCATATGTATGATGACCACCGACAGCACAGAGATTATTGGCAAACCGATGGCAATGTAGATCGCTTTCTGGCGCAGATTTAGCGGCAAACTATGCCCTGAAATTTGATAGTAGAGCACTTCAAAGTCATCCCAGTCATTGAACAGACGCGCTATCTTCCTTGTCTCCCACCAAAGAATGGGTATGACAAAAATTGGAAGAATGTTGACCAGAAACAAATAGGCAATGACTGCCTCCTCGAAAGGGCCGCTGAGTGAGCGGACAATGTGAATACGATTATTAGCCACATAGCCCACATAGCACTGTATGAATAATGAGAATGATTAACCAAATATTTCTCTAATCTGAGAAAAAAAAAGAAAATAACTCACCGCCAGAAGAATGAAGAAAACTACCGAGTAGAGAAAAGGAGCTGAACTGAAAGCAAATTTGGCCCGGGATGGACCGCTTCGCACAAGGGGCAGGACACCAATGATCCGCAGAAACCAATTTACAGGCGCAATATTGCGATAGAAAACGCTCTGAAAACAAACAACACTTGGATTGCTTACAGTTCCATTTAGCAGAAGTCACTTCGCTTACGGGCGTAAAAGTGCCAAGACTTTGCGAGTCCACAGTGGTCACGGAACTGCGTTTTCTATCATTTAGTGGTTGCTTATAGCCACTGTCCAAGCGTTCGGCGAGTCCAATCGAATATTTCCGCACACCATGGAGATAGGCCTGCGCATTGTTGCTGTTGATGGGATTTGCATTGAGAAATACCGTGTCCCCTTTTTTGCGTCTGTAATAGCTGGCCATTTTTGTTGAACTGTTAGTGTTTTCTAGTCCTTAGTCTTAGACATTGCCTTGGTCTCAGACATTGCCATTAAAAATGCATTTAACCTCGCCCTTTATTTGCTTCTCGGTTGTTTACATTGCAAGAATAACGTAACTTTCCTGTTGATTTCGTTTGTTTGTCTTCTGCATACATTAACCTTAACCGTGTGTCCCAAATTTCAAATTGGTGTCAATGGCGCGCAAATTCCCGAACCCTCTCAATGTTTTTGGACAGCACTATCAAAGCTATCGGTATTGGTCGATAACATTACCAAGAGTATGATTTGTACCCAAGCATCGATACTTTACCTCTTTGTGCCAGGCGTCCATTTCAAGCCAGCCAACCATATACCGATATGTGAATATTTGCACATCACTAAGTTTCTGGATTTTGCCAAAAACCATAAAAAGAAAAATTACACATTATCAAAATGGTCGATTATAGCAAATGGAAAAACATTGAGGTGAATACATTATCATCCAGCTTATGCCAAATTTGATTGAGTATCGTTTGCTTGCAGATTTCGGACGATGAGGATGACACCCATCCAAACATTGACAACGCTTCGCTGTTCCGGTGGCGACACCAGTCGCGAGTTGAACGCATGGCCGAATGCGAAAAGGAGAAGGAGGAACTGAAACGAAAGCGACAAAGCTATCAGGCTCGCCTCATGGATGTCAAGGAGCGTATCAGCAAAAAAGATGGCGATGAAGCGAAACTTAAGGTACATTAGACATTTGCCTATAAGTTCCAATCAGAGTGACTCATAAGCCTTTGCTAATTGCAGATTGAGCTGGCTAAAATCGAAAATGACGGCAAGGAACTCGATCAATTGGAGAATGATATTAGGAAAAAGGAGAATAAGACACCGTGGAATGTGGACACAATAAGCAAGCCGGGCTTCGAGAAGACCGTTATTAACAAGAAGGCGCCGCGCCAACCGGACGAGAATCTAACCGAGGAGGAGCTTGGACTGGAAATGAAAAAGTTTGTCAAAGCGAACGAGTCACTATGCAAGAAGTATGGCATGATGCGCAAATATGATGACTCCAAGCGTTTTTTACAAGAACACACGGATCTGGTGAGCGATAAGACGGCCAACTATTTGGTCATCTGGTCGATCAATCTGGAAATGGAGAAAAAGCACGAACTGATGGGTCACGTGGCGCATCAATGTATCTGCATGCAGTATATCCTGGAGCTGGCCAAGCAGTTAGATGTGGATCCGCGCTCCTGTGTTAGTTCATTCTTTTCGAAAATTCAGCAATGCGTACCGGAGTATCGTGAGCAATTCCTGAGCGAAATCGAGGCCTTCAAGGGACGCATTGAAAAACGGGCACAGGAGAAGTTGGAGGAGGCCATCGCCCAGGCGGAGGCAGAGGAACGGGAGGCGCGTATGGGTCCAGGTGGCTTAGATCCCGCCGATGTCTTTGAATCCCTGCCCGATGTGAGTATATTTGTGGCTACGATGAAACGTGTATAAAACTAAGATGTGTGTTTTGAAACAGGAACTGAAATCTTGCTTCGAGTCGCGCGATATTGAGCTGTTGCAGAAGACAATTGCCACATTGCCGGTGGATCAGGCCAAGTATCACATGAAACGCTGTGTAGACTCAGGTCTTTGGGTGCCAAATAATGAGCCCGAGGACAAGGGCGATGATAAAGAGAAGTCTGATTCATCAGCATCGCCAGAGAAATCCAGCGAAATCAATGCGCCAAAGAAGAAGGAAAAAGAGCAGCAGGAGAAGGAACCCATATATGCTGGCGTTAGCACCGAGGACGTTGACTGATCGATCCTCCATTATTGATTTTGTCGTAATAAGATTTGTCTTACTCACTGTCTGCAGCCATTTAGTTTGTTGAGTGGCAGATTGGCAGAGTCATCCAAGCATTTTAAATCACTTTTAAGTTTTGTACATATAATTTGAGTAAACTCAACTCCTAAATAAATTCTTAGTACTCAGTAAGCTGCTCGGGATCATTTTAAATAAAAGTCAAGCAAATCACGTGCACTTACTCTGCTAATCCAAAATAGTTTATATTTAGTTAATATATTTAATTTGTGAACACAATGAATCGTCCCGAATTGGATTACTATGCTGTGCTGGACATGCCACGCACTGCCACAAAAGAGCAAATTGCGCTCGCCTATCGTCGCCTCGCAGTGCGTCTCTGCCCTCTTCGGGATCGGAAATATGAGCTGGACTTCGTGCCACTCGCCCAGGAGGGCAAACTGACGCATTTGTCGCCCATGGGCGAGGCGAAACAATGGGCATACATCAATATGGCATTCGATGTGTTGGGCAATGAACTCTATCGCGCCATCTACGATCGCTACGGGGAGGCGGGACTCTTTGAGGGTGTCATGCTGCCAAATGGTTACTTTTCGCCTTATCAATATCATGGCGATCACTTGAGGGTCTACGAGCAGGTCTTCTCCAGCTACTCACCGTATGCTAATGTCATTGATGCTGTCACCAATCCACCAAGTTTGTATGCGACGAAGGAGCATGGGATTGGTGTGCGCCACAAAGATGCCAATACTGAGCGCTTCATTCACTTATCGCTGGAGGAGGTGCGCACGGGCTGTGTAAAACTGATGCATGTCTGGCGTCAGGAGATTGTCGATGCGAAGGAGTCGCGTCTAGAGAAGCGCAAGCACACACTCAAGCTGACCATACAGCCAGGCACCACGGCCGGCACACGCTATTGCTTCAAAGAAGAGGGGGATCGTTATCCCACCACCATTCCCGGTGACATCATTTTCATTGCCGCCGACAAGCCGCATCCTCAGTTCGAGCGACGCAATATGCACGATTTGGGCTATCGCTATAATATCAACATCTGCCAAGCCTTGACCGGTTTCATCTTCTATGTGCACACCTTGGACAATCGTCAGCTGAAGATTGTCATAACGGATGTGGTGCGGCCGGGCTACCAAAAGATATTGCCCCTCGAAGGATTGCCCAAGTGCCGCAATTTAGATGCAGTGTCTGCCCTCAAACCAGCCAAAAAGACATTCGATGAGTTTGGCGATCTAATTATTGAGTTTAACTGTAAAATGGATTACCCAAAAAAAACAAAGATTGCATTTCATAGACTAATCAAGTTTCATTTACAGATACATTCCCAAAGTACCTAACCCCAATCATGAAGGCCAAGACACGTGAATTCTTCGGCGAATTCCGCGAGCTGGAGTTGGAATTGGAGCTAGAAGAGAAGAAACAAATGCAGTAATTGACTGTAACTTATATAATTAATGATGTATAAAATTTAAATGTACTTTAAAAGTAAATATTCGTTAACAGCATTTGTTAACATCTTTCTGTTAAAAGGCTTACCGATGATAAATCGCTTAATTGTATATCGATATATCGCTATGTGTTCAATGCTACGGACAGGTAAAGCACAGCATAATTAAAAACTAGCAAGAAAAACAACAAAGATTAACAATTTTGTGCAACACAAATAAAATATATATTTAATTACAGCAAACGCAATTGTGTTCATTTTCAATCAAAACTAAAGCCGAAAAGCTTAGACCAACAATCAGCTCACATACAGAGAAAGCAATATAATTCAATTACAGGGGCAAACAGACAAGCTGACAACTGTGCAATACGCCCCCCACTCACTACTCGCGACACGATTCTGACCCGGAAGTACGTGCGATACGCTTAAGTGCCTTCTGAGGGGGTTGCCGCACCCACCAAACTATTAAGCCAGCAAGTTGAACAGCGTTTAAAATGCATTTGAGTGCGGATCTGTCAAGTGCGCTGCAGCAAATCGAGGCCGTGAAGAAGGGCATCGATGAGTCGGAAGATGCCAAGCTGCAAATGCAAACGGCGGAGAGCTTGAATACGATACTGGGCATATTAACGGATCCAGTCTTTCGCACCATTGCCCATGTGCAGGAATCACTCTATGAGCTGGGCATGCAGCTGGGCCAACATCCGTCCATGCTGCCCAATGACTTTGACATCGATGTCTCTGGCAATTTGGTGCTCAGCCTTAATGGTGGGGATGTTATGTATGATTCGTCGGGTCCCGCCAGTCCAGACAAGTCCACTTCCACGGGTGAGGTGGAGCCCCGTCCACAGAGTCAGAACTCCAAGTCAGCTGCCGCCGATTTATATGCAACGGATTACGCTCAAATTCAGGCCATTGAGCTGGTCAACGACGGCACCGGCTTGGGCTTTGGCATTATTGGGGCACGCAACTCGGGTGTCATTGTGAAGACCATCTTGCAGGGCGGCGTTGCGGATCGTGATGGACGGCTGCGTTCCGGCGACCACATTTTGCAGATCGGAGATGTTAATCTGCATGAAATGGTGTCCGAACAGGTGGCCGCAGTCCTCAGGCAATCGGGCACCCATGTGCGCTTAGTCGTAGTGCGACCCATCGAACAGAGTCTACCGACGCCACAATATGCCCTGGAGCCGGGCAGCGCAGTGGTGCCTACTCGTGTTCTCGTTGATCCTGCCGAGCTGGAACGGTATCTCATCTCTACCGGTTATCCGGAGATCTTTGGCGAGAGCTCAACGGCATCGACGCCACAAACGACCACGGAGGATGATCGTTTTATATATCGCGGCGAGACTTCGCTGCTCATCGATCCCAGCATTGATCTGGAGGAGCTGCTGGCGTTGCCTGAAACTGAGAAGCTTCAGGTGGAGCTCAAAAAGGACGCCAACGGACTGGGCATCACCATTGCCGGCTATGTCTGCGAGAAGGAGGAACTCTCAGGCATTTTTGTGAAGAGCGTTTCTCCCGGTTCCGCTGCGGATTTGAGTGGACGGATTCGTGTCAACGATCGCATTATCGAAGTCGATGGCCAGTCGCTGCAGGGCTACTCCAACCATCAGGCTGTCGAGCTGCTCAAGAAGTCCGGCCAGGTGGTCAATCTGCGTCTTGAGCGTTACTTGCGCGGCCCCAAATATGAGCAGCTGCAGCAGGCAATTGCTGCCAATGCCAACGAGAAGCCGCCACCCCCACAGCCGCCCACCAGCACGCCGGGCACTCCGTCGCGTGCAACCCTCCTCACGCCACCGCCGTCAACGTCAGCGGCAAGCACTTCGACTGCCACGACCACCAGAGAGCTTGAGCTGGACGAAACACTGCCTGCACCGGAGCCTTTTATGATAACCACTCCCCCGTCCAGCTCCTTGGCAACGACAACAACGCTGAGCAGCTTTGGCACCGGGAAACAACTGGTGGCTATCAGGGATCCGCTCGATGTAAATCCCACGATTATTCCCACAGATGTGGTTATGCAGCTCGCCGATAAACAGGAGGTAACTAATCGCTTTATTCCAGTTGATCCCATCATGTATCATATAACATTCCATTGCAGGCGAAGAATGCCAGTTTGATTACACGCCACAAATACTACACGGAGCCGGAGCTGAGCGAGGAGATTGAGACGGAGATTGTGCGCAAGTGGCAAAAGATTGTTGGCGCCGACATGGAGGTGATTGTGGCCCAGATCAAGAAGTTTGCCGTCGGTGGTTTGGGCATCTCGCTCGAGGGCACCGTCGATGTGGAGGGCGGACGCGAAGTGCGTCCACATCACTACATTCGCTCCATTCTACCCGATGGGCCCGTTGGCGTCAATGGTGTTCTGCGCTCCGGTGATGAGCTGCTTGAGGTGAATGGGGAACGTTTGCTGGGCATGAATCATTTGGAAGTGGTGGCCATATTAAAGGAGCTGCCACTAGATGTGCGCATGGTGTGCGGACGCAGCAAGGTCACCTCTCTGCTGCCCTTCTCCGACGACACACTAAAGAAGCTGAGTAGCAACAACTTTGAGAATCTATTGCCGGCCACCGATCGCCTGGTGAAGGCCAAATCCGATGGCAGCTTGGCCACAGCCGGTTCGGTTGCCGATGCCGATTCGGTGGCCGTTGCGGCCAATTCATTCAATAAACTGAAATCTCGCTCGCTGGAGCCGCTCACCGGCCTGGCCATGTGGTCGTCGCAGCCCCAAATCATTGAGCTGTTGAAGGGCGATCGCGGCCTGGGCTTCTCCATACTCGACTATCAGGATCCTTTGGACTCGAACGACACGCTAATTGTCATACGCTCGTTGGTGCCCGGTGGCGTTGCCCAACTGGACGGCAGGCTGATACCCGGCGATCGTCTGCTCTTTGTCAACTCGATTAATTTGGAGAACGCTTCGCTGGATCAGGCGGTGCAGGCGTTAAAGGGTGCACCCAAAGGCGTTGTTCGCATTGGTGTGGCCAAGCCGCTGCCCATGACGGATAATTCGCTGAAGGCGTGCAGCAATACAAGTACCACCAGCGAGGACACCCTCGATGCGCAGCAATCACCCCCAGCGCTGCCCACCACGGCAGCGCCACCAACCGCTGCCAAGGGCGCTGAGCCCGATTTGATACCCGACTGGCGCAATTAACCGTCAAAATATGTTTCTGTTATTATATTTACATAAGGATTGGCATGCAAACAGTTTGTTATCCGTTTCTATTTTCAATTTTTGTTTTGTGTAGAAGCACCACAATGTGTTGACCAGTCTTGTCTTCATTACGGACAGCTGCATTCCCAATGTACGCAATATTTTACATTCCTCCCCTAGTATTAGTGTGTATGAGAATTTAATGTACTTAAAGCTAAATAAATTATGCAAAATCGTTTACAAATAACAAATATTAATCTATGTACATTTGAGTATCCTTCGTCGGTGGAATCTCCTGTTGTATTTCCTGCTGTTGCTGCTGCCACTGGTACTGCTACTGCACCCGATTCAGCTGACGTTCGATGCGTTGATAGTTTCGCCGGGACAAGAAGCGATCCCTCGCATAGCTGACCAAATAACTGAGCACCCCAAGCACAAATGCAATCGCCTCGAACTTTATGAAATTTCGCTGATCAATGAGGGCGACGCGATCGCAACTTTTGGTCACAATCTCGCCGCTCTTGCAACGCAGCACCTCCTTGAAGTGGGTGTGTATGCAGACGCCCAGACTGCGACTGACAATGTCGAACTCTGAGCAGGGATGACACTCCTGGACCACTGTATATGTCTCATGTTTCCAGCACGTAGCATTGTTCTCAATTATAAACTGTTGGCTGCGACGGCGCGCCAAACTGTCCTCGGCTGCGTAGCGGGATTCGATTATGAGCACCAGAATGGTCAACAGAGTAAGGGCGGCCAGTCCCAAGACCATGTGATGTCTTTGGCAGTTCTCAAGCATTTCTTTGATTTTTTTGTAAATATGAATGAAATCTCTTTGAAAGTGAAGTTTGTTTTTCTCTAAATCACAGCTGTTTAATTTAGGGCTACAAGCAATTACTCATTCACTGCACAAACACCAAGGCAATAACATAACGATAACATTTTAAAGGCATATTACCTGCTTATACAAAATTAATAATTAAATTAAATTTTAATTAAATTAGTCATATGACAAATAATTGCAAACAATTGTTTGCAATAAATAAACATAAAAATTGTGGTATCGATGTATGATGCTGTGTGCGCGCAAAGCATCGATAACAATCGATTGATCGGTGCTGTTTACGAACAAGTAAAACATGCAAATGCCAAGGAAGGGACAGAGACCAAAACAATTACGAAGATAGCCGCAAAGCGAAACGTGGAAAATTTATGAAAAACTGTGAAAATAGTGCGGGGGCTCATTGAAAATGGTGCTAAGATCGGGAATTATAATTCCTTTTCAATTTCGTGATACTAAGAAGCTGCTCATGATTGGCGTGCCTGAAGAGAATCGAAATCTGAACATATGGGACTTGAAGAATGTTGGTAAGCCTCTTTGCAAACGTACCAGGGTGGGCGTAGAGGTTTGCGCAGGGGCGGGCGAAGGGGAACCATTGCGCACGCTGTCGGTTTTGGGGCCTTGCCGCCCCAGGCACAGTCAAAGGCAAAGGCCCAGGGCAGGTCGTTAAACTTGACAGCCATTAAAATGTGTGTATTGGGAGCAACATCCGATATTTTGTAAATGCCTTTGCATAAAATCATATAAAATACATAAAATTTGTATTTGAACATTGAAATTTAATTTGTGTGTGCTTTTTTCTTTTCGCATACGTTTTTTATTCGTTTTGCAGTTCGAGCCGCATTTGGGATCTATAATTTCGAGTTTCGAAACAAAAAGATTGGCTTCAACATACCCGATGAGCTGCTGCTGCACTATTTGGCTCAACGACACGACCTCACAAATTTCGTTATAGAAATCAGTCAAGGTAAATAACAAAACATACCCAAATTAGTTTAGATCGCGATTTAGTTTTCACTAGCGTTTAAGCCTTTTAACACAACTTTGACCAAAGCATGCATATACTTAAATATGTATGCCGATAAACCTTTATTTATGTATACATGCAGTACATGCATATATACAATGATCTGTGTATATAGACGCGGCAACCGTAAACAGTGCTTTGCTTGTAAGTCTCTGCGAATTGCATTTGTAATAAAATCCACATTGAAAATGCTCCCTCTTGCAGCCCTAGACGATGGCCATGCCAAGGAGCTGCTCTCCTACGAGCCGTCCTGTTCAATGGCTGCCCTCAAGCAGCAGCAGCAACAGCATCAGCAGCAACAACAACAGCAACAACAACAGCAGCAGCAGCAACATCAACACAATCATCCACATCCGCATCAACACCATGTACCACTGCCGCAGCGTTCGAATGAGAGTGCAAGCCATGCCCACGACTATGTGGCTGGTGCGTCTGCCTTGTCCGGCTCACAGCCGAATTCACCGGCTCTGGGCGTTTGCAATGAGCCAGGCGATTCGCCGCTGGATCATGCGAACAACTCCAATTCGGATCATGCGGATGCAGCGCAAAAGCTGCGACTCACTCAAACCTATGCGGAGCGAACACCTGAATCGCTAACACAGTCCATAGATCCCATGGACATAATACCCAAAGCAGAGTCTGAATCCGAAGCGGAGCGAGCGGCGCGTGCGGCACGCTATCAAGCTCGCGCCCAACAGCAACAGCAACAACAACACGAACAGCAAAACCAACAGCAACAACAACAACAACAGGCACTGCAGCATGCGCTGCCCACCCAGCAATTCTTCGCAAATTACACGCACAGCCTGCCAACGATGACGGCTCCAAATACGACACAACAGTCGCCTTATACACCCGGACTGATGAGTCGATTTAGAAGTAAGTCGCAAGTGAGATAAAAGTGGGAAAACTTGAATTCTAAATTGGTTATCTTATTGTATTTGTAGAACGCGGCGAGCGCATGTCTAAGGACCAAAAGGAGCTGTATGTCAAGTTTTTCGAGGATAATCCCTGCATGCTGTCGAATCATCGCCGCCACGATGGACTCACCGAGCCGCTGTGGGCCAAGCTGGCGCATATGCTAAATAGTGTGCCGCAAGGCGCTGTAAAGAACGTAGAGGATTGGAAGCAGACGTTCGATGCGTGGCGCTATCGCATATTCATGTATACGCGCTACAACTCCAAGCTGAGCATGTCGGAGACGAGTGATCCCAAGAACTTTAAGCCACTGACGGCCACCGATCAGAAGGCCTACGCTATGTGGACCAGTCACAAACACATTGCGCCGCCGGACTACGATAAAATGGACATGTTTGTGCCGCTGGATGAGAGCACAACGGCAACTAATACTTACGACTACTGAGAGTCAAAACGGCAATTCGGAACCAGTGCAAAATGTTAATGATAATCAGAACGATGTTCATGATGATGATGATGTGTACTTTAACTAATGCTAAGCGCTAAATACATTATGTTTAAGCAAACAGAAAACGAACAAAATCTACTTTTCCATCGAGCTTTAGATTTAAGAACTATATTTTAATACATTTATCTAATTCTTGATTTACTATTTTCAGTGTACGATGGTGCCTTGGAGAACTATGTGGTGCATCCGCATTGTCGTTGTGGTGCCCAGAAGCTACTGAACGAGTCACCCCCGCCGGAAGAGCCCACCAATTTGTGCCAGAGCAGCAGTGTCACAGATGCAGCGCCCTCTTCAGCAACAGTGCTGACGCTGCCCAATTGCGATGACGAAGAGCAGGAGAACATGAAGTATCGCATCGATAGGGCTAGTAGTGGTGCTGCATCTGCGGAACTGGCCATGCCCAACTACGATCCATGCACGCCCAAAATGGACTATGATACGCAGGATGAGCTGCGGGATTCGCCGCACTCGCAACATCATCAGCAACAACAGCAGATGCCACAACAAGCGCCGCCACCGTCGTTGCCTTTGCCACCGCCACCGACACATCATCCACACCACCATCAGCTCGAGGAGGAACATCAGCAGTTGCTGCAGGAGCGCATACAGCATGAGTTCATGCTGCAGCAGCAACAGCAGCATCAGCATTTACAGCAACAACAACATCTGGCGCTGCTGCAGCAACAGGAGCAACAGCAGCAGCAACAACAACAACAACAGCAACAGCAGCAGCAGCAACAACAACAGCAGCAACAGCAACAAGGAGTTAACATGGCTATTGCCACAACGGGCACAAACAATATTCGACGTAAGTTGAATATAATCAATTCTAAAAAAATGTGTGTGTAATCTGAAAGAACAGAGAACAGATCTCCAACCCCAGACAAAGTAACATCTACTTGCCCAATCTCCTCTATATTTTCACAATATTCTTCCCCATAATATTTCACAAATTAAATGCCTTTGTTTTGCAGAACGCAAGGAGCGCATGTCAAAGCGTCAGAAGGAACTCTACGTTCACTTTCTGCAGCAGCATCAGTTCATTAATGACCATAGACGCAACGATCCCGTGCTGGATCCCTACTGGCTGAAGTTGGCGAATCTATTAAATGCTGTGCCGCAGGGCGCTGTGAAGCATGTGACCGAGTGGAAGCAGACCTTTGACAATTGGCGCTATCGCATCTTCCTGTATGCCCGCTACAACTCCAAGTTGCAGGATGAGGAGGCACAGAATCCGCGTAACTTTAAGCCGCTCACACGCACCGACAAACAGGCATACATTATGTGGATAAGGAATCCGGACACCGCGCCGCCCGATCTAGATAAAATGCGCAATGTGTTCTGCAATCTGGAGGAGAGCACAACGCATCAGGACTAAAAGCCAGCCGGTTGTAAACGGGCCGGCTAAACTGAAGGCGCTCTCGCAAATTGCCATTTTAATAGTTCTTAAGCAATGGTTTTCTAATAATTTTTTTTGTTTCACGTTAACTCTGTGTATTTTATATAGCTGGAAATGCATTTTCCTTCTCTTCTTCTTTGTTATGCTATTATATATAAATATTAATTGAAAAAATCAAGAGGCATTCTAATCTTTGAGTGAGGCTAATGAGCTTATAATGTGAACACGAAATCAGAGTTAGTTGAACTTTCATTGATGTGTAAAATATCTTGCGATAAATGTCCCAAATTAAACACAATATCTTAAAAATAACCGTAAGCTTTAATGCAGTTTCAACTTTCTAACTGCTTTTGAGCATGCAGTTAATATAAAAAAGCAAGGTCTTGCCAGGATTTTACCTTGAACTTAGAGTGCTACACAGCAAATGGATTATCTAAAATTTATAGTAGACAAACTCCTTTCGATTTCTTGCGATTGACTTGCTTGCTTGTTGAAGTAAAACAAATGTATGTGCCATATGTACTTCCCTATCTAAAAATATATATGAATTGAGATCTAGACACCTTCGCAGCCGCCATACCGTGTACAACTTCTAATGCATTGATTAATATTCTGCCTCCGGCAGACAGCATCCAATCTGTGGGTACTTGTCGCACGAGCGTTGTTTCGCTGCGGCTGCTGTTCGAAACTAATCCGGTGATCATTAATTACCTGTTCAATCAAATCCGATACGCTCGATGCTGTCGACTGTCGTCTGTCCACTTTCGGCGCTACACAGAACACTCTGGGTCTTATCGGTCTAGTCCGACACATAAATACATAGAAACATGATCATCATACATCATCTTAAGTGCTTACATAAAAATATCATCTTTTATAATGCCAGGCTATTTAGTTGTCGTTGTTTTTTTTCTATCTTCGACTGTCTTGTCTCTTGATAATTTAGTGACTACTGATTAATTTTATTTCTTGCAATTAGTAATTTATTTTTTACGTAAGAAATTGCATTTAATTGAGCGGAAAAAGGCAAAGTGCAGCAAATATTCTAGAAATCGTGTTTAGAAATAAATAAATAATAGAAATGTGCTACATAAATTAATAACTTAAATGAGCCCATTACAATGCTAAGAAAATTATTGCAAAATGAGTCGTAAACTGCTCAGCTGTCCAAGCGTCCGTCCATCCGTCCAACTGTCTGTCCGTCCATCTGTCTCTTATCTTTGCCAATTGCCATTACTAATAAAGATAAATGAATGTGCGCTCATTAAAAAATGTTCCAAAGGCATTGAGTCGGGTTATTGGCTTGATTATTGACTTGCGGTATTCGTTCTCAACTCTCCGATTAAGTCAGATTTGGCTATGGCTGTGGCTATAACTGTCATGTCGATCCATTGCATATATGTAGCATTCAGTCATGCGTTCAAGATCAATAATATTCTCAGTGTACTCGAAAGATTAGCATACGAGCGGGCAACTCTCTATTTGTAGGCCGTGCGAGTTGACAACCTCAACACTGGGTGGCAGTGTATTTATAAATTATGACAACTGGGTTAAAACAATGCTCAATGTGAGTACTAGTAGCACTCAAATGGCTCATGCATAAAACATTATGTGTAACTCTATATAGAGCACAAAAGTACTTGGAAATGTTTAATGATCTGTGGTTCGAATAGCTTATCTTCAAAGGACAAACCCAATGGCAATAGTATATAATATCTTTGTATACAATTCATATTTAATTTCAGTTGTTGATGGAGTTTCATATTTTTACAATTACATTCAAAGTAAGATATCATACTGAATATATATCTGAGTGATTTCTTGGCAAACATTTGGCAAGCCTTTCCCAATCTTAAAATTTGTTGATTATATCTCAAATTTGTACGCCTGTCACTTTCGACAGTTTACAAAAATTACCATCAGATTATTTCGCTTCAAAAATTCTCCCACACTCTCTAAAAAATATTGAAAAAAATAAATAAACTGCTGTAAGCAGTAGTTGCCACTTGTACGGTCATCAGATCAATCATAAGCACATTCGAGTTACAACAACAACAACAACATTAATAACAAAAAAAAAATATAAAAACTGTAATATTACGATAAAAAGACCATAAATGTGATAGAGATCTTTTGTAAGACCAGTTTTGTCCAAGACCGAGCACAGCCATAAAATCAACTTGTCAAGCAAAAGCGTTTTAAGCAGACATTTCTGTTGATTTACTATTGGTACAAATACATAATTGCAAAAACTTGTGTATGCTAATCGCTCGTCCGCTTGATTGATATGGCTTTTTAATTATATTTACATTTTTTTTTTAATAATGGCTTGTTAAGTGCCCTGAACCTGAACTACATAAACAACATACATTGTGTGTCTGTCTGTGTCTACGCCCACAAAGTGCGCAACAAATCGTTTCCAAAAATTATTTAAGCCTTTTAATTGAGGAAATCCGAATTGTACATGAGAATAATCACATTGTTCATATTCTTTTGCCAACTCATACAATTTAATGATGAATTATTTACCAAAACATACAAAGTGCCAATACAATTTTTGGTTGCTGACAGATTAAAGCATTATTTTCGACGACTCTTAAATTGTTTGATGGTATAATTAGTTGAACTTAAGGACTGAAAAGACGTTGACAAGTTTGCCGCAAAGGGCAAATAGTAAAAATTTAAATACGTTAACCTTCATTTAATGAGCTTATTTCATTTGTCAATGTCGCTCACATAATGTGAATATGGCTAAAACGTAGGCCTTTTTTGCCAGCCTAAAAACGTTTCATGTTCAAAAGAGATCAGCGCATCACGTGCCGCACATTTAATTTATATCCATATATATATGTAAGCGGTGTAATAAACACTAATTTGGTATATTGTTAAGCTGGCTTATAGCAAACATTAGCATAACGCATTTTGATGCAGCTCAATAAAAATTCAATGTTCTGATTAAATAATACAAAATGTAAAAATAAAAACATTTAATGTGCTCACACGCCGACAAGCTTCATTTAATGTAAATGAGACAGCGGCAAGCAACATGTCTAAAATCGCCAGCAATATATTCAGCCGGAAGCTGCCCTAGCAACATTTTAGCTGCAGCAGCAACAGCAGCAACAGCAGCAGCAGGCGACTATAGGTAGTCGGACAGGGAGTCGGGCACGTGTATGAGAAACCCGCTCTGGCAACAATGAAAAATCAAAACAAAAAACAAAATCAAAAACACAGCCGAACTGGCCATCGGCAAATGGCTCGTGCTCGTTCGTCTCGGCAACTCAGCTGATGAACAGCGTCGCAGTCGGGAGACCCAAGACCTGAGACTTTATGCTGATGCTACCGCAATTGCTGCATTCAGTGTGGCCCGTGTCTCCAATGTGTTTTGTCATGCTCTAAGCGCTGCTTTCGGTAAACACAATCAACACAAGTAAAAGAAAAAAAAAACATCAAAAACAAACACCAAAAACACTCAGCCAGCAGCAGTTACAACAAAACAAACAAAGTATGTGCAGTGTCAACAGATGATGCAAACCGTAAATCGCAAAAATGCAACAATATCAACTCATTTAAATAATAACAAATTAAGTTGCATGAAATGGTGTTAATTATGACAAGCAGACAGGCCCACAAACATGCAGAAAAAAAACTGTGTTCTACAACAAACCCATAAAAATTCCTTGCTCAAGGCACATAACAAAAGACTTAGGTAACAAACTTGCGTGTGCCATTGCTCCATCGCCTGTAGGCAGGCAACAATCACAGCTCAAGAGAAAAAAAAAACAAAAACAAAATAATAATAAAAGACAAGCACTCAACTGCTGTCAGAGCCGTGTTAAATTTATGCAAATAAATAAATCATGGACAGATAGAGCCTGAAAAGGAGGCGTTGTTGTCGCTGTCGCTGACGCTGTTGCACGCACAAAACATTTGACTAGCAAAAATGTTGTTAGGAAATATAGAAAAAAAACAAATTATCAAATAATAATTTAAGAAACCGCCTCGAACGTTGGCTAGCTGCAGTTTTAAAAGGCCGCATAAATCAAAAGTCGTCAATGTGTGTGTGTTTCTTTTTATTTTTTTTCTTCTGAAAGCATTAACGAAAAAAGGAAGGGAAAATTCGGCACCATAATTGAAACTAAAACCTTATATTATGTAAAGTTAAACACAGTTTTTTATTAGTAACAACATTGAAATGAGTTTTAAAAGGCCTTCTTGGGTGCATAAGTTGGCACTTATAGTGTACTTAAGATGTTATTATGCCGGAAACACTTGTAGATAATTAAGTGCAGTAGATATAAATACAAAAAAAAAAAAAAAACATTTAGTCGTAGATTATATATTTTTCAAATTAGTGAATTGAGAACGAAAAATGTGTGTTCGGCAAGTGGGCTAAGAGGTAACACATAAAAGGAGTATATCGTACAAGAACTGGAATGCAAATCAAATACATTTCTAGTTTTAATTAGTACTAGTACTAGTTTTATGCAATTAGTGCAACTAGTCTAAGCTTAAAACAAGTTACACACAAATAAAAATAAAAAAGAGCTCATCTCAAACAAACTAGTTTCTTAAGTACCTAATCGAATGAAGTTCTCGATAGCAATGTATATCTTACTTTGCACCTAAGCCACGTATCAATTTATAAACTTTATTGAGCCATAATAAAATTGAGTCAGGGATGTTTCTCAGTCGCATCGAATGCCCGCTCTATAAAATTCGCATGCGATATATTGGTCGAAAAGGCAGGTTTCCGACATAGTCACGTTTGAGCTGCAACCATGACATGGCCGGCTCAACACACGCACACACACACACACATACACATCGTCAGCACACAATAATTCTTGTGATTATTTTTTTGTTGTTTTCTTTGATACTTACGAGACAGCGACAAAGAGTAAGACTGAGCACTTAAAGTTTAAAATGCGTGGCATGTGCGCATTTTTGGCTGAATTTGTGACACTGAAAGACAAACAAAAAATGGTTAACCACAACCAATTTAAAATTACTCGCACTTATAAATTTAAAGCAACCGCAAGCAGAAAAAATTGTCATTTAAATTGTTATTTACGCATGCGGGACAGACGTTGACGCTGACTCTGACGCTGACTCTGACGACGACGACGACATCGACGCCGACAGCGACAGCGAGGCGACAGAGCAGAGCAATCAGTTTGACTAGGTCAGTTTGAAAGCATTTTTGTTGAACTGGTTGTGGGGGGTTTATTATCAGTTGTCATTTAAGCTCGAGTGCTTGCAATTGAGACTGCAAGTTGTCAGCGTCAACAGTATAATGCAAACCAACAATCGGAAGAAAATCTCATCGCGACGACATTCACTGTGTTAGTAGGATACAGTTTGAAAAGCTGATTGCATAATGAGCAGAGAGTTCATTTGATATTGCTTCAAATCTGATTTGATATTGTCGCATTGAGCGCTCTGCACGCGTCATCGCGTCATCGTCATCGCCTTCGTCATTCAATATGCGAACAATGCCGCGCGTCTACAATTACCGATGATTACGGGCGACTCCAAGACCGAGTCGAAGTCGTCGTCGAACTCGAAGTCTCTGTCAATGGAAATGTTTTCATAATTTTAACTCTGACAGCAATAGCAACGGCAACAGCAACAGCAACACCAACAGCTGTGCAGTGTGAAACTCGACTACAAACTAATAACAATCATTATAAACATCTAAAATAGAGGACAGCAAGAAAACATTTACATGTGTCTATGTCTATGTGTGTTTAACTAAATCTTATAACAAATGCCAAATGGCAACGACCCTCAAATTCGTTTTTATAATGCGTACAATTATCGAAATTAAATATTTATAACAACAAACAAATTCATTTCAAATATTTCCAGCTAATCGTCTTTGAAGTTTTAATTTACATTAAAAGTTTTAAATTACAAAATGGTAAGTAAATTGTAGTGACAAATAATTTAAGTAGTGATTGGTAAAAAGTGATTTATAACCCGACTAACCAAACCCAACCCATAAAGATCCTGAATATGATAATTATTGTGGAATGCGATTTACGCTTAAAATACATTAATTGCGGTCTCCAGTGCTAACTGGGTACCAATACATATATATTTCTTAATTGTGTGTACGTAATTTCTCACACTCTTATATGATATTAAAATATTTAATATCCCGCACGATCTGATTTAATAAGCGAACGTAAACACATAAAAAATGTCAAACACGCACATCAACTTCATTAAACATGGATGACAAGGAGACCAGATTCAACAATATCTTAGAATACAAATATTGTGACTGCTGCTTTATTATTATTATTATTTAATTTGGTGATGAGTTACCCTTCGCACTTCACATCTATTTATTCTTATTAGCAGCAGCTCCACAAGGGTACTTAAACTTCTTCAAATTATTGTTGTTCTCACACAAAAAAAGCTAAAAAAAAAAAAAAAAAAAAACAATTGACATAAAGGCAATGACCCAAAACTGTTGTTGTTGAGTTTGGTGTATAATATTCTTACGCTATGTTTACCTTTTTTGATATACCGTTAAACAATGCGATTTATTAGCAGCTCAGCTTTCGTTAATGTACATTTGCCAGTTTGTGTCATAAGTCTTTTGTTTTTTTCCCCTTTTGCAGATGCGCACCGGAAACGAGTTTTTTTTGCGCTCTTGGTGAAATCAGCGTCATTAATTGTCAAAATGCACAACATATAAATATATATATATATAAGAAAAAAAAAACGTATTTTTTCAACATCATTTTGTAATTAGCGGATCTTTTTCTATGATTGTTCTTTTTTTCTATTAAATTATGTTTGTTTTATTTTGTTGGCAATTTGGCAGCAAAACCCGCAGATTTTATATAAATAACGAAACGTGTGCAAATATGCAATTTAATAACAAAAGCGAAATCACTTCCTTAAAAGAAACAACATTCATGGTTAAATTGAGAAATTTGTTATACAGTTAATTTCTCAACGGAATTTAATTGATGAAGCGCTTCACGCTCTTATCTAAATGCCATTAAATATTTCTAACCACATTGAACACAATTTGTCAGACGATTAAGTTATCGGAAAACGATTCAATGCCCATTGTAATCATATTTTTCATTGTTATGTTAATTTTAGTTTCTTCGATTTGAAAATTAAATGTCTGCTTGCTTCTTATTTTGATAATTTCTGATAAGAAATGTTTAGACTTTGATTTAGATCGTGCTTGAAAAATTTTATGTGCATATAAAATTAGACAAATGATTAAGTGAATCGTTTACAATTCCGCTCGAAATGTACGTTTTATGCAGACATAAATTATGCAAATTATAAACGGAGTTTGTTTGTTTTGTATATTTGGCCAATGTGTAAGCGCTGCTTGAATCAATAATACACCAAAATCAAATGCAGTCTTTTGTATGGCCCAGCAGCCAATTTAGTTAACAATAACGGTAGCTCATTGACCTCTTGGCCACGCTACTTACTGGGGAACCATTGTACTGTGCTGTTGACCAGCCTGAAAGCAGTTCGATTTATTTATTTATTTTGTTTTTTCCTCAATTTTCACAACACAAATTCCAGACAGACGTCGAAAAGTTCAAACAGCTAAGTGCCTGACAGGCATTAACTTTTGGGTTTGTAACCGCTGATTAGCAGTTGAAGTTTGTTGCTATTTTTGCTGTTGTTGTCGCTGCAGTTGCGTTGCAGATTTATGATTAGCGCCCCGTTAGCCTCTGAGCAACACAAAGCTCAGCAACAGCGGCAGCACCACTAAAAGACGCAACGAGTGCCCTACTCAAAATCCAAGTTATTATGCTTTGAAGGTTTTTTCTATTTTTTTTTAAATAATTTTTTTTTTGTTGCGATACGACGGTTACGCCCCTAAATGCCATAAATTCAATGAGCCGCGCTGATATCAAGTTGACCAATCAGACCTGCAACTGCATAAAGCATTTTGCAGCGAAAAATATGTTGCAATTTATTGCCTCGATGATGCTGCCCCTGCAATTGGCATCTCAGAAGGAAATACAAAAAAAAAAAACATAAATTACAGTTTTCATTTTGTTTAATTAATTTTTTGACACGCCATTTGCATGTTTGTCTCGACTAAAAAGGAATCATCATAGAGGTCAAGTTTACAACTGCCTGGGAATTAAATTGTTTTTTTTTTAGCAAATCATACACAAATACATGTGCAGAGTCAGTCACACATACACCTACAATAGGCATTGAGCTGTCTGTGTATTCAATGGATTTGCAATTTCATTAACCCCATTAATTGGATATATATGTATGCATGCAATTGCAAACAATATGATGTATATTTACTTATTATCTTTATTTTTGCATTTTATAAAATTTCGCTTGATTTTTTGATTTTTTGGTTGATTGAATCCCACGTTTTTTGAGTTGTTTGCTCAGGTTTGACTTTTGGCATCGCAAATCATCTTTGGGCATCACAAATTTGCGCTTAAATATATATTATATAAAAAATATATTTATTATTCTTTTGTTGCGCATTTTTAAATAGCATGGGAACTTGTTGGCAATTAATCAAAGTGCATAGCCACACAAATTTTTGGCAGCTGATTATTAAAGAATTTGTATTATTTGATTTCTGGTTTCGCAGTGTGGCGAAAGTACTGCTCAATGTATGAACAAAAGTGAAATTTACATAGCTTACAATTAATTTTAACAGACAGTTTAATCTCAAAGCGCAAGCTTTAAAGATGAGTGGTCTTAAAAATATCAATCGACTTAAGCTGACATTCTATATGGGGATTAGGAAATTCGAGGCTGTGTTACAAATTGTGCATGCATTAAAACTAAACTGAAATCGGCGCCAAGCAACTATCATTTCTCAAGCATTTTCTCCAAGTGTGAGATACACGACGTCGACACCCATCATCTCAATCATTTCTGAACCAAAAAGAACTCCAAAAAAAAAAAATCCAAATACCAACAACCGACAACATTCAATAACGTGCCACACAAGGCTGTTGTTGTGGGCCCACTTGTGTATGGCTAACAGCAAATGCTGACGAGGAAGCCGCTGCCAAATGAAACTGACTATGTATTGTTTTTAATGTAGTACAAATGTGAGCAATGCAGCCAGGCGCAAACAAGACCAAAAATTAAAAAAAAATATATATTTATATATAAAAAAACGATCAGTGACTAAGCCCAAAGACGACCTAATGCCAAACAATTTGTACAAATGCTTCAGCTGCCTCAGATGCATGAAACTTGTTTCAATGCTCGGCTTTTGTTTTTGCCTTTTCATGTTGCGCCTTCAAATTGGCCAACAATAAGCTGTGACAAACGAGCTGAGTTGAGAAAATGTAACCAACTACCGAACAGCTATCAAAATATATTTGGCGTTAAAAAGCCATGTCAGAATTTAACGCTAACTTGCACAGCACCACAATTTCGAGTGGTGTTTCCCAACACATTCCCCCACCCGCTGCGAGCGCATGGCTGTTGCTGGTGGGGGCGATGTATCAAGTTAGTTGTTTGTTTGTTTTTTTTTGTATTTTTTTTTGTTTGTTCTGGCCCCAACAAGGTCATTGCTATTGCTGTTGGCTAATTGATGAACGGCAGGCAATGAGCGACAATTTGCCAACTTGCCTTGAACTTCTCAGCCGAAGAAGCAACTGCAATCAACTTTCAGCTGAGAGAGACTGGGCTAGGTCAACTTTAACTATATTCAATGGTTTTTAATATGCAAATCAGACACATTACCAGCGATGTTGTAACTAATTATCAGACACGCTTCGACTGTTTGCTTAGCAGATGAAGTCATTTTACGGTTGCCTCGAAACCCTACATTAATGGGGCGATGTACAATGTGCTGTTCTCAACTGATGTGTAAGGTAAGCGTCACAAACTGAAGGCCAGCCAGACAGTTAGTCAGTTAGTCAGTCATGTCAGTCAGTGCGCGAAGAACACGTCTAACTGACCATTCACTGATCTGCCGGATGTCTTCTTTGAGCGTTTGCTCTTTAGCGCATTCAGCTCGATTCAGTTGAAAAAGCCATTTAGATGTAAATTTTAATTGCCATGTACTACCATGTAGAACGCAAAATTTATGATATGTTTTAATTTTGAAACATTCACAGTACACCCACTTTAATTGTAATTGTCTAATACATTTTAGACTTTACGCATTTAAATAAATGCAAATTTTTGAGTAAGCTGACGTTTCCTGTTTCCCAACTTAATTTGGATATAAAACTTGATGTGACTAAGTATCATTTATGGGAGTGTTATAATCATAGTTTCTTAATATAAAATTATATTAGAGATAAGCCAGTGTATGTAATTAAAAATGGAAATTCACTGAATTTTAAATACTTCAAAATCAACAGCAATAATTAATATACAAAATATTTTCAATAATTTTTCTATGGGGTGATTAATTTAATAAAAATGAAATTGTATAACCTTTTCAATAATGGAAAAAAGGTTTAAAAAAAATGGAGTGAGTTAATAATCATGTTTCAAATAACAATGAACAATAACCGATGATTGAAATAACATTTAACAAAACAAAGAAATATGAAATGCGGTGCCTCATTTCCAATTTAATTGTTTTGTGGCAGAGCATGATGAAAGTGATTTGATAAATGAAATGATTTTTTCCTTGCTACCACCAATCGAACCCTTACAACTATCATAATTATGCTGGTCATTGTTGAACTATGATATTTTTGACTTTGACTTACATTCATCTCCCACATGGCAAATTGCCCAATATCTATTTAATTGTTCATATATCATTATGCAATGCTGACCCGCATTGTTCGCGTGCAAAACTTGATAATGCAGAAATGATATTTATTAGCAAAGTTAAGTCATGCAGCCCAAAAATTCCCCAATAAATGTTGATTCCCCATATCGATAATTAAACTGCAATTTAAACTAGCCCGCATGCCAAAACTCAAAAAAAAACAAAAAAAAAAAACTGAGAAATCCGCACATAATATTTATAAGGTGTCTCTTATAGCCATTACCCTCATGATAGAAAATAAATGATTTCAATTAGGGCGTTTGAAAAATGATTATGGCATACTTATAATCGTATTACGATTTTTAGAGCGAACGCGCTAAATGCAATCGTTTAAAAATATACCGGCAACGAATTATTTTTTTGTTTTTTATCTTTATTTTCTGTTGTTGTGTAATAAAAGACAATGAGCATAACGGTTGTTGGTGTTGTTACCAAGCACTCGATGCCAGATAAAAGATTGCCCGACTAACGCTGGACCACACCGGACAGCTGGCGCCCCCGCCTTGCACAGCACACTTTGTCCATTACATTAAATCTAAGCTTGACCCAAAAAATGCAATACTACTTAAACGGTTTTTTTTTCCAACTGCACTAAATTTCGCAAAATTTTTATTTTTTCAGATTTTAGTTTTTTTTTTTTTTTTTCTTTTGTTTCTTTGACTAAACACTTAATTTGAAGCTGTTGCCGAGAAACTGTAGTAGTAGTAAGCAAAATCGGTATGCCAAGCAAGTCACTTGATAATAAATGATTATTTTCGTGCTAAACTGCGTTAATCAAAGATAATGATAATGCCGGAGTTATGTTTCAGTGTAGTTTTTCCGCGGTGTGCTCTGAGCAGCTTTAATATTATTGATTGTTTTTAATTAGTCGGCTATTGTCGTGTGATTAGAATTAATTCCTTCCTCCTCATGACGCCGACGAGACACCAAAGAAGGCGGCGACGATATCAAAGAAGGAGTGCCGTCCAATTAATACAACTCCACCATTGAAACGTGCACGACTTCGGGGGTCATTCAACTGATCCGTACTTAAAAATACATATGTTTATTGCGGCGTAATTCTGATACTCTGATTGAGCCGACAAGCAGACGCACAGCGAATTCCCAGACGCCAAATCCCAAAGTCAGTTCCGAGCCCATTGTGTGGCTCACCACTTTAATTAAAAGCCGTGAGAGCTTACAAAGAAAACTATGCGAGTATTAAGGTTCATGTGCCAGTTAAATTAAATTATACACTTTGACAAAAACAAACAGAGAAAAAAAATACTTGTTAACTAAAAGCATTCTTGTGTGTATAATCTTAGATAACAGTTTAAATTATACGTTCTAGAAAACTTAACAAGAGTTTTTAAAAAATACCACTTATTTCAATTTCAATCAATTACCAATTAAGAGCTGATTTTAATTTCAAGCGATTTGAGTAATAGGATTAACGAATTTGGTTAAGTGTACATTTCTTTGAATTTAAGTGAATTTCAAGTTCATGGTCACTGTAATTATGTCTAGGAAGTGACAAGAGCCCAGACACAGATATGCTTAAGCACTGATCAAAATTGAGTGTCCATTGTTGCACAATAATTTTGTTGCCGTCATGCTACTCAGGGCTGACAACGACAACAAGTCTTGACAAACTGGAGCTGCGCCATTCCAAATTATCTTGGACGGACAAACTCGTTGGCCAATTCGAGTGTTCGTCTATTGGTTTTCATAATTTATTCAACTATGGGATATAACTTTAATCCACCAATTCGATATGCAGCTTATAAATAATTATATTAGAAATCTGAGATATTATCAACATATAATTTAGAATTGCAACACCGTTGGATAGTTATCAACATTATCTAAACAGAATCAGAGATTTAACAATTTTAATGGAGTCTGCATCCGCTCATTACGAATTCTTAGATATAAAAAATAACTATATGGTAAATATTATTTGCATTTTGTACGTTGCGAATTTGGCTAATCGATCACAACGAGACTTGAATACACATAACTCGAGTTTACCATGCACAACACAACATGCTGTCATTGCTGTTTATTGGAGTTTTTTTTTATTGTTACCTCGAAATAATGAAAATATATCGCCATTGAGACAATTACCATGTATATAAAATTTCCATGCAATGCCAATTGACCTATTTGAATAGGTATTCCAAAGAATTAATTAACTGATTTATGGGATTAAGAAAAACAGGATTTACTGCATGAATTTGGAATAAAAAATGCTTTATTCGCATTATTTAAATGCACAAGAGTTGCCAACTTTATATCTTGTCTGTGCACGTAAAGTATTGCATACTAAAAAGATAACATGCACATGGCAAATGGTTAAAGTTAACATATTCAATTTGCAAGCAACATGCAATTCTCATCTTTGCGCAAAAAAGAGAACTGCAAAAGTAGAGACGAGCAGAATGTGCAATAACTCACTCCCACATGCACAGAGCAAACGATACCGCTTCGATTGCAATGTGTGTGATGCAGGTGGCATCGATAAATCACTGGTATCGATATCTTTTGTGCATATTGTCAAAAGCGCCGCAGATTGACAAATTGGCAAACAGACAAAATTGGCCAAGGAGAATGCTGCTGTTGTTGTCGTCTGCGTTTTGCCATGTTGCAATTGTGAGGCATAATAAGTATGGTCTAATTCCCCCCTTCATTTGCTCCCCCTTGTCATTTGCATTTAGCACCTGTCGATTGATTGGCATTTTAATTTGCGGTGTTGCTATTGCGTTTTGAAAGCCCATTTCCATGTTTAATGGTTCGTAATTGATCATTAGCTGCAAAAACACTTGAAAACCGGTGACAATGTTAACAACGCATAAATAAATAATAAACGCTCATAAAATCAGCAATGCATAGCTTGCCATACATATTTCTATGTAGTATTATGAAATTAATTCGTGACAATAAAACTGTTGGAATTGATAAAAAGTGATACGCCTTTAACCCAATGAATGTAGCCTAATTAATCATTATTTAACAAACCAATTCAATTAATAAAGCTAACACTGTCCATATCCATATGCACACATGTATAAATATTTATCAAACCAAATGAATCATAAGAAATCATGAAAGACACTGACTTTGAACTTTTCAACAATGTCAACAATTTCTATACATTATTATGCTTAAATAGTGTTAATATGTTGAGAAATTTTCACATGCAACAGCAACAACAACATAATATGTTGTTATTACAATGCAAACAAACCAAACAACAATTTGTGTTGATTATAAATATTTACACTTGACATTGTTGCTAGACGCGCAATTATTAGAAAATTATAATCGAGTTCAAGAACACAAATTTATATGTTGTTTTTGTTTGAAATTGGTAACATCTAACAACTATATAATGCTCAATTAATTGGCAGAGTAATGCGTTGATTACGAATTGAAAACACATTTAGTTGGCAGTTGCATAAGCATATAACTTAAAGCATGCCTTAATGGCGAAGTGAGTCTCAAAACAGCATCAGAAACTTGTGCAATTTGTGCCACACACATTCGAATGCAATTTGTTGATTGGGGGCGCTTGTTCTCAAGGCAATGCCAAATCGTTGCAAGCTGTTGAACACGACAAATTATGTTCACATTATTTATTTGGATTTTCTGTTTTCGCTTTCCTTGCAGCACTCAATTTGCCTGCTGCTAGTCATCTGCCTCGCTACCAGCTGGCTGCCATATAGCCAAGCGATACGCGTCGACTGGGGCACCAATACGGGTCCCATTGTGCCACCGCCACCACGAACCACGCCCACACCGCCACTTCAGCCATATCGGGAGCCGGCCCCAGTTTGGGAGGATCAAAGCGACGATGTGCCCAACCCCAAACCATTTGTGTAAGTTGGAAGAGAGAGAAATTAATCCGCATAGAGCCTAAACTGACTTTGCCAAGAAATGTGTAAATTAATAATAATTGATTAATAATACTATTGATTGAAAGATAGTTTTTTGTATAATAACTTTTATATTTTTCAAGTTAGTTATATAAAGAAACTAGATAACTTTGGATCTATATACAAGAATAATATTTCACAATTGGATTAGTTTCAAAATAGTTTTTTCCTATCTTTACCAAACCCATCAGTAATAATATAACTGTTAATAAGCTGCAGTAATTTGACAAATATTGATAATGATACAAAATTTATTATAAGCAGGTGAATCCTTTCTTCAAATTGTAGGCAGTCTAAATTTGCCCTTTCGAGCTCTATTTAATATGTACAAATCTTATACCTTCAGTTATGTGCTGCCACCGCCATCTCGGCCGCGCACTTGGATCATACCCGCTGGCCCCTATGCGCCGCCCAACTATAACAATCTGCCGCCGAAGCGCAACTTTGGCCAACTTTCGCCTACATACAACCAGGCTGGATCTGGAACTGGCACAGTGAGTGTGCCGGCATTGGCTGCCCAGTATGTGCCCGGTGTGGGCATTAAGTATACGGCAATTGTGCCCGACAAGCAGCAGGGCAAATACAATGCGAAGACTAAAAAATACAAGGCCTACGAGAAGGCAAACAAATATGCGCCATGGAACTATGTAAGACAATATGATAATCGCAAGTTTTATCATCGCTACTGATATGCATACTTATAAGGAGACTAGTTATCGTTTTGTAAATTGCGTGTACAACAACAAATTAAAGCCAAAAAAAAAAAAAAAAACAAATAAGAAAGAAAATTTTTTAAACCACAAAAGCAACAAAGTTTTTTGACACTTTTTCGAAAATACATTTTGCACAATCGCTGTACAAAGTACACCCACAGCACAACACACACGCACACACACACACACACACAGAGACAAAGACAGAGACAGATAGGCAGACAAACGCCTACTATTCACCACCACTCGCCACCATTCGTAATCGCATTTGCTTTCATGTATGCAGCATGTCTCCATATTCATGTCCATGTCCATGTCATAATCACATGCATCATCTCTTTGCAGTTGCAGCTGCTGCCGCTGGAGGAGGAGGAGGTGGAGGTGAAGGTGGAGGTGGAGGAAGACAAGGTGCTGGACATGCACAAGAAGCGCGTCGAGTTGCCCAATGCGCCACTTCTTGGCTCCTCAACGACTGCGTCGCCCAGCAACAGCAGCAGCAGCAGCCCATCAACAGCAACAACGCAAACAACAAAAACAACAACGCAAACAACCACAACGCAACTGCCAAAAACAACAACATCAAAAACTACAACAACTGTTGCCAATTACAAGCTGGCACATGAGAAGAGCGCCTTTTTGAAGAAGCACGACAAGCTAAAGAAGCTGCTCGAGAAGATGCAGACCCAAAACAACAATCACAACAACAACAACAACAACAACAACGCGTCGCATGCTGTGGCAAACTCAAGTTGAGCGTTGCACAAACAAGCAACTAAAATTGGAAAGATGAAAAATCTGCGCAAAAGCACAAGCGAATTTTTTAACGTTAAGACTTGCCCCAAAATTTGTAAATACATAATAATAAATCGAATAAAACAAAATACACACAAAAAACCTGGCATTCATTTGACCTCTTGGCCAAGCTAACAACAAATATTTGACTGCAAGAGGCGCTTACATCAAAAAAACCAAAAATCAAAAATCAAAAAACTCCGGCAACAACCAATTGAAACTTGCGTGCATTGGAAGCGGCGTTAAATTGGGCCTTAATTGCACACTGCATGGCAAAAGGGTAAACACTCAAATGTTAGCGGTTAATCTGTCCAAGAAATAGCGGCCAAGTTGTGTTAACTGAAACCATGATTGGCACTTTCTTGAACGGCTTTTCATAGCCGGCAGGCAAACACAATTAGCCCGATCAATTAGTAATAAGTAACTGTGGCTTCTGGGGTCCATCATTTAAATGACGGTGCGGGACATTGATCACAGAGCAGCGCACACACTGGCGGCGGCCCTGACCGTTGCCACATGCAACATATTGGCGGCAACGACAACGACATTATTAGCAGCCGCAAGCGCAGCGCGAAACAAGAACAGACAAAAGCAGCAACTATTATATATATATATATATATATGTATATATAAATATATATATATATATATAAATTTGTATATATGTAAAAGGTATTTTCGTTTGTTTTGACTGTTGGAGTCATTAACCGACGCCAATTTCCGTCGCATTGTCAACGGGTTTTTTTTTGGTTGTGTTTTGTGACTCTTGATTTTTATTTTTAGTATAGTTTTTATTTGTGCGCGCTTCGCACTGCCAAAACGGCAACAACATTAATAATAATTAAGGGTATATATTTTTGGCAACAACTTTTGCTTGTATTACACAAAACTCTTTAATTAAATACAAGTATTTCAAATTGACATCAATTTACTGGAGGCGATTGATAATTACTCGACTTGCCTCGTAGCGTGTGGGAAATATTTAAATTGAAACATTAGGGGTGTTCTACACAAGTTGATTGAATTTAATTACAATTATTTTCATTTTTATTTGGTTTTAAGTGCATAGCTTTAAAGCCAATTACATAGACGAGTTAATTAATGACAACTGAAAGTATATTGAGCATTTTATTAAGTTTTTTTAATGCTAATTTTAGAGTTAACATCAAAATTGAATTATAAATGTGGCAATGTCAAAGTAATTAAATTTGTAGCCTTGTCTAGGACAACTTGTTTAGGCTTAAATTGATGTAAATTTTGAAATGTTGTTAATATGCGCAATTTATTGGATTAAAATTGGAAAATATATCGAGGGTATCAAAGATTCGAGTAGGTGTGTTTCCACTTCTTATGAATATATTTGATTAGCATTTAACGTAAACATATAAAAAAAAGTTCAGAGTTTATTCACATTTCAAATATTTGCATTTCAATTATTCACTTGAACATAATAAATAAATGTGAAACCAAATGATTGCGAAATTAAAATGGGAGCACAAAATACACACTTCTGCATCATATTTCAATAATATCGTACAGTAATTAAATAAAAACAAAAGATACATCGAAATTATCTGTTATCTGAACAACCCTTTGTAAAAATACCTAAGTGGTTTTTGTAATGCTGTTGTCATCCAACTGACAACAATTAAATACTGTTAAATTACGGCTAAAAGCCCAAAGATAAATTTGTGTGTGACTTAAACATAACGTGGAGTGCGTTAACTGATTGTATCTGTGAGAAAACCAATTAAATGTGTTGATAACATGACACGCGAAGGCGACTAAATCAAAAAGGCTACTGGATTAACCAGAGGCAAGGCACTGCGTGTTTGCATCCGACCCAATTGCATCTCGTCTGATGCGCCAGACTGTGCGCAGACTGTGTCCGTTGAGCAATGACAGCCCGATGGCCTTGGGCTCCTCTCACCTCGTAGTGAATGCTGCGCTGAGCACTTCACCAGTTCGCTCCAGGTGTCTGTGGCTGCCACAAACGTGACTCCCCTCACGCTGTTCCCGAAGCAAAATTTGCACACGACTGCACAAATCCGAAATGTAGAAGCGTTCGGTTTAGCATAGCTGGATTAAAGAAGGGATTACCAACATATATATATAGCCATGAACGATATATATTATGCAGTATTAGGCAGATTCAGATAGTAATATAAGTAATAAAGCTTATCCTCAAGAATCCTACTGGGATTGTTTCCATACTTTCTGCATTCATAACTAATATTGCATTAAAAGTTCAAACTTCGATTCTGGCTTCAAATTCATTCCAAAAGATATCCAAAAAATTATAATAATATTTTAATATCATATATAAAGCTTGTAAACGTGACGTATCTTAAAATAATATACCTAAAATCCAACTTGCAGTTGATTAAAAAAAACCTTACTCAAAAACGAACATATTTTCGAAAGCAATAACCTGGTCAGGATTTAATATCTGAATTAATTCTGCACTTAAAGTTGAACACACTATTTTACTGTGAAAAAATCATTTCGAAAGTTAATCAGGCTATAAAAATTATTATATATTATTATTTTAAATATTTAATTATATGCTTATCATAACCGTTCGACCCTTAACCCATCAACTCACCTGAGTTTCGCTTTGATTGTGTTGTGCATAGTTGATGTAAAAGTCGACACATTCTAGCGTTGCACACTGCGTATGTGCAATGTGCAAGTGAATTAGCAAAGCCCGACCCAATTCCAAACCCAATTTGTGTCTCATTTTTTGTTTTTTTTTTTTTTTTGAACCCAAGACGTGTGTTGAGTGCAGTCCATGTGCAGCTGGTGAAATTAATTTGATTAGAAACGTAACAAAAAACGAGTCTGGCACAAAATCATTTGCAGCGTTTGCAGCGTTTGGTGGCTAATAAAGCAGCAGCTGCCGCTTAGAGATTGGGCGACTTCCGAGCATAGTGGCTACTAGTAGTGATGCTGATTACATAGTCACGTTGTTAACTACTACATCTTCATGGTGCCGAGAGCAATAGACAAAAAACAAAAAAACAACAACAACAACAAAATATAAGAAATAATATGGAAAAAACCTTGCAGCGTGTGCTATGGCTGTGGTGCAGTGGTGCCGGTGCATGCCACAGTGGCGCAATCGAATCGAATCAGAGCCGACATCTTTCACACTTCGTTAAAGGTAACGCGGGCAAAGCCACCGCCAAGGCAATTTATTGTCAAAACCGAGAAGCGATAAAAACAACAGCATTATGCACATTATGGCCAAGTGTCTCGAGGCCGCACTCCGCGCCGGCCTGACCCGTCATCAGAGAGTCCCCGACCCACAGCCAGAGTCGAGATCGGGCCCCGAACTCGAACTCGAACCCGAGCCCTATTTTTTCCTTGCCTGGTTGCTTTCAACTTTCTTTCTGGTGTCCACAGCGCTCTTGCATCATGATGGTAAAGATGGAATTTTTATTTTTTCCTAAACTTTTTGCTGCAGCACGTTTTTGGCTTAAACGCAAAGATTTGTACAAGTGACGCCATCGCCATCACCAGGGCAAACAATCCCAAATAGCCAGTCCAGGCCTGGCCCACCATCATTTATTTACCAGCCAGGCCCAGACTTCATCTTTTGGATGTTCGCAGTTCATAAAAATCAATGCCCTTTTGATTAGCCACAGCTGTAATTTTTTTCTGTTTTTCTGTTTTTTTTTTTGTATTTTTTTGAGTTTATTGCTTGTTGTGAAAGGCACTTGATGCCACAGCCCCATAATAGAGAAATTGTCTAATTAAGCCTGTACTTTTGTGCACCTTTCAATTGGTCATTGGGCGTTATTACGCATACGCCCCATTGTTGCGGTAAAGATAAAAATCTAGATGTTTTCCTTTTTACGCCTCATTACACAATTCGCCGGAGCTGCATATTTATATTTTTTTTATCACCGAAAATGTGGTTAGCCAATGAACAAATTGCGCAATCGGCCCACTAGAAAACCAAGACAGGCTCAGAGTTTGGGCTTTGAGTTATTATCATGAATTTAATGTCAAATTTCGGGCCAACGATGGAACCAAACTGCAATCACGACGCATCTGTTTTTCTGGTTATTTTTTGTTGCTACAAATGGCAGCTGGAGCGCAGGAGGAGTGAGAGAGAGAGAGAGAGAGAGAGAGAGAGAGAGCGGACGTACAACTGGCAGATATTAGGCCAGGAAATACGAGTTTTGTGGCGTGGAGCGTGATTCCTTTGGCTAATTGCAAAATGCACAAAATAAACACTTTTCTCTCTCGTTTCATTTTCACCACTCCAGCAATTTCATAATCAGACCAATATGCTTAGTGCTAATATCAAATAAATACGCTAGTGACAGCAACAGCAACAGCTTTCAAGTGCCATATGTTTATTCATAATAGCCGCACACGCAACTGGACCCGATCCGAGGCACAACTGATGCGATTGCAGCACATACAGTAGATCCCCAATGTGCCAGCCAGGCTGGCTGGCCGGCCATTTAGTCAGTCAGTCAGTTAGTCGGACAACCGCACCAGTTTCGGTTGTAGTCCCAGTTGTAGTCCCAGTTGTGGTCTCCTAGTCGCAGTCCCATTGCCGATTCCAGACCAGATCGATGAGAAAAAAAAAAAAATGAAAACATTTTGTATTTTCTATTGATTTGTTGCCAGTTTTCTTGTTTTCCTTGCACGCTGTGTGTGTTTACATAATGAAATGGCCTCGCTGCTTCACTTGGCCCGTTTGACGTTGGCCACGTTTTCATAAAGTTTTGCACAGCTATGCGGGTGCTTATCTCACATGCTCAACTCGTTACACAGCTATAGGGAAAGAGGGGTAAATGTGAGGGCGAGTGCAAGAGAGAGAGAGAGAGAGAGGGAGAGAGAGAGTGAGCGAGAGAGTTGCAATCGTGTAATGCGATGCTAACCTTATTCAATGTTTTTATTGTTGTTGTTGTTGTGGTTATCGTCATCATTGCCACTTTTATTGTTGTTTTTGTTGTTGTGTTTGTTGTTGTTTTTGTTGCCTCGCAATGTCGTGGCGCTACCGTTAAGTTGTTAATGTGGAAGTTACGAGTACTACTACTAATTCCACTGAGCAAAATTAAAGTTATCGATGGGTACACAACTAAATTGCATGTGCATTAAATCAAATCAGTTGCAAAAAAAAAAAATATAGCATCAAAATTTATAGTCGATAATTAAAACAAAAATATGACAGCAACTTCATTTGTAACTGACAAAAATATATGTCAATCACATTTGTTATGGGTGCCACCCAATTGACAAAATCAAAAAATAAAAATAACCTGATTCTCATGTGAAATATACGAAATCAAAGCAAACCGTTTAATCAATTAGAGATTGTTTTCTTGTTTCCGATTTACAAATTGTTTTTGCATAGCCTTGCCTATCCAAATTTACTCAAAAGCAGACGGGTTTTTAGCGGGCTTTCTAATTGAAAGAAATAGCGTTCAGTGTGTGAATGCACTAACCAATTAAATTGCGACTAGGACATATCCGACAAAAACCAAAAACAACAGAAAAATGTGATTCAAATCCGACACTAAAAAAAATCCACAACAAAAAAATCACTTTGTTTCGGACGTTAAAGTGAACGAAATTGAAATCGTGAACCAGTTTTCAATGCATATTTTACATAATGTGCTCCAAATGGGCAGCAGGCAAATATAAATCTACAGACAGGTCAACAGCATAAACAAAAAAAAAAAAAAAAAAGCAATGACAATGACAATTGCACGCGAAAACTGCGGAAAATGCCTAAAGTGGTCAAAAAAACAAAACCCATAAAAGCCCAAACCGAAAACGAGACATGCAAATTGAAGTTCATGGAAAATCAATTGCATGAAAGTTGCCCCGCTCCAAATGAAGGGGAACTGCAGCAACTGGGGCTAAAGTTAAACTGAATATTAGTCTAGAAACAGCAAGTCGGCGAGTCTGTTGCAATTTATGTTATTGAACTTTGCTGTATGCAAATTTACAGTTAGCAGTTCACTTTACTTTTTTGGTAATTGCAAGTGCTTCATATTTTTCATAATTTTTGCTAGCCAGAAAAGGAAAGGCAAAGCATATACAAAAGAGCCTTCCTCTTACACTTACCTGCTGCTGTTGTTGTGTTGTGTAGTGTAGTGTACACTTTTATATATATCAATGACAAACATTTGAGTTGAACTGTATTGTTTAACTGCCACGCTTGCCATGAGATGTGTGTTTGAAGTGCACTTTGATATATTTACTAGTACAAAAGATGGTTTTAAAGTTAACTGACAGCTGCACAGATTCTAATTAAAGTTAACAGCACGACAAACAGATTAATATTTATTTTAGTATTAATATTAGATTAATATGCATAGAATATCAATGTTTAACTGGCGCATTTGATCAGCGATAATTCAATTTTTGCAATCTGCGTGTTAGTCAATTTCAAGTTTTATTCAGCCAGTAATTGCAAATGGTGCACTCATATTCACACTCACACTCACACTCAGACTCAGACTCATGTGGCAGCGACTGCTCCTATTCAATAAGCACCCACCTTACAAGAAAAGGGCATGATGCCGCAGTTTGTTGCACGAGTAAAATAAAAAACAGGCCATCAGGTGCTTGTAACCGCAAATTAGTTTGAACGCCATAAAAAGCTGGCAACAAACAAAAAAAAACTGCAACGCCAACCAAGTGCAACAACAAGGCTTGCAACATTTTTTTGAAAATGAAAATCCATTGCAATCATCAGCTCAAAGCTCGTCCAACATTAGATGGAAAATCGGCTGACGAGTTGCACTCTCAGTTGTTGTTGTTGTTGTATTTGTTGCTGTGCAAGATTTTTCATGGCTGATAGTAAAAGTGACGCATCATATGGGAAGCTCAATTGTTGTTGTAAATGTTGTTTTTATTGTTGTTGCTATTATTGTTTGCTGTGTCATGAGTCAATGGCGTACCAATACTAACAAAACAAAAAAAACAACAATTTTTATAACTCATTTTGCAATATGCAAAACGTGATTCTATTGAGACAATCTCTTTAAAAGGGTCGTGTGTGTGCCAGCTGAAATTGTATCTCATGGATGCGATCATCTCAAGAATCGCAAATGATGTTTGCGCAATCTGCCAGCCAAATACGCCAAGGAGCATTCGAATAAATACTTCAACGAATAAACAACAATGCAGATAAAGCCATCAAAAATGAATTTCAAAGAGTTTTTTTTTTCGAGATTAACCGCGTCATTTTTTGCATCATTGGGCATTAATTATTTTCAGAGCACACAATAGTTTCATTAAATAACTAAACAAAATCATTAAGAAATTATTTGTTTTTATGTATTCGCAAACCACAAATGGTTTTGAAGAGAGTTTTCGATTAACGAAAAACGCGATTTATCTGTGGTTTACAAAAAATGTTTGTTGTTTTATCTTTCGCACAAAACTGAGGAATTGGCACGATTTGTGTTCAGTTTTAAGACCAATACGTGGCTAATTTGTTTTGTGATAACGGAATTGCTCGCAATTATTACAAATTAGCCCAAATAGCCGATAATGAATTGCAATTAGACATGCTGGACCAAAGACCAAAAGCATAGTATTAAAAACATTAAATAAAATATCTTTGATTTTCGTGTAAAGTTGTTATATTCAAAGATAATCACTATATAATTATTGCTATCTGTGCGAGTCTTTTAATTTAAAATTTTGTTTTATTGAATAAATTCATAGATGAAAAAACGTAGAGCAAGGCGAAAATCAATAAAAAAAAAATCCAATCCAATCCAAAAGAATTAACAATAGTTCTTACTCTACTTAATTAATCTGTTTAAAATTGTCAATAATTCTGTTTAACCTCAGATGTTTGTGCTCAATAGACCACATACCACCCAACCATTTCACAGGCAAAGAAAAAATGAGTCTTAAATTATTGGCCTGGCATTTAACATGACAGCCACATTAAATTGTCCACTTTGGCAACCTGTGCCGGCACCATATACGCTGCTTTGCAAGTACATATATATATATATATATATATATACAAATATATATATATAGTAGATGATTTGGCTGCCGGCGTTTGCTGTAATTGAGGTTTGGCGGCACTGACACGGCCCAGCCCGGCTCAATGTGGCCCGAGCATGATTTGGGCCTGGGGGCCTGTTCGTATCTGTTTGGGCTCTCTAAAGGAAATGCAAGCGACGACAGCGGCGAGTCAAGAGTTAAATGATTTTAATTGTCACTTTCGTTGCTTTTTCAGTTACGAGGCGATATTTCAAAAATTTTAATTCAAATATAATGCGCTCAAATGAGTTTGGAATTGTGCAAGAGAGTCTGTGGTCCGCCTTAAGTGCAACGAGAGTGTAAATGTTGTAAGCCATAAGCTATAAAATGTTTTTTTATAGGTGTTGTTGTTCGTGTTGCAAGTGCAATCAATTTGGATCCCATTTAAAAGCAGTTAAGCCACATTTGTAATGCAATGTCTACTTAGAATCGAGTCTAAATTAGGAGCAGATGGGACCAGTTCCAAGCCAAGACGGCCTTCAGCTTACCATCTTCTTGGCCGTCTGTACATAAATCTTGTAGTATTGAGCAAGACATCCATTTCAGTGGATTAGCTGAATGACTAAAGTCTTATTTGATCCAACATGTTCTTTTCGTTGCGACCGGTTGTATTTGTAATAATCGGCTGCTACTAGTTATTAACGTTGAATTCAATTTTGTTTGATTCGTCAATTAATTAATTGTAGTGTTTGCACAATTTGCACACTATATATGATATCTCATATTCCAATTGGTTGAGCAGGCAGGTGACAAAATCTATTGCCTCTTTAATGAGTAATTATTTGAATAACATGTGTTTTATGATGCATATAACACGATAGTTAATAAAAAAAACATGAAAGAAAATGTTCAACTAAAATGCTTATTATTGACAATTAACTTTTATAGTTATTTGAAAATAAATGATTTACTACCATTTACACACAACTTAATTTTCGATATTAAAGTGATAAATATATCAAAGATGGTAAATTTGAAAGAAACCAATTTTAATCTAGAAAACCTAGCGCAAAAAAGTCTACTGCAGCCTTTAACAAAATTCAAAGCCTTAATATATGCAACATATTTAATATATAAATCTATCTAAATAAGATTTAAGTTTCAATGTGGTAGCAAACCTCAAGCTGACCAAGCCGAAGCTTTTACAAGCCAAGCATTTAAAGCTTTTCAACTTCAGTTTTTTTTTTTAACAATGGTCAACGGATGCATTTAGCTTTCGAGTGCCAATTAAAATACGCAAATGGACCAAATAAGCAACTTACCAAAAAAATGCACTTATATAAGAAAACATTTGCAAATTTGCAGACCGTGAAAAGTTTAGTTTTTTTTGTCGAAAGAAAAAATCAGTAAAAGAGCGGAAATCCCAAAGTTTTGTCATTGAATTCAATGTGCAAGTCGAATGTTGGCTAAAATGTAACCGCTTACATATCGAGACGCTCAATTGGCCTTAAATTGTTACAGCAATGAAATGCAATAATATTATATAAACAACTACAATTCATTCAGTTTAACTTTAAGCAAACAGTGCAAATTGTAACGCCAACATTGAATGTTTAAAGGTGGGTCATATGCTTTCAATGGATGCAACTGTTGCCGTATCAAGAGAGAGCCCACATGCAACTGAATGTTGACTGACGAGACACTTGTTGCATTTTCAATTGCCTTCGATAATTATGAGTAATGAAAAATGTGTTTATTGACTTGCAAGTCTCAAATGGCATGTGAACTAAATTAAAATCAATTCACATGCAGTTAAATATTAGATAACTTATATTGTGACAATAGAAGTGTGAAATCAATTAGTGAATATCTTTTAAAAAAAAGCAAGTATCAGGTATCTATAAAGTATATTAATTATTAATTGAGAAACTTTTAAATTTTCTGTCAGTATTATGGATAAATTAGCTCCACCAAATAAAAACATCAAAATATTTTTGTATAATTTTCCCTTATGTTGTTGAAACTTTATTTTTACAGCAAAATTCACAACTTAAACTAGCATCCATATCATTATTATCTTAATCAGCTTCAATGTCATATGTGGAGTAATAAGTTAACAGCATGTGAATCTCAAAATGACCATTTCGCAAACCACACACAACTGCAACTGGGTCGATTTTTTTTTGTTTTTGTTTTATCGAAAATATACAAACTAAATTCGCTTAGAGTACTAGATCGCAAGGGTTTCTCGTAGGTACTTAGTAGTGTGCCGCATAGGGACTCGCATAGTGGCCATAGTGTCCTGCATCGTACTGTGGCACATACTCGTACTGAGCCTGGTTGTAGTTGTTGCCGTAGTAGCCATCATCGTAGTCGTAGTGAATGGGCGCAGCAGCAGGCGCATAATGTTTGGAAACTTGAACAAAAAAAAAAAGCAAACAGATTACAAATATATTTTATTAAGCCAAAATTCCTGCAATTTTTGTATGATTCAACAAAAAAATGTAAATTCAACAGCTGCCTGTTGTTGTTGTTGTTGTTGCTTTTGTTGTTGTGATTATTGTTTGTAAACTAGTTCAAATTTACAAAGATTTCAATGCTGACGAAATAATTTTCAATGCATTTCTTTGCTTGTCACGAATTTTGCAGCCAACCAAAGTCAATTGGTCACAGGTGTTGTATTTTTTTTTCGCTAGTCGCTGTAATTTCCTTTTGGGCTTGTTTTGCATGTAAATCGCTGGCAAAGTTCGTTGCCTAAGTCTTTTGTTTTGTGTGGGGTGCGTTTTGTGTTTTGTGCGCGCGCTCTTTGCGATTCTTAATTATTATTTGAAGAAAAAAAAAAAAATAGCAGTCACAATCAAAATAATTTTCACATGCAGTCACAACAACAACAACAAAAACTTAAATTCCCATGTACATCCAAAAAATTGCGACATTGAGAAAAGATGTTGGCTTTGGCTTGAAAATGGAAATGGGCAACACAATTTTCCGTACAGCACTACTGTCGACCAAATGATGATGATGATGATGATGAAGATGCTGCTAATGCCGCATAACATAATTAGTGTGGGAAAATATGAGAGCGAATGCAAAGTGCATACTAAATATGAGCAAAAAAGCTAATCTTTTTGATCAATGCAAGGGGCGGAAAACTAACTCATGACATAATAAACAGACGCGTGGGCGTAACAAAACTGATGCATTAGTCAACAAATGCAAATGCTTGAGAAATGTGTTATACATTTCACGATGCAATGATTCAGTTTAGTTACCCAACTGCGCACCCCTCTTCAACTAATTGCAATGCAACTGGTATTACGGCAACCCAAACGATTGATGTATTATAATAGAAATATTGTTATGATATGCATATATGTACACTGATTAACATGGAGAGAACTGATGCTGTTAATGATATTGCTACTGAATCAGTAGGTTGAATAGTAATCGTCGAAATGTGCATCCGCCGTTGTTGTCTGGCTGACTACATTAAGTTGAGTAGCTGCATCAAAGATGTCATCGTCATATTCGTATTCGTCTGGGCGCAATTTGCGATATTGATTGTTAAAATAGTTGGCGTGACGCCTGAACAGCTTTAACGTGCGATACGTGTTCATGCCTAGAAGAGCAAGAGGCAAGCAAATCAGTTTGCAGACACCTTGTGGTAACTCTAAACTAAGCCACAACTACAACAACAATAACTAGCTGGAAGTGCATCTGGGTGTTTGGTGAGGGCTGCTAAAGAGAGTGAGTGCTATTTTCCATAAACTTCAAAACCCAGTTGAAATAAAATTTATCATAGAAAAAAGTACTCTTAACTCACCATAGGGCGCTGGTGAGGCGGCCACCACAACAGGAGCAGCAACGGGTGCCACATGCTGTGGCTCATAGTGTGTCAAGTAGGGCTTATGGGCAACAATGGGCTTTGTGACCAGCGCTTGGGCGTGCACAGTGGGGCCAGATTTGGTAACAACAGCGTTGAAACCATGAATGGAATCTGCTGTATAGTCAACAGTGCGAATGGAACCATCGGGCTCGACCAGCGAGTATTGACCTGTATGGTGAAGAGAAGGAGGAAGTAAACCAAGAAATTGCATTGGGTTAAGATATTCATGAGTGTTTTTTGTCGGAAATGGGTTTAGAATTTAAAATACCCTTGACAACATCTCCATCACGGGTTTCATGCTGCGACTTAACATCACCGGTCGTGTGATCTGCCACGCCATAGTTGAAGGCATATTTGGGATGATCCTGATAAATATATATATTTAGATTTTTGTTAGTATTTTTAAAAATAATAAAAAAATATATGATTTTTAAAGTTATATTACGTTTACAAATTCTAAGGATAATGCTTAATAATTTTTTATTTATAATTCGGATAAATTATTGCTTTAAGAATATTCTTATTAGAATATTGAGATTTATGTTTAGATTTCAAAATGTTAAATAAACATGTTTTACTTTGCGTCTCCAACAAATTTAGTAAAGAAATCTTTTATTTAAATCTTTAAATCCTCAATAATAATTGAATTATTTGGTCCTTCTTTATTCGAGTTAATTTTAATTGTACTCTAATCTTGAAGCTTTATATGCATGCATATTGGGTACACTTCATCTCGGCAATCTCTCACTCACATAATAATCCACAGCATATCCTGGTCGCGCTACGGCCACAGTGGCGAACAGAGCCAACGAGAGGATAACGAAGCACATGAAATTTGCCATTTTCTTTATAGATTTTGTTCTGGTATTTTTCAATGGATTTTTGGGTTTTATAATTTGCTAAAAATAAAAAACCAAGCACAAAAAATTAATTTAGTTCACACACAGTTGGCACAGATCCTTAGTTAGAAAACTATGTGGATTTACTTTCAATACTGCAACGGCAACAGATACAAACAACGCCAAGTTCACCGGAATACTGTGGTTATTCTAGCAGCGGCTTCCCATTTAAATAAGCGCAAAATGTGCGAAAGCAGCGACGCAACTGCGCAGTCGCGACTCTAAGACACTTTTCAGTTTCTCACTCAGTCAACTGTGGCGGTCGACGTCGAAGTCGACGTTAGCGTCGTAGCAGACGCGAAGTCAGCATCTCGGCGGCGTGGTGAATATTATGGCGCAGTGTTAGTCGGGGGGGCCGTGTTAATAAAGTTGCAGCATGGACAAAGTGGGATGTTGCTAAACAAACCCGGTTGAATCGGGGTATGTAAGCAGTGCAAATTGGCGACAGATACTGCATTGTGTATTTGCTGAATCTTTGTATCCCACATAATGAAGTCATCCGACGAGCCAGTCACTTTTGTTCAGCTTGGCTCAGAACTAGGGTATTAATCATAGCTTAATCATTTATTTCCTTTTGGTCCAAACGAATGACTTAGGCAACGAACTGCCGCCGAATGCGATCAAAATTATGCGCAATAATTATTGCCCTCGACTATAACAAATAGTATAGCAATAAAAAGCAATTTATTTAACAACTTAATTCTAAAACCAAATCGCTGACAATAAAATATATCTTGACTTCCAAAATTAAAATCGGGTCAAGTTGCAGCCAAAACAATTGCAAATTGTTGTTGTTGCATAAACACAAAAAAGCCCTAGTTATTTGGCACATGCGAAATTCTCAGTGATCTACTAAGAAAAAACAAAGCAGCTAAAAGTCCAACTTAAGTCTCCCCCCGCAGCTACTTCTGGCTGTTCTTGGATTATTTTTTCTGTCTTAGCATCAATGCTGAAGGTCAAGCGCGGCAAGCAAAGTTCAAACTCGGTTCCATTCTAGGCAGCGAATGAAAGCAAAAGTCGCACAAGCATTATAATATGAAAAGATATGACACCAGAGCAATTTAAACTAATTTATATCCACAATATTGCTGAGTGGTTATTCTCAGTCTGCTCAGCAGTCGATGATTAATTAAGAGCAATTTCCATATTTTAAATAACACGCAGTAAAAGCTAATAGCCCATAACAATTATTGTATTTTTTGCTTTATCTAGAATACAATTAACACAACTCTTACTTTTTTACAGGCTTGGCTTATCAGGATTCGTAATTAAACTTTTAGTTTTGGGTGTTGTTCCCACGAAATTCATTTATCTTAATTAAAAATGAACAAAAGCAAATTCAAACATGCTGTAAACTAAATGCACTTCATTTAATAGAATCAATTAAAACCATTTGGAATACATATGGCTTTAAGTAAATTAATTATTATTGCCTTTCACAACAAAACGAGTAAATTTCAACAAGCTGAGACAATTTCAGCATTAGTTTAAAGCAAAGATTTGCTCATCCTTGAACCAAGTTGAGAACGTGCCAATTGAGGTTGGCAGAAAACAAATTTATTAGAAATATTGACAAACCGCAGAAGTCGCTGAAAAAACTGAGACAACAGTCTAAACAATTTGTGTGGACCTTTTGCTCAAGTTAATAATATGAGCTAGTTTATGGCCAGGTCAGCATTTTCACATAATTAAAAACGAGGGGCGTACTAAAGACTCTAATTAGATTGCGAGGAGTGCGCGAAAAGCAACCCAAAATGGTTTTTCTTTGCTTGCCCAAAAAAGATGGCGAACGACCTTCAGCGCCTGCATACATACAATTGTCTCCGCATCAACTCAAACCCCTCCCCCCCCAGCTTTGACTTCTCATTTTTTTGCGATTGCTAACTGAGACTTGAATTTCGAAAACGATTTTGGGCTGCGGTTTGTCGGCAGCAACAAAATACTAGATTAAGTCAATTTGCATGTTTGCGCCCGCCGCTAAAGCATTTGCTACGCAGACATGATAACTCGATGCCCAAGACTTGCGATTCTCAGGTCTCTCGAGTCTTCGTAAGCGGCTGGGAAAATCAGTAAACGATTGTCGGCATTTTCCGAAGGTTTTCCATATGCAGCTTGACAGATTTTTAGGCAACCAAATAGCAACAACAACAACAGCAACAACAGCAGCCACATGACACATGTGCGTGGCTTCAACATTGCATTGTCTCTCCCTAACAAATGCTGGCAATTAACCAACAATAAATATAACTAACTACCAGAATAAAAACTAACGTGCACGCTAAACTGAAGAATAAAAATATACAAATAGTTTTATGTTAAATGTAGCGTGCAGCTTAGCTTGCCTCCATTTTAACGATGGAAGCGTGTGGCATGTGGGAGTGGAATTTTAAAGTTTATTCTTATGTTCTACGAAAATAAATGTAGATCATAAATTTAACTGAACTTCTGGTATTTTAATGAAGTTGATCGTAAAAATTTGAATTATTACATTAAGAATATAAAAAAAAATTATATCGGTTCAGACAACTGAAATATAAGTTAAATAATAGAGTCTAATTTAAAAAAATGTCTACACATCATAAGATGTAGAAAAAAATAAATCTGAATCTTTTTTGGGTTACAGTGTCGGTAAATATCTTTATATATATATTTACTGTGATCTCAGTCAGTTTTCAAGCTAGCTTGCCACACAGTTCTTAAACAATGTGCATTTTTGAAATTCCTACATGAAATTTTGCTGTAAATTTAAGCTGTTTATAACTTTGCTATATATGTATGGCTATTACTATAATTTTACTTTTTATATTTTTTTCAGTTTCTTGGTTGCTTTCATATATATCAAGTCGAACAATTGCAGTCAAATGGGTGCCCTGAAAGACGCTAATTTGCAAACCCATTTGGCACAAGCTGGAGTCGAATGCAATTCAAAATGTGCCAACTCCAATGAAGAAGCATATTTAAGTAAAGAGCTGAACAGTGGAGAGGGGAAGGCGGGAGGTAGGGAAGAGGTCTGGCCAAGGCAGCTATTTGAGTAACGATGACGATGATGTCGACTTTGACTTGGTTTACTTTATGTTTTTTGGCAGTGCTTGTTGGTCACCTAATTTCTGCTTGTTTACACAGACTAATTTGACAATGGGCAATGAGCATTGCTTTGGTGCCACTACGCGGCCTCTTGCAACATGAAGATGGCTTCAAGGTGCGAATGTTGCAAGACATCAGAAAGAGAGAGGGAGAGGGAAAGGGAGTGGGAGTGGGAGAGAGACAAAGAGAGCGCAGAAAGTGATTCGCGGATTTGGGGTGTGGGTTGTGTGGGTGGTGGGCATCATTGTTGTCGCTTAGTTGGGCATGCTTCAGTGCGTCCACAACTGCCGCATCTGTGTCCGGGGCCAATTGAGTGACCATTGTTAACAAGCGCTTGTAACGCGCCATGAAAATGACCCGTGGCAAATGCGATGCGCTGTAATAAAATGCAAATTAATGGCTTCCAGACCCGAGGAGATACTATAAATTTTCAGTAGTTAGCGAATGAAAGAGAGATGGAAATGAATTCTTGCACCTTTTTAGCCAATTTGTTGCAGACTGCTGAACTGTTGTCCGTTGTTGTTGTTGTTGTTGTTGCTTTTAGTTGCTGCTACTACCTGCCATGCATCAAATTAACCCTCAAATAATCCAGTTTACTTTTCTTCGTTATATAATTAACGCTGACAGGCGGAATGCATAACTACTGCGATGATTATGCCAAAGGCATCAGATACACATCTCATCGCCAGTCGCCAGTGAATAAATATATTCACAGATTTTTGCCTGCTGTTGAAATGCTATTTATTTATGCGCAGCAAAACTACAAATCGCTTATAACTCTAATTATGTCTGCCCAGTCAGCTTATTTGTACAGATCTTTTAGTTGTTATTTTGCATTAGTTAAGTATTAATGACATTTTTCAATTACGCAGACAGGCGACGACATTTATTATGCACAGTGGACAAAAAAAAGCTATTGCAATGGCAAGAAAAATAAATTTTTTAAAATCTTTTTATGGAGTTAGTTTGTGGATTCAAAATAACTGGGGCAGTCGCATGACGAATGGCTTTCAAATTGTATACATTAACTCTGATATCAATTCATCAATTGAAATCCATATTTATAACAATATCCCACTGTGCATATTTAAATTACTAACGTCGCATCTGTCGCTGTATTTAAGCCGATTATCTATAAATTGTATCAACAACTTCGACTAGCGATGCATATCTGCAACTTGTATCTTAATGTTAACCGACACACGGCAACCGAAACAAATCCAATCTAATTCAATCCAAGTCGATAGCCAGTCGAGGAGTTAGATGGGGGGAGCACGTGTTGGGGGCAGTTGATGGCTGAAGCTACTTACTTGAATGTCAACTGCTTGAATCAATTGGCCAAGTGCAACAAAAAGTCGTTAGTAACTGTCATTTGTTGATGAAGAAGATTGCATACCTTTTGCATTTTGCTTTGATATTTCTGCTATATTTGTTATATGGATGCTAAAAGGTTATTGGAGCAGCAAATACATGTTTTTTATAATTTGTTTTTTTTTATCTATTTTTTTTTGCTATTTATTTCTATTTTTGCCCGTCACTGGGAAGACATTGAGCTGGCGTTACGTGAGTTTTTGGGGCAAGCACGTATCGCTGGGGCGTTTGCATTTTGCCAGTTAGCGGAACTTCCTTCCGGCATTTCCTAGCAAACAGTATTGTTGTATAACAGAAAAGTCATCTAAGTAAACAGATGACCTTAACTGTTAAAGAATCCGACCACAGGGCAGCTGCTGAGCTTCTCACTAGATCCAATTAATGGAGTGCACGTAAAATTTGAATTAGTTTTTTGTTAGTTTTCGCTTTGGGTTTTTCGTGTTTGTATTGTTTTACTTTAGAGCACAGTTAAACGCTTCGCTGATTTTTGATATTCAAGCAATGATAAATTAGTCTCGTTTGAGAGTATTTTTGCGCCAGATTTCGCCTTTTTAGTGGCACACATTTATCCAAATATTTCCATGTGGTGCCTATTAAGTGATCAATATTTCGCTTTCTTGTCGTTTTTGTTGATGTTGTTGTTGTGTCAGTTCACATATAAAAGTGACGGAAATGCGAAGATTTGTTGCTGGCGGAAGCAAAAATTTTGTCGTCTTTGCTTTAAATGTTTATCAAGTTATTATTTACATGAATCACGCCCCCAAAAGCTTGTGACCACATTGCGACTGCCAACTGCCAAGAGGAGAACCACTGAAGCAAGCTTCCGATTTTATATATTTTTGTGGTTGCCAGGGAATAAGGGAATTAGGTGTCTGATATGAAAGATGAGAGGCTGTGGTAGCTAATAAATGATTAAGCGATTGTCTTTGGGAAATGGAACTCAAGAGTTAAATCTGAACTGGGCCACAATTTATACATCAAGAAATCAATTAATGTGTTGCTCTTTAAACTCATAATAATTTTTCTATGAAATATCTAAGAGTTTGTCAAGTTATAATTTTATGCAATTTCGAATCAATATTTATATGAACAATATTGTATGAGATGTACACCAACATTTATATTAATATTGTACCTGTAGCCTAAAAGTATAGCTTTAAAAATATTTAAAGTTTATTAGCCCAAAATTATGCAAGCTTTTAGCAGCAAATCTAACGCCATCTAACGGATTTTAGGAGCATTAAACACTTGTTTTAAATAAAAGCTGTGCACGTCAAAAAAAAAAAAGAAAACAAAAGCTTAAGGCAAAGTAATAAAATAGTTTTGGCTTATTTTTGATTAAATAAAACGATATCTAAAGAAAATTGTAGATATTAAAATTAAATTAAATCGAGACACTAAATCAATAAAGTCATGGCCAAAAAGGACTGACCGATTCAGCTCAGAGAATTATTTGACAATATGGATTTGGGACAAAATGTATTTTAAATTAATATCAACAGGCAGAAAAACAGTTTTAAAATAAGAAGCAAATATAGCAAAATGCAAATCGATGAAGATTATTATCTATCCATATAGCTCAACTTGCTTAAGTCTATAATCATAATGCATTTACTAATAATAATCCAGATCACAATTGGCTGGGACTTTCAATTGTGTGTTTTATATGTGGTTCTACCTTCACCTTTCAATGATCACATATAAATTAGCCGCTAACCGATAATTGTCAGTAATATTTAATAGTATCATGACTCATAAGCATTGAAATTTGCATAACTTGGTTCGATTTGAAATGTAACCATTATTGTAAATGATTAACAATTAAAACTGTATAAATTGAAAGCGCCGACGTCGATGGCAACTGATAATTATATGGTGTGGTATCTATAGATCTGGTTGGAGAGTAAATGTAGTCGTGGGAAATTGGATTTTTGTAATTTACTACATTTTATTTGTCGCAGTTTTCAATTAACTTAAATTAGGCAGATATTAGGGAGACATGTTTACTAAATATAAATTCCCAAATTTATATTTATGTATGTGTATATTCCATGCTGTAATCCTTGCTAGATTCATCATCATCATCATCATCATCTCGATCAGTTGATCATCATCATCATCTTCGTTCCTTCGTTTATGCAATGACGTGTTTTTTTTTAGTGGTTCGTGGATTTTCGTGGGCATTTGCAGTATATATGTACAAAGTATGAGTTATATTTTAAATAACATAGAGAATTGCACGAAAGCTGGTTGTGGTGGTGTGAGTGCGTGTATGCGTGAGTGTTAGACAGAGACAGAGACAGAGCCCATGCGCGAGCAGGACGGAATGAGCGGCTGCATGTTTCGGTTATTTACAAAGTGAATGACTTGAGTATTGAGCAGGCTTCAGCTTCAGGCAGGAGCAATTGGTGAGATTGTCAAGTGCTTAATAAATATGAAAAGAGTACGCGTTGTGGTTGTGATTGTGGTTGTGTGGGTGGCTGGTGTTGATTCAGTTTGCAGTTCCATAGGGTTCCTTAGTAGTGGGCAACGTGCGCATGAGCATTGTGGGTGGCATAACCGTAGGCGGGCACAGCAGCAGCATGAGATCCATGATAGGGCACAGCTGGAGCGGCAGACACATGATGAGCAATGGACGAACCGTGGCTAAGCAAGGGAGCAGCGTGCACGGCCAGAGGAGCAGCATGGATAGCTGGTGCGGCGTGGATGGCTGGTGCGGCATGGATGACTGGTGCGGCATGGTGGATGGTGGGTGCGGTCTTGTGCACCACTGCGTTGAAGCCATTGTGATCATCGGCGGTGTACTCCACAGTGCGCACCGAACCATCAGGCTCCACCAGAGAGTAGGAGCCCTTGACAACATCGCCATCGCGCACCTCATGCTGCGACTTCACATCACCGGTGTGGGAGTCGGCAACACCATAGTTGTAGTGGTACTTGGGATAGGCCTGCCAATGGAACAACCAACAATAACATTAACACCTGCTGCAGTCAGAATGACGCCAACAAATTGCCCAATATGCTAATGGACAGCATCGTGAGAACATTCCAAATGTCAGATGCACACAATGTATCTCAACCCTGACCTATAAGCAAAACTGGCATACTTACATGGTAGTCCAGACCCTCGTCATGGTGTCCATGTCCATGTCCACTTCCGTGGCCACCGTAGGCGAGAGCGGGACCGGAAGCGTAGAGCGCAGGACCGCTGTGCAGGACACCGGCAGAGGCAATGCTCAGGACAGCCAAACAGATCTGGGACTACACACAAGAAAATAGAGCACAAAGTTAATTTCAGAGACACTTTGCAACTTGTTGCTTGCAACACTCACTTTAAAGAAAGCCATTTTAGGTTTTAGAGTTTGTTTGGATTTGGAGTTATTTGGAGACGCGTGTGTGCGATACGTTGAGCTGAATTCAACTGATAACTAGAACCAAGAAGGAAGCCGCTTTTATATACAAAGACAACGCCCGAGCAGCTGCCGAGCCACGATTACCAAACGAACGAGCCAAGTTAACGAGCGAGCGGTCAACAACAGCAGCAGCAACACCAACAACAACAACAACAATTGCCATTTGCAAGTGAAGCCCAAGAAGTTACCGCACCAACAGAAACAACAGCAGCAACAACAACAACAGCAAACATCAAAGTAGCGTCGACGCTGACGCCGACGTCGACGTCGACGTTGCCAACGCTGACTGTGGCTAGCAATTATTTTATGCCTTTTTGTTGAAAACGAGAGTGAAGTTCAGTTAGATTTAAGTAAGTGGAGTGAGGCATTGTTGTTGCCACAGTTGTTGTTGCTACAGTTGCTGCGGTTTGTGTCTTGACTGAAATTACTCATGTTCGTGGACTAAATCGATTTATATTGAATATATATTGAATATATATCAGTGATTCTGGTTTGTTTAGAAAATATACTTTTCTAGTATTTATTGATGAAAATAAAGTTTTAACTTTTGAATTGAAAAATGTACAAAATAGTTTATTCAGTGTACACATTATATATTTTTCATCTATTTTTCGACGTATACATAATATGCCACGAAATTATAGTCATGGTCAGTTTTGGAACAATAATATATTTATTAAAATATATTCAATATTTAATTAAAGTCTTGAGACTACAAGTTTAAAGCATATATTGCATATTCATTCATTTTATATTCAATTCAAATCGAGCTCAATTATAATTTTGCGATGATATCTCAAGTTTGAAAAGCTTTACTTCCCAATCATGCAACACATTTAAACTACAAGCAAAAACTTAAACTTTTCTCAATAACAATGGAAATAAATGTATTTAATTATATGTCAATTATTAAATCACCAATCAAATATATATTTTTTTTTACACCGAAACGCGCATAAAAGCAATAAAAAATATGCATTTCATGAATTTTTAATTTCAATCTATGAAAAAAACGTCAGAAGTTTTTGATTTTTCATCTGACATGACGATATAATTGCTATGACCTCTCAGAATGCTGCTCCCTCGCATAACAAATAACAAAATTAGCAATAAATATAGTATATATATATAAATATATATATATGTAATGAAACAATGACTTCTAAACACATTTTGGTGGGCGGATGTGTTGCCTCTCAGAATGTTGCACAGATTGCTTGCGCTTGTTGTTGTTGCTTGTTTGCTTGCGAAGCAATCTTTCTGTTCCCCCTGTTGGGTGCCACCTGCAACTGCCCCTCTACTGTTACATCTCACATGATGCATTTTCTTGTGGCATACCTATTTTTTGAATTATCATGTAGGCCGTTTTGCTTATTACCCAAAAAAGGCGCCTGCGCAAATTGAAGGACAGGAATGAAGGGTGAGGTGGATCGTTGATGTGGCGCCACATTATGATGATTACCATAAACATCATCGTCATTTGGTTGTTTGTCATTGTTTTTATGTCTGAATGTCTTTGTACTTGCCCCGATTTGGCTCATTTAATAAATTGTCTCGAATTAGTGGCTTCAACTTGGGCAAAAGGAGTGTGCTTTGCGGGGAGGGTGTCGACTATGCTTGGCTGGCCAGAGTGCGGAGTACTTGTACAAAAATTTAAGTAATCATCTCAAGGTTAGCACGACAGTGACAGCAGCAGAAACAGCAACAGCAACGTGTAACGGATCACTAACAGTCGCGACAACAATAACAACTACAACAACAGCAACAAGAGGCAACTACAACAAGAGGCAACTACAACAAGAGGCAAGTACAACAAGAGGCAACTACAACAAGAGGCAACTACTTACTGTGACGGCTGCCACAGCTGCAAATCTCATTGAATTTTCAGAGTTACAACAACAACAACAACAACGATAACTGCAATGCTGCCTGAATTAGAGCACGATCTGATTACTGCTTTGTTTACCAAAAATGACGCACACTGTGCCCAATTAATTGAATTTTAGTCAGCCATGGAAAATTCACTTTGATAATCTGTTACCTGCTTATGATTGATGATTGTGTAAATGGGTAGGTCTGCGTAAATATGTTGTTAGCAACGGAAAAAAATGAAACTGCTGAGTGAGTAACGAATCATTAAATTGGAATATGGTCAATTTTTATCAGATCTAAGATAATGCATTTTAATCCAACTGCCTTAAGTTCGAACATAAAAGGCTAGACTTGCCTCTTAAAAACATTTAATTATTTGGCTTTTAACATTTAAACGAATATCAAAGCTGAGCTTTAGTTCTTTATTGAAGTATATAATTAATTGAATTATTTTTAAAATTGAAAATTATTGTTTGACTCTTTAACTTTAAATTATATATATTGGAAAAGTCTTTATAAATATATTAAGTAGTCAAAAATATTGAATGCATAAGAAATATAAATTTCTTAATTACAAATTAAATATGAATATAAATATATTCACTCGAACTTTTCCAATTTGTCAGTCTTGTTACACTTATGTTTGCCTTGATTTTGAAAAAATTAGATTTTTAAGCTTAAGTTCCATATGTGATTTTACAACCACTGTGGCTTGTGCTGGCAAATATTATGTGTTATTTGTTGGTTTTCTCAGACAGCGATGACAATTACAAATTTGTGCAAACTTTTGTCGTTTAGCCGTCGACGTGTCTCTTGTTCTTGTTGTTGTTGTCAGAGTTGTTCAGTTATTACAGTTTTGCCATATTGTTGGTTTCCTTTACATTTAATTATTCAGACCCGTGCAGCAGTTGCGCACTCGTTTCGCCTTAGATCCGGTCAATAAGTGCAATGTGTGGAACTTTATGACCAGGGCTAGAAGTTGCTTCTGGACCACCTCTGTTGCCTCAACCGGATTCGCAGAAACGCCCCAGCGTAAAACTTCAACATAATCGTCTCTTGGTTAGTTTAAAACAGAGTCGTGGAATCGGAATCGCTGTCGGAGTTGGAGTTGAAGTTGGAATTAATGTTGGAGTTTTGAGGCTGGGGCATACATATTTCTTGTTGCGGGTGCTTGAGCTTAACCATTGTTGACGTATTTCGCGCAATTGCTGTTAGGCAGTTCAGCAGTTGGCAGTTGGCAGGCAGTTGGCTAGCCTCGGCAGCAAACTCAATGTGATTGCCCACATGCGATGTCCACGAGCCTCTCAACTTGATACCGGAGTGCTCGCAAAAATTTGTTGCAATTAAAGCAATTTGTGTGCGTTGCCGTTGCTGTTGTCACTGCCGTTGATTGAGTGGCAAATTTTTTGTTTTGTAATGTATGCAACGGCCAAACAAGTTCGTTGCCTGTGTCTTTCGTTCTGTCAGAAAAATATTTGTCTTTGTATTTGTGTAATTTTATTATTTTCTTTGCGCAATTGCATCGCACAGATCGGCTTGTCCGTTACCAATTTCAGTCAACCAGCAGACAGTAAGTTATAATTTAAATTAATTATATATAATGGATAATTAGCATCTTATTGGCGCGCATATTTCGTGACTTGGCGGCAACTATAACAAAACTTTAAATAATAATGATAACCAAATCATAATTGCCACTCGCATTATTGCGTCTGCTTGAATAAAAAATCTGTATTTAAATTGATATATTTCTACAGGTCTGACCATGAAAAGTGGTTACACATAGAAATCTTCGCTTTAAAAAAAATAACAAAGAGTTTTTGTACCCTTTCCTAGAGTATCATATATAAGTCGTTAAGTTTGTAACGCGCTAAGGGAGACTTCTCCAATCCCACATAATAATATAATATAATAATATAATAGTAATAATAATAATACATAATAATAATATATAATATCTTATATATATAATAATAACGAATAGAATGTAATTAATTTGTTTGCCAAATCATTTTTCTTATATAATGCCTATATTTTATGAATGTTTCTTATTAAATATGTTCATTTATATACATTTCATAGAATTGCTATATGCATTATTTGGTCAATTAAAATGGCTCTGACGGAACAAAACGCAAAAGTATGCAATAATTAATATATATAATTATAATTAATATATATTACGATTAATTTCGATTACAGCAAACGTACTTAAACCAGCATGATACTTCTTGTTATACATTTTTTAATGGCCATGTCAGATTTAGCTTAATGATTCCAACCACTTAAATAAGGAAATGTTTTTTTCAGCAGTAGATTTCACTTAAATGCTGCAAAGGTCGTCAATCTAATTGTGGTTTGTAGTTAAAGAACTTTATTCTAGGCATTCTTAACTTAACTTAACTTAACATTAAATATTGTTAAAATATGTATATCTTAAAAACTGCTTTTCTGAGTATGAGTTAGTGTTTACCAGTTTTCCAATCAATTTACACTTCTTTTTTTTTGATTTTCTGACAAAGCCCAGCAGGTCTGAAGCACTCCATTAACCAATTTCATTGGCTGCACAACGTCACTCAAAATTCAACCGACACACATTCAGACCCAAAATTCAAAGTGCACCCACTTGCCACAAGGTCAAATTTGTATTCAAAATTGATTAAATTTCATTGTTGCTGGAAGCCTTTGATTTCCAAAAATGTATAGTATTTTCCATTGCTGCTAGTTTAATTCAAATTGGTTTTTGTAAGTTTTGCTAACTGACAGCTTAATGTCAAAGTCGCCACTCAACTGTGGGCGTTGCGGCTTATCAGCTGTCCAATTACAGAAGGAAAATCCCAGCAACTGCAACATTCAACATTCAACATACAACATAATCTGCGCAATTATGTCGCTCGATATATACATGGTAGATCACGAGCACTTCGTTGTTTGTGTTTTGGTGTCTGTTCGGGAGACTCGCAGCGGCCTTGGGTGGCACTTAGAATGCGCGACAACAAAAGACTAGAGATGGTGAGGAGGGCGGGAGAGTAGCTGGTGGAGAAACATTTGAAAAAACTTGGCAATTTGCCATGACCAGAGTCAGACTCAGACCCAGAGCCAGAGCTAAAGCGGATTCCAGCTGGAGCCGCCCATTTTGACTTACAATTTGAATTTGGTCTTTTCGCAATGCATTCACTAGACTCCCCGAAGTGGGCGTGGCAGCTGCAACATAAGCAGCTTTACAAAATTTCCGCTTTAGATTTTCGTATCGAATTCGCTTTTATATGCTTTTGTAATTGCTGGCATTGCCATTGTTGTTGTCTCTATTTGGATTGTTTTTTTTTATATTATTTTGTTGCGCATTGTTCTGGTTGATTTTATTTTTCTTTTGTTTTATTTTTAGTTTTTTTTTTTTATTTGAATTTGTGGCTTAGTTTGCTGATTTATTGTTTCTCGATAATGGCATGGGTCTGTCTAGGGTCTGGTATTTGGTCTGTTGTCCATTGTTAGACCTGCTGCACACAATAATATCGCATGACGACAGCTCCCTTGCCTATCCATAGCGTTGGTTCTGGATATGCATACATTTTCCATGTCCGGCTCAAAAGCGTTTTAACTGAAATTATTTTCTAGGATCTTAGAAAGTTACCAAGCCAAGCATGTTTCTTTTTAGAATGTCTTTATATTATCTTATTCTATGATTTGGGTTTATGTGTTTCTTCTCCTACAAGAATATGATGTTTTCAATGTTTCATATATAAAATATGTTAGTCAAATGTTGACAAAAGCTAATCAGTCAAACACATCAGATATGATTTCTAAAAATTAATAGCTAAAAATTAACAATAATTTTTTAAATTCAATTCATATTCAGATTGTAAAAAAATATTTAAAATTATTATTTTATTTGTTACAAATATGCTTATGATACTTACTCAGCTTCAATTTTAGATCAGTTCAATTCTAGTCTAGTTTTCATTTTAAAATGAAAACCCAGAATTTCTGGATATATATATAAGCTTTAATTTAAACTTATAACTTAATCATGCTTACGTAAATATTTTCTCAGTTTTGATGCAACAAAGCGACCACAAAGGCATCATCAGCCACATATGGTAATAATGTCTCAACAACTGCGTTTTTTTTTCAGTTTTTTCTATTTGGACCCATGCCGCTTCTTATGATCTGTGACACCCCAGCTAGTAGTTTATCAGTGCATCAAGTCACCACGCCCACTGCGTCCTCGTTTCTCGACGGTGTGTCTATCGTTAACCACAGCACAATTGTTGCCAATCGCTTGGCGGGATTACACAACAGACAAAACAGTGTATGTGGTGGCTATATACTGCCGTAATCAAAGATTGAGGGCTGTGCTTGTCGTGTACTTTACTCTGCCAACACTTTGGAGTCCAAGTTTTCGGTTGTTTTTTTGTGTGTGTGTGTGTGTGGAACACCTCAGCTGCGTGGCAATGTGACAGCGTGGGCGTCCATCAACACCACAATCAAACAACAAACAATAAACGCAGCTAAGTAAATTCAATTTTCCCATAACAACGTGTCCAGTACATAAATCGCCTTCGGTTATCAGCCAGCTACACAATTGAGGTGGTTCCACAGGCGACGTCTTTGTGGTATGTTGCCCCCTCTTCGACATGTGTTCTGCAAACGCGCTTTTCATGTTGAACTGGAAGCAATGTTTTTAATGGTTGTAGGCAGGCAGCTCCAAGGAGTTTAACTCCAAACTAGCTGAAAAGCAGACTGCAAAAATAAAACTATAATATGAAATGACATGGGTTACTTTCAAGTCAAAATTTGATAATTTATCGGGCAATTTGCATGTCAAAATGATTCTTATTTATGCCATTACAATTATTATTCACGAAGCTTCCATTTTTAGTAAATGCCTAGTGGACATATATAATTTATCAAGCTGAATTAGCATCAATTTGAAGCTCACACACATAATGTCAATTCAAATTTGCGTCAAGATTTCCAAAGTTTTAATTACTTTGAGTGTGTGTGTGTTTGCGTGTAATTGTGTGCCTTTTGGCCAAAGCTTGTTACCGGCTGCAAAATGATGGCTAATTGTTATTTTTGCATGCAGCTGGAAATTGGAGCTGTACTTGGAGCTGAAGCCGGCTTGCCTTTTGATTAAACTGAGTCAGAGAGAGAGAGAGACGTAGAGAGGGAGAGAGACAGAGAGAGAGAGAGAGAGAAGTCTTACATAACAATCTAGTTAACAATTTGTGTCATGCATAGCAGCCTAGCGACTAAAACTGACAGTTTGTTGCACTGCCGATGCTGGATGCCGATGCTGTCTGCAGCTGCCATAGCAACAACTGGGGCAGCTACTTTCAAAAGCACTGGAGCTGTACAGGAGAAGGCGAAGGAGAAAGAGAGATCAGTCGCAGAATGTTGCATGCATAGTAATATTTATATATATATATATAAATATATTTGAATAGAAATGACTTGCATAACAGACAGACAAAATCTTGTCGCACACAATTGCGAGGGTGTTGCCAGTTGCAGCGACTAAAAAAAAAGTCATTAAATATTTAAAAATAAATAATCCAAATGGGCAATCTACAATTTATGCACATTTTCCAGGGCGCTCACGAGTTTTTACCACACTTGCGCCTCTGGCCAGGCTTAAAAACAAAACCAAATTCTGGCCAATGCTTCAATTTGTCAGAGCATGCAATGCTTAGGCCATAAAATTGAGGAGTTTAACAAAAACAAATAGAAGGGATGAGCACGAAGTTTGAATGCTCTAACCGACATGATCAACTCTTTGACTATTTATGTGTTGCCAGAAATTAAACATTAAGAAAAATAAAGCTTTTTATTTAAAGGTTTTACTGAGTTCATCACTTAACAAATGACGAACAAAACGTTTAACAAAACTAATACAAACTTTGCATTAGACGGCGTATTTAAGAAAGACAATCATAAATGAAATTCGTTTTTTATTCCAACTAGTTCAAATTGGGTGTGGCTGGGGCCAAACAGTGCCTCGGAAAATGAGTGAATGAAAATGGGAAAACTCGTCAAGCAAGTTGAGCTAACTATTATCCAATGCAATTGTGGGTTAGTGGGTGAATGTGCTTTTCAGCCAAGTGTGCAAATTACAATGGATACGATTATAGTTCACGTTGCAGCCACATTATGTGGCATTATTGTTTTTTCTTTATTTTTGTTTAAGGGGCAATGTGCTTGTGCCGTCTGGGCAAATAAAAGATTTGGCCAACAAACGTGCATTTTGTTGGTTGGCAAGCAAACATTCTTTCATGTGAAAAATATGTAACTATTTCTGTGTGCGTGTTAATTATATATATTTAATACGTTTTTTTTTATTTTTAACAAATTTATGCGTATCTTAACACAAAAAATTAATGAGTTTTTAAACTGAATGAGGAAGTGATGTTTCTTTGATCTGAAGACTAACTCAAATTGGTTTTTATTTTTACCAAATTCTAGCGCCTAATGGATCATTAATTACATTAAACAAAAGCTCAAATAATTGTATATCAATTTTAAATATATATTGTTTTTTTCAAGGCGTTGGCCAAAAACGCCCGAAGACAAATCTGATTTCGTGCTAAGCTGTAGTTCTAAACTTATAATTTGAGCAACACTTTCAGTTTTAATATTATAAAATTAAATTAACCTTTTTGATTTCCAGAGTGCTTTGTGAGAAACATGGCAAGTTGAAGAAACTGTTGTGTTTCTTTACTGAACATTGACTGCTGCATGATTAATGAGCCGGCTATGGCTTAAATGCTTGTTTTGGGCCCACTGTAACATATGGCTCAATCCACAAGCTGGAGCAGCGGCAAAGAAGCGCATTAATTGGCACAATAATGTTGCAATATTTTAAGCTATGTCACTTTTGCAATTGCTCTTCACGTAATTAGCTCATTAAAATAACAACAATTGCAACTAAATGTTGCGCACATTAAACAACATGTTGACTTGCTCCCGCTGTGATAAAACATGGTGTGAAAAAGATGGACGTTAATTGGTTCAAGGCCAACTTACTTGTTGGCATTTTAGTTGGCATTTTGCATACTTTGCCTTCAAATCGCATCACATACAAATGACTTAGGCAACGAACTTGTTTCGGCCAGCCAATAGAATTGAAATGTCCATGCATGAATATATATATATATATATATATATAATATATACAGCCAGCACGCACTGCAAGCAATTTATCACGTTTTCGATTCTTTATACAATGAGCATATTAGCTAGGTCATCCAGTTTGTAATAAACTAGAATCAAAAATCGTGTTTCCAAACTTTAAATGCAGTATTAATCAATATATCAAATAATGTCAAGTTTCGAAACATCCTAATTCGATTATATGGGATATTATAAAATATAAATTTCCAGTTAGAATCTATGTTAAATTTTTAATTGCATTATTAATACGCAGATCAAGGTATATTCTAAAAACCGCTGTTTCTAAAAATCTAAGCATTTATGACAAAGTTGGGGGAGATTAGATAACATTAATTCCCTATTAGAAAAGTGTTTTCAATATTAAATGTGTATTATCTTCTAGAGGGGGCAAACTTACAATTTTAAATGTATTTATCTTCTAGAGGGCAAACCATCGATAAAAAGCACTGTTTTATGCTTTGACAAAGTTATTCCGCTGTGAAATTATGGCCCTTTTAACCACAAACAACATTAACATGTTTGACACAAATCGGTAAGGGTAAATTTTGAGCATGGCAAGTAATTACTTTTCGTGTATTTCTCGTGTTATTTGCGACTTATTTGTAAGTTGTTTGGCCGGCTGCGCTGCATTGCCAAGGCCCGTTGACATTTTCAGTCAAAACGAAACAAGTTACGCACGCTTACGCACGGTTCCGTTATGAATGAAGTTTGGAGTGTAAAGTTGTTGCTTTTTGTTACCGCATTTATGTCATTCATTAACTTGCCCCGGTCTCTGTTGATTTCTGAATGTGTGCTTCTGTCCGAGTGTGTGTGTGTGTGTGTGTGTGTGTCTGGGTTAACCGGCCCCTGCAACGTGCTGAAATTGTGTGTAAAAAAGTCATGTGCATAGTTCAAGTTGATTGCAATTATATAAATTTATCACTTACAAATGACTTTTAGCTGTGAGAAAATGCCTTGAAAGTTATGTTTTTATGTTTTTTTTATTAACATTTATACAGGAAATTAAGCCCAGCTTATAATCTGGATAATTACAACTTTTACTTTCTATTCAAGCACCATAAATATGTATTTGCATATGGAAATAAATTGCATTCTTTTATTATATACCTTACATTCTAGCTAAAACTCATATCTGCTATCGTTTTGTAAGCATTAATCGACTATAATTTTTCCGGCACGTACACATATTATTTTCCTTAAAAGACAGGCTTACTTATTTCGTTTAAGACAACTCGTATGGGCTCAAAGTAACTAACAATGATATATGTCCGCCATTAATGTTAATTGTATATGATTTATGCTCATTTTGGCTTATGAGGTGATGCAAAATCACCTAAGAGCATAAAATTACACGATTTAAGGCAAAAATGCCACAAGCAGCCAAAAGAAAGACATCAAGTGGCAATCATACAACACACCACAAACACACTCCACATATATTCCACACACAAGTAAGTACACTAATGGCCTTGTCAATGCCGTTGCATGCCTTGAGAATTCACAATCCCAACAACAACAACAACCAACAACGAACACCTTTGCAAGACAATAAAAATCGCGCATATTTGGTGCAGCAGCAAAAAAAAAAAAAACAATACAAAAAAACAAAACAATTGCAATTGTTGTAGTTGTTTTTTTTTGCTTTTTGGTTGCAACGTTACATGCGCCACCATTGTGTGGCATGAGAATATGGCTAAGGATTGGAGCCGTTGCCACTGGTGAGAAACGGCAAATCGAACCACCTCCACTCAGCAAAATCTGCGCAATTTGTGTTAAGTGCAACTTTAAGATTTCAATTTATTTCGAGCAAGCCCAATATGAATTAATTCTTAACGTTTTGGTTGATCAGCTTATTTATAATCGCCCAACTTTTTGAAAGTGCTATTAGCGGGAGACTTTAACAACTGAATTAGCTGACTCAGATACGTGTGTATTTAATTATATTATTTGTTTGCTTTTACTTTCGTCAGATATGGTTAATTAATTGACTGCGAACGTGTTGAGCTGACCTTGATTTAAGACCAATAAACTTGGCTCCGACGATTCGGTGATAAACACTAAACTTAAATGAAATTACTCTATGCGCATGTAATATAGTTTTTTTTTCTTACATTCTCATTTGTCATTTCAAGGTCGTTTCGACGGCTTTAAAAGATTAATAGATCAAACAACTTTTGGAACACAGCTGGTTGACACAGAGTTAAATTTAAGTTAAATTTAAATTAATTCTTGTTTCAAATTGTAATGAAATTAATTGGTAATTGTTTTGCCAGTATCTCTCATGAAATTAAACAATAACCACATAATAACTAATTGATCAATATGAAGTGGAGCAAAGCATTAATCGTGAGAAACTCACAGAAACTAAACACTCAACAAATTGACATGTTTGTATCATAATTCCATAATTTACAAGCTCCGACAGCTGTGGCTATCAAAGTCAAGTTTGCACACAATTTGTTGTGATGCAAAAAAAAAAAAATCTGATCAAGATTTAATTACCAATTTGCATTCTAATGTGGCAGCCAAGATATATTTATACTTTTGGTGTGCAATATAAATTAGTTGAGAATGGAAATCCGTTTTGCTGCTCAAAAAACTTTGACTGTCAGTTTGTGGTTCTGCATTTGTTTAATTACAGCTTACAGCGTTTTTGACGAACTACTATTGGCCAAATTGCATTCGTGTTAGTGCGTCAGCAGAGCACTGGCGAAGGTCAAAAGCCAAGCAGCGGCAGCCGCAGCGATCGGTCAACTGCGTCAGCAGCTGACAGGCGGGGCCGAGTGTTCTGAGCCCGGCCAGCAATCGTTTTAGCCATTCCGATTTTCCCACAGCCAACATTGCAGCCGCATTTGGGCGTTGGTAATGCATTTGTGACTGAGCAAATTTACTATTAAGTGTTGAGTTTTGAGCGTGTTTCTATTCTGATTGTTCTGTCCAAATGGCTGACTGGCAGTCATTTTATTTATGACTAACGGCGCCGGCGCGACTTTATACGCTTTAATCGATTGTGGCGATCGATATAAATATATCATATCCTGCACTTTTGGTTCCGCTAAACAGTGGCTATAAGAACGCGCTCAAAACGCCCACCAAATCTTGTCTTGAACAAATTGCAGTGGCACTTGGCCTTTACGCCAACACCACCAGCAGCGCCACACGATAATGCTGCATGTTCGTTAAGATTGTATGTGTCACAACCCGAGTTTTGGGCGTGTGTAATTTATTGGGCTGAGAAACGCCAAACAAAGGCAGAAGTATCTCAGTATTTGGAGTAAACTCGTGCAGAAATTAAGACTATGCTTTTATCTTAATTGAAGTCTACTCAAAAATGTAATCAAACCTACATTTCAATATTGAGGATACTAAGAATTTTTTTGCATTTAATGAAAATATAAAGTAAAATAATATAAAGTTTTTAAATGTAAAAAAAAATGATGTAGATAAATTCGCACTAATTTAAAAATAAAATGTTATATATTTTTCATGAATCACTTTATTTAACACAAATATATGTGCGCAAACTAGCTTTCACATAGTATTTTTTTTTTAACGAGTTTTTAAAGTATGTTTATTTAAAAGCCCAAAAGCGAGCACTATTTTCTATAGTATAAAACCTCTTTTGGGAGCCAGGAATATTTTTAGGCTTCAAAAAATCAAAGTAAAAATGCGAAACATCTAAAAAAAATGTATGGCCATTAAAATTTGATATATGGATCCTTGATGGACCCAGAATCACTGCGGACATCTTTGTAAAACATTAAATAAAAAAATGAGTGATGAAAGGCCAACCCAAAAGTCCATTTTGTAATTTCTTTCATATAGTTTGTTTAAATGATGCCCCTAAAAGTATGCTTACTTTTTGCTGCTGGGAAATTTAGCCGATGCACGAACCAAATATATGCCACCGATTCGTGTACATGCTACACCCAACAGCAGTCTGCAAAGAGAATGTAAAACGATTACATTTTACAGACACTCGTTCATCCGTTCATCACATGCACTGCATGTTGTTTACATATATGTTACAATTTAGTAAGCAAATAACATTCGTTCAGTTATGTTAAGCTGTATTTCGTTATACTAGAAACATTTTAAAACATATTTAACATAGCTGTTGCTCTGGCTGTATAACAGCGTGTCCTTAGAAACTGTGACTGAGAAGCAATCAAAAAACTTTCGTTAAGTGAGCTAAATTCGTTAGATATTTAACTACAGATTCGTTGAGTGCTACTTTTATGCTAGCCAAGTTTCAAGCCGCATTTAACAGAGCTGCTGCTCTGGCAATATAACACTGAGTCCTTAGAAGATGTTACCCATAGAAAGGACCTGAAATAGGTCGAAAACGGTAAAAGGATATACTTGCTGCTTTAAATATGTCCTGAATATAATATTTTACCTCAGCTTGGGGAAATTAATAATAAGCTTATTTTCAACAAGTGATGTTTGTAGCTCTTGGAAATAATTGAACTGAATAACTACGCAGTTTTCTTGAAATATTGGTGATAACTATCAACGCCTGCGGATTGAAATCCGTGTAGCTATTTTAAGGATGCTTAAGACTAAGCACAGTTGAGTGCTGTTAGCTGTCTGCTGTCTGACAAAATATGCTTTTATGGGGCAGGCTTTCAGGCTTTATTTGGTGCCTAAGCCTTGCCATTTATCATGCTCGACGTCGTTTCGCATCGCATCTCATCGCATATCTTTATATCGCTCAGGCATGCATTATGCTTTAGTGACAACAATAACCACTCAAAAGCTAAACAAACCCAAGTCAAATACTTACGGTACAACACAATAATCAGAATTGGAGGGGGGGGGGGTGTCTAAAGTGTGGAAGAGGTCAACTTGAGTAGTTTTTTTTCCCAAAGTGTTTTGTTAGCTTTTGTGCCAGAGAATATCCTGCAAGCATATTTGCAGCAATTCATATTCAAAGCAAAGTGTTCGAGGGTCACGCCTCAGAGCGCTAAGCAACTGTCCAAATCAGCAGCAGAAGCAGCAGCAATGGCAAAAAAAAAAAAACAAAATGAAAATCAAACTCTTTGTGAGAAAGTTTACAAAATGAGTGCTTGAAAAAGTTTCATTTTAGAGAGCTGCAATGTATTATTAATGCAATTGCCAACGAATATTTCATAAATTATGGAATGCATTTTGCATATTTATTAACACTTTAAATGTTGAGTGTATGTTTGCATTTATTTATATATACGTACATAGATTTCATATCATGCATACGAAATGTACGACAAACAATAATTGTATTTTGGCTCTTTAGTTGCAAACTAAATAGAAATTAATTTATAATATTTCCGATAATTTTGACAAATTATGAATGCCATTGCAATAATAATCAAGCCGAAACCATTCAGCTGTTCCTCATGGAGTTATTGCATTGACCGCTCTTTGAATACCCATTATATTTAAATATATATATAAAGTCTTAACTTGTGCGTAAATCTCTCTATTGAAATTAACATAGTTTTGGCTTTAGGCTTGTGCTTATTTAATTAAAATTTTTCGTGCAATGAATTCTCTGCCTGTTTATTTTTTTTTTATCCTCTGCAGCAACTGTTGCCAGCATTTATTTGTGTATTTAACGTAGCGAAAACAATTACTCAGGAATGGAGTGTAAATATGCCAGCTGAAATATTTGTTTAAATTTTCAAGTGTTGTTATTTTGTTAGTTTTCCAAATTCAAAAACTACACTCACTTGCACCAATGCACCCCTATCCTCCTTTAGGCATGCCTCTTTTTATTGCAATTGCCCTTTTGCTGCTCATTTGGCACAGTTAAGCAACCAAAAAGCTGCGATAATACAATGAGATTGAGCCAATAAGTGCCCCATACACACACAAACACACACACACACATACACACATTGAAATGCTGCCCCAAATGCCGCAGCTTTGTTGAATTCTGGTTGGCTGCAAAGTGATTTACGCAATTAAAATAATTTCATTCAAATGGTCTATAATTCAACTGGCATTTCATGCGGCTCTGCAGCAGCCACTTTCCACTTTTCACCCCACCATGACCTGAACAATAACACCCACAGTCCTTGACAATTTATACACACACTCTCACACACACACATACAGCCGCAGACACACTAACCATAAATCTGCTGTAAAAATGCATACAAAATTATTAGACACAAATTCATGTATTATCGCATCGGGCACTTTTATCATTCGCTGCATCACACAATGAATGTATAATGTCAGGTCACCAAGGATGATAATTGAACATGAAAGGATGCTCCATAAATAAGCACTAAACTGCTCATATTTATTTAACTAATCATTTTTAATATTTATTTTTATTTATTGCCACATTTAGGAACTACTACAAATATTCAATGTTAAACATTTTTATTTTGTTAAAAGAGGTAATTCATTTTAAAGAATCCTCTTCTAATAGCATAAAATGAAATAAATTTTAAGACAAAAAAGCTCAAACAATAGCGCAAGTTGCAATCAGTTCAGTTGTCTATATTTTACCTACTAAAACTTTTAATTGTGTTCGATTCTAGAATTAACAAAAGAGCATACAAATTTGAACAATTCGAAGTTTCTGGCCTTATCTTTCTGGTTATTTATACAACTGGCGCACTGTGGCTAAAAATTAGTAGCCATAAAATGCTTTCAGCTCTCAACTCTAAAATGTACTGTAAAATTAGCGAATGAAAGCTGCTAAATTGTGGCGGTAATAAATGTCAAAAACTGAGCTCAACCTTGTTTCGCGTATGTGCTTGTGTGTGTGTGTGCCTATGTGTGGGTGTGCCTGTCCATGTGCCTATTACTATGTTTATACTTAAAGTGAGCAGCTTAAAAATTCTGGCCTACTAGTTATTGTTGTAGTTGTTGTTGTTGTTGTTGTTGTTGTTGGCATTGTTGGTGTCACGACCGCTCTCAAATCAATATCGTGAATGGTGCTGACTGCGGCGGCTGCTGCTGCTGCTGGGCAACAAATGTGGCTAATGCCAGGCCATTAAATAAAATCTATCAGGCCAAAATTACATGGTGTTGGCCATGTCCGTCAAGAAGCGCGGGGATAACCAGCAGCACAGTCGCTGCGACGCTTGCTTAGGCAACCACAAAAAATTTGCATAAGCAGCGCCCATCAATTTGGAGTCAGGCAACCGTAAAGAGATTTTTATGCCAACGCAGTCACAAAACAAATTCCAAATTCTGTGCTGTATTGTGTGTCCTAAAGCGAATTTGGTTTGCATGCGGCCATTTTGCGGACAACCTGATTATATTTACCACGCGGACATGCAGAAGGATTAGCACTGCTTTGTGGTGAATTTTAATAGAATTACAGTTACGTTGCGCTCAACTGCAATCGTGCGTTCGCAAATTGTTCTCGCAATTTAATTTTATTCATTTTCCTTTTGCCGCTTGTCTCATTCTCATCCTTTTGCATTAACCATTTTGCGTGTGAGCTCATTGCTGAGGTTTGTATTTCGATATTTCAATGAGATTTGATTACCTGTTTTTTCCTTTAATTGTTGTTGCACTCTAAAACTTATAGCTGATGCTATTTGAATAAGCGCATATTTTTTTTTAATGAAATACACTTTGAATAGAATACACGAATATTCAGATTATTCAGATTCAAGTGTGGATGGTGCTTCTGCTTGTAAGTAATACACATTGCATTCTCTATTGCATACTTTTAGGTGCACACAGTAATTATTGTGCAGCATTCTTTTGGAGCTGTTAATAAATTCATTTTTCATTTGCGCAGCAAATACAATGCTGTTGTATTCAAAACGCTCTTTTTCTTTTGTTGGACTTGTAATGTGGTCATTCCACGTAATTTACTTTATGGGCTGCTCTTAAGGATATCTAATGCATGCTCTACTGACTCAGATTATTTTGCTGCACCTAAACTGAACTTATGCAAAAAACTACAGCATACTTTTATGGGCAAGCAGGCGACAAGAGTGTGGTTTTAGCTCAACCAAATAAATACAGATTTTTGAAAACATTGTATATTAGAAGTGCGGGACCAACCAGACTCCTGTTAAAGTCGAGTCGAAACTACAATATGCTGTACACAAGGACTCTTTGAATATCCTTTCACCAGTTGGTAGCCTGGATCTATAACGAGACGTCCAAATTGCAAACAATTTTCTATATTACAAAATTGAAGAGTTGTTTGAAGAACTTTTGTTCTATGCTGCGATTGACATACAGATAGTTTTTTAAATGGTTAATTTTAAATTCTTTTAGATTCTGTAATTCTTGGCCAACTCTTTTTGTAGAGTCCAGGAAAAATCCAAAAAGAAAATTTCACATTTCCTTAATATGCGCATATCACCAATAAATCAAATCACTTATCAATTACATTCCAATTTTCAGAATTCTAGCTCACAAAAAAGAGGCGTGAGACTTCAAAATAGGCGCTTTGTTCAGATTTGCTAAAATTTCAAGACGCATGCTTGTAATTTCGAAATCTGCTAACCACATTTGTATGCATTTTAGGGTTGCTACCTAAATGCAAAGCGCACGCAACATTTCGGTTAGCCAAATGTTGATTTCTTAGTTGTCCTCTTATAAGCCTCTTCGATTTATTTGCTGACCTAGTTTTCAAGTATACCCATCTGCCAGCCGCCTGGTGGTGTTCGAGTAAGGGTTTCGTCCTTTGCTGTGCTGTGCTGGGCTGCCTGGTGGCTGTTGCTGGTGTCTATAATCCTGAGATTACATGTGACACACGCACATGTTGCAGCTTATTTTTAATTTCTTCGCCTGTCGTTGGGTATTTCCTAGAGCTGTGAGCAGAACGGGGTTTGTCAAGGCAGCGGGAGGAGGGTAAGTTCTGTGGATCTGTCAACTGCTGCAATGCAATATAGTTTTGCATAAATAATTAAATAGCTCATATAAAAGAAATTAAGTCTCTGAAACGCATGATTTAAGCTATCAATTTTCAATTTGTTTTGTAAGCCTGCCAAATCAAATAATATCAAAACACGTAAATTGCATCTTTTTTAAATAAAAAATTCTTTAATCGTTCTTCGTTTTGCACAGTTTAATATACATAGTTGTTTTTGTTTTTGTTGTTGTTGCACATGTCACAAAAAACAACAAATTCTCAATTTTAGCTTTTGTTTTTTTTTTTTTACTGGAAATATTATTTCGTAGTTTTTATTTTTTTTTCATTTTACTTGCGACATTTGCATATGGCTTTTGTTGTTGTTTGTTTTATGTATTTGTTATTGTTGTAATGCATCTATATAATATGTCATGCTTACGAGCGTGTTCATTTGTTTTTGTTATTAATTTCGACTGCCCAGTTATAAATTGTATAATAGTACTACATTATAATACATATTTTGACTAAAGCGTTATGTTTTGTTTTTGTTTTTTACTTGTATGTTTGTTTGTTTGTTTTTTTTTCTCTTTTCAACAGTTAAAAGTGTTTGTTTAAATATAAATAAGTTTCGTTTCATCCATATCAATTGCTTTATTTAAACGCATAGCTAATAACTATGCATGTTTATTATATTTAGTGTATTAAGTATATATATATAGCTTATATTTCTATGGGGAAATTGCAGGCATACTAAAAAACACACACACTCTTTCACTGATACACACAAAGTTCTAATTAACTTTTATATATATTTTACAGGAATTCGCATTTGTCTGATGACCTACTATAAAACTGGAATTAACATAATTTTGGTGTATTAATACTACCTATCAAATGCCACGTAATTGCCAAATGCTGAGATACAGATACAAATTGGCTGGCATCGGTATTACATACACTTATATTGAAATACATCTATGTTTTTTTTTTTAGCTTTTTATAAACGTTTTACATTTTGATTGAGTATTTAAATTTATGTGGTTAGTTATGCATTTTACACTTGACGGAATTGGGATGACAATGGGAAGATTATCGTTTATTTTTTTTTTATTTTTGTCTATTGAGTAACATTATAACTAAAAGTTGAAGGCAAATAAGGGAAGTTGTTTACATACTTTGTACATAGAGCTTCTCTTCTGTATTATATAATTGTAAGTAATTATATATATTATATTACAATTAACCAGACATATGTATGTATTTATATATATATATATATTTATATGTGTGACTAACATTATTGTTACAATTTATGTTGATTGGAATAAAAGTAAACGGTTATGAGTATTATTATAATTGCCTGCATTGCAGTAATAACATTGATTATAAATTATAATGTGACCTAAGATTAGATTTAATTTTAATTTAATTGTAGTCGAATTTTAAATCACAACGCGCAGCCATCAGATTTAATTACATTAACAATTTAAATAATATTGTGACCAATTATTGAGATATTTTTTGTATTTGTGTTTGATGAAAAAAAATATAAAATTTTTTTTTTTTTATCGCATTTGATGAAAATATTAATGCGGAATTTGTGTGGCGCTTAACTTAGCAAACTCTCATTGTCAACCAATTGCTAAATTTAATTATTTCATAAATGTTACAATTGAATATGCCGAGTGCTAATTGCAAAACTATTATTTGTATTAAATGTTGCAAAAATGTAATTAAAAGTGAAAATTAAATTCCAAAACGACGCAATTGAACTCATAATAGATTCAGCACATAAGTTTTGATGGCACAATTTTGACATAATAAAAGTCAATTTTAAAATACAATTAGCAGTGGAAATGAAAGGAAATATGATAATTATGACAAAACATCTTTAGAGTTTTTCATTTGGTTCAATTAAGTGGCCTACTTCTTGTTGATTGCCTTAACCAAATTATAAATTAATTGGTATTTATTGGTGAAAAAAAAATAGGATAATTTTGCCGCTGGTGTGGAAAAAGTTTGCTGCACAATTATTTGCATGATATGGCAATTAATTTATTTATTTTTATGGCCACTCAATGACCGAGTTATATTTTTTTTTTCTGTATTTTACTTTTGCATTAGTATTTATTTTTCTGTGGCTGCTTCGTTTTTTTTCTTTCTTTATCTAATTATTAAATACACAAATACATCGCGCACTCATATTTATTGATGTATTTAAAGAGCCATTGTAAAATGTCTAGATTATTTGCTTATTTGTATATTTTTTTTTTCATATGCTTATTTATTGTTAAGCGATACATTTGATGTTGCAATTATGTTAATGTGTTTACGTTAGTTATTTACATGCTTGCTTATTGCAACTATACAAAATCCACATTAAATGTTAATCTATTCGCTCTTTGTGTGAGGATTATGCAACGATGCTGAGCCATCATTAATTAATTATAATATGTGAACTGCAAGTTTAGAACTGGCAACTGGGCCTTAATAGACTTAACTTAAGTTAAGTGCTTAGCTAGCCCAGGCAGTCATACATACACACACACATACACATACATATACATAAAGTGTAGATATTTTGGATACAAAATAGATTAGTTAACGCTGCTTACCATGCCTTCAAGCGATCATCTGTGGCAGCTGCGTTTTGGGTGGGTGTGGCATGCCTCGCGGCAGCTACTGCTTACCGATGGGGGCAGCTCAAGGGCTCGTTTAGTGGCAGCTCCTGTTGTGGCTGTTGTTGTTGTTGTTGTTGATACTGATGCCGCTGCTGCTGCTGCTGCTTCTGCTGCTGCTTCTGCTGCTGCAGTTGATGTTGTTGTTTTAATGTCACTGTCACTGGCCGCGAGAATGAGAGCATGTCTGCTGCAACTGCCCCATGTGGCGAGTGTGGCAGCACAATGCTGCTGCTGCCGCTGACTGTAACCAAGCACGAGAGCCAACAGCATGACAATTGTCAGCCAACTGTACTGGCAGCCGGATGAGCCCGTTTGCATTGCCTCCGGATGTTCACCTGAAATTATTGCCCGAACTAATTTCAACTTTATTGCATTGTCTGTAGCTTAGATGTTAAATATATTGTTGAACAATAAGCACTTAATAAATGCAACCAGTTCGCCTCAATAAGTGTGTGTGTAAGTGTGTGTATGTGTGTGTGTGTGCATTTGTATCTTTGTGTCAAGTTTGCTGCTACTCAAGAAGATGTTGTTGTTGTTATTATTATTGTTGTTATTATTATTGTTGTTATTATTGTTGTTGTTATTATTATTGTTGTTATTATTGTTCTTGCTTGTCTCTTTATTTGTTGCGCTCTGTTTGGCTTCTGCACATACAAGTGTTTGTTTGCCGTTTTATGTGTGTGTGTGTGTGTGTGTGTGTGTGTGTGTGTGTGTGTGTGTGTGCTTAACACATGGATATTTAATTAATGTGCAGCTTCTGTTTATCCAGTTGGCCCAGTTGTGACGCCTGCAAAACTACCGACATTTGATTTGCTGTCAGTTGTTGTTTTGTGCATTCAAATGCAAATATGGACAACATATACTAAATATAATTAGTAAATTTTCTGTCGAAAACTGACAGAACTCTCAAATTTTATTACATTTACGTTATTAAATTACCTGCCAAAAGTATGCAAAATAAAAAAAAAAAAAATGTAAAGAACCCCTTGAATAACAGGCGCTTATAAGAGTGTGAAACATATATTAAAATGTAATTGCTAATATTAAGTGGAGTGTTTACTCATGTATAAACAAAAGGGTGTGTGTCTGTGTGTGTGTGTCTGTGTGTGTGTGTCTGTGTGTGTGTGTCTGTGTGTGTGTGTCTGTGTGTGTGTGTCTGTGTCTGGATGTAGCTGTACGATTAATTAAACTGTAGCTCAAAGGAGCCGAAGACTTACGAACGCGCCAGCAGAGACACCCACACACCCACGCACACACACACATGCGTTGTTTGTCCTTGTAATTGATTGAGTTCAATTTTTCAAGCAATTAACTTTTGCACTTGAAACTCAATACAATGTGCAAACAAACGTGGCAAGCGTTCAGCTCTCTGCTCTTAGCACGGGGCACGCAGCAAGCAGCACTCAGCAAGGAGCTGAACAACTCAGTCCAGCTGCCCAATGACGCAACAGAACACGCGACGTATGCGCAATATGGCAGCTGCTACATAGCTGCTAACGTGATTGAATCGTGATAGCTATAAATTCTTTGGTTCACTGCATGAAAACTATGAGTAACACGACAAAATATATCCCTTAAATTAATATTTTAAAATTCAATTTGTTGGCTTAATTTTCACTGAAGCACTTTTGAACATGTTTCAAAAAATGCTTTACAGTTAAATCGAAGGGCACAAAATGGCGTCCGTCATGTGTTGTTGTGCTTAAACGTGATTTGCGTCATATGTGTGCACATATCTGGGCACAGTGATTCACTCCTCTCTATTCACTCTTCACTCCCCAGTCCTTCAATTTGAGTTTTTTTTTGTTATCTTATTGTTGTTGTTGTGGTTGATGCGGTTTGAGCTGCGCCAGCAGATGCTTAATAAATTTCTGGCCGCAGCGTTGAAAATAAACATATTACGCATACGCAATGTGGAACGGCCTATAGACACAATTGGCAAATACTTGGAGAGAGAGGATGGCGATAGAGTTAGGTGTGATGTGGGCCCATGTAACACAATGTATTTGTTGACAGGACAGGAATTATTAATAACGTACGTGGCGCACATAATTCATCATCCGAGCTGAGTCGAGTTGAGAGCAAAACTGTGCCGCGGGTGGGCACAAGGCCACAGAATCCGGATTGCTTAAAAGTATCTTTGGGCTACGGCTGTGAAAACACAAGTCACAAACCTCGACTAAGCCAAATAACAGCGCATAAAGTGGAGAGAGCGTAACAACCAAAAAAAGGCAAAAAAAAAAAGTAACAGCCAAGTAAAATATGCAAAATTAGCGCTGATGGATTTTCAGGAAGGAAGCGAGCGGGCATGCAAAGGCGGCAGGAAGCAGCTAAGCAAGTAGCTACTAGCTTCAGACAGACACACAGCCATAGACCGAAGCGCAGACAAAAGAACAAGCACGCAGGACGAAAAAGGACGAGAGGGGGGAGGGGGGGGGTGTGTGGCAACAGTAGCCAAGAGTTGCGTTGTTGGTTTGACTGCAATGCACGTTAGTTTTTGAGTGTGTTTTTATGAGCAGCTTTGCATACTTTGGCAGTATTTTTACATTTTATAGCGCGTTTTGTTTGTGCAGTCGCCGGATGAAGACGAGTAATGTTTGATGTCTCTGCGCCAGAGGAGCAAGAGCTAACAACACAATGGGAAAGAGACAGATAGAGTTAGAGAGAGATAGAGAGAGAGACAGAGAGAGAGAGAGGAGTTTTGCAGTAAGTGCATTCCAAGTGTGACACTAAGCGCCGATTTAGCCTGATTTGACTAAAGTGGGCATTCAATTAGCATTTATTCGCATATTTGCTTTTGCACACACTTACAATTTGAACCGCTCCTAAATCGCTCCATTCAAATCTTAGCATTTTGTTTGAGAGTATTCTTGTTGTTGTTGTTTTTAGTGTGTGTGTGTGTGTGTGTGTGTGTTTTCTTTTCAATTCATGCTTGCCATCGCGTATAATTGTAAAAACATTACACAGTTCATTAGCGCGCTCCGCTGATTTCGTGCTCCATTGCACACTTATTGTTAAATAATTACCATTATCAAGTGCAAGCAAGTGCGAAATAGCAAAAAAAAAAAAAAACAATTTTGATTGCCATTAAATTGTGATTTGACAGAAAAAATTTCCCAAGACTTTTTTGTTATCCCCCCTGGCCATCTCTAACGTCACGTCTTGTATTTTCACTCGTAAATTAAGTCAAACTCGAGCAACATGGTCAGTGAAGTGAAGTCCCCTTCTTTGCTACACTGCTGCAAAAAATGGGGCATTTAAATAAGCAAAAACCGTATTCAAGAATGACCACATTTCAATGACAACAACTTTTAATTTATGTCCACATAAATGTAAATATTTAACTTAGCTCGAACAAAATATTTAAAGTTAAATTTAAACTATGAAAGATTCTGTGATTGTGATTGCAGTGTAACAGTATTTGAGTTTGCTTGAATTTCTAGTGAGTAACGTATATTTTCCGGGCTCGTTTCCGTTTGAGCCCGCCTCCATTGTTTAACTTTGCGTGCTTTTCAATTATGCATTAAACTACTGCTTATATTACAGTCACTATAAAAACTATTTGCAGCAGCTGCTGCTTCTGCTGCTGCACCCGCTGCCATTCTCATTGCCACACCTCCATCCCCTGCTGTTTGACACTGTGCACATCCGGCTTGAGCTTGATAAGTATTTTACCACTTTTATCGCAGTAGCCTGGAGGGAACTCTGTCGCGTTAAGGTGCTCGAAGCTGGACGCTTTTTATTCTGCTACTTATTTTATGCCGAGAAAGGACGATTTTATAAATAAAATTTGTGCATATGCGAGAACGGTTGCAACACGCAACTGCTGGCTCTGCTGGCAGGACACGAAAAATACTAGCGCGCGAACCACAAACCGGAAGTCATGCATCGCTGTTGTCGTCCTCTGAGTCCACGTCCATGTATATGTCTACGTCTTCGTTCACACTCTCGTCCCCCGTCCCCCCCCCCCCCGTCCCTTTCCACGTCCATTTAACCATCCTGTTATTGTTTTCGCCACACACGTCGCGGTTTGCAAAAGTTGCGCCTTTCGCATTTCAGGATTGTTTTTCATTCAGCGCTGACATTTGCCTTTCTGTCCAAAATTAAAAGCACTCCAACTTGCACCAACATTAAATCAGGTGTCATAGCTATAATAACCTTTTAACTTGATTTCTTGTTACCAAATATTTCAGGTAACATTGAGCAATTTAAGCCATGACTATTCATTTTGTTTCGAGCGTTAGTAATATGAATATTTTGACATAATCTCTGCTCTTCGGCTAATTGTGTTTCACTAGCCAAAAAGTCTTTGATTTCTTTGTATTCAGCTTTATGTGTTTCAAATTTGTTGCTACTGTTTCTGCCTTTTCAAAAAGTTAAATTGTTTCGTCGAAATTTCAGAGCTTAAACTTGAGTGGCTTTTATCTTTGAAATTTTATCGGTTAAAAAATTCAGCTTAAGAATACAAAAAAAACGTAAGTTTCTTAATTCCTTTGCGTAAGAAGCAATTGAAAAGTTTTGATTTTCATTTAATTTTTAGGATTTTGTGTTGGATTTTATTTTTGGCACACACACAAGTCTGTTTGTAAAGTTTTGGATTTAATGCGCAAATACGCATTATGGACCCTATTCCCTCTTCCCTTATCCAAACTATCCATCTAACTGTCTATCTGTACGGCTGTCTCTCAGTTTGTTTGTCTGTCAGTTAGTCAGTCCGTTCGTGTATCCATCTGGAGGGGTATCTTTTTGGTCCGACATTTGTTTGCTTGTAATACTATCTTTTAACAATATTGTCGTTGCTCGTTTGTTGGTAAAATTTCGTTTCGCTGCAAAAGTTTTTTGCACAGCCTGAAATAATAATTGAATGTCACTTGAACGACAAGTTGGGCTGAGACTTAACCCCGTCATTGCCTATCCCCCTATCTTCCCCCTTTAAGTTTGAGCCCTGTTCGAAAAGTAGCAACAATTTTGTCAAAGTGACAAAATGGCGTTTCGAGCCAAAATGTAGAAAACTTGTTTTCAGCTGGCTTAGCCAAGTTTCTATAATATTGCGACAAAAATCCTATTTTTTGTGTGTGTGTGTGTGTGTGTGTTGTGTATGTGAGACTCTGTGTGTGTGTGTGTGTGTGTGCGTATGGGTTTCTGTTGTTTTTTTTTATGCAACGGTTTTGCTTGGCTTACAAGAATCTGGGTCGAAAATTTGAATTGAATTTTGAGCAGCGCTCAAGAGGAATTTTTAATTGAGAGCCATGGCCAAAAGCGAGTGCACGCAGTGCAAGTCTTGGCAATTTGGTAAAGCCCACAGTAAACCGCAAAAATAGTTTACTTAGTTTTGTGTGAGGCCTCAAGCCAAAAAACCACATTTGAACTCTCTGAAAGCGACTCATATAAATCACGAATGAATTAAGTATAGTTATGTTCTTATTCTGCTTGTTTTCGTTGTTGTTGTTGTTATTGTTGTTGATGCTATTATTTTCCGGGCTTTAATATGTGCTATCTCTTTGGCTATATCTGCAGCTGTGTTTATATCTAAACGTAGTTTTCCCTTTTTCTGTTTTCTTCTTTTTTTGTCCTGCTGTGTTTTGATAAACTTGAGACGTGCGCCAACTGAACTGTTGTAATATGTGAATGTGGCTAGTGTGTGGTGTAAATGTGTATGTGTGTGTGTGTGTGTGGCTTACTCTTTGTATAAGTCAAAGACATACTGAGATTGAGGGGAGAGTGTCTGCAGTAGCGATTCTCATTTCAGTCATTGCGGTCAAGGCGCCTTTGACTGTGGCTGGGCTATTTTAATGCTTTATTTGCACGTGTTGACGTTCACCCAACCCAAAACATACATTCACACAGCCAAACACACACACACATACACACACACACACACGCATTGATTCACAAGGGCTTTGCTGCTCAGCCAAGCACAAAAGCGAAATGGCTGCGTGGACTTCAAGCTGCCTAAAATGGGGATTACCAAACAAATTGCGCTGCTAATGCTAACAAATTATTACTAAAAAAAAAATGAAGTAAAAGAATCTTGAGAAAAGTATTGCATACTTTAACAACAGATGTAAAGTTTCCACTATGCGCATTGAAATTAATTGACGCCCACACAATTAGGTGAGTGCTTGCTCGTCCTTGTCGCGTGTAGTCCTGATGCACACACACACATACACACACACACACACTTCAAGTGTGTAGCGCATGTCCTTGGCAACGCCTTGCAAACTTTTGTCCAACTATGTGTGTGTTTGTGTGTGTGTGTGTGTGAGTAAATTTGTTGACCTATCAGTTTACGTGCCATTTAGCACTCAATTAAATTCGAACAACACACACACACACACACACCCCAATACAGACACACATTTGAGCAAATGTGCGCTCATCAGCAAGGAAATAAACAAGGAGAACCAACAAAGCGAAAAGTGTGTGGACAGACAGAAGTTTCTGGACTCGAGTAGAGGACCAGTTGCTGGTTGCTGCTATTAATCAAAGTACTAAGCATTTGCTGAAAGCAATTTATTTCGTTATCGAACTGATTTACGTAAAAGAATTAAGCAAGTTTGTCTAAAACGACGAGAATATAATGCACAACATTTGCACTTTATAAATCACCAAAAGAAACTGTAAAATTAATATGATTATTTAAAGAAAATCCTGTGCACAAGAGATTTATTATTTTAATTAGTTTTGCCGGCTGTCGATTGGTTTCAACACGTTTCGCCTGAATTGTCTATCGAATTTGATCAAAGGCATTGCAGACATGCTTTCCGATTCATTGCATTTCTAAATGCCACAAAGAACATTGAAAATCCGTTTCACTTTCCGAACGGTAATTCGTTTTTTGACGTTCGATGTCCGATTAAACAGCCAGGCCCAGTCAGGTCATTGACAACAAAATCATCACATTAGCAGCAAGGCTTTTCTGGCAATCGAGTTGATTCAATGTGGCCTGAACTGAGCAAGCAATTGAATTAGGATTATGCCGATTCCGTTGCGTTAGTCTATGTCAGCCTGATTGACTGACTACTGACAAAATGATTTAATTATTGGCCGAAAGCGGAGGTAGCTTTAAGTTAGTTTCATTTAATAGCAAGCCAGCTAACAATAATGAAAATTTATTTTAGAAAACATTTGTTCTTTATAAGCTCTTTGAATTAATTTCTTTGCTTTTGTCATCTGTAGTGAGAAATATACAAATAGTTTAAGGTTAATGCACCTGGTCAAAAGAACTTGTGGCATGGTTGGGCCAACAGGCGAGTCGCGGGTTGCGGATTGCGGATAGTGTAAGGCCTCTCCTCGGGAATACAAGCTTGACCAACTCGGGGCTCACAATAGGCTTACCCAAAGATGGTTCCCGGGAAACAGGGAAATAGCAGGGAACAGAGGCTAGAATAGATGCAGAGAGGCCCCTAACAGGACCAGAACCGTTTTGTGGCATAGCAAGTCACACAATACGGCTGCAAATCAGGAACAAAGAAACGCAAAAGAGACTACGGAGCTGGAAAGAGACACCAGGACTCCGACAGACCAGATGTCTTCTGCGCGGCAAGTAATATCTATGGTTCCTATGCATAGAAATAGGATACTTGTCGGTCTACTGACAAGAGGAGCTATAAGCTCAGAAGGGGCACAATAGATATAATTGGACGCAGTGCAGAAATCCCCAATTTATAAATGGAATAATGGCATGAAAACATAATTTCACTCAGCAAATTAGAAAATTTAAGTTTTGAAAATAATATGTTTTATATAAAGATGTTGAGATGATTTCAACTAAATCTGCAAAACTATTTATTAAGCTCTCTGTCAATCAATTTGCAGATTTATTTAGATTGTTAGTTAAGGAAAGATTCTTTTGAAAAGAACCTCAATATTTTCGTAGAAAGTTTAACTAAAAATGCAACAACAAATTTGTGCACACCTATAGCAATTTAATATTTAAGGTCGCCTTTGGGCATCCAATTTTTAGTTAAAGTTTGTGCTGTCAATGTGCTAAACATTGCAACCGGAGAAACTGGTGACAATTTTTTGGGCCAAGAACTTTTGTATGGCCATAACAATATGTTGTGGGTGTGGTGCGTCTGTGTGGTGTGTTGCAAAGTTGCTAAACTTAACGAGCATGCTGTGTGTGTGTGTGTGTGTGTGTGTATGTGGAACAAGCTGAAGTTTTACCTGTGCTACTGTACAGCAGTAGCAGCAGATTCAAGTGCTCCATAAGTAGTAGCTTCTCTGTATATGTCGTCCAAGTCCTCCAGCACTATCTACATATGTGTGAGGATGAGTGCGAGTGCGCGTTTAGTTACAGCATTTTGTGGTTAGTAAAACATTGCAACTTCAGCTCAACACACATACACACACATACACACACACATAAGCACTGACTCAGCTAACCAGCACAAGTTGCATTCTGGGTCAGTTTTTGCTGGCCAACTGTTTGGGTAGATCTTGGTCGATGCTGTTTCGCTATTGCCAGGCAGCGTGTAAGTGGCAGATAGACCAGGTTAGGTAGGGGGAGTGGCGTGGAAGACTATCTGTGGAACGTGTACAACATACGCCATGAAAGGCGCCATTGCGGAGCACCTCAAATATTATTACCAGCATTTTTACTGATATTGTCGTGTGCATGAAATGAGACTCGACACACCCCGAATACCCCTACTCCATTGATAACAAACCATTCCAATGGACTGGCATGTTAACTGGACATGTATTAAAGCCAACGTCAAGCGACTTGTTGTTAAAAAGTTTCGCAACGCAGCAAATAAAAAATCTGAGAGCTGCGGCGCCAGCAACTTTAATCCAATTTCAAGTAACCTCCTCGAAAATAAGTTTGCTGCACTTCAATAATAATGGAGAATGCGGTGGTGGGGGGGGGGGGGGGGGGGGGAGTTGAAGGGTAGGTGAAACAAAAACAATAACAACAACAATAAGGTTGTATGGTTAAAGCGCTTGTAAAACGATGACATATTTTCGCCCAGTGCTTGTTGTGGCATTAAAAATGCGGCAACATAATAAAATATTACGTATACGCAGCGTGCGGCAAACATGTTGAAATACAATTACGAGTACGAGAGCAATATATATGCCTGTATTTATGTAATTTTATTTAAGTGTGTGGATGCGTGTGTGTTTGTGTGTGTGTGGGTGTGTGTGGGTTTGAGCATTGCCTGGCACACAAAGAAACATGAGCATTTTTATTTAATTTTGCTGCAATTGCTGCACTCGTTAATGCTGTTGCTGTTGTTGTTGTTGTTGTTGTTGTTTTTGCTGTTGATGTTGTTGCTCTGTTCGGTTTGTAGCGCACTTGAAAACTTGTGCAGCACATGCAGCCGAGCGCTTAATTTGCAACATTTCTTTTGTTGAAAGCAGCAGCAGGCGCAAGTACATGTCGCCTAAAAAATGAGGAATGTGGGCGGCGCAGCCAGCAACAACTCGCACATTGTAAATAACATGTAATAATTTTAAAACAGGCAACAGTACTGATGCAAAAAAAATTAAACCAAACTTACACAGACTGTGTAATACTCTGTTCGCAGTGTATTTAACAGTTGAGCATAGGTAAAAGAGAATTGAAGAGATATATTATATATATTTTGTAAGAGTTTTCATGATTAGTTACAAATCAGCAGGATGTTTGTATTAAACAAATCTACTCCTTTGCTATCAAAAATCAGAGTATTAGCAGCTCAGATGCTTGAGAAGGAAACAAAAACAAGTTGGGTTGAGCAGTTGGGTTGGATGATTGTGTTCTAACTTATTGTGCGAGAGTGGGTTGCGTAAATGTCTAAAGCAACAAAACGCTATTAAGCTAGCTGCTGGCTGCCTGTGACAGTGAGAGCAAAAAGATGGGGTGGGGAAGGGGCTTTGCAGGGGGTTGGGTTCGTTTTCTACTCACATCATCATTGGCACAAAAAGCGCATCGTCGCATTTTGCAATTGACAAGCGGCAGAGGCGCAGTTGCAGCTGCTTGCAATGCAATACAAAAGCAACACGACAAGCTAAATAACAATGCTGCATCTTATAAAATGCACAAACACACATACACACACACAGACAGACCTACACACTCACAGACAGACAGACAGATGGACAGACGGAAAGACGGACAGACGGAAAGACAATTTGAAGTTTAGCCAGGGGCCGCTGGCAGCTGTTTCTGCTTCTTTCTTTGGCCAAAAAAACCATTTTGTAATTAAGTGCTGCTGGCTAAAGTGCTGTGTGTGCGTGTGTAGGACTCTGTGTGTGTAATGAGCGTAACTTGCACACTGGCCAACTACTGGCAGTGTACTGGGCGTGTGGGCGTGGCTGGTATCCTTAGTCAAGCTAACACATTTGTCTGTTTACTTAAGTTTGGAGAAAGCGTTAGTTTTTACGCTACTGCAATAATTTGTTGGCTCAACTCTAAATTAGAAAAACCCCCTTGAACATTAAGAATTGGTAAAAACTAGTTGTATACCAGAATGAGTCACGGATCCGCATAATATGCAGCTGTGCTAAGCATTTAATTATAAAAGTTTCGCATAACATTTTCAACTTGCCTTCAATTTATACGAAAAAGGCAAACAATTGTTTGGCAATTTCAGTTGCGGAGCTGTGGACCAACACAACAGGTAAATCGATAAGCGAAATGACAATTTGATATGCAAAAAAAGCTGCAAACATAAGAGAAATATAAAAGGAAAAATAAATTGGAGCTGAGCCAAGCAGCACATTTGGGCAACGTTTTCCAAAGCAATTTCAACTGCAAATCACCGACAAAAATCCACTTAACTGAAATTGAGCATAAATAGAGTTGAGCGACCTTGACACGAGATGAGATGAGATGAGATGAGATGAGTCCGAGTCTCAGTCCGATAGTAAGGACAACGATTGTGCCGTCTACAAATTCAAGAAATTCCTGCTGACCCAGGGTCATTTGATTTCTCGAACTTAAATCTAAAGGTGCAATGAAATGAAAATTGACCAGAACATGTCAGAGCTGGTGAGAGCACAAACGAGGAGCTGACCCAGCCACAATCTTGTGGTGCACAACAAACTTGAGTGCAAATTCGCAGTAATTGCGTCTGGCACAAATTACAATTGGCGTTTGTATTTGATTCTGATCTGATATGCCATTAATTATTTGGCCGAGATACGATGCCGGTGTTAATGAATTTGTTAGCTGACAACTTGTTCATTAACATGGCCGTCTTCAATCTGTTATATCCAATTATTTTAGATTTTGTTTAGACCTAAACTGCAGCGCAAATAATATACTTTTTTATATATAAAAATATAACATAAATCGTTTAAATAATTTTGTGCAAGTAAGTCAATAAATTTGAAGGATTATTAAGAGTTTGAACAAACCTGAATGTACTATCAAAAATCCCATCAATAATTGTGCACAGTTTTTTTTATACATATTTTAGGTGTAAGCTGAGGAATTTTCTAAAGGAGAATCTTACGAGAAACTATAAGTTGGAACATTTGGCATGATAAAAGTGTCTGCAGCTTAGCGACGCAAATTTCACACAGTCAGCCACACATTCATTCACACACAGCTGCACACACACACACACACACACACACACAACCCAGTACACATTTAGCTAAACGAGGTTAAAAAAAAAGGCAGAACGTTTTTTCAGTCAACGTGCAGCGTTTATTTTCAATTTGCTAGCGAATTATACTAACACTCAAGCACACACACACACACAGACACACACACACACAGTTTAGATGGCTCTAAGCCATTGTTTTTAGTCTTTGGCTATATATTTTAAGGTTATGCTGCAGCCGTTCTGTGGGTGAAAGCAGTTGTTGCCAGAGTCCCTTCTGGGGGTTTTTTGGGCGTTTTCGGGCCAAATGTTAAGCAGCTTAGCCAAGCGCTGCCAGAGCGACATAAATTAAAATGGCCAACGCTTTTTTTTGCTGCATATGCAATCTCGCATTCACCTACACTTACACCTATACACCTATACACCTCTACATAGACCAACATATCTACAAGGTGCACACACCTACATTTTGGGCATTTTTGGTTTACTTTCTACGTTTTGTTCATTTGCGTGGCAAACAAATCGTTCGAGCGACAACAAATTGAGTTTCTTTATGATGTCCCATTTGCCGCTGTGTGTGTGTGTGTGTGGGTGTGTCTGTGTGTATGGGTGTGTCTGTAGGTATGCGGATCATGTGTGTGTAGGTGTTGGCTTGTGGGACAGTTTGTGAAATGATTTTTCATCTTGCCTTTTGGCTTGATGCCGCCGCTCGCCATCTGTTTTAGCCCGGTCGAGCAAACCCGCCAAGCCGCTGGCAAGTAATTTCTTCTATCAATCACAATTAATTATGTGCGTGTATGTGTTTCGAAGTACATGTATATGAGTGTGTGTGTGTGTGTGTGTGTTGGCTTTTAAATTATGTAACGGCTGGCACTTTTCTTATTAAATTACACATGCAAAGGTGCACACAGTGGGCAGCGGTGGCGCCATCTTTTGGCCGACGGGCACAATTTGTAATTTCACGCAGCCGGAGCAGATGCAGTCCCTTCTTTTTTTTTATAAATGTTGTTGCTCCTGCTGCTGTTGTCGCATGTTTTTGCTGCTTATGCGACACTTAAGAATTAATCGTCTACCAAGGCAGAAAAAAAAATGCATAAAAAATAGTTGGCAACGTTGAAGGGGCAGCACAAAAAAAAAAGAAAAAAAAGGTAACAACAGCAAGAACCACGTCGACAACAGCAACAGCAGCAGCAGCAGCGTGTAATGAAGTGAAAATTGTCCTTAAGCATCAATTTGCAGCAGCAACAGCCGCGTCCTCGTTAAGAATCTTGTTGCTGCTGCTGCTGTTGCCGTTGCTGCTGCTGCCGTTGCTGTTGCTGCTGTTGCTGCTGCCGTTGCTGCTGCTGCGGTTAGCAGTGCGTCCTTATAATTTGATGCTTGGCGATGCGCGATAAATATAATTTGTTGCAAGGCATGTGTATTAACTTCTTGCAAACACTGTCTGCACATGAGTGCGAGGCGACACTATGCCTACCCCCTTGGGGTAAACAGCGGCATACCCATTATGCAGCTATTTACACACACACACACCCAAAAGGGGAATCTCTCGCTGTGTGTGTGTGTCCAAGCTCATGCCCACAAATTGTAATTAAAATTGCATAGCTAAAATTGATTATGTGTGTTAGTTTTTGTAAGTGCAGCAAGTAGAAACTTTTAATTAAAAGCAAATGCTTTTAAGTTCAGGTAAATTTGTGCTTTAAATAGCTCAAAACATACAAGTGCCACAAAAAAAAAACCTTTTTTTTTGGAAGGAGCATTCAATTAGCCAACTGACCGCCAAGAGTTAATTTCATTTTTCCCTTTGCAACCACTCAGCTTTCATTTTTATTATCTATTTCAACTCTTCACGTCACTCAAATTATTGTTCCAGCTGGCTGCTCGTTGGTCAATCAAAACAAGATTGCAATTGGCTGCCAGCATCAGCGCTCTTCCCCCCCCCCCCCCCACCCACGACAATAAAACTTAAACTTAAAAAGCAAAAATATAAATAGCTCTCCACATTTAACCATATATCCAGAGAAGAAACAATGAACTTACAAATATTCTCACTGCAACAACTTTCGAATAACATACATAAAAATGCTGTGCAAAAATCCTTAAAATAATTTGTTTTCCATGTTGGCATTTGAATTTTGCTGCATGTATATGTTTTTTCCAAAAAGTTTTCGGAATTATGACTGAACACCGTTTGCAAAAATTCCGGCACGCTATTTGATCAGAGTATATTGTCTGAGGGAAAGGAAAATTGAGGCCTCTGGGAAAATGTACAACGAAACCAAAAAGGTTTTTTAAAACTCGAATTTCCGTCACAATTGGTATAAATGAAACAAGAGCATAAAAATATAAAAATAATAAAAACACGATATATTCTGGTAGTAAATGAAAATTTTCATAAAATATTTTTAAAGTGTTTTTTACATGGGTTTATTGTTGAAATTATTGAATAAATGTCAAATAAATGTGGGAGTAATATTAAATTTTAGGAATTTCTGTGACACATTTTGCATTTTTCACTTGCAGCATATTCAACATAAAAATGTCAATATAAAAAACTTGATGTTTATATTTAATCAAATGGGTTTGTTTAAGATTTGCGGTAATCGAAACATAAAATATTCGTATAAATATGTGTTCTGTTAATAAATATTTGAAGTGGTATTTTATTAAAAAATTGAGATCTGGTTCGCTTGCAATTTATATATATATATATATAATGACAATCAAACTGTGGCTAGAATATTAAATATGCAAGTGGTTATTCTGATAAAAGCGCCATCAAGTGCAGCGAATTATTGGCCCATGCAGCAGCACCTAATTGAATTTGTCAACTAAATTGGTGTTTAATGAATTTGCCAAATGCAATTTTTGGTAATAACAGCACACAAATTCGAATACAAACACAAACATCAACTCCAATTCCATCCAAGTCTGGCAAGCAAATTGCCATTTACAACATACGAAATGACAAATTAATGGCGAGACTGAGAGAGAGAGAGAGAGAGTTGAAGGGCAGTAGAGGAAGTAGCCTTTCAAAATGAAAAACTTACTCTAACGGATTTTCGGTTCGTTTGAAATAATCAAAATGTTCAACAAATGAATATGTCACAACGGGTGAATCACCTGCACAGCACAGCAGGCATAAAACGAGCAACCAGCCACAAAACTGACTCGACGTGGCTCAGGGCCAAAAAGGTAATTGCAATGATAACAACAAGAAGTGAAAACAACAACAACAACAATGATGAGGCCAGCAAATTGAGACATACAGTTATTAAATAAACACACCCAACACACACATCACTGCACTACACAAAAAATAGTTGACACTGACTGGGGAAAGCATTTGGCAAAAACTAATATTATTTTTACTTTTAAATAAATGTCAAGTTTGTGAAAGATAATTGAATCAGATATTTAAATTTTATTATTTAAAATAAATGAATTTATATGAAAATATCCGTCAAGTGGAGAGTTGGAAAAATGCAATTTATTTCATTTTAATTCCGCTTTCCAATAGTCTCAACAATTTCTGTCAGTGTCCTTATGCACACCTGAATGTGTTTGTTATGTCACACAGTTTGTGGACTGTAAATTCATAAATTTGTAACGATATTGTGTAGTCCAAGTTACTTTGCAACAATCTCTTTCTGCAGGCTGTTGACAAATCTGTGCAAATCTCTTTGTAGGTACTTTTTTTCTGGTTTTGTAATGCTCTTCTTTGTAATGCGTAGAAATGACTAACGCATAAACACATAGCTGGAAGGTTAAAGAAGCCGTTGACACAGAGCAGTTCCTTATGAGGCAAACGGAAATGCCTGTGCAAACCGGAAGTCCAAGAAACCCGGACACGGAGTTTGGTACGTTTACGTTGAAGTTTCCTCGCTCAACGTATCCTTCTCAGCATGTGGCATGCTTCATGTTAGCTTTTTGGCCCTTGCCCTTTGGCATTTGGCCTGGCCACTGACATTTACTATACACTCAGCTCACTTGATGCTCAACTGAATGATTGATGCGCTTTATTCGTATTCACTCAAAAAAAGAAAAAAATAAAACAGCAACAGAAATACAGTCAGACAAAAAAAAGAACAAATATTCAAATCACATTTGTGAAAAAGTAACCAGATGGACAACGGTTGCCTGGGAATTGACTGACGTTAATGCTAAAGCCAACATTATGCCACCGAATGCTGATGTAACAAACCGAAAATACCAATACTAACGGCAACTGCAAACCATCCACAGCCCACACCAAGTGGCCACATTGCTGTTGCTGCTGCCGCATGTCAAGTGACAAATTTGAAAATGACAAAATGCCCGTTTCGAAATTGCTCGCGAGCAGCAAGTTGCAGGGGTAAGCGGATTGTGGTGGGTGGTCGGCGATCAATCGCATTTGGCGAACAGACCGAGAACAGATAATTGAATTTTTGTATAATTTTTTTTTTTTTTTTTGCATTTTTTCTATCTTTTACTGTGCTGGCAACTGGCTGTGATGCTTTCAGTTGTCATAATTGAGTTTATGGCAGGGTCTGTCGCAACACCGCACCAATGTTGCAAGTAATACGAAAACTGGTGCCGCTTAATGCTGTCAATTCTCATATGCAGGTATCCAGTGGGAATGCGAATCGAAAAATTGCAAAAATGAAATTTTAATTAAATTTTTGATACCCGCTTTCTGCCTAGCCCCGCAATCAGTTCACAGTTGTCTACAATTTGAATAGTTGTTGTTGTTGTTGTTGTTGTACTGAGGTCAGCTATCAGCTAGGGGTCATGTGCCGCATTGAAACATGTGCTTTGTGTGTGGCTGCCCAGACACAAAAACACACACACCCACATACACATATACATATATATATAAACAGTTATAAGCGCACAGTTAGGGGCATATTAAGAGTAGAATTCAATTGAAAATTCCAACTGCACGCAGAGCAGCAGCAACATTGAAAGAAGCATATTATGCAGGAATCAAAGGGTGTGGAAGGGAATACAAGAAAGAGAGAGAGTGAGAGAGAGAGAGAAGGGAAGATTAGGAGGGAGGTAGACTTGTTTTACAGTTGTGCACATATCCTTTGAGATTAACTCGGGCAAATTGCAAGTGCTCTGCTTTTTTGTTATTTTTGCCGCTTGGTGGCTAAAGTGATTTGTTGTTGTTGTTGTTGTTGGTTGATGTTGTTGCTGCTGTTGTGCTGTGGTTATTGTTGTTGTACTTGTTGTAACTATATACATTGGTTTTGCAGCTGCAACGGCCAAACGACTTTCGATTAGTTCGTTAAGAGCATTCGGCCAAGTTTACTGTGAAAACTGGGCAATCATGTTTAAAGTAGAGTTTCTGCCGCTTGATTAACAAAACTCATCTTTGATCCATTTAACGAATAAAACATAATTATAATATGAAACTATGAAGCCAAAACACATTCATCTGCCACACAATGCATGAACATTAATATCCATTTTAATGGAGTAGTGCAAAATAAAAGGATTACAATAATTAGCTAGTCGAGCGTAAATTCATATATATTATTTATATGTATATATATATATATATATGTGTGTGTGTGTGTGTGTGTAGATTTATTACATGCAGCTGAGGTAGACCTTAACATAAATGTTTAGTAGATATAAACATTGTATTATAGTTGGCTGCACATAATAAATTTGTGGAAATTTGATATATTGAGCTTCTTTAGAGAGCGATTAACATAAATAATTAGATTATAAGCAACAGCAAAATAAACAACAACAATAACAATTCGTAATACGTAACTAACCAGTTTTAGCTGACCTGAAAACACATACAACTACACACACACACAGACACACACACACACACACACACCTAAGCACAAGCAAGCAGGCAAGAACAATACGTTTTTCCATGAAATTAGCTTTCGGCATAAATCTTTTGTAAATAATCGAGATGGAGAAAGGGGTGGGTGGCTGGGTGTGGTCGGATGGTTGGCTGTAAATGCGTTGCACGGGTCAGCAGGCTAGCCAGGATAAGGCCAGTTGCCGGTTGTGGCCAGGTGCAGAACTTTGGATGTTCTGCCATTGCTGCTTGTTTCTAGTTTAAGTAGACATAGTTTATACTCTTTCATATGTATGGGTGTGTGTGTGTGCTTTTGTTTGCCTGGATCTATGGGTGTGTGGGTGTGTGTGTGTGTGTGTGGTGAGTGTGTTGCCTGCAGCTGGTCCTTGTGCTTAAATTAATCTCACACAAAAACTGCCAAAGTAAAAAGGGCGAAAAGCAGGCCTCAACCACACAAAGGTATGTGTTTAATAAGTTGACGACGTGTGTGTGTGAGTGTGTGTGTGTGTGTGTGTGAGTGTGTGTTTGCCTGTATATGTGTCAACCATACGCTTACACTTTTACACGCCCACACCCGAATCCTGTTCTTTTGTGCCCAAGTAATTTATCAGTAAATTAAGCAATTTATTTTATTTATTCCATTACGTAAATCATGCAATTTGTGCACGATTTCGTCATTGAGCGACAAACAACAACAACAACAACAACAAAAAAAAATGTGCCAACGCCAGCGATTTCTGGTCAGGATTTACATGCCATTCTGCACCCCCCCCTCCCCCCTCCCCACCATCACTCATGCTCAACCCAACTTGTTTTTACCTTCTCGCTTTGCCAATTTTATTAAAATCACTTCAGGCTGCAACCGATAGGCATGTGGAGCGGGAAGATTGCAGAGGAGTCGTCGTTTGGGGTCCTATTGGAGCACGCAGTGCGACCATAAAACCAAACATAATGAGTGCCACACCAATGCACACACGTACACACCCTCGCACACACACACACACACACGCACACGCATCTGAAGCAACTTGACTACAAAACATATGAATCTAATAAACAAAAGTCGTACATTATTAGTTGCGGATTTATAAGTATGTGCGTGCGTGTGTGTGTGTGTGTGTGTGTGTGTGTTGATGTGTGTGTGTGTGTGTGTGTGTTTGGCAAAGAAGTTGGTTAGTCTGGCTGCGGCTTTTACTGCCTCGTAGAACACAGCCCAAATTATGTTAGACGACAATCTCCAAGGATTGACGCAACATGAATAGCGGCAAGGCAGAGAACTAAGGCAGCAAGGGGAGCGAGGGGAGCTAGTGAAGCGAGGGAAGCGAGGGCAGCAGTGTGGGAGACAAACTAAGACTACGGCTCACGGAAATGTTATCATAAGTTATGGCTAAAGTTTTTAGCCCAAGCCACAGTTGTATTACACTAAACGAAATGAACAGGGCCAAAACATCAAAAAGGAGTCAAAAAAAAATGTCAATCAAAGAAAACTCGATAAAATTGTATTATAATAATACAACATGCAAATGTACAAATAACAATAATATAAATAATAAAATGAAAACATCAACTACTTATTAATATCTTATCCACTTCCTGTACAACTTTAACATTTCTGATATTCACATTTGTTGCTTCCACTTAAATGTTCTCCCCCCCCCCCCCTGCATACTTCCACTCATCAATATTTAATTAATGAGTCAATCAACATTTGAAAGAACACCTGCCGGGTTTAATTATTCCTTTTACGAGTTTGTGAAGCGAAATAATTAAAACGGATTTGTTCGCTAATCAATTTTGCGCTTTTCATCAAACTGCTCAGTTTGCTGTGTCAATTTGTTAAGCAATGAAACTTGACTGCTTTCGGACAGTGTATTAGTTGTCGTCTATCAACACACAAGTATCATTGTCATTTAAATACACCCACACACACACATCAAACGAATTCTCAGCGATATCCTGGTACACAGCAAAAGTTTCGGTTGTTGGTCTGTTATTTTCCTCAGGAATTGTATATATACATTATATATATATATATATATATATGTAGTAATAGTTGAGTTGTAGTGTAAATACTAATGGAGCCAAAGTTACGAGTTTGCCAGGTGAGAAAGATGTGGGCGCTGTTGATGAGGTCAGCAGATGAGATGAGATGAAAGCGAAGCGAATCGAATCCTGAGCTCAACGAAGCACATTTATACACGTACAAGCGATTAGATAACAGGAAAAGATATAGCCTTAGACGGAGTCTCAATCCGCACAGGACATGCACCTCACACACACACGCACACACCCTCGCACGGGCATACAATGAAACGAACGAAATTTTTGCGCTCCGACATCCTTAAGGCGAAATGTAATTTCCTGTGACAAAATACAAAGCTAATCCCTGCACAGAAGCACATATCGCAGCAGCTTGAGCCAAACTTGGTCAAAGGATTGGTTACTGTGTAAGCTGTGGACAAGTGGCAGCACGGTGGGGAAAGGTTGGAAAACGTTAGGTTAGCCGATGACTCGGATACGTATAAGAGAGAACCAAGAAACCTGAGCAGTCCACTGCTGCTTGGCAATCCAATATCTTGATAGGCTTCTCTCTTCAGTTTCAAGTCCTGGCGCGGCAGGTTCAGCAGCAGGTCAAGGCTTTGCCTCTCTGACGGTTCCTTGGCATTTGGCATTTGGCATTTGGCATTTTGATGCGCGCTTGGGAAAGCGACGCGTAGCACGCCATTTGGCCTAAGTGCAGGTGATGCTGCGGCTGCTGCAGGCGGAATGATGTTCAGCCAGGTCAGCCAGGTCAGCCAGGTCAGCTTGTAGACACTGGATACGCGGTAAGGCAACAAAAGCGCCATACAAAATGGACAAGAAATTTCTAAACTTGCTAAAAATAAATCGAAAGTTGAACTTGTTCGTTTTGTTGATGCTGGCAAACGGCTCGAACAGTAGCAGCTGGCAGGACATTTGTCCCGTCTCTGATTGCCATCGCCTGCGATATGTATTCTTGGTCAGTGGGGGGTTTTCGTTTGATTTCTCAAGTGTAAACTATGCAGCCGTCTGAAGGCTAAAGGCTTTGTGCCCTGTCACACAAATATCAATATGAAACCGGTCTTCCACTCATCCTGTGTGGGCCACAAATAACCGCAGCAACAGCTGCCACATGCGCCAAACTACTAAAATATCCGAAACATTAATTGAATGGGCCACGCATCCGGAGGGGGGGTGTTGGTTTTCCTTTGAAACACGCAGCGCTTGCAAAATTTCATTATACTCAATTTTAAGCCAAATTGAATAGCAGTCAAAGCGAATTAGCAGGTGGCAGTGAAATCAACGCAAAACCATTTCAATCTCTCCGACTCCCATTTGGCAGAGGACCACAGCAACGCACAGTGGCTGGAAAATTCTGCTGTGGAATGCATTTGGTTTCAAGCCATTTCAATTGCATGAGAAAAACTTGTAGCTGGTTTTCTTCTCAATTAATTTTCAGTTTTTTTTTTTTTTTGCTTTTCTAATTTACAAACAATAAATGGACTTGTGTAATCCAAAGAAGTGCACAAAAGTTTTGGAAATTCTAGTCCAATTATTTATCAGAGAGAAAGATTAAATTGTACGAGATACTGAAAAATGGGATTTTAAAAAGTAAGAAAAAACCACAAATACGTGGAGAAAGCAAATGGAAATTGTAAATCAATGCAAGCCAACATTTAAGATTCGCATCTTTGTTGAACAGTGTGAATTGAATGCTTTGCACTTAACTAGAATTATTCGATTTTAGAAACGACTGCTGCAAAAACGCACATTGACTGCAAATGAAATGGCTGTAAACTTGGCTTGCAATGAGTTTGAGGCACCCAACTGCACCATGCCGCACAGTCTGAGAGTGTCTCGCATAACTCTGGATACCAATCAGCCCCAAAAATATCTGCTTGGCCTTCTCTCCCTCTGGATGCCTCTGGCTGCCCTGTCTCCGAATCTCTTGCTGCTCTTGTTGCTCTTGCTGCTCTGTCTGTCTGGCTCATTGTGCCCGTTTGTTATGCCAAATGCGTAGTGACATGACCGGCATGTGTATGTCAGTCATGGCCTACAAGTTCAGGCCACGTTCCATTGTTGTACTACGTTGGTCAACGCGAAAGAACGCTTCGGTTTTGTTTGCCTGTCACAGCTGCTGTTGTTGTTGTTGTTACTGTTGCTGTTGTTGTTGTTGTTGTTACTGTTGCTGTTGTTGTTGTTGTTACTGTTGCTGTTGTTGTTGTAGTTGCTGTTGCTGATGCCATTAACGCGAGAATTGTGGGTCCTGTCAGCAATCGTAGTCACATTGTTGGTTCAAAACCCAGACACACACACACAGACACAGACACAGACACACACACACAGACACACACACATACACACTCACACAGACACACACACACACACACATGAGTGCGGGGCTTGCCTGATTTTCGCTGTTGTTAGTCATCGCCTTTGTCATCCAACGGCTTTTGGTCGCTGGTGTCAATCAACAACACACACACACACACCAGCAACACCAGCAACATCATCAGCGACCGCACACAAAATCCACAATATTTGCATATTCCACATCATTTCTTTTATGGACCTGCTAGAGTAGTTTTATTAAATTGTCTATCATTTCACCAAAAATGTTATCAAATTCTATAAGCTTCAGTTTTAATTCAATACAGCTGCCTAGATTGTTCAAAATGTGCCTACAAAAATAAACATAATTTGGCATAAAATTCGAAATGTATTAAAGATTTGTAATTCCTTTTCTCTATTTAATTTTGTTGTGCTTCAAACGATTGCAGCCGCAAGCAGAAAATTAGAAACAATTGCTTAGAATGAAATTGGAATTCGATATATTGAATTAAGTTGGAGAATTGTGTATTATTTTTTGTGGTATTTGGATGGTAAACGTGTGGCCAGTGTTATGCCTGGTCGTTTGCATTGCCAGCCACTTCATTATTTTGCTGGCGCCCTCTCTGCACCTGTATGTGTGTGTGTGTGTGTGTGTGTCATCATGTATTTCTATGCATTCATGCATAATGGCTGGCAAACGTTTACAAAAGCTGCAGCATGGATTTCCGCATGCTGCCATTTGCGGTCCATTTGTGGCATGCAGCCTGCAGGCCAGAGAAAGGAAGTGGCTCCAGGGATTTGGGGTGGAGGGGCCGTTTGGTCACCATGGCGCCGTTAGCATGATTGAAAAACGTGCCAGATGGCTAGGGGGTATGCACGATACTCTTTCTCACTCACTCTCTCTCTCTCTCTCTCTCACTCTTTCTCTGTCTAACCCAATGCCGGACGGACTGTGGAGCCGGCTTTAAATTGCATGCCATTCTGTGTGCTGTCAGTGGCATTGTATTGTTGTGCGGTTTGCATTTGTTGTTATTGCAGTTGTTGTTGTTGTTGTTGTTTTCCCTTTCACAATTACGTAATTTATTTTAAGTGTGTCAAATCTACGCCAATCGACAGCGATTATGTTGGCAAATTGCAACAATTCCTTGCCAGTCGTTCCCAGCTCTCCCAATTGCAATTTGTTAACGTCGCCAGCAAACAGATGCTGTACAAGGATTCGTCTTTGGCCAACACCCCATTTCAACCCCTTTGGAGACCAGTGGTATGTTTTGGGTCTGCCATTCAGTTTGCCTGCAATTAACCGCAGTGTGCTAATTAATTTGCTCATAATTGATGTGATTATGTGTGTTTCACTTGTGTCCCAAAAACACGGTGTAGCAACAACCGGCGCCTGGGGCAACGCAACATCAAGTGAACAAACATTGGGGCCACGTTCACAATGTGCTGCAAGCATCTCCTTGTGACCAGTCCTCGTGGAAATCAAACGCTTGTGACAGTTTATATATGTAAGAATTTATTTTTATTCTTCCAGCCACAAGTCGCCGGAAATTTGGCAAATCGATGGCGGATGCATCGTTTTGTTGGCAGTTAGCTAGACAACAATATCCGCAGCCACAACCCCTGAGTATTCTATATATTCTAGGTAATTTTGTTTTTCTGAGAAAATATTTCCCTATTCACTTGCGCATCCCCATTCCTTAAGCTGATTTCCCACATTTGTAACTGCAACTTCGATTTCCACTGACGGCTCGCTGCTGGCTGCGCACGGGGCAACGTCGATCACCTGACAAAAACATGCAACATTGTCGCACCGTGTGACTTCATAAACTGACCCCACCCGCCCGGACGTTGCAGGCTCGGGACATTTTTGCAATTGACTTTTGGCGTAGACCCCCAAAAACATGTCGTCTGTCGCTTTGGGTGCCACCATGCCGAGGCCAACATTGAAATCTTTGGAAATCGCACACAAATTTGCTAAAATGCCAAAAACATTTCCAACAGAGAGAGAGCTGACACACAGACACAGAGAGAGAGAGAGAGAGAGAGGCATGCAACAGAGGAATGATACAGAGACGGAGAGGGAAAAGAGAGAGAGAGAGAGGCATGCAACATTACTACTACTGCAACCGGCAGAGGCACTTTGCCAGTTAATGTGTAACGCTTTTACAATTATCAATTTGTGCTGTTTCAATACCCTATCATTTTTTAGGAGAGGCTTGTCAATCCGATTAAATTCTTGTTAAAGCAAGCTACTCAAATTTAACCAAATTAAAATTAAATGTAAATATTTCGTCAATTTATTTATTTATTGGTTTTTAAATTGTATACTAAATACTTTTTTGTTGATTATATGTTAAATATTAGCATAAAACTATGTAGCCCTAGTATAAGACAACAACCAAAATATATCTTTCCTAAAGTTTATATTCTTCTTAATGCTTATCAAACTTCGGTCTAATTGGGTATTTTTCTCTGATTTTCCCCAATCCCAATACAATAAGTTTTGTACTGCTTTACATTTTAATACCCACATAATTATTATATTCCCTTATTTATTTTTCTTTTCATTTTGAATTTCGTTCTGCCTTTTAATTTTATATTATCTAATTTGTAACTTTAATTTTAAGTTTTTTTTTTGTACAAAATTGTGGACTCTTTTTAGTCTACATTAAGTGAATAAAAACATTATAAAAATGATCGATGTAAGAATCAAAAGTGGATTATCTTTAATAATAATATTCTAAATCTTATCTATAAGTAAATATATGAAAGATTATGAACAATTGAGTAGATTCCAGGACATTTTACAGTCGAGCAACATTATGTTCAGCAAGTTCCTGGTTTTGTTGCTGTTGCAAGTGCAACACTTTTAGCAGAGAGCAAAAACACAGACACACTGTGACACAGCCTATGTTGCATACATTATTAGTGTATGTGTAGATGAATGCACTATAAATAGGTGTGTGTGTGTGCGTGTGTGTGTGTGTGTCGTTATGTTGCAGTGTGCTAGTGATTAGTGGTAGTTGTTGTTGTTGTTGTTGTTGTTGTTGTTGTTGTTGTTGTTGTAGTGAATGTTGCTGGTGATGGTACTTACCATTTAGAACATGCACACGAACACTGGCCACATCTGCGTTGGAGGGGGCGCATGAGTATTTGCCGGAATCGGCCAGATCTGCATTCTGTATGAGCAGAAATGAGGTTGTCACATCGCCCTTTTCAGTAATTACCGACACGCCGCCTCTTGATGAATCATAATTAATGACCTGCAAATGGAAGAGCATTACGCAAAATTTGGGGTAAGTAACGGTAGTCATAGCATAGAAATCATCTCCCGCCGCCAACACACACACACACATCAGCAGCAGCAGTAGCATAATGTGATAACAATGAGGGTCGCTGGAAAATGTTTTTTTTTTTCCTTATGGGATAACTTTGGAGCTGGCAAATAATAATAAGCGTTTCTTTTGTTGTTTAACGTGGATGCTCAAAATTTCATAATATGTTGTAATTTTCAAATGCGTGTGACAGCGAGCGAAGCGGGGAGAGGGTGAAGGGCATTTGGGGTAACAACAGCTGCTCTTGACAGACATTACAAATCAGCGGAAAATGCGGACCTGCGCGACGTGTTTGCTTTTCAATGGCGACACGCCCCGAACATTCGTTTTAAAATTTCAATTTTAATTGGAATTTAATGGCTGGGCGCCTGATTAAAGTCGACTTAACGAAAGTTGAAACGTTATTTAAGAGTCAAGAGCGCTGGATGGAGACGGCGATAAGTAACAAAAATGATGTTAATCAAGGGAGGGCAGAGGCCAACATCTGTTTACTTTGGCCAAGAGCAAGTGGTAACAGCGCTGGCTGCCTCATTATGATGATGGCATTTTTGTGCTATAGATAGATACGCATCAGTCATATTAGCAGCATCAAACTCGACTTCATTATCGATAAATGTGATTGGTACACACAGAGAAATTAACAAAAGTTGGTGTAACTTTTGGCGTAATCTTGTTATATGTTGAATATATATATTATTGCGTATATAAATATAATATTATATTGTAGGTATTACAATATTGATCCAATATTGCTTGCAAAGTATGCCATTTCTCTGAGTGTAGCAGAAGGACACTAATGTCAAATGTTGACTGCTGCTAATAGCAGCAGGGCAAATCGAGCTGCATATTGAGTCACAAAATGAGGCAGATGCTGAAAGCGACGACAAAAACAAATACCAGAATAATTTGCCAATGCCAATACAAAAAGTTCACAGAGTCACAGAGCGGGAACAGGAAGAGTGGGTGTACAAAGGACACAGGACACAGGACAAAGGGCAGAGGGCAGAGGGCAGAGGGCAACTAGCTGACATTAACACATCATGCCGCTGACAGCGACAAGAAAATGGAGGAAACAACAAACGAACAGCGAGCAGAAAAGAGATAGATATATAGTTGGAGATACAGATAGATAGACAGAGATAGAGATATATATATTAGATAAGTAATAAGCAGCTATCTTCGCCCCCATTTTCGGCTGTGATAGCATTTGTAGCTGAAGGTCGCATAATTTGCTGTATAATCTCAGCTAATCGACGGCATTTGCAATAATATGAAAAATGAAAGAGAAGTTGGCGTCACTGATAATGATGACGATTGGGAAACGTAAAGTACATCCAGTAATAGCTATATATATGTATATATATTGGCGATATGCTCAATATATATATACAAAAAAACAATGACAATACCCAAAAACTTTGGCATAACAACTTTTTGCCCAGGCACAAGTGAAAAGTTTGCCTATCTGGAAGCGGAACTAACGAAATATCTGGTTGTCATTATAGTCCATTGCTGTCATCGCTATCAGCATAAATTCCGTATTTGTATTATAATTTGTTTTTGTTGCTGTTGTTGTTGTTGTTGGTGTTGCTGTTGCTGTTGCCCTTGTTGTTCTGGCTTGCCTGCTTGTTGGCAAATTGGTTAATGAAAACGACGGCTTACAGTGACAGGCAGACAGGCAGACGGGCGAATGGATAAACTGGTAAATGCCAACTGGCAACTGGTAACTGACAGCCACTGAATCCGTAAATTGGAAAAAGCATTTTGCGACAGAGCTGCATCAAAAATGTTCAATTTTAACATACCAAGCAATTGCAGCTGTTGGCAACAGCAAAACAACATTAAAATAAAAAAAAATTTTTGTGCAAAACGAATACCTAGAAAAATGTGCATATTCCATAATCCATTCTCCACTGAGCACTGAGCATATAAAAAAAAAAAAAAAAACTCAGATGTTAAATGTGCATAAAAGTCGGTTGCAAAGGACACAACAAAGTGGCACGACTGTCATTTGCATCTGATACTACTGGCATTTGTACACTTTGAACGCAAATCCTGCTCTGACAGGCAACTAATAACTGGCTAAATCATTTTCAACCGCTGCACATTTAAACGATAAATAAAAATTTATAACGTCTTCTGCAAATTTAGCTTATTACTTTAAACAAATTTTGGATTTTACTTCACAGTAAGTGCAAATGTTTAATAAAACAGAATATATACATTAATTTATTTAGCTCATTGATCAATTTTCGAATCAGTATGGGTCTTTAAGATATGGGAGAGATTAAGGGAATTTTGTTGAAGTAATGATACAAAATTACTAAAATTTGAAATTACTTTTATCATATTATTTATATATATATATACACAAGCTCATGTGACTATATAAAATATCTACAATTCTTAAAAAAAAAATAAAAGTTGCTTTTGTATATTTAATCAGTGGTATTTTTTTATTATTTTTTTTTATTCCTTTAACTTACTAAAACCATGTTGGACATATGCTAAAAGTCAATGCGGAAGTGGCAAGCAAAGTTGGAGCATTCCAGTTGACCCGAGTTGACATAAACAGCGTTGAGCGAACAAGCGCAAATATGTTACGTTAATTACAATTACCAAAGGGATGTGAATGATAGGAAAAAAAAAATAAAATAAAAATAAAAAAGACAAAAAAATGCTGCATAGCATTGAGGCAGCGAGTGCTGGAGAGGAGGAGCAGGGAACAGCAAGTGCATCAACTAAGTTTATACATCCATTAAACTAATTAACAGCAAATTTGCATGGATCGTAAATAATCCGTGTGCAGGGCAGGGGGCAAGGACGGCAGTAGCGTGTGCTATGGCTGTGGCTGCACACAAATGCGCGCACACACACACCACACACACACACACACCCTTGTATGCCGCACACATTGACATTCATGCTGGGACCGGCACCTGCCCAGAGGCACACAATTGTGGCGCGTGGCTCTTGGCTGAGCTGCAAGGATTTTAATTAGAAAATTCCAGAAATGAAAATGGCAGCAAGAAGTGAGCAGCTACAGCTACCAAGGATTGCAGCAACAAAAGCCGTTGACAGCAGGATTTGTGCACTTTTAACACATTGCCTTCTTTGCCTTTGCCTTCTGCCGTTCACTTTTTTACATTCAACATTTTTTCGTTGGTGTTTTGTTTGGCATTTGCATTGCAATTAGCCTGCAACTACGTCTCGGACTCGCTTTCTCCCTCTCCCTCTCCCTCTCCCTCTCCCTCTCTCTATTTCTCTATCTCTCTCTCTCTATATATCTGGCTCTATCTTTCTTTTCAGCTGGCACAAAGTTCTGTTGCGACTTAAGAGCTTTTAATGCTACACAATTAGCCAGGCTGTTTATGCCGCTTAAATCGCTTGCAACTAACACAATTAATTGATGGCCAACGGTTTAGTTAGTAATACAGCCACCTGACTGGGCCAAGCTCTTTCTCTGAAATTGTTCTTTGTGTTTATCTCAGCTGCTTAAAGTATTAAAGTGTAGCATTCCACTTAAGCGCCATTGACCCACATTGCGGTTGTCGCGCAGGACACGCAGGACACGCAGGACATGCGATTTTCTTTGCAACTGCCTTGATTTACTTATTCAAGTATCAACAGCTGACACTTTAAATAACGATGACGGCTCGCAAATAAACTCCTCGCACGGGAGTTCCTTCTCCAGTTGAAGGGAAGGCATTAAGGTGATTCAGCTTGCGTGACCTGAGTGCTGCTTGCGATGGAGTTCCTGTTAAGATATTTGCTATCAGCCAAATTAACAGCAAAAAGCTAATTTACTAAATTGGTTCGATATATCGAAAATTAGTTAACGCCCATTTGATTTACAAACAATTTAGATTAATAAAAAAAAGCTGGGAAAATTTATGGGTTTCTAGTGTTTGAATATAGAATTTTTGTTGATTTTATCTAAAAAAAAAAAAATTGGACTTTTTGAGTGCAGAATTTGAACATGCATTTTAAGTTAGAAACGCGATTCGAACTATGAATGTAGTATTAATCGAGAGCTCGAACATGACCAAAATTAATGGTTGCTGAAAATCGGTTAATTTTTGACAAAGTTATTGCACATTTTAAGGGCACAATAAATTTCGAGTCAAAGCCTTGTTTTCCACTTTATATAAAGCTGGAACCATAATAAAAATGCCATCGTCGTAACCGGTTTGTCAAAATAAAAACTGTCGACATTTTATGAACATTTATAATTGCAGTTAATTAAATGTGCTATGGCAAAAACTTAAAACTATGCAAATCAAGTTAATTAACTACAAGGCTACACTCGTTGCCAAGATGACGGCCAAAATAGCCACTACAAAAGTTACAACTAAAGAACGGGGGGGGGGAAAAAAAATCAAACGCATTTTTGTGACAATTGTAACAATAAAGTTTAATTACCTCCTCGTGATGGTACCAGAATATGTAGGCCGGTGGCTCTGGGCTGAACTTTACAGTGCAAGTGAGATTTATGGTGCTGCCTTTATCAACGTGAAGGTCAGGTCCGCCAAGTATGGTCGCCGTTGGCACTGTCAACAGTGAAAACCAATGAAAAGTGCAGACGACGAGTAACCGAAAAAAAAAAGAAAATTGAAGAGAAAAAAAAGATGGGAATAAGTAGAAGAAATGCTTGAAAAAAAACGCGAGTAAAACGAGGCAGACACAGAAAAGCTGACAGACGTAGGCTGGAAGGAGGCTTACACAGGAGGTGAGCAGGCAGGAGGCAGGAGGCAGTCAGGCAGGAGGCAGGAGGCAGGAGGCAGTCAGGCAGTCAGGCAGGAGGCAGGCAGGCCTCTGGCTGACACTGTAGAATAATAAACTACAAGATAAAATGAAATTATTGTCGTATAAAAACCAAGTCCTCCACGTTACTTGACGCCCTCCTGCCGACCTGGTCGTCGTCGCCGTCGTCGTCGTCGTCGTTGTTGCCACTGTGCGTGTTGCTCACTCGTTTGCTGTAATTTATTTGCTCAACAATTTTTTTTTTTTGGTTTGTTGTTTTTTTTTTTTTTTGTGGCGAGTGTCCTTTGCCTTTTGTTATTTGCGACAAATGGTTGATTTTTTTATGAAGCCAGAGCCAAAGTCAGTGCTCCCAACTCCAACTCCAATGTGAAAGTAAAGATTACAGCTCGAGCTACATGCTCAACCTCAATCTCAAACGCATACTTACCGACAACATTGAGACGGACGAAATAACTGCGAACGGGCTGCGTTGATATCTGGCATTCGTACATGCCCGCATCCCGCTTCTGGGCCCATTTTATCTGTAGCGTCCAGTCATCGGTGTCCTGATGATGTGTGGCCTGAAACCGCTGATCGGACGTGTACGTGTACGAGCCGACTGTCAATATGTGTATATCTCGATGCCGTATCCAGGATACCTGACGCCCAGCAAGCACCAAAAAAAAGAAAGAAGAAAACACAAACAAACAGAGAAATTTTACAAAATGTCAATCAAATGTGGCAAAAGGATATCGCATATCATTCAATGTTGTCCACATCAAAAATACCCTAAAGGAAGATATTCCACAATCTGTCCAGGCTATAATAAATTAGATTTGAAGCAAAGGAGTGAAAACCAGTTGAGCTGAATTCTTAAAATAAATATTATTATTTATTAAATTCAATTATTATTTTGAAATTCAAAGTAAAAATTCAATTTCCATTTTTAAGCCGATTAGTTTTTTTTTTACGAAAAAGTTTTGTTATTTCTGGTGCATATCTTTCGGATTTAGTTGGTCTTAGACTTCGTTTGTCTGGTTATACCCCTATTTTTCCCAGCCACAGGAAACAGGGCATTTGGCAACCAGAAAAAATAACTCTGTTTATGGCCAAAGGTAAAATGTTGGTATTAAAAATGCAGCAATTGAAAGCTGAGTTGCCGTGGCAATGCCAACAAATTCGAATGGAGTGCGCAAGGATTCCCGTTGTGCAAGGTCCATCATGCTATTCGCATCGTTTGAAGGACTTCATATCGATTAATCAGCCAGCAACGCATTGTCAATGGACGCGTTTCTCATCCCGTGCCATCAACTTGGCGGAAGACCTTGGCCCGGTGCACATAACGTGTGAGCAAGTTGATGTGTTACGCATGAGCTGGAAAGTTTTGAGGGCCCGTAATCCCTAAGAAATCTGACTTTGAGCTAAACCATGTTTGTGTCTATGCATTAGTGTTTTGGGTTAGTGTTCGTCAGTCATTTACTCAGCGGATCTGCTTTTGGGGTTGCTGGGATGCTGGCGAGTTTTTGAGTTGTTTTTAGCTTTTGCTTAATTATAACAAAGTTTTTAAGTAGTTGCTGCGTTGCGATGCAACTTTGTAAGCTGCCTTCTAAACATAATTTTCCCTCCAACACCAACCCTCCCCTCTCTGTTCTCCCACTCGACTGTGCCTGTGGCTGTGTCTGTCTCGTTGTGGCACTTGATATGCGCAACTTATTAAGTGAAATGTAAATGCAAAATTATCGCACTTGCCACTCGCTGTGCACGCCAAAAACTTGACAAAATAAAGTTGACTGGGCGTGGCTGAAAATTTTTGGGTGCGTGCGTTTAATTATACGAAATGTTGTTGCATACTAAACAATGGGCTGCCATACATCGGGTTGTACCACATCCCAAAAAGTCGACGCCATTGAGTGTATACAAAAGTGTGGAAAAACATGTCGACAAGGGCCGCCATTAAACAAACATTTTACGCAACAAATTAAAGTGTAATTAACAAGTGCACACTGTGCGACAACAATAACAACACTAAAGAACAACAACAAAACAACACACAACACACAACACACGCACATGCACTCATTCGACAGTTTCCTCTATTTCTCACTAGAATATTAGCAGCAACGCCTCTAGTGCAATATTGCAATTGCGTGCACACACACACAAACACACATACACACATATATACACCACTCTGATAGAATATATCCTGCTGAGTTGGTTACGGGTTTGTTGTTTGGCATTCTCGGCTTGGACACCGCCAAGTGCTGTTGACGCATGCGGCGAGTGCAATTTCAACGAAAATTGTTTAAATTATTTCACGCTTGAATGCAACTGCAAGTGTTGTTGCTGTGCTTCGAGTTGTCGCAGCAATGGTTGTAGTTGTGGAGACACCCCCCCCCCCCTCCCATTCTTTGTAAATGGCCTTGCCCAGCTAACTTTCGACGCTGACGTGTGGCCACCAACTCGTCGCTTTTGTGTGTTGGCAAGAAATTAAAAGTTTCCCGTTTGCTGCTAAAAAATCCCCCTTTTTGCATTTGCTTCCACTTGCATCCCCAATTGCTGCTGGTGCCGTTGTGGCAGCTTCCATTTGTGTCAAGTGTGTGTGTGTGTGTGTGTGTGTGTGTGTTGGTAGTTCAGGGCGTGTGCGTGAAACTTTGTTGGTTTTTGGCATTTGAAGCGATTGCTGTTTGTTTGCTTTTGCGCAGCGTGCCTCGCATTGTTTGTTAATGAGCGTTCGAATCTTTTCAACCAAGCTGATTCCAGACCCATTCAGACCACTGCCACTGCTCGTGGCAGTGGGTGATGGGGCACAGTCGGTGATTAATCGCAGTGCGCAACACTTTCGGGTGTGCCTAATTATTCATAAACCTGTCCGTCACCCATATTAAAAAAGTTTGCTAGACCCCGATAAAAACTGTCACAACCAAACGGCATTCCCGACACAATGGGTTCAACACTTTTAGTCAAACACAGTCGCAAAGAAAAATATAATTTTAATAATAAGCGAGTACAGTCCTTGTGCTAATTAAATGTTGCAAAAGAAGGCAATTAAAAATGTTGCCCTCATATGAGTATGCATATATTTGGCGCTCAGGTGGGAAGACTGTGTTAATATACCCTACAATTTAACCTAGAAATTTAAAAGCATAATCTCCATATGTACAACAATTCTCAGTTGTGCTTTTGAAAAGTCAATAAGATAAACCAGAATGGAAATGGCAAATATGGAAAATTATGAAAAGAAAGTTTGAATAGAATCAACATAAAAACATTTTCAACTCTACCAGTCTAAAGACAGGGTATCTCATAATATAAGTTGGGTGCTCTCTCACTTACTCTCCCAGTAAGAGCGGCAGCTAAACAGCAGGTTTCCAAGGGAACATCGTGACCCGGGCAGAGCATCTCTTTAATAGATGGGAAAACGTGGCGGGGACACAATTAAAGCATATAAACAAAGAAAAACAATTGCAATAACAGTCGCGTTTGCAGAACAGAATACAAAAATTTCTAAATTTTCAGCGAAAAACAAAACAACTTAATGCCGACTTAGGTCGTTGCTAGGTAGGTGCCCAAGAAAAGGTCCTGGCACAAGGACCGCTCCCTCAACATCCAGTTCAGCACGTTCGCTGCAGACAATACGCGAAAAACAAATGAAAAAATTGAGGCCCATTCTGTTGGACGGGGGGCGTATAACTAATTAAAAATTTGGCAGTCATGCCAGGGGAATTACATTTTGGCAAGCGCGACTCGACAGGCGACCAGGTTGGCAAATCAACAAAGTCAACAACAACGAAAAAGTCGAGGCGCATGGAGAATAGCCTTACCGTAAAGAGCAGGCAGTTGAGAATGCGAGAGGGGGTAATGTCAAAAATTGTTAAAGTCTAAGCGGATCATCACGAACAGTAGCAAAAAATTTAAAAGTTACCAGCCGTTTCTTACTCACCGTTTTGTTGGCCAAATTGCGCACACGGCAACTGAGATATGCGGATTTTCCCATCAAGGCGGTCACATTGCGGGGCGTTGAGGGATCAAAGTATGGTTCCATCCATTTGGGATGCGTATAGGCAGCGGTGGGCATCGTATATGCCGCTGCCGGTGTCGTTGTCATCTCATCTAGCGAATTGTAGCCCTCGATGGGCCCATGCACGCCGCCATTTGTCATATCTACAACGGATTCCAAAAGAGCAAAACATATATTGAATATTATAATTAGAAAAAAATCAATACGTTTTCAAATCTCACTATAAAGAATCGACGTTGCTACGCATTACCAAAAAAAAAAAAACTCGTGTTATTTTCATTTATTGCTTTATGAAATGTGCTTCATTATAAATAAAGCTTTTTTTAATCTTGGTCTTGGTTTTTAATTTAAAAATACTTTAAATTTCTTGAAAATTTCACTAAAATCGATTTTTTCTCTTTAAGTACTTTTACTTCGCTAGTGAAGAGTTGTGCTGTCAAAAAATAAAAAGATTTCAAATGTGTCTATTTGCAGGAACACAATGTGGAAATAGTTATTTTTCGTGTGTGTATTTTTCCTGCATTTTATCTTTTCGTCGGCAAACATTTAAAACTCGGGGCGAAAGTAGAGCAGTCAACAATCAAAAAAAAAAAAAAAAAAAGTACTGCAACTTTTCACCGGAAAAAATATTTTTGATTGCAGGCAAAAAAAATAAAAAAAAAAAGATTAAACAAAAAATACGTAACTGAAATACTAAAAAATGTACGTTATAAATGTCAGGCAGATGCTCAGCACAGGAATACATACTTTTGGAGTGTGCTGATAGCGATCGTCAGTGTGACTTCTGTCATCGACTAAGCCCGGCCCAGGAACAGGAACTTTGTTCATTAACCCGCTGGCAGGATGTATGGTCGAATGGTGTACAAGTGGCCACAAAGGTAGCCACTGGCAACTCTTTAGTTTCAATTTAGAAATGAACCACTGAATGTGTAAGCGCATCAGCGGAGGCCACTACTGTGTACAGTGAAATGGTGAAATGGTGGATTGGTGGACAGGTGGAGAGGTGGGGAGGTGGGGAGGTGTGGCAAATGCATCTCAAAGCCGCAGACAGCTGCAAAAATGAACGCACATGGTGGCATGGTTAAGAGGGCTGAAGGAGGATAACGGGATATTTTAAGGTAGGACCGGGCGGAGGGCAGCCTTCAGCCTTCAAGCGAGTGAAGTGTTTGCGGTTGGCAAGTACAAGTGCACACAGACAGACAAGACACACGGACGGACACACGCATAAGACGAGAAACGAAATTGTGTCACTGCTTACATCACAAGTGAGGCAAGCAAAACACATACCTACACACACTTCTCACACACACACACACAGAGAGATAGGCAAACATAGCGGCAAAACCGCAAGTGACTGTGTGGAGAAGAGTTGAGCTCATGGTTATGCAAAAATATTTGCACTCAAATCATATTTCAAGGATTAAAACTTGCATTCATATATATATATATATATATATATAATGCGCCGTCCTACAACTTCGGCTTCATTAAACAAAAGGTTGCCGGCATATGACGCGCATTTGTATGCATGAGTTGAATTCAGGCGGTTTGGCAATGGGGCGTGTCGTACACATGATAGATGCTTAAGCTTAATACGCTTAAAGCCACTGACACAGAAAATTGCGCAAATTTCCAGTAAATATTGCATATTTACATTCACATTTGCTGCAACTACAGCTGCCCACAAAAGTGTGCTACGATTTTTTTTTTTGTACACGCTGCCAGGCAAGCAAGCGGCTTTAAAGTCAACCAGTGCTTTGTCGAGCAGAAAGCAAGGGCGCCAGAAAACAAAAAAAAATAAATAAAACCTCAATTGCCCTAGCTGAATGTGCTTCATTTCAGGCCCATGTGTGTGAAGGGGGTATGTGTGTGTGTGTGTGTGTGTGTGTTTGAGGGGCAGGGGTGATTGAGTGTTTGCTTAATCATTACGCAGGCTGGCCACGCCCACCGACTGACTGACTGACTGACTATATGGCTGGTCTGGGTGGCAGTCATCGCTTTTCATACAATGACTTTGCATACTTGCGTTTAATTTGCGCAGGACGTCGGCGAGCAGCAATTAAGGAAAACTTTTTGCAAATTTCAGGCTTTTATTTTTGTGCATATTTCCATATACCCTGCAAAATGAACTGTAAGCAAGTTTATACAGAATTGCGTGTTAATAATTACAGTAATTGCATACACACATACTAAAGATTTCTCTCGCACTTCAAGCATTCCTTGTCATTGATTATATGGTTGCCAAAATTTGAATCTATGCCTTTGAAATTATGCGCAGTGGGCAACACTTTGAACTTGTGGCTCAATGAATTTGCTGACAAACTAATTGGCTGCTTATCAAGTTCGAAACATATTTAACTGTATTTTATGGCAACGAATTTGTAGTCAATTTCGGCACACTTTATTGGCTTTCACGTCTAGCACTGGGTGTGTGTGTATATGTGTGTGTGTGTGGTTGTTAGTAATTAAAAATCAACATGCGGCGCCAGAAATTGAGCTGCCTTGTGAAATGTGTGTGTGGTGAGAGTGTGTTGCCCCTATTCCCATTAATTTGCTACTAATGCAACATGACGAGCGCAATTCTGATCAGACTGGCAGAAGATGTCGATGTCGATGTCGATAATGATGCCGATGCCGATGCCGATGCCGATGCTGCTGCTGTGCATGCCAGCATAAATAATGATGTCTTTTGACATTGTCTAAGTAGTTTTGTGCGTGGCAAACATGAGTTGGATGAAAATCGGATGAAACAGCTGTATATATATATATATACTCGATGAGCTGTCATTGTAGTCAACTCATTTTGCAGCTCAACTGGACGACGACATGCTGACAGGCACTCACATATGCATTCGACACCTTAACGTTGCTTGTGGATGCGGTGGATGCTGCTGCTGCTGCTGCTGCTGCTGGATGTTGCTGGATGTTGGCTGTTGCTGCTGGCAACCACTTAACCACTCAACCACTCAACCACTCGGTTACTCATTTATTTATGTGCTGCGCAATGCACTGCGCGGCTTTTGTTGCCAGCAACATTCTCGCCGGTTGCGGCTGCCGTCTTAATTAAGCTTAAATGATGCTGCAAAATTTATTTCATTTCGCACTCGAGACCAGTTGTGGGAGCATCTTCTATACTCGCAACACGCAACGTGGCATGCATATAAATTATCCAAGCAAATTATATGGCACATGGCGAAAATTGAAATGTGGCTACTGTGCGTGTGTTTAACTGTGTGTTTGTGTGTGTGTGTAAGTGTGTTTGGTAGTGAAGGCGCAGCTGTCATATTTGTTTTCTTCACATTTCAGTGATGATTATTTTTAATGCTCTTCATTAATATGCTTCAATCAGAAAGTGCTTCAATTGTTCGCATGATTAACAATCAAATTACTCTCGCTGCGCCATTATATATATTATATATATCAAAACAATTATTTTTTATTTTTTTTTAATATTTTTTCCAGTTTAATAAGCAAACTTTTTGAAACTGTCAATAATTATTGGGCTGAGTTTTCGTTCGTAATAAGTATAAAGTTATGCACTGACAGTTTAATTAATTATTAATTGTAAAGACTCTGGCGAATTTAAGTGAAAAGTTCATTAAATACTGGATAGCAAAAATATACAAAAAAAATAAAAGAAGATAATTTTTCAGTTAAAAACTGATCCTCTTTGTATTTAAATTCATTCATTTAAGCAATTAAATAAAGCTCGTTTTCATTTTGCTCAAAAATGATTATTGCATAAGTGACTTAATATTGAAATCTATGTAATTTATCTACTTGACAGAAAATCGGTAAGCAATCAATTTGTGTGTCGGCTTTTAAAACCCTTTGAATTAACATTTCAATGGCATTGAGCAATGTTTTTGGCCCTTTACTCTCATCAGCTCTTTGTGGGGGCTGTTATCCTTAAAATTGATTGACAACATTTTTGTGCAACGCTTTTGTTGTTGTTTTGGATTGTTTGTCTTTGCATAGCCACTTCGTCTGACAAAACATGAGATACGCTGCGAGACGACACAACACGACAAGAACACACACTCACACATAACTCGTATTATGAAATATTCCTAAAATTCCATACAAAGTACAAGCAAGTGAAATGTGTGTGTGTGTGTGGTTGTGTGTGTGTGCTTGTGAGACTGTAAAAGCTAAAATCATAAAATGAAGTTTACTATACGATACTGGCTGGCTTGCTATGCCTGATTCTGGCAGGGCTTATCACCTCTGGCCTCAGCGCTGAAGCTTATAATGAAGCATTGTTTGTTGCACAAAGTTTGAAAACAGCAAGAAACCAGCCAAGAGCCAACAACCAACAGCTAAGAGCAAGCCAACAACAGCAAGTCCTCGGAATGTGTGCACAAGAGAGGTAGTCAAGAGGAGGGAGAGGGGAGTGGAGGGGAATGGGCTCTGGACAAGATATTAAAATAATATTTACAAGGACCAAAGTGGTGCGTATAATGCATGAGCAGCAGCAGCAGCCAGTCTCAAGCACAAGAATAATAAGCAGCATCTGTATCTGAATTTGCCAACGTTGTGTCCTGATTAGAGTGGTCCTATCTAGTCGTCCGCTTTTTGTTATTGTTTTGGCATTTTCGAAAATGTTGCCTTGTTTTTATTAATGATCATCATAGATTTTCCAATCACAAACTCAAGTCCCTAATGGCAACTAAGAAAGCAGACGTTCCACTCAAGCTGCTGCTGCCATTTGAAGGCATACATTTTCCAAAGACTTTCTCTCTCTCTCTCTCTCACCCTTTCTCTCTCTCTCTTTCTCACTTTCTCTTACGCATTTACCTCCTTATGTTTGTTGCCAATGTTTGAGGCAGTCAGAAATCAATTCAATGGCTTGGAAAAGGGTCAAACACAACGCTTTAGAATTTCAGTTGGTTCTGGTTGATTTTTGTCGATGCTGTCGTATTTTAATTGTATGTGTTAAATATTTGGGTTCTGTCTACGAAGCGTATCCTTCGTACAATTTAAATTTATAGTTGTGGCAGTGCTTTACAATTTGCAACGCATCTGGTCATAAATTCTAGTCGGATTCTCTTTTTATTGCCCATTTCATGTGACAATTGATGTTTATCGGTTTTGGCCCCAATATTGCTTAGGCAATCGATTCTGAAGTTGTCTCCATATTGTGTTTGCACATTTGATTGCCAGGTGTCATGTGTGGTCTTCCATTATTCATTAAACTTAATCAATCAGGGTAGCATCTTGATTCCAAATAGTAGATAACCGCAATGTAGGCAATTGTCATTAAACTTTTAATTGCACGCCATGCAAGTGACATCTGACAACACTCAGAAACAATCACACACAACACAATATATATATATCATACAAACCGCAAAAGGCAAATTCAATAGCGATTGCATTTGCAATTTGTGCCATTGCTTGAACATTTGTTGTTCTAATACCACACAATGCATAATAAAATTGGGGTATATACACCTGAGTAACAGGCTCAATTCTCCGTTTAGTCTAGGCCAAAATTTGACTGCAGGGCAACTGCAGGCTCTGCTCGACCGGCTCGGCAAAATGAAATATTAAATTCAAATAAAACACACAATAGATTTGTGCTCTGGTTTTTTGCACTTGCTGTCGAGCCGAGCTGATCTGAGCGAAACTATGAAATTATTTATAACGCAATGACGCACAGCTGCTGCCAAAAATGCAACCGCATGGCAAAGTGTAAACAAACTTACAATAAATCATTTTTAAATAATTTACGCTGCAAAGGCAGATTTAAAACTAAGCCTCCTCTGCCATCGTCCTCAAAAACGGCCACATAAAAAGCGGCAACTGCAAAATAAAATCGATGTGTGCAACAACCAATGCCAAAGTTGAGTTTCTCTCTCTCGGCCAGAACCAAACAAACAGACAAACAAAACAAACACAGAGCCAACAACATGTCGCACTTTTCGCGTCAACGATTTGACGTCTGCTTCAAATGGCGCTTGAATAACAAAAATAAAAAAAAAAAAATATATACATAGAAATCATGGTTTATTTTTGTGTGTTTTTTTTTGCGACTAGACACGAGGCGTGTAATGGCTTAGCAAAAGCTTCACTTTGGCCGTCACGAATTTGCTGGCAGATCGACAAAACGTGCAACCGTTGCTGATGTGGCAGGCTTGCAACCGTTGCTGATGTGGCAGGCTTGCAACCGTTGCCGATGTGGCAGGCTGGCACTTTAAAAGCTGCCTGCAGCAGTTTGCAATGGTTTTGGTTTCAAAATATCCTGTAGTCATAGTATTGTAACGATAATTATTTGACATAAATTGATGATGATAAAGACATTTCTGATTTTATGTACATAATTAAATAGTAGCAATAATTGAAGGTTAAATATGTAATAAAAATGTAATAAAAAGTTAACAAGTAATTGACTTGATATGCTTGCGTTTTCATCAGAAAACCCCATCAATCTCAGCACAAGCACATTGCTAGCCACATAACTTTATCCAAGTCCAAGTATTCTGCTTCATATGCAACTTGTTTGAGGTGAGTTGTTTTTTTTTTTCTTCAAAGATAGCCGCCGTCTGCTCAGACAAAAATGTTTGCCGTACGCGTGCTGCCTGACAAAACTTGACCCAAGTGCCCAGACATCTCCTACCCATCCAACATGGTTACATCCCCGCACTACTCTGGTGTGCACATGGTTTGCACTCGTCTCTAGCTATGTCAGCTGCTTCAGTTGGTTCACTTGTTTGATTGAGTGGCCATTCGTTTTGATAGTCGCATTTCGGATTGAGTTCAAATACAGCAAATGACTTAAAAGTGCCAACTACTGGTGTGCTTAGTTTATGTGTTTGTATAAGTGAATGAGTGACATCTCCCTCCCCCTTCCCCTTCCCCAATACACACACACAATATACACACTGATAGATATCCCTGTCGACTGTCTTTGTGCCGTTGCTATTCACTTTCATAGTGGCACTTAGTTATGGCTCCGACTTAAAGGAAAGGAGAGAGGGAGAGAGGAGCTGCAACGTGTACAAGTCATTGCGTCAGTCACGTTTTGAATTGAGTAAATTCATCAGAGAATCCGGCTCGAGCTTTCTCAGGACTCGGTCAGGACTCATTTTGCTGCCGTTCACTTAAGCTGGCAGCGCATGCAATTTGCAATTTGTATTCCAGTGCCATCGAAAATCCAGCGCTTCGAATACAAATCGATTGTATTAAATTGAAATTTTTATGCTCGCATCAATGCATTAATAAGCACTTTTTATTGAAACACTCACTTGGCCAAATATTTTATTGCCTGAAGTTTAAATTTATAGTTTTGTAACTTTTTTTTTTCATATTATTTGCTTTGTGTATGTGTGGCAATTTAATGGTGATTATAAATAATATTTAATGACTGCACATAATTAATCGGGCTTTTATTTAGCCTGGGACCCTTGCAAATATACAGATGAATTCAAATTAAGTATAAGTGACGTAAATTTTAAATATTATATTTATATAATATATTATATACATTGTTCTTGTACACCTAATTAACAATATGAAACCTTATTCAGTACATATTTATGGATTTTACTAAACTAAAACAAACTATTCTGCCACGGGTAACTGAGAAGATTTATTTAGCAAAGTTTAACAAATTTAATAAAATTGCTAATATTTATAACAGGTTATTTGAATTAAAACTTGGCAAACTATAATTTGCCAATAAGAAAATGCACTTTTGTAGTTTCGTTTGGTTTTTATCAGAGATTCATTTGCTAAATCCAGTCGGCGAAATACGTGCCTCACAGCAGTCCGAAGTATTTACCGCATGCACATTTTCGTTCAGCAAAGTTTTGTGGCGCAATATCTGTGGCAGGGACCAAGTTAATGCAACAAGCAGCGATAATGTTTAAGCAGTAATTTAATCAAAATGAAGAGACATGAACAGATAGAGACACAAAGAGACAGAGAGACAGAGAGAAATAGAGAAAGGACAGCGAGCAATGGCCAAGTTAAAGCTTACAGGTGAAAAAATAAAAGGTGCACAATGCAGTGGTAATTACAAGTCGACTCGAATCATTCGCCATTCGTGCTGTCTGTCGAATCAGATACGAGTCGCAGCTGGACGACTCAGACCAGCACTGAAGGGCAACAGCTGCAGCCAGCAGCAGGAATAGCAGCTGCTGCGATCTTGTAGCGTGTGCCAGGCACGTAGTTACCTGACTAGCTACACACACTCGCGCACACACACACACATACATGCTGCGAGCGCTCAATGGCCAGACTTGGAAATCACAACAACGAAGCAGGCTAGCAGCAGGAGCAGGAGCAGCAGTAACAGAAATTCCCTCCAGGTTTGCCATTTAACTGGTTGGTTGCCTGGGCGGGAGTGTTCGGTAAGGGTTTCGGTAAAGGCCTTGTGCAGTATATGAAATATTTTCGCGTTGTTTGCTCTTGTTAACATTTTCCTACACCTGGCAAGGACTGCAGCCTCTCTCCCTCTCTCTGCCTCTCTTGCTGACGACTCCTTTTTGTTGTTGCTGCCGTTATAAATTTTGAAAGTACACAGTTCGTGTGTGTGTGTGTGCGATAGCGAATTGCTGCTGTTGCTGCTGCTGTAGCTGACACTGCTTTATGTGTGTGTGTGAGTGCTATATATATGCCTCCAGGGGGTAACTGAAAAGTGGAAATGCTTGCCTTATTAGTACATTCAGCAGTAAAAATGTGTTAATCTATAAACGTGCCCGAAAGTATGCAATGCTTTTTTTTGTGTGTGCCTCTTACACACTCTCCAGGTATAAATGTGTGTGTGTGTGTGTGTGCGTGTGTGCAAGCACTCTGGTATTTTACGTTGCCCGCGAGACATGTTAGCCAGATTTGAGTTTGCTATACGAGCAGAGCTCTTTAATGAATTTATCGCGTGTTGGGATTCCGTTACACATACGCCCCGTTAGCTGACATAGACATGCGGTCGCTAGTTTTAAAGTTTCCTGATGTTTATGGGGCGTGGCTAGAGATATAGTGCTCTCTGTCTGTCTGTCTGTCTGTCTGTCTGTCAGTCGGTCTCTTTGTCCTTCCGTCTGACAGGTGACTCGCACAACTAGCTGAATATTTTGATTTTGTTGTTGCCGTTGGTTTTCTTTTGGGCAGCACTTTGAGCCTGCCATGTAAAACATTAAAATTTGACAGGTTTTAATGGCCAGCACAAGCGCACAGCTGCCAAAAGTTTTTGGGCGCAGTTTTTTTGCCGAGGTTTGCTGTTGACGGCATTTAATCGCTATTGGCCGCATAAGTAAGCAACCAACAAACCAAACCCAAAACACTTGCATCGAATCATAAATCATCGTGGCTAGCGACGCCCTGGACTTTTTGACCCGCATGGCAGGCGCAACCAAAAGTGGCATTGCTACAAATACAGCTTTCGGTTTTGTTGCCTGGCAGCTGCCACAGACGAAAAATTATTGTTTTCCAATTAATAAATGTCAATTACGTTCGAGAGCGTAAAAACAAGGTCAACATGAACGACACAGAAATCACAAATACAAAATATGTTTTATGTGCACTGGAAAAAAAAAGATGACTGTAAATAAAATTGCTTACACCAAAGTTGTGCCAAAAAATATTATAATTAATTTATAATAGCAAATTTTCTTTTTATTTATTTTTAGTATAGTAAATAAATCAAATTTGTTGCCAGAAATGAAGCACACTTTTTGATAATTTTTATTTTAAGTGTACAGTGCGTGCAATATGTTTGCACACTTGACCGCAACACAGGATTGCTGCTGTCCGTTAGGGTGTCACTTGCTGCAGTTGCAGTTGCAGTTGCCGTTGCCGTTGCAGCCACCGCTGCTGCTGTTGCTGTCATCTTAAATAAACGACATGGCTGTTGGGGCTTAGCCACAGTCAGGCACCTTCAGTTTGTACGGCCACGCCCCCTCCAGCTCATATGTGTGTCAAGCGGCGCCGCTACAAATGAAGCATAATGGCCAACATAATGGCTAAGTGCTTATATACATGCATGGCATGTGTGTGTGTGTGTGTGTGTGTGTGTATTGTTGCTGTTGTTGCTGCAGCATATGTAAATGCAATTTGTAAAATTTTTGTCGGGTTTTATGAATTGACAATGATTTCATTTTTGGTTTGTTTGACAGCCAAGCAAAGTTTACTTATGGCTGTGTGCTTCCCATTCTGTAAACTACAACGAATAACTGTATGTGTGTGTGTGTGTTAGTGTGTGCGCCCTTATTTTGCTTGCTAGGTCCCCAGTGCAGCAGGCCCCCTTCACAACTGGACCCATTGTCTTTTGGGCATAATTGCATTCCACACATTTTTGCTTAACAATTTTCGCCCTGTTTTTCTTTGCTTTGATTACAGATGTCATTGTTGTTGTTGTTTTTTTCCCTTGTTTTTGCCTTGCACTTGTTGTAATTGCAATTTACTGGTGTGACTATATGTGTGTCTGAGTTTGTGTGTGTGTGTTTGGGTGTGTGCAAATATCTCTTGTTTTAAGCATTACGTGCGAGCTGTTTCCTTGAAATTTTCGACTTAAATTATCAACGACTCTGAGCCGGTTTGCTGCAAATTATGTGGGTGCTGTGCAAACTTTTTAGTATAGGAAAACCCAAATGCTGATATGCTGCTGAGCTGCTCCGTTGCAACAGGATACAGCACGTAGCCGCAACAGCAGCTGAACATACATAAGGATTTGGGTTTTGGTTCGCTTCTGGTTTACGGCGAATTTCGGTTGCTTACGAGATGCTCGCGTGTGGATATGTATTTGCTTGTGTGTGTTTGTGTGTGTATTTGTATTTGTATTTGTACAAATGTTATGCAATCACACTAATGCGCAGTTTACGGTTAGCAACAAATGCAACAGCCAAAAAACATACGCCACCAGCAAAGCGCCTTTTATAAATGGTTGCCACCATCAGCTAGATGGAAAAGCACCATCAACTGTGGCCTGGCCAAAAACACAACATTACAAACACGACAGTAAATGCTTTGAGCATTGCGACCACACCTCTTTTTTCCCCAACAACCGACTGCCCAACCGCCCCCAAACTAAGCGCGTTTTATTAATTGTTTTTTTTACCACGGCACATTAATAATTAACTTGACAGCTTTGTCAAGGGACTGGCACCAAAAAAGGTAGCCAGAAATTTGTATCATTCTTTCTTGAAGACTGTTTTCTTTTCCTTGGCCATTTTGTTTCAATTATATTGCAATTTGCATGCTGCGTAAATAAATTATTGTCCAGTGCATTATGTGCGGCTATTTGGCCCCAAAATTGCCGTAAAACATTTGCCTTTCTCTCACATAAAACTTTCACATGTGTGTGGGTGGGTGGCTGGTAAATCATTATAAATATTTTACAGTGCACACACTTCATTGCACATGGCCAGGCAGCCAGTGTTGTAAGACTTTAAAATGCATGAAACCCTCGGAACGAAGCGTTGCAATCTTAATGGGGCAAACACTCGCCTCTGCTTACTGTGTGTACTTTCCGTTAAAGCGTAAGTTATATGCACATTAATTTTGGTCGACAGACAAGCCAGGCATTTTCTTAGCACTGGCATCAACAAGGACCCCAAATGGAGGCGCCACAAATAGGGGAGAGAACGCGACGCCTTCAGCGATTCTGCGAACTGTCGCCTGTCGCACCATTAGAGGCACGCACAATGGCGATAATAAATTAAAAACGAAAGCTAATTTCTGTAATTGCCCGTACAGCAGAGGAAACAGCGAATCAACCTCAATGTTCTTGCCAATGTCGTGTTGACTCTGCCACGCTGCCACACTGCCACACTGCCACACAGCCACCTACCACATCTATGCCCTGTGCCTGTTTTATTTTAAGGTATGTTAAGCTGCCACACACAAATGTGCAACGAGTACTTGTGGCGCAATAAATATAGTCAACGTTTAGTTTGCATATAAAGCCAACACTCGTAATAATATATATACTTTAAATATTTAACTATATTGCCTTAAGTGATAAAATATTGTTGAAAATTATAAAATCGTTGAAGCATATTGAAATGCAAACATGGCAAAATATTAAAGGCAATTAAAAAAAAATAGAAGAAAACACATATATGAAAATTTATTTGTAAACTAATATTTAGTTGTAAAAAAATATAAAATACTGGACTAAAAAAAATCCACCCTTTTTCTGCGCATATTTACAAATATTTTTCAGCCAATAAAAAATGATAAACAATTATATTTATATGTATGTTCTTCGCTTTAATTGGCTCCCACATATTTGCAGCACATTTTTCATATTTAATTATTAAATACTACGGCTGCTTGCAGCTACATTTATTTTCGTTATTTAATTGAAAAGTGTGTTTAAGCAGTCATATTTTTTAAATGTTCTTTTTTTTCCAGCTCTCATTTAATTGTGAACTTAAATTTAAACTTTATTTAAACCTGTTTTTTTTTTTATATTTAAATTGCTACTTTTTTTAGGAACAATAGTTTTCTGTATTTCATTTATTGTTATAAAAAATAATTGCTGAATGCACATTTTTATTACGGCAATTTATTCAATAAATATTTTTGGCATATATCTATTTTTTATAATTCCCATTTAGCCATAGGATAACTGTACGTCGATCATATTGGATTGGAGCTTGCTTACCAGTCGCCCACGCTTGAAACCAGGGTCGCAATCATAACGACAAAATGTCATTGACAATTGGGCTTGGGGCCTGTTTAAAGGCGTTAAGATTTACGAACTACTGCCAGAGTCCTTGCCATCTCTGTCCCTCTGCCCTCTCTTGCGGCCATCGTCCCGCTCTCAACATCATTTGGCAAGACGTTAGCGACGCACCCTAATGGCGCTTGTCAGTTCTGATTTTTACAGTAATTATATTGTATTAGAGAACTGACAGACCTGATTGTTGGTTCCTGTCGTTGTCGTTGTCATTGTCACTCTTGGGTGTGCCCTTGCCTGTCATTGGGCTTCAGCGAGCTTATGGAAGTTGCAAGTAATTAGCTGCATATTTTATGGAAATGGCAGATCGAGCACAACCCTTGTCTATATTTTTAGAACATTTTGTGGCTTAAGCAATCGTTAACATTTATTTGGCAAAAACTAGTTCTTAAGCCGATGGTAAATAAGCATTAAATACGTATTTACAGTAGCAAATATTTGTTAAAGAGATTAAATTCATAAAAAAAAAAACACATTTCCTATGCTAAAATTATATTTTCATGCTGAAAGCATTTTACGAAAAGTATCAACAAAAATGCTTGAAAGCATGAATTGCTATATTCAAAGAAGCATTAAATCGCCATAAGGAAAATGTGAGAAAACCTTGCTTGAAAGTTAAAAATATTTATTTTGCCTTTTGTAAAGCTGTTCAATTGAATATTTTACTCACTTTTAATCACATTTTATTAATAGCATCAAAAACAATTAATTTCAGCTTACAATAATAAATTCAATTTATTTATTAGTCATCAACAGTTGTTCAAATCAATTGATTTCGTGGAACAATTATTTTGCAAATTTGTAAGTTTAATTGCATTTTTATGTAATTGAGACAGTAACAATAAAATGAGCCTGGAGGTTAATTCAAAATAAAATCTGTAATTAGTGAACAATGGAAATCTGTGTTAACAATGAACGCAAATTGGTATTAACAATATGTACATAATCATCACTTAATCAAGATGCATGTGCCGAGCGGGGCATTTGGGACATCAACTGTACGCTGATTGCGACACCAGACGTCCAGCTAATTACATGGCTTATTTATGCACACATACACACACACACACACACACACACACGCACATACATAACATACGTAAGCACACACCCAGCATATCGGTGTAGAGTCAGTTAACATTTGGTGAATTATGAAGTTGTAATTGAATACCGTAATTATGTATTGCCAAAATTGTAACATTTAGATTATACGCTACAACTGCTCTGGCTACTGGCTACCAGCAACTGGCTATTATTGAAATTTATGGCCTGCGGGCAATTCAACCATTTCCAATTACTTGGCTTTGCATTTAAGTTACATAACGGTAGACAACGGCATTCGAAACTGAACTGAAATACGTCAACAATGTAAACAATGTAAACAATGCAAACAGTTCAAACAATGCAATCGTGGTTTGCATTGCATTGCTGGCAACCTTTTCAAATGTAATTTATAATTTGCACAAAGCTTCAATAATGCTCAGCATAATAAATATATTTTTATATATATACATATATCAATAACAAAAAATATTTAAGTGCATCAGGCAAATTGATATTTGGCTCTTTTATGAAGAGCTTACAAATGCAATGCAAGGCAGCACATTTAAATATTTGATAATAAATAAGATACTTTACTCCATAGTATATAGTAATAACAGTTGCAATTTATAGCAAAAAGTCGAAAGAGGCTGGTTGGCCAAAAATATGCAGAAGGTTTTCGATTGGCATTAAATTAAGTTATGAAATACTTGCATATTTTCATGTTTTGTAAGGCAGGGGAACAATTTGCCAAAATGCCACCTGCTACATGAATTTTTGCCTGAATGCACTCTGTGGGATTGCTTAATCGGAGCGTAGTGAAATGGGGAGGGGAGGTCATGAAGGGGTTTATGTGGCAGCATCTTCATATTTTGAACTCTGCCGCGTGCTGCTGCGGCAACAACAGGCGCGCGGCGGCATCAATTTGATTTGAATACGTAATCGAAACGCATTGTGAGCGTCCCCATTTGCAATGCAGCAAAACACATACGCACACACACACATACGCACACATACACACACACACATACACAAATACGAATGGATATTTTTGCTGTGATTTGAGAAACGTGCAAAAATAATCGCTTGAAATTCAATTGATGACATGATTTGCTGGTATCTGATGATGCATGTGGTGCCACCAGCAACCATTGCTATCGTGTTTATCCTGTGCCTGCGTCTGTGTGCGTATGACAGAGGCGACAAAAGGCGTGGCGTGGCATTTTTCATCAATCTTAGTGAAAATTGCAATTTTGTGGCGCATTGCATATTTGAGTGTGAATGCATAAGTGAGTAGAGTGAAGCAGCAGCCACATCAGCAATAGTGACAGCACCAGCAGCAACAGCAACAGCAGCAGCAACAGCAACAGCAACAAAATGCTGCATCAGCATCAACATGAGCATCTCTGGCGTAAACAAAAACAGTTTGCTAACCAGCACGAATTTTAGATGAAAGTTGGCTGGCTTAGACAAAAGATACTACGTAGAAAACAAGAAAAAAATAAGCTGCACCCGAGGAATTCAGTTCATAATATATGACAAACTCTAAGCCTGAGCAATTCAACAAAAATAATGCCTGCATATATGCATACATATATAGTTCAAGGGGATAAACAAACTTTTAAGCTTAAGCTGGGAGCAGTAGAAAACTTAAAAAAAAAAACAGTAAACTATACAAAGTGAATAACAAGCAAAGCATTTCTTACAATGTTGCAGGGTATTAGAGTATTGTGAAAAACTAGAAACAGAAGCTGTCGTCACATTTAAGGGCAATCTGTGGTCAGTGATATGTGCACGTGTGTGTGTGTGTGTGTATACCTACACACATACCATGAGAGAAGATAGACCGCAACGCAACAAGCGAAAGACAAAAACAACAACAGCAAAGAATGAAGAAAAATACGAAATTTGCAAGAAACGAACGCTCGAAAATCGACGTTCAAAAAATGAAACGAAATGTGAAGCGAGCCATGTGCGGCTGACATGGTGTGTGTGTGTGTGTGTAGGGGGTGTGTGTGTGCTGCATGAATTGCAATTGTTGTTGAAAGCATTTGCATGTCACTCGTTTACATTGTGCGCACCTGTATTGGCGTTGACAACGTGGGAAACTCCCAACACCATTACACCAACGCCCCACACCCACCACACCCACAACACCCACCACACTCACTGTTATGTACGGGCACCAACGCAGTATTTAATGCAGCCTTTCTATATGCATGAGCGTGTGAGTGAGCCCAGTGGGTTGGCTGGCCAAGCTATTGTTCTGTGTGTGGTGTGGGTTAAACTGAAAATGAATTGGCAGCGCCACAAGGCAAGAGGCAATTGGAGATTGCCACATATTGCGCATACGCCACATGTGCCCAGCCAGCATTTAAAATGATAGCCCAATGCCAATGCCCCACCACACCGCCCCCTTGCCAATGGTTATTTCAAGTTTTCCTGCTTCGGCCAGTTCAACCGGAAGATAAGCAAAGCGGTGCAAAGTTTTTAGCAAACAAAATATGGCGTCGAGTAGTAAAAATAAAACCAGAGAAAAAAAACTCGGGCAAAGGTTAGACAATATGCCAGCGCGCTCACAAGTCAAACACCTTGAGACGACGAACGGCTGGCAGCGTTTGGGTTCTTGCAACACATTGAAAATTTGCAGAATGCATGTGATTTGTATTACGCTTGGCCGCAGCCAGAAACTAACTCTTCAAACTTTTTGCCAAGACTCTGACGATGCACAGCCTGGAAATCGGTTGAATATTATGGTAGTTCGGAGACTGCAAAAACCAAAAGGTAAATGCTGCACCATTGCACCACGGCTGCACCACTCGCCCTGCAACTTATAAATATGTAAATAAGCAACAAAGTTGCCAGTCGGAAATGATCCAGCACGAAGCAGGCAGCAGGCATCAACAGTCAGTGAGTGAGGGAGCTGGAGGGTTGACAGGCGGGCGACAGCCCCAGATGAGATGAAGTCAGAAAGTTAACAATATGCTCGACATGGCTCATGGTTTGGTAAGCGTTGTAAAAGTTGACGGCTCAGTCTCACAGTTTACCAACAGTGCAACAGTGTGTGCTTGGCACAGGTTACGCTTGTGGCACAGTGGCAAACCACATGCCACACAATAAGAAAATAAATGCAAATTGACTTATCAAATATAAATTTTGAATTATTCTTGAACCATGCATAAAAAGCATTAACTTAAAAAATTGGTTCTGATTGGCAGTGGAAAATTTTGATATATTTATATATATACATATATATGTATATACATGTAGTATTATTATAGAGATTAAGCCATTATTTTTTACATATTAATAATTTTATTTTTAAACATTTTCTTTTCTTCAGCCCAATTTGTAATTATTTTAAATATATATATTGCACTTACTTATGTATATTATTACTTTCATACTTTACACCCACTGTAACTTTCAACATACATGTTTAAGAACATCACATTTGCAGCCACTGTGAATCGCAGCATGCCACAATAGGAGGTAGTGCATTGTTGCTCTTGGCTGCACATGGCAAATCAAATTATGTGCCACAAAAATTAAAATGGTTTGGCAACAGTTGCTCAAGTTTTCATCACTAAATTCACTCTACACACACACACACACACACACACACACACACACACGCAAACGCCAACAGCCACAGGATAAAGGAGCAGGGGGCGAGGGGTATTGGTGGATGTGGTGCACGTGCTGTCAGAGAGCGACTGCATTTGCCGCGCATTAAAATTAATCAAAAGATTGTCTGCTTTACGCGCTGCTCTGGTCGGGTTGAATTTGGTTTGTTTCTGAAGTCTGGTTTGGTTTGGGGGTCTGGAGCTGAGCCTGGATACTCATGGTCGTTATCGTCGTGGCGTTGCCATCGCGTCAGGTTTTTCATCTGGCTGCTTGGTTGCTGCATGCAACATCCCGCTACGCATTCTCATCGCGCTCAGCTGGATTTGGTTTTACAGTTGGCACGCACAAAGACAAAGCCCTGAATCGCATTTCTGCCGTCAAAGCAAATTAGAGAGCTCTTAAGGGCGCTCTGAGCTGCCACCCCAAAAAAAAAACCCATTCAATGCACCGTTTCTTTTTTTTCCCCTACGTTTTTTTCCACTTTGAATTTATGTGGCTTTAAAATTAAATGCGATTCATGCGCATCATATTTTTGCCACCAGTTGTGCGTAACAAATGTTCATTTGCTCTTGGACATTGTTTTTTTTTTCTTTTTGCGTGTTCTATCTGCTTAATCTTAAATGTAAATAAAGGGAACAAGCAAATTGTATTTATTTATCGCTTACTCTTGTTGCTTTGGCCAGCAACTAACAACAGAAAAGGGAAAGAACAAATTGCAAATGTTTGGCCAATGCCAAAGCGCCGCAAAGTATGCAAAACAGCTTCCACTAACACCTCAGAATTTTACACACACATGTGTGTGTGTGTGTGTGTGTTTGTGAGGGTCATGATGACAATTGTGCAAAAAAGCATTTTACTAAAACTGAAACGAGCCAAGCAATGTGGAAAACCAAAGGACAATAAAATGCTGTAGACAAATCTTATCAACTACTCGTTTAGTCTCTGTTGTTGTTGTTGTTGTTGTTGTAGTTGTTGTTGTTGTTATTATTATCCTCTTTGCTCGAGCCATTATAATGTTTCTATGCTGTCTCTCTATCGCCTAACAATGCCCTCAGCTTTAGGCTCTTCTTTGCCTGCTTGTTTGCACCGGACATGCATCAGGGCTTACCTACACTCACACACTCATATATACTCATATATACACTCAAACATTCACTCGCGCACTCATTTTGCTCATGTATTCATTTGCACAATTTATTGTGTACTACTCATTGTTTGCATAGTACATTGTACTGGGTTTTCAATACTCTTACAAAAGATCTTAAATTGCTTGGAAGTGCTAAAATGAGAGGGATATATTTTTATATAGAAATATATATATTTATTCCTGTTCAGTAGATTTGCTCTATTTTTAACACTTTCTACTTTTAACTACATTAACTAATAATGCAAGTTGATTATTATTGAGTAGATCGAGTCAGCATTTTACTTACTATATTTTGTAATATTGTTTTCGACTGATTTCTAGTTTAAATATCTTTTTTATTGTTATCTAAAGCACATTATACGAATGCTTGCACTTTGACAAAAACATTTTCATAACTATTCGATTATATCAAAAATCACGAAAAGTGTACTTAAAATTCGTCGCACCCTAAAACTAACTATTATTTCTTATTTCTTATTGCTATTGTTGCTGTTGCTGTTGTGCCGCTTTTCGAATATTTACGCTCCATTGTTTGTCGCTCAGGCGGAAGCATAAAATTGTTTGTTAGATAAGAGAAAGAGACATATCATCGACTAAAATGTTTTTCCTGTTCTCCCTCTCTCTCTCTCACTTACTTTCTCACTTTCTCTCTCTCTCTCTGTGTGTAAGCAAAAAACAATGAGTATTCAATGATAGTTTTTGTTGTGACATTTCTTTTTATTGGTGCCTGGTAAAGTGTTGCCTGTAAGCCGGCTTATATGAATATCTGTATCATACTTTGTTTGTGTGTGTGTGTAAGTGTATGTGTGTGTGTGTGTTTTGTATTGGTTAACAGTAGCTGCAGATGCAGGACAATTAAAGGAATGATTTTCTATTGAGATTGCGCCAATAACAATACAAACAGCCTAAGAGGTAACCGAAACAGTTATGGCCATGACACGAACTTCAGCTTTTGGCCCAAAAAACTCTGCATAACTTTAAAGAGTTTTTAGTCATTGGTCTTGTTATTGTTCCACTTCTTATTGTTGCTGGTGTTGTTGCTGCTGTTGCTGATGTTGCTGCTGTTTTAGCTCAGCGACGCCGTCGTGTCTGGCAGTCGCGGCACTTTGAAATTTATGGTTCATTGAATGCGCATGAAAAACAGTCAGACAAGTCGACCAGACAGCGGCAGCGGGGAGAGGGCGGGCAGCGTGTTCCAATTGTGGCAAAATGGTAAAAACAAGAGAATCGAATTTATTTCGCCAAAGAAAAAAAACAAGTAAACATCGAGTGCCAAGTGGCAGTGACATTTTTGCGTGACATTTTCTTAACTTATGCGAAGTATCAAATGAAAACCAGCTGCAACAATTGCAACAATAACAACAACAAATGAGATAACATCCATATAAATATTTGTACAGCTCAAAAACTGGGAAGTGTGGGCGGCACTGTGCTTTTCACGCCATTGGAAAATTTTACAAAAAAAAAAAAACAGGGAGTAAAATATGCAATAATCCAAGGCAAACCAGTAGCGCAAAATTTCAAAGAAAACTTCTGATTTAAAGAACACGAAGCTGACATTTAATAAATGTGCACTTCAAAAGGGAGTTATGGAAAAGCATATTTTATAAAAGCTCGTAGTTTTCCAAAGAATTCTATCCATTCCATTCCTCCATTCAGATCAGACAGTTGTAAGTATTCAGTTTTCAGCGTTTCAGTTGTAGAATGCATTTCGCATTGGTGTATGGAAAAAATCACTTAGTGGCCTTAAATAAGCTAACAGTTTTCCCTTGCAACGCCCCTCCCCAACTCCTGCAGCCTTTACTGCAAATGGCAATTTGCGCATTTTCGGTATCAATAGAAGTGAAGGACTTGAAGTAAATAAATAACACTAACGAAGCAGCAGCAGAAACTACTATTTCCATAACGAAGATAACGAGATGAGTTTACCAAAATGTTTCATTTGCTCGTTTTTCAGTTTCCCTTAAAATGCTTTTTTGGTGGATGAAAACTCTATTTCAGTTTGCATTTGTTTATTTATTTATTTGTACTATTTGTTATTCATTTATTTATTTGTTTTCCCTTTACAGGGCGAATTCCCTGCCCTCCCTCTTTTGTGCCATGGCAGCCATTTTGTAAGACAACGCCTCAGGTTGCGCCAGAGTTATTTTGCCGGCAAATGTCGCAGCTGCTGCGGCAATTAAATAAGGCAAACGTAAATAAATTTAATTATTTTTACAATTTACTGACGAGTCCGGCCGCATCGAGCGCCCAACAAAAGTCAGACCAAAGAAAAACAATCAACTTTTAACAAGTTGGCCTTTCGACGCCTCCTTGCTCCGCCCCCTTCAACCATGCGCAGCATTAGCCTTTGAGCGTTTGTTTATTTGGCCATGAGTGTAAAACGAGAAATACATATATATATATATAAAGAAAATTAAATGAAACGCGATAATGTATCAGTTAAAAAGACAATCGCAAACATTGAAGTCTAATTGAATTTTCGTATCAAAAAAAAAAGAAACAAATTGCGAAACACGATTCAAAGCGCTGCCAGCAACCACTGACTGGGTGTTGACAGTGTGCGTGTGAGTGTGTAAAAGTGTGTGTTTTTTGCGAACTTGTTTTTTGGCTTGCGGTTGACATTTCAGATACGTGTCAGTTCAATTAAAAAAGCAAACTCGGTTCAGATCAACGTCAAAACCAATTCAACGCCAATTGTCAATAAGTGAAGAAATTTTATACACAAACCTAAATTTAATTTCAATGAAATCAATTCGAATTTTCAAGCGCAAGTGGTGAGCCACAAACAAAACAAAAGTTAATAACAAAAAAAATCATATGCCAAGATAAATTTATATATTATGAAAACAAATACTCCAAATAATTGAAGAATTGAATCTGTCTGTGGTTACTAAAATTGCCATTAAACAAACCGCAAAATGAATGCTGTTTTTGTGTTGTTATTGTTGTTGTTGTTGTTGTTTTAATCAACTTTTCAGAACAGAGGCAAGTTTTTAAGTGGGGAAAACAACAACAACAACTGAAATTATAACAATAACAATAGCAACAATAGCAACAATAGCAACATCAAAATTAATAAAGCGAAACTTTATTCGCAACTGCAAATCAAGTAACTAACTCGACCAAAAGCATTATGGCTAAATTACTTTTTATGAGTTTATTTCCTTTTCAATACGAAACAAGCACAAAAAAATAAATACGTTTATATATATATATAACGGTACATAAGAAACGTAGCAAAAGTAGATGAAAAAAAAATGTTTGCCATTTTCTCGCAAATAGAAAAGCCACTTACATCAATGAATCGACGAAAGTTGAGTGCTGAAACAAAACTTGAGCCCAGCCAGTAAGCCAAGTTAGTAAGCGCATGGAGTGGTTGACTCGATGAGTGTTCGTTAGTGGCTCAAATCGCTGGGAGGCAGCAGCAGCAGGAGCCACAGCCACTGACCAGCAAATTGCAGTCTCCTGGCTGTGTCAAGTACCTGATGATTTTTAGCTGCTTTCGCCGGTGGCCATTGATGAAATTACAACATTAGCAAACTAATCGCAACCACTTTAGATGCCAGCAACGTGCCACTGTTCCACCTGCCAGCTGGATGAGGCAATATAAATGTTGGGGCTCTTTTAACTAGCTGCTGACGAATGAGAAAAAAAAGTAAAAGCAAAAGCAAAAGCAAAAACAAACAAGCAAATAACACGCTTAAGTTGGGAATTGTATTTCACTGCTCTGGTTTACAGCAAAAAAAAAAATGGTGAAAAAATCGAGCACAGCTGAGAATAAAGTAATTTCGAGAGGTGTGCATGAGCCAAACGTAACGAATTGAATAAAATGAAATGAAATGAAATGAAATGAAATTCATCAATAAATTTCCGTTGGATCAATGCGAAGTCGTTTGCCATAAATAGAGCTCAGCTCAGGCTGGCATTATACATTGACAGATGCTCCGGCTCCGGCTCCGTCTCCGGCTTCGGCTTCGGATTCAACTTCAGCTTCAGTTTCAGCTTCAGCTGGGAATAGATTGTTTGTATCAAGTAAACATTGCAGCGGAAATACTGTGCTTAATATGTGTCTGTGTGTGTGTGTGTATGCATGTGTGTAAGTATCTGTGTATGTAAACATCTATGTTTGTTTTAGTGCAAAGGATGCTAAGGTCCTTTGAGCAGCACAATTCACCGAATGACAATCGCTCAAATTCACGCTGCAAAAAGTTCAATGATTGTCGATACAAATCAATCTATACTATCAGCAACTTTCTCTCTGTGCTGTTTGTTGTGTTTGAGTTTCGAGTGGATTTGAAGCAGGCGCAATTGCGACTCATGAGGCAGCAGCACGTAAAGTGCACACGTGGGAATTCTCAGCCATTCAAGAGCAGCAGCAGCAGCAACAAGCAGACACCAGTCGAAAAAATGTCTCAAACCATATTTGTATGTGGAAATGGATGACTTTAGATGTGTGTGTGTGGGTGTGTGTGTGTGTGGGTGTGTGTGCGTCTCACTCACGTACGCAGTCACTAAACGCCACACCAATAAACAGAAAAATGTGTAATCACTGCTCATCAATTGACGGCAACAGCTACACAGCAACAAATGTTTGTGTAACTTATAAATATTGAATTTTTTTTGATTGCCCCTTCGATAACTTTTGCTTTTGTTTTCCATAAGATTTTAAATATGAGACACAAGTAATGTATGCCTACAAAACTAAAATTGACTGGCTGCTCTGGAAAAGTAGTTAAAAAAAAATGTCAGTAGACTGTAAAATATTGTTGGCTTTACGACAAATAATTCAGTAAAATTTAAGTACTAACAAATTTCTGGCAAAGCACTTGATTAGCTTCATAATTTTGTAAGCTGACAAATTGGACAGTTGGCAACAAGAACAAAAGACTTACTCCTTTCCCCCATTTGGGTTGTGTCTGATCAACATTGGGTTTAATTGCTCTGAACCGTAAACTTTGGCACTATAAACATTTTAACTAGGCCTATAAACTGTGCTAATAGACGTCATCAAAGTGTTTGCATGATTTACGGCCCAGACTCTGCAGACTCTTCACTTTTTTTCTTCCAATGTACCATAAAAATGTACTAAAACTGAAAGACATGAGGTACCACATGGGAATATTTATATACAGATGTATACATATTAGTATATATATACTTATATATATATATATATATATATATAATTGAGAAGCAGAGTCAACTCCCAATTGACGCTTAATCAATACCCAAATCATATTGCACAGGCAAGCGGCCAATAACAATGGTTGGGAAGAGAGCAATGCAATATAAATATTAGACGTTTAGACGTGTGGAAATGTTTGGCTTTTATGGCTAACCCAGAAGCAGCTGAAGCAGCAAAAGCGGCGGCAGGCAACAGGGAGCAGGCAGCAGGGAGCAGGCAGCATCTCGAGAGGAACAAAGTGAGTTGTTTAGCAGGCGACATAACAATTGCAGGTTTAGTAAAATGGCTTTTACTCCACACCCACAACTCCTGCGAGTCCAACTGGAATGCGTATGTGGGTGTGTGTGGGTGTGTGTGGGTGTGTGTGGGTGTGTGTGTGTGTGGGTGTGTGGGTGTGTGCGTGTGTTTGTGTGTTTGTGCGTTTTTGCTTGTCATCGTGTTGTAATCAAATGGAACTCGACGCATAATGGCGCAAATTGCGCTTTTATGTAGGCTGTCGAATTGTGAGTGCCCCTGCCACAATTCCTCACTCTCTCTTCAGACACTTTGTGCAACGTATCTGTCAAAATCGTTAAGCACTCGCCTATGTTGGACCATCTGGAAGTTGGTTACACCCACAAATTAGCACCACAGTCTTCTCCCCCACCACCAGGCACCCACACCCACACCCACACACACACTACTTCGTTCGGCTATCAAATTGAAAATGAAATGTGGCACGTAGAAAGCATCGCATGCGGTTCATTGGTAATTCATTTATGCGCACATTTGCTTTTGGCCCGTCTGTTTGTCTGTCTGTCCACAGCTGGGCTGCAGGTGTTTCGCATAAGAAATGGCTTCCATCGATATGGTGTATAGCGCCGACATTACAAGTAATTTATACATTTTGGCAGCCACTTTGGTCTCTCGGCCGGCTCTTTTGGGGCTCGAGGCCTGGCCAGTCTCCACCATGCCACCATGCACGACTTGATGTCATGATAATGTATCGAATTCATTTTCCACTTGTTTGGTTGCCACCCACACACACTCACACACACATTCGCATTTTACCTGGTGGTTTTTTGTTGTTGCAACTTTATTCACGTCTTTTCATGGCAACAGCGTTTTGTTTGGCAAATATCAAAAACGCTTTCGACACATTCCGCATTCATACTCAATTGCCTACGTGGCAAGTTCGGCTGCTGAGTGCTCACTGTACCTGTTTGTTATTTGTATATATGTATATATTCCATACTTTTTTTTTGAGTGTAGTGTATACTTAGTTTTGATTTGAAGCGCACAGCACACACAGTATCATTCAAAGTGTAGGGTATTTGCAAGTCATTTGTCTTTAAATGTGTTTTTTTTTCTTTTTTCGTTTTTTTTTTTTGTTTTTTTTTGTTTGGTTTGTAAGCACAACGTGAATTGTGCAATTTTTGTTTTATGGCTGAAAGTGTGTTTCTGTTTGAGTTTGCTGGCCAGCCAAGCAACGTTCAATGACTTGGGCCAGGCCAAAAAGTTTGTTGCAAATATTTGACCATCGACCGCGCACAGGCAACCAAAACACTCAACTTCAGGCAGAACTCCACACCCCACACCCCACACCCCACACCTGCCCCTGCTCCAACCGACCATGTTGGCTTATTGCCGAGCGGGTTGGCACGTTTGCTTTACGCTACTCGCTGAATTTCATTCCAATGCATTTATTTATTTGACTACTTTTTGCGATCCTGCTGCCTGTACAAATACAACTTTGGCACAAAATTTGTCCAGATTCGCTGTGTGTGTGTGTGTGTGAGTGAGTGTGTATAAACTGTGTGTGCTGTTGGCCAACTTGAAAATATTAATAATAAAATTGCTTTAATGGAGCGTCGAACGACTCTCGTAAATTCAACTTTGTATAATTTTCAAATCACAATCGCATTCGCCCATTCAAGCAATTCACATTTTTCTCTCATACGCTGCAGCCACATAAATAATATTTAGCTATAGCACACAGCTCACTTAATCAATCATAATCAATGTGAAAATATGCACAGAATTATGTGATATATTGAGAATCAGCGCAGAACAGAATTTTGCATTAGTTTAAAGACTGTGTTGAATATTTTATGAGTGGAAATGCACATTTTAGCCTAACGTTGTCAACAGTGCTAAAATAAAGTAAAGGTTTTCATAAGTAATGTGTTTTAAAATATTTTAAATCATAGACGAGAGTTACATTTTTTGAGATAATTTTATGTGTATTTACGACTTACGCAAATTTAATTTATGTGTTTTCCTTTTTTTTTATTATTACTATAATCAAATATAATATTTTCTTCTAGTATATACAAAATGACTACTTTTTGAACTACTTCTAATAACGGCTTAGCACATTTATTATACTAATTGATTTATTTTATTACCATCTTAGAGTAACTGTTAACACAGCAAATTAATTACCCTTGCCTTAAATAGGCATCTGAATTAAATCATTAGCCATGTTTCAAATTTGCAGAGCATTGAGTTAGCAATTGTCTTCATTCGCCATTCTTCATGCTGTTGCCTCTCTCCCTCTCTCTCTCTCTATTTTTTCTCTCTCTTTTTTAACAGCGCCTACAAAACACACAAATCCACTCAACAGAACTGTTGGAGGCTCCAACATTGATTGATATATTGACCAACTGATTGATGGTTGGTTGCCTGCCTCCCTGCCTGCCCGCATGGGTGTTGGTGTATTGGGCTTATTTGTATTAAAAGCGTTGGTTGTGCTAATTAAATTGGCATTCGCCTGCTGGCTACTGGACCACCACCACCACCATTTAGACAATTGACCTCCCAGAAAAACAAACACACCTGTCCACATTTAAATGCTATTAGTGAATATATTTACTATAGAAATGTAATTTAATCGGACACCCAAGTCAACTGTCGCAATAAATAGCAACAACAACAACAAACTAAAAACAAAAAAAAAAGGTCTCCATCAAGCGGAAACTGCTGTCAATGTTTATTTTTGTCTGCACTTTAATTATTTTCACGCCCACCTGGCACGCCCTTGAACGGAAATTGCATAGTGTCGCTGTCGGCATTCTGCTATTTTTCATTTTCATCTTATTTTAATTGAATTTTGAAATATGTGTTGACCATGTTCTTTTTCTTCTTTTTTTTTTTTTGTATTGTATGTTCTCTGTAAATGCAATTAATTCGAGCATTTTTTGAATTGTTCCATTCACAAGTTCGGAGTTATTTGTTGCTATTTGGTTGCAATAAATTTACCACACTTTAAGCATAAATCAAATTCATTTAAAATGAGCCCTTTTGCTGCGCAGATTGTAAATTAAATTATTTGTAGTTGTAGTTGGTTTTTTTTTTCAATAGTCATATTTTATTAAGCATGCTTAAATCGTATTAATCTTTTACTTTGGCATAACTAATCCAGCCATTAAATGTGCACAGCAATTTACAAATTTGTTTGGCTCACGTGACGTATTCGCAATTTGCATACATTTTTGCATATAGTATTTGATATTTGCCCGCACGAAATTTAAATCCTTCACAAGTTGAACATTTTCTCGTTTTGTTGTTTTATCCTGTCCAAACACAAAGCATTTTCTGTGTATTTTTTGCATTTCTTTTTATACACATCACAGAAATTGCTGCAGGCCAAACTTTTTGCCTGCCCAATTGAATTCAATTTCAACTGATGAAATTCAATAGCAATTGACCAAATAATAGGTTTAATAACTATTGTCGAGCGTTCTTGACACTTTGAAATAAATAATTCTTTTAAATTCAAATAGTTTATTATATATTCTAGAGTCAATGCCTGTTGTATTATTTGGCTTATGCGTATTTTGTTTCACATTTAAAATGTACAAAAACCTTATAAAATCTTATAAAAAAAACAATAAAAGATTCACACAGATATTGAATTTTACTGCTTTCAGTTATTTGAAGTATATAATTGGCTTGTAAATTTTCATCATTCGTTTTCGTTTCGTTAGTTCTTACAACTCCATCAGATTTGGTTCACCTTGCAAGCATGCAAATTGCCATTTTTATTTTTTATATATTTATAAAATATATATAAATAAATATATATATATTTATATATATTTTTAGTTGCTTTACTGTCGTACTCGAAATGAGATATATGTGCATGCGTTCAAGATTTTGCCTTGCCGACATCGACCCACCACTGGGCGTATACGCAATGTTATTAAATTAAATGGAATATGGCAGTGCATATAACTTTTTGCGGTAACTTTGGACCGCTCGGTAAAACTACAGCAAAAGTTTTGTGTGCACAAACTAATTGTTAATTGAAACAAAATCCCGGCCGTTTTGTACGGCTCCAACACAAGGAGCCGCCTGGAGGGAGGCCAAAGCATTTTCCGTCAAACAAATGCCAACAATTACCTATGGCAACAATAAAAGCAAAAAAACTTAACTTAACTAAAAGTCTCTGGCCAAACGCTGGCCTGGCCGCTGGCATAAATAAAGTGAATGAGCCGGGTTGGAGAGGGCGGTGGGTAAGGTCTATGAATTTTGCGCGCGGGGTATGGTTGAGGTACTTACCGCTCAGTACAATCACGACGAGCAACAGCTGCCAAGCCACGCAGATGCTCTTGGCCATTTGGAGAGGCATGATGGCAATGGCGATGGCGTTGATGGCAGCACCAACGACAGGAACAACAACCGGAAATGCAGTAAGCCCGGCTCCTGGCCTCCACTGGGCCGACGGAACGACGTTCGAAAAGTGCGCGGGTGGGCGAATTGTCTTTGTTTTATGTCTGTCTTTGCGTTGCTCTGCTGACAATTTTTATGCTGGCAGAAATAACCAAGTTAGCAGCGTCATCATCAACATCAGCAGCAGCTGCAGCAGCAACATCATTATCGGCTTTCTCTTTATTAACTTGGCCAATTGCCAGACGGGCACAAAAGGCAACTCTGTTATGACCCCGGGCAACGTCGTTTCGCTGTTTGCTTTTTCTATTGCCCAACTGCTGTTTTACGTGGCTGCAAACTGTATCGGAGAGCGTGAAAGAGAGAGAGAGAGAGAGAGAGAGAGAGAGAGATCGGGATTAGTATATGTATGAGTGAGATAGCGCAGCAGTTAAGTTCTGTTAGTGAACTGACACGAAAAGTATTGCTTCGACAATGATGCTTAAAGAGTATGTAAGCAGCTGAAGATGAGAGGTGGCAAACGACCAACTGGATTGATGGCATGGTCCAGCACCAGCTCAAGTAGCAGCTGCCACAAAGTCAATTGCATCCATTGACATGCCTCCATGCCACGCCGCCTGTTAAATGAAAAACAAGTACAAATAACCCACACTGCTCGAAACGACAATGGCTGACTAGCAAATACCCAGGTTAATTCAAATATGCATTTTTCAATTAAAATAACTTTAAAAAAAAACATTGCTGACAAACTAATTTTTATTTATGGTTTAAACTTGTAAATGTAAAAATATTCTTGAGAACAAACCTTGACTAAAAAACTGTCGCATTTAAAAATCTGTTGAGTTGGCGAAAAAGTTTATAACTGACCCAAATTGTTTTATTTTTTTTTACTTAGTTCTACAAGCTACTGCCAAGAATGATGTTCTCAACTATAAATATGCTTTTGAAAATTGAGTTGAGTTGAGTTTTGGCGAAGTTTTGGCAGTTGGAAATTTCAAAAGAAGAAGCTAAGTTTTCAAAAAAGTCTCGTCTATTGATGTCTCCACAAGGTATAATACGAACTGGAGAACTTTAGGCCAGTTACATACACTTTTACAGAGCTTGAAGCAATCTTCTACACATATCTAAAAATGATTGCAGGGTATAAAAACTAAAAGCGAAAAAGCGGAAATGAGCGCTAAACGATAATGACGAAACGCCGCCTGCATAATGATATGGCCAATGGGTAGGTGGTTCGGTGGTTCGGTGGTTGTCGGTTCATTGTGGCACCACTTGCTTTTTATTTTTCTATTACATGATTTTTGGCCAGGGCCAAAGTATAATAGCAGCAGCAGCAGCCCTGTTATTTAATTTGCCAAATAGTTACTTATTTTCACTTATCTGGCTAACTGCAGCCCCCCCACCCGTCCTCACGCTCAGCACACAAACGTTTCCGGCTGAGAATTTAAAGCGTAATTAAGGTAATTGTTGGCACCCCTCTGCCATCTGCCTCTCCCCCCACGCATTTCCACTGTGATTATGCACCATTATCCATTTGAATGTGCAACGTGGCGCTGCCTGATCGATGCTGTGGCATTTATGTGAGAATAATGAGAGTCTGTCATATTTATTACGCATACACCATGTGCACACACGCGCTGCTATACAATTTCTATATTCGCTGAACATTTTAGATTTTTATTCACATTTATCTAGTATCTGGCTGCCATTATTTGCCATTTGGTTGCGGCAATGTGCATAATTTTAATGCATAGATATTATGGGCTCTTCGTCTGTTCATGCAAATTAAAACATTTCCCCCAACACCCCTCCTCTCTTCTCTCTGCAGCCTGTAACTGTGCACTGTATTTAATATCGGAAATCGGAAACGGCGCAGCGCAAAAAAAAAATATGTGAATTTTATTATTGTTAGCAATTGGTTTATGTTTGTGTGTGGCGTCTACATGTGTGTGTGTGTGTGTTGGTGTGTGTGTGTGTGTGTGTGTGTGTCTGTGTGTGTGTCTGTGTGTGTGTGTGTCTGTGTGTGTGTGTGTGTGTGTGTGTGTGACTGGGCCAGACTTCAGACTTCGGAAAGCAATTTGCCACGCACTGTCAGTGAAGTTGAACGCGCTGGAACATTTCTAATTTTCAGCTACGAAAAATTTATACAATATAAAAAGACCCTGCCCAAAGGCAAAACGAAGAAATGAAAATGGCAAAAAAAAAAAAGTATACACAAAAATAAATGTGAGAAGATTCAGCCATACACATAAATTTACATAAAACTCAACTCGTATGCATATAATTTGTAGCAGGCAAAAGCAAAGCTTTTACTTTTACATTATTGTTGTTGTTACCAAATTCCAAAAATACTTTGTGTGTTTCCTTAAAAAATCTATAAATGACCTTGAAGTCAAGGATTTTATGTAAATAAAATACAAAATTGCTTTCAATTTCCTACGCAATACGAAACATTCAAAATGTGAGCTAATCAAAGTCCCATTGAAAATCAATTACAATTTGCTTAGAATAAAAACAGCTGAATGAGCACTCCAAGGGGCTTAAAAACCACGAAGCATGTGTTAAAATAATTAAGTATCATTACAAAAAAAAATGAATTTGTTGGCTGTAATAATTAACAACGCTGCGTGAGAGGGCTTAAAGAACCAGTCAAATGATATGCCTAATAGGCTTAAGCCTCATTAAGCACAATGCTGCGAAATTAACAAGCATTAAATATTTTTATATAAAAATAAAATAAATATAATGTATATAATATAGCGCAACAATCGCAACATAAAAATTAACGGATTAACGCCATATTTGCATAACAGCCAGACAGAGAGCAGCCACGCACAAAGCGTTTGGTTGATGGGTGTCCCAGAAGGTCGTGCGTATACTTAATCTGTCAGTGAGAGTTCAAAGTGCATTTGGCGAAGCCTCTTAACCGATTTGTTCTCTGGCATTTTTTTTTTTTTTTGTGCATGTTTCATAATTATTCAAAGGCTGGCGAGCGCTGAACAGAAACAATAGCAGGAGCAACAGCAGGCAGTAGCCAGCAGGCAGCAGACAGCAGGCAGCTACAACATGAGTAGCAAGAAAATTTATATAACATTATAAAGCAATTTGCAGTAAATCACCAAAAGTGCGGTGCGTGTTTATAAATCACAAGCAGCTCTCAGTAACCAGAGGAAAAGAACAGAACAGCCCCAGCAAAATCCAAGCAAGATACACCAAGCAATGCTCAATATATAGCAGGCTGTTGGCAAACCAAAAATCGGAATGAATAATTAATATGTCGCGCCCAAGATAGACGCCGGCATATAGAAGGCTCCACATGCTACATAGTCCAGAAGGCAGCTCTTCAAAAATAAAAACCGTGCAGAGAAAAAAGATGGCAATTTGCGGGTTTTGCTGTAATGTAAACAAAACATATCAAAACAAAAAAAAAATACAAAAACAAAGCCAAAGTCTCATATGAAGCCCGACGGCGACTAAGCCCCAACACAAGTATCCAGTATTCAGTATCCAGTATCCAGAATTCTGTTCAGAAAAAAGGCTCAACGAGTTTGACAAATTTGCAACAGCAAATGAAATGCGACGCGCGGCGACGTTGCTGGTTTGCTGAATGAATTTTTCATTTATGACAATGTTTACGTAATTTGACAGCCAACACAAATTTCGTTCTCTATTTTCGATGGGCACGTCGATCTTCAACGTGGTCGTACGCAAATGGACGCTAATTTATTGCTTCCCCGCCGCATGCCGCATGCGGCAACATAGTTTCTGGCCTTGCCAATCAAGCAAAGCCACTTTGTTTTCTTTTCCAATCAAATGTGTGCTGCCATTTTAAATGGCCAACGATTTGCTTGAATGTTAATACATAAAAGCGCAATCTATAGTCTATTTAGCTTGCCACCGGATTAGCAAGGAGTAAGCACGTACGCTTAAGTAGCCACAGCATGTTGCAACAAGCCAGCCACAGACAACACACACACAGTCGCCCATTGTTAGCAATTTAAAGTGATTTGCAAGAGCAATGAGTGTGCGGCAACGGCAATTATTTTAATAGGAAAAGATTGTACATTTTAATTGTTAATACGAGAATAGAGTCAGTTGAAGTCATTCAATTCAATTTTACGGCAAGTCTTTACGGTTCACAATTACAATGTACAAAGCATATAAAGTAAGTAATTAATTGAACAACTATGGGATTCCTTTTAGCCTAACTTGTATGGTTAACAATAAGACATGCCTTATACATATGCAAACATATTCCAATTTTATGATCCATTCTGAGAATCAACTTACTAATTTACCCAGCTCATTGTTTCCGATTTGTGGACTCATCTCGAAAACTTTTGGGCATACTTTGTCAAAGTTTATGGTAATTTGGTCAAATTGGGCGCAACAACGTAATTGAAATCAAGCTAGAACAATAATCATGACGACGATGATCCCATACTGACCTTGACATCGAGTCATTAGTCAAACCACTGCCACCAAGCGACAGTCAACAACAAGAACAAACATGCAAACAAACCAAAAACAACAACGAAAAACAAAAAAAAAACACTTTGGAGAGAAAATTATTGTTTTGTACAACTGGAAGCCTGTCGCTTTGTTTGGAGTCCTGACGCTTCACGGCATATTAAGTCACATGAATAAATTACAATTGCAAATAGGCAATTTCCTACACTTCCTTCCATTTGACATTTTTACTGATGCCGCCCAAAAAACCGCAAATGGGGCGTGGACTGTGCGGTGTGGCGGCGGGGAAGGGGGCGTGGCCGGTTTGTCCGTCGGTCGATTTCTTGTTGTCAACTATGGAGTCGACGGTCGTCGGTTAATTTGCAATTTTGTTTAATTGTTTGTGGCTTTTGGATTTCAACATGATTGGACTACTTGTCGCTATTGTTGTTGTTGTTGTTGTTGTGATCTTTGGCACGCCCAAATTTTCGCCTCATTGTTTTAGTGGCCCTGTCATTTAGTTGTTGTTGTTGTTGTTGTTGTTGTAGCTTCTGCTGCTGTTTGTGTTTTGCGTTATTTGCGGTTTTAGTTTGGGTCAACATCAATGAACATTGGCACGCAAAAGCCCAAACACACACATACACATATACACACACACACATATATAGAGCACAGTATGGGGTCTATGTTGGGGTTAGTGGTTTCTGCTCGAGCGGCGTCAATGCCTGAACTCCACAAAATAGCCGCGTGCCTTGCCTAAATTATAATAAAAGGTTTCACATTGCGGCCAGTTCAAATATGCGCGCAGCTTTTGCTTTGCTGTTCTTTTGCCTCTTGCTTTGAGCAATTAAATGAATGCCAAGCGAGTAGACAAAAGCAACCATACACCCATCCCCCCATCCTTCACTTCACTACAAGCTTGGAATCAATGTTGGGTGGTTGGTTGCCTAGAAGTTCACAATAGTTGGGTCCACATTATCAACTCGACTCTGTGCTGTGTGCCCAGAAAAGTATGCTACGATTTTTTGGCCAGCAACTGAAAGAGCCACTCAAGCGCAATAGCCTCAATAGCATTGTTGCTGTTAAGCCCCCCTCCGCAAGCCATTACTCCCCTATAGAACAATTGCTATTGCCTTGCACTTAGTAAACTCCTTTTCTCACTGTGTATACTTTTGAAAATTGGCTTTCACATGCCATTAGCGTTTAATTGTAAATGCAGCCAGCAACGTCTGCCTCCCCAGCTTTGACCTTGTTAACAAGAGCATTTGCCTAAGTGCCTGTGAACACAGCTAAGTGGAGGAGCAGGGAAGTGCAGAGAGTGCGGGAATCATTTAAGAAATCAAATATTATTGCGATTGCTGGCATTTAAAAATAGTTGGTACGTGTCCGTGTCCAATAAGCGACAGTTGAGCTAAGTTAAGTCAATTGAATTGCAGGCCAAGATAAACAGCTAAAATAGATAAAAACAAAATAAAAAAGGCTTTAAAATAATAACGCTCAGCAAACATTCGTCAAAACTATGTGTCTAAGTGCAAGTATTGTGCCAATTGAATGGGAAGAGTCTTCTCTGCGAGTCACTTCAACAGAAAAAATGTGTGTGGTTGTGTGTGTGTGTTGCAAAAAGGAAAATACTTTGCCACAGAGGAAAAAAAATCAAATTCAGAGTCGGATGAATCGCAATCGGAATCGGAATCGGAATCATAGCGCCGCCGCTTTTCAGTGATTGTTATATGACGATGCCTCAATAATATACGTTGTAAGTATATCTACATTCAATTCGAATCCATTTTCAATCCCCAACGCTTGTTGCCATTGATGTTTTGCTGTGCACTCGAGTGTGTTTTCCTTCGTAATGGAATTTATTAATATTTCATTGTGTGGCAACTGAATACCAAATCGAGACGCAAGTCAAAGCAAGAAGCCACCAGGCGGCTGTTGCGTGTAAGCAGCGACAAGTGTATTTGTGGTTGTGGTTGCCACAAGGAATGTCAACGATTGCCACTGGCATTTGTACATCCATTGAGTCAAACAAATCCAGAGACACACTTTTTACTTTTCATGCCTTAAAATTCGATACATTTTACAGTAAAATCTCTTTAAATTACTTCAGTTTTTATATTAATTAATCGCTAAGCAATTGACTTGAAATACAAATAAATATTGCCACATAATTGGTAAAATATGCAATTGAAGTGCAATAAAGCTCATTGCAATTTAATCATAATTTGTGGGTAGTTTGGAGTAAACATGCTTTATTTATAAAGTGCATAGAAAATTATTTACTACACAGAAGCAAACTGGTGCGGTTTATAGTTCCTTAAGTCCTTTGCCAGTAAATTGAAATTGTAATTTTGGAAATTATGAAAATGTATACCAGCTCAGCCAGAATTAATTGTAATAAACAAGCGTTGCAAATTTACCTATTACCAAGAATATTTCACGCCCGAAGTGCTGGAACTGCAAATTGTGAATCGCATTAATAACAACTGCCATTTGTGATAATTCTCAAAATGAAGCTCACATTTATGTTGTGCCAGTGAAGCCAGTTGCATGAATGCATTATTCCAATGGGATTCTGTTGTTCACCAACAAACTTTTAAGCAGACCCAACAAATACGTGTTGACCAACAAAGCGAATAATGCAACTTTTGTCGAGCAACGGGTGAATTTACAATTGGAAGCCAGGGAACCGAGGGACGTGGTCGGTGTATGGAATGTAAAATATTCCATAATCATTTCAGATTCCACAACAAACAGCAAAAATCAAATTTGAGAACTCGTAAGAAATATCGTGCATCCCATGGAACTGCACTAAATCGTGGAACCCTTTCACAACGCCAAACTGAACACCGCTCAACCTCCCTCGGCAAATATCTCTAATCTGGTTGAAAAGTTTGCAGCCATGGCCAACAAAATGGAATACGAATTTCTGGTGCAACGCACAAAACAAAAACAAAAAAATAAAAGAGTAGATGAAAAACGAAAAACGAAAAACGAACGAAGCGGCAAGTGAATATGTAGAATGAGAAATAAATGGAAGACGAACTAAGAAGTAGAACGTTACGGCAAAAACTCTTGTGATTTCTGAAATAACATCAAAAAGGGGGCAGGGGAGTGCATGAGGGGGACATGGTGTTGTGGCAAGGCGTCTTGCTTAGACCGCCCGTAGCGCGAACAATATGAAAATAATAAAAACAGTTTCATAAATCAAGCACATGATAACGAAGAAAAAGGAACTCTGCATAAAACTTCAGCAGAGCAAAAGTCGAACGCTGAGAAATGCAAAAAAAAAAAACAAAAATACGAAGGAATTGGCTCTTGACTGCTCCTGCAGCCAGCCTCTTGCCTCCTGTCTTTTGGCCCCTCCCCCTTGTGTTGCACACAACAAAATCGAAAGTTAAGCTCGAGCTGAATCAGACGGAAATCAACTTGAACAACAGGAAACATTCTTCAATGCGCCAGCATGCAAATGCAAGAATATAAATAAGTCAAATTCCATAAGGAATAATCAGCATCACGTGCCATAAATTCCCAAACTATTCCATATGAAGACTGATGGAGGTTTCATGTATATATTATCGATTATGCTATAAAAAATAAAAAGCGATCAATAGCATTGAAATTTGGTTGTAAAAATGCTACTTGAAACGTATTTCACACACACACAACTTGTGCTTGTTATTACTATGTCTCACTGTCTGGCCGACAGTCAATCGCATTATCATGTCTTTTGTCCGACCACGCCCTGCGTCGCCCCCCGCGTCTACTCTTAATGCAATTTCGCGGCAACAAACTGCAATCGTCTGTCGATCCATCAGCGAGTCGAAGCGCAACTGTTTATTTATCTAGTGTGGCACTCTGTTCTACTGGTTTGCTTCCACATCCTGCTGTGGCATAGATAGTGATTTGTTGTCCTGCCAGATGACTGTGCATACAAAATTACTGACAACAAGCACAGCGGACGATGACGACGACGACGACGAGGACGAGGACGAGGACGAGGACGAGGACGACCAAGAACCCGACCAGTTAATGTGAAAAATGTGCAATGAAAGTGCTTTCCATGTATTGACAGTCGGGGAAATTTGTTTGTTTGCGCCACCAATCGCATATGCCCCATTGATTTACTTCCCAATGGAGGCGAGGCGTGTCCAGGCCTCAGTTTGGTTTCATTTGGTTTCATTTGGTTCACTCGGCGCTGGCAAAACAAATCAGTTCGAGCCAGCCTTAAGCCGACACAAAGCCGCTCAGCAATGCAATTAAGCGAACGCCTTTTGTATGTGTGTTGCACTGTAGCAAACACAACAAATGGTATATGCCACACCCAATGCCAGCCGGTAGGTACAAATCAAAAGGCATAAGTACTCTAAGCAAATTTAAAATATACAACGGAATTTAGACAGAGTTGACACCAATTTAATGCAGTCTAAACACGAAAGTAAAATTAATGAGACAGTTAATATATTTATTTTTGATCTTATCTAAGAGCTAAGCTGATTTAATAATATTAAAAAAATATATATATTTGAAAGTTCCTATTTACTTTCTGATCGTTTTTAATCTACAATCCTGTTCACTCATTTTTAATTACAGCACATTTTATATTAAATTTATAATATTTACAATTCGCTACTAAATTAAATTTTAGTCTACATTTCATTAAAGTCCCGCAGAGTATCTCATATGCAAATACCCTCAGCTATAAGATTGTTGCTCTTTATCTGTGTTTGCCCATGCACAAAGCCAAGTTTAGTGACTGAGGCTAGCTGGTTGATGGCAGTGGCTAACCTCTGGCCAAATATTTGCACACTCTCCACCTAAAAGGCAATCAGCAGCAGAAGTTGGTGTGCAACAATTGCTTTTGGCCAATGGTCGAGATGTCGAGGGAGATAATGGCCAACATTAGAAACAAAATGCGAACACATTTTGCTGAGTCGCCGCTCCAAAAAGGTAAACATACCCAAAAACAGACTACGGGCTCACTCATCCTAACTGCCCGGTTCGTCGCCTCATAAATGCGCAATTTATGGATAATAATTGGCAATAAGCGGCACACAGCTGTCGTCGAGACGTTCCCGATGCCATTTGCACAGCACTGGCAAAATCAAATATGTTGCCGCTTAAAGGGACATGTAGCGGAGTGGAGGAATTGAATATTTGCCAACTTGGCTTTAATTTGCGGCATAAGTGGCTTGTAGCTGTAAGCTGCTTTGGGGCACATCATTTGCACCCAGCTACGTAAAAGATGCTGATTGCAATAACATTCGAGATGAGCTGCTTGTTGCGACAGCAAAGGTGACAGCACAACATTGCCCCAAGATATAAATTATGATTGCTTTAATTTAAATTACATTTCAAATTGGACAGATTGGCAAATAATTTATGGTTGTTATCCATGTAATTTAAGTTGGGTTTGTACAAAAAGATCAAGAACAGAAAAAACAAGATATTCGTACTTAATGAACAGCCCTCGCTTAACCAAGGACGATAAATTACCAACGCTTAACTCATTTTACACTTGCCGTCATCATTTTTTTTGCAAAATACAAACAAATAAATTTCCAAGAAGCTTGTAAATTTTCGTTGCCTACTTTTGTGAGCGATGTGTTAAAAAGGTGTTGCCTACTTTTTTGGGCACCAAGTGACATCAATTTAGTTATTAAATTAAGCACTTTACACAAATGGCAGCAAAACCGCCGCCGCAAAGCAAAGCTTTTGTTGCACTTTTGCATTTTGTCCGGCAGCGCTTTAATTGCAATTTAAAATGCCGGAAAACCGCAAATTTCCGCTATTCATATAAAATTAAACGTAAATACGACGACGTCGCCGACATGAATGCTTTTTCACTCACACTAAGTAAACAGCAGATCCTTGCATATCCTCATGGTATGTGTAAGCGTGAACATGGAATGCCGCAAGGAAATTAATTTCCGACAGAAGTCACATAAAATGCCATTGAGGCCCCAACTCGCGGCAATGGTAATTAAGCTCACTCAAAAACAGCGACAACCCCACATTGGACACACACACACACACACACAAGTATACACTTGCAGGACGCTCCAAGGAGACTCGACCGGCGATGGGCCTGGCCTGACTGTTTGCCTTAAAGAGGGCCGACACTTTGAATAAGGATGCCGGCCATAGGACGACCCAGGCCCAGGACAGGACATTGCCTATGACCGTGTTGACCGTGATAACTTGGGTGGCCAGCAGCAGAAATCATCGAGCGGCAACTGTGATAAATTTAACGCCAATGTCGGCCAACGACATAAATCAGGCATAAGATTTATGTGGAAACGCGCTACTTGACGGGGATAAGCAGCCAGTGGTCAAGCTGACCACGAATTTTACTTGCTGTGGCAACTGCAGCTGCTGACTCCACAAATACACTCACCTGGAAAAAAAAAACGAATTTATTTAGCAGAGTTCAAAACTTGAAACAGATTTGCAACTGATCAACTATGGAACAAGTAGTAAATAAATAAATGAAACCATAAAGTATACAGATTATTGTTTCGCTGCACATCAAAGTAATAAATTTCATTTTGAAATAGTGGCACGGTTATTCGAGCCTAAAGATAACACATGGAAAGCACAAAGCTAATAATAAGGGAGCACGTGCCACAGGCTGAACGTTGCCTCGTTTGTGTGTTGGCGATTATCACAGTGGAACGCATTTAATTGTATATATCAGCAAATTGAAAAGGGTAGCATGTTTCCAGCTCGCACACACACAAACACACAGACACACAGTTGTCCTCACTCAGCACTGCTGATAAGGCGCCCCTGTCTAGACGCAGAGGGAGCCCGAAGACGGGCACAGATGGACAGAGGAAAATGGGTCAACAACATTTGACAAATTCATTAGGCGCCGGATATCGTTGTGGTCCGAGGTTTAACGTCCAAGGTCCAAGTTACCAAGACCTCGGAGGTCCTCACAGTCATAAAAGCCGAGTCCTGAAAAAAGCCCTCCCGAGTGAATGTGCCAATTTACATTCGAAACATATTTTCATTAGTGCTGCGCTGAGATATCTCATAAAGCGCCCAGTCATTTCATTTCACTTAAGCGGAAAAGCCTCAAAAAAGAGAAATACCAAAAAAAAAAAAAAGAAAAAAAAAAGCACAAGACAGACAATGCATAATATACATATATAATATATCTGCTTATAAACGTTGAGTGAAAGCAAAATTCGTAATATTCAACAAAATGTGAAATGCGCGCGAGTGCCTCATTTGCAACCCGCCTTCGCAATCCGCAGTCGCGTTCCCGTTTCGCGGCCAATATTAAAATAAAGTCCATCACTTACATTTGCTTTCTTATTTATGCGACCGCCCGTCGATTCCCCACAACCCCCCCCCCCCCCCCTCCACCATCAATCTTCCACCATTCTCTTTCTATTTTTTTGGTTGGGCATTGTAATCGCACTTGGGTATTCATGCGATTGTAGGTAGCAGTGTCTTGGAGCTGCTGCTGGCCATCATAAAAGTTAAGCGTCGCCCAGAAGTGCAGAACGAGCACAATTCGTCATTCACTCAGTCAGTCAGTCAGTCAGTCAGTCAGTCAGTCAGTTGGTCATTCATTTAGCGAGTCAAGCTGCAGAGTAACACACACACACACACACACACACAATTCACAACAACAAAGATGAAAGTGAAAGTTAAGAGTCCTTTACAACTTTTTTCTCTTCGCTTTTTATGACTTATTGTGCCATCGTAGACGACAGGGCCAACAACAACAACAACAATACAATAAATTGCAAAAACAACACTGCGTGAGACTTTTGCTGCTGCTGCTGCTGTTGCTGCTGCTGCTGCTGTTGCTGTTGCCGCTGCTGCTGTTGTTGCTGCTGTTGCTGCTGTTGCTGCTGCTGTTATACTTATTGCTCGACTTCATTGTTGACGTCGGCGCTGCTGTAGTGTTAGATGTGCTGGCGCATAAATATAAAGAACACACAGCGCGAATATTTGCAAGCAGCAACGCAAGCGTGCTTCTTTTCATGAGCATGGCATACACATCTTCCCCCCCCCCCCTTTCCCATCCCCACAAACACCAGCAGCAGAACGGTGTGTATGAGTTATGCGTCTAAAGGAGCCAACTGGCAGCCCGCAACGAGGCAACACCTGCCACATTGCCACAGATAATTGTCTCAAATACACAAACGCCCGGGCTTGTGGCATAATGTCAAAATTATATTTAATGTTTCACATTTTATGTCATTTGTAGAGTGGGTCGTTATTCTACCAAAAGGTGGTTAAATATTCATTGAAATATTATATTTATATCAGTGTAGAATTTCGGCTCAAATATGTTTCAATTTACATTAATTGATGCCTCTTGTAATATACGTATTTATATAAAAATAATATAAAATACATAGAATATTTTTAATTTCTTTAATTTAATATCGTTTCTGGGCTTTCTTAATTCTTGCTCTAAATAATGAAATGAATCATTTTAAATTTTGAATCTATTTGCATACTTAAATCTTTTTTTCAATCGTAAATCGCTTCTTTTGAAATGTACTTATATACTAAATATTGTGAAGAAAAATATGGAGATAAATAGTAAGAGCCATAAATGCCATAAGATTCCACTGAGTTGCTGACATGTTAACCTTGGTTCCGCAAAGGACTTAGAACTTCAAAGAAGATACTTATTTTAAGTTGGCAAGTTTCTTTTTTATTCTAAGCTATTTTCAGCTATAAAGCGGTCGTCTTTAATTTCTCCCTCCCGTCCAGCAATGCATCCGGCTTAACCACATACCAACGCTTACACACACACACACACACATATACATATACAAAAGCAGAGGCGACAATATATATATATGTTGATGTGGAGCACTTCTTAGTAAAGCTGCTGGATGTTTGTATTTAATTTGGAGAAAGGGGCAGAGATGGCGGTTGTTGGAGGCGCGGATATCTTTTCACAATATTTGCTGACATGACAACCGAAAAACATAACACGACTCTGAAGGTGATAATGACAGTTTAGGCATTCATTACACGTGTTGCTGATAAGGTGACATGTACACGTTTCTGTTGGATGCTGTTGGATGCTGTTGGATACTGCGGCGTTGACATTGACAAGCCCGCTCAGTGGGCCCGGCTGCTGATAAAAGTCAACAATATAAATTAATAAAGCTGCCAAGCTGAGAAACGCCTCCAGGGTCCCTGCTCAATGTCTCGGCTGTCCTGCGTGTTTGCCATAACAATATATTTTATTTGAATCAACAAGCCAAGTTAACAATAAAAAAAAAACAACCCAAAAATCTCAGTCAAAACACTGGAGAAAAAAATGCAAAAGCAAAAACAGAGAGGAAATAAAAAAAATACGAAACCAACGAAGAGACATTCACGTATTTTAAAATATGCACATTATGGCTAAAGTAATCTGATTTTTATGCTAATGAAGCGGCGAGCGCGGGCCATAAATCCTGTGCACAGAATTCTACGAAACGCCACTTCAAGCAATTATTATAATTGCTTACTCACACACACACTCACACACACACACACAAGCACCTACACATGCACATACATAAATCAATATATATTTATATAGTGCGGGGGGCTGAAACTTTGTTTGCGTTTGACTTTCCCAGGTTGTTGTGGGATGAAAGCGCCAAATTGAAACTTTTGCTCATCAAATATCAAAGCAACACGTGTCTCGATCTCTCTGCTATATTTATTACGGCCATCAAGCAAGCCTCTGGCCAACATTCCCACACACACACACAGACGTATACACACTTATAGACACGTGTAGCCAAAGTAAATGAGCTCAAGATGTTGCCTTAATAGCGCTTTGGCATTTCCACCCTACGCGAATACAAAAATCAACATTCACTCATTAAATTTACTTATTTGCACGCGAACTGTTGTGAAACATTTATTTACATTTCTCTTGGCTATGATTCGCATACCCAATAAAACTTTTACAACGGGTGTGATTAAAATCTGACAAAAGTTGTGCAATCAAAGTAAAGTGTAAGATAAACATAAGAAACTTGTACAAAAATCAAAGCTGATAATTAAAATGTTGTTGAATAGTGTGTGTTATCAAATAGAAAATTTACTCTAAACTAGAGTAAACTAATAATATTTTTACTGTTTACAGACAGTAAGTTATACAAAAATCTTTTATATACACCATAAAGCTAGGAAATTCAATTCCATATTAAATCATTTACAGATCATTTAACAGATTATTTTTCATATCACATAAATTAAGCACAGCTTTCAAGCAGGCAGAGAAAATGTTCCATAAATATTCGGAGTTTGGCTGCTACGTAAAGAGCAATCTCAACTAGAGTTACATAATAATTTAAGTTTTCAGAAAAAAATAACATATGAAAGAAATACATAGCTCCTGCTGAAAACACTTTCAGTTAATAATTATTAATAACATATGAAAGAAATACATAGCTCTTGCTGAAAACTCTCTCAGTTAATAATTCTGATACCGCATTAAAGTTATCTGATCTTTGCCTTTTTCCAATTGGGGCAGCATCTATACAAAAATCTAGTTTTAAAACACAGAAGTTAGGGAAATGAAATCTTATCGTATATATACAGGGTACTCTCAGCTAGAGTTGCCTAAATAATTTGATTACGATTTTTGAGTTTTCTGTGCTCTGGCAGCAACAATTAAGCGGTTGATTCATTGGATTTTGCATTTGTGGCAGCAGCTCTTTCGCTTTGGTAATTGCGGACAGTTGCCAACAAGGCGTTAAAATTAAGCCGGGGCAAATGCTGATTTCGTAGCCACATCTGAATCCGAAAGCAAATCAGCAAAAAGCAAACTTAATCAGCATTTCAATATTTTCTTATTTTTTTATTTAATTTTTTTTGCTGTTGAATTCGTTGCTTGAGTAACTTTTCCTTTTACTTTACATTCTCGCTTCCTTTTTGGTGAGTCTGTGTGTGTGTGTTTGTGTGTGTGCGTGTATTATTTATTCAGATTTTGCGCCTGTTGCTGTCATTGCGCTTCATTTCATCATTTTGCAGAGTTTTGCTTTCGCCGCTGTGCTTTTTCAATTTTGCTCAGTTCACTTTGGCGCATTCATTAGGCGAATGAATCCACACACAGGCACAGAGACACACACACATACAAACACCAAGCACACCCACTTCTTCAGCTGGCATTGCAATAAGTTTTTATTTGCATCTTGGCATTTAAAGAGCCTGCTTTCAAGCAACCAGCGACTTTTTTTTAGGGGTAAATACAGCGAACAGGTGCTGGTATTTTTTTTTTTTTTAATTCTCATGAAGAACAAAACTAAACGCAAATAACTGCACATTCAGCCGTAAAATATACGTAAGGACGAGCGAAAGTAGCCTGGCATTTTATTTGCAAGCATTTGTTAGATTTGAGGTACCATTTCACTTGAGGAATACCCTACCCGCAAAAGTTTCAAGTACATGCAAAGTCGCATCTAACGAGCGAAAACTTTATAAGAAATAAGACTCGAGAGTTGTGTAAAAATGTGGGGAAACTTATCTTTTTCTTAATGTTTCTAACAGAACTTACTAAACTGCATAAAAGTCGAATTTAAATAAATATATTATTATTAATGTACGCCAAATGTAATGTAAACAAGGTTTAAAATGCATTTCAATTATGGCAAGATTTTTATGCAATTTCCAATTATCAATTACAATGTGTTATTTACAAAAATATGATTACATGATAATAATTCAATGAATATTTATATGAGAAGCTAATTTCTGTGAAATCATTTGGCATTAAAACATTTCGAAATTTCCAGCCCATTAATAAAACATTAACTAGTTGAGGCATAGAGTGCAAAAATTGTCGGTGAACAATTTGAGCTTATTTAAAATGCGTGCACAATTAAAGCATAATTCATGGCTGAAAGCAGTTTAGTGCTCTTTATGCCTTAACGATGCATTGGGGAGCATTTTGTAGCGGCAACAAAAAGCGCCAGCAACAGTAATAAACGGGAATATACACTTTAGATAGCCAGACACACAGAGTGTGGGAGAGAGACAGAGAGAGAGAAAGAGAGAAAGTGAAAACAGAATGTGAGACTCATTCCAATACGGTGAACGATGGCCATGTCGTCTTTATGTGCCCCGCTTTTAATTCATTTCGTTTGCTCCCTGGGCTGATGTGTGCTCTGACGCTGATGTGGCCGGAATGTTCTGGCCAAAAGCAACAACAGCTAGCGGCAGACTTTCTCTTTTGTTTCTTTGTAGTTGCTACCACGGAATGAGAAAGGAGCCGATGACGTGGAATGGGGAGCTGGAGATGGTGGGGGTGCGGGTGCGTTACATTTGTGGCCTTATAAAAAACATCATAACTATGTGTTTCCATTTATGCGCATTGAAAAACCAGGCACTGACCAGAGCAGAAATGTAAACAATTTCACGCCGCCACGAGACTAGCACACACAAACACACCAACACATAAACACACACACACACCGACTCACATTCATATTTGTAGGGCTTTTTTTTGTTGAGCCTTGACTAAAAAACAGGCCAGCAGTCAAAGCTGTAAGCCAAATAAAGCAAGTGAGTATTCAGTAGTGAATTGGCCTCGATTCTGAGATACCCTGATTCCAATAGATACACATAAAATGTACATTTAATCAATAAGAAAAAAGACATGATTTAACCTACTTATAGCATTAAGAATTTTAGACAATAACTTGTAAGTTTTCTAACCGATCTTGACAAAAATTTATAGTTTATCAATAATATGCAAAGTTAAGGGTTTTATATTCGAAATAGTTGATCTTATTGCTATCGGAATACGAAAATTGATAATTTAAAGAAAACATTATCTCAGCGTGTCCTTTTGTTTCTTTTGTGCTGTGACATAATTCTCCACCACATCATTATACCCTATTCGCCCATTAAGCAATTAAGCTTCAGGGCGTAAAAGGACTTTGCGGTCAAATGGGATAAATTGACCTAAAAACACACAGAAGCTTTTAGATGTGATAAACGCACTTATGTACATCAAATTCATCAATGCTGGAACTCAAAAGGAATCGTTTGTATATATATAAGCATTAGCTGAAATTTGGGTTCTGTGCTGGTTAGTCAATTCTAAATATATATAATTTATAAGGCGCAAATACCAGGGTATTTTAACACACAAATGGGGCGACAGACGCCAAACAAATGCACTGTACTGAAAAAAACACAGTCAGAGCGAGCGAAAGAACTGGCGCTGACTGTTCGACTGTCTGACAGGCTGACCAGTCATTCTGACCTGGCCTGCAGCAAGTAGCCAACATGCACACAACACAATCGAGTAACTGCAAACGGCAAGTGAGCAGCGCATTGCGGAATTTAACGAGTGCTTAAATAATTAATATATAACTCATACGCAGCGTTGCGCGTCCATTGCTTTCCTTCTTGCTCTCTCTCTCTCTCTCTCTTGCTCTCCCTCTTTTATTTATTATTTTTCACATTTTGCTCTGTTTTGTTTTTGCGTTTTCTTTTTTACCCGCCGTTTGTTACACTATATTTCATAAACGTGCACTCAGCGCACATATTAAATCACCAGCTGATTGATGAAGCTGTAACTGACTGTCATTTGCTATGTTGCCCTGCTTTTTGTGCAGTGCACTTCGCACTGGCAACTGGCAACTGTTATTTCTTAACTGTAGTTGCTAACTTGTAACTTGTAGCTGGTAACTGGTAAGTGCTACTGTTTGCGCATCTAACTACAATTAATTAGAAAAAGTGAAAAGTTTCACTCCAGCACCGAGTCTGTCATTAACATTTTGCATTCGCATTCATTACGTCGACTAAGTAAAAGTTTTGCGCCGATGATAAATTGTATATTTAAGAGGAGAAAACCCTGCAAATCAAAGTTCTTTACACCCTTTTGACAAATGCTCGTAGATATTCATTTCGTGCCCGGCCAAAATGAAAAAATATTAACCCCAAGGCCAGAAGGACGGACGGCATCATCTAATCAAAATAAACAACAACAAAATGACTGCTGGTATATATATATATAAATATATATATATATATATAGTTTTGTATATATATATTTTGTGTACGACAAGTGGGATGCGGGTATTTATGTTTGGGACACGAAGAGCACATTACTTGAATTATTAATTAGCTCGTAATTAGTTGGGGCTATTATAGTCGTTGTCTTTGTTGTTGTATCATCTTAAGCGAGTTTTATTTTTTATTTGTATGTTTTTCTTGTTGTTTTTTTTTTACCACGTCCGTTGACCATAATTTGGTCCCTGAAGCCATGCGGCCAAACCTTTGATCTTGACCCGAAGTCCCTTACGCCTTTGGATTACGTAATTTAATTTCATTTACCTCTCGTCCAAAATTGCAGCAGCAAGCACTAGTTTATTGGCCGTAAGAAAAAATATATATATAAAGAATATTATTCATTATGTGTCAAAAGCAAAAGCGTGCCACAGAACCCCAACGATGACTTTGCGTCCTGTGTCTCGCTTCAGCTTTGCTTCCCCTTGACCCAATTAATTTTTACTATAACGCAAAGTTTTACTTTATGGATCGTCTTCCCTTCCCCTTCTCTATCCATGCCAGCACAGCCACAACTGTCCACAATTTTAAAGCTACTGTGCAGTGGCTTATCAAGTGAAGCTTAAACTTGAGTTTCTATAGAAGCATGACAGTAAAAAGGATACAATGGGGGCGTAGGGGGGCGTGCAGGCTAACTGTATGCAGTCGTAAACTCAGACAAATAAATATAGACATATATATTATTAAATGTCGGTTTTTTTTATTTCTTCTCTTGAAATAGTCAAAAGTTTTAATGACTTCATTCAGCTTAAGCGATGCGCGCAAAAAACAACGTACAAAAAAAGCAAACAAAAAAAACAACAAATTAAGCGACAATCTTGAGCATAAAAATAACAAAAATAAAACGCAACAGCCAAAAACTCGCAATAAAAAATAAAAAAAAGGAAAACATCAAAAATGTTATACAAATTAAATGTAAATATGTACAGGCCAAGTCGTTAAAAGTCAATTCAAATTTTTGCATAGAATTTTGATAAGGCCAACCCAAAAAAAAAGGGGATAGCTTTCATAGAGGCCACGCCCCCATTTCCAGCGCTCGCCCACCAACTAGTTTCAGCATAAAATTACGTCAATAAAAAAAGGTACGCGTCAACGCCTCATATATACAAAAATTTTTGGCTTTTATGGTCATGTGTTTGTCGGAAAGGGAAAGCGCTGTCGGGGGTTTGCCGAATTTCAAGCATTTTATCGAGCAAACTTTTGGCACATATTTATGTATGAATACACAAATAAACATATATTTCACAGCAGCTGCTAATTTGGGCCCTCAAATTAATGAGCCACACATTAAACCACTGCGACTATAGAGGAATTGCCCGATTTGTGATTCAAGAAATTGTCGTAACTTGCTTTTGGCCAATATAAAATTTGGACGTTAAGTGCCGTCCATTAATTGGTCGCAGCTGACGTTACTAAAACCAAAATCTCAGTTGTCGTTAAGTTACCACTTGATTTAAATAAACTGCAAATTGCCTTATTTTATTCAATAATAAAATAATAAAAAATTTAATGTAAGACAGGCGATAACTTTTTTTGTCCATATATTCCAATAAGTATAAGATACAAATTTAACTATTAAAATAATTTAAAACGCATTACTCATTAATTTATATTTAAGTCAACTGTTTTTCATATAGCTTAAGTAACCATTAATTCAAATTATGAAATATCACGTATAATATTCATTATTCAAGTAGACAAAATTATTTTTTTTTTTAATTTTTCTTTTAGGTATTCATGTGCTTCAAATAAATTTTTGATTAAAATTGGTTCTAGTTTGATGATTTTTTTTTTTATAAGTTTAGATAAGACACATTTTGTATTGTTGTTTAAAGGTAATTTACTGATATATTTATGTATTAGCATATTTCCCATTAAACTGAACATTCTTCGACTAATAATATTTTATTTGCCTCGTTCCAAGTTTTGTTCGAAAGTAGTTCAATTAACTGTTCAATTATAGATGGCTTTAAAAATGTACTTACTTAACTGCCGCAATAAGCTTGGTCTCAAACCGTAAAAGCAACAACGGCAATAACAGCAACTGTTTAATTTTGTTCCAAACGTTTGCCACACTTTATGACATTTTAAGAAGCATGCACAAAAAGTTTAACTAAACGAATTTGTGTTGCACACCCTAAGGGCCATGCTTCTCCTTCCACCGCCCCCCTCCCCCATCCCATGCACCAACCACTGCCCAGCTGCCCCACGATACGACAATGTTCAGCATGGCCAATTTGTTGTGGATGGCCTTCGCGGCCAAATCTTCCCCTCAGGCGACACGCCCACAAGCAGGGCAACTTTTGACGTTGAAAGTTTCGCAAAGTACGCAGTTACAAGTGACAACAACATCAACCTCTGTCAAAATATGTATGTGTTTCCGACAGTGTGTGTGTGTGTGTGTGTGCTTGATTTAATCACAACCACACAACTGCATTAAAAAAAGTTATCATAACTACATAAATTAAAAAAAAAAAAATAAATAACGGCAACTAAAAATTGCATTAATTTCTGCTACTGCCTTTCAGTTTAGGTGATTATTTTCTTTTGTCACACACACACTCGCAAGCACACACACACACACAAACACACACACACAAATGGATGCGTATATAATGTCAGATTTTTTACTGTTAAAAAAAGTGACAACTTTTTGTTATGACATTTTGGTAGTAACGAGGACGCAAATAAAATGCAAATGAATTTTTGTGCTAATAAAATGCAGTCACAAAACTTTACCCAAAGGGTTTTTGGGTAAAAAAAATAATAAAAAAAAAAACAATAATTAAAATAAATATGGTGCAGTAACGTCAAAAGACAAACATGTAAAGGGTTATTTATATTGCCACAAATCCACACACACACAACATTACACACACGAGTGTAGAGCTGACCAGTGCTGCATAAATTAAGCTTTTTGCGTCGCATTTTGACATTTCACCTGCTGCTCGAGCCAAGCAAAATTCGCCACAAAATTGACGCCTGTACCCACAAGTGGGTTTTTCCCATTTTCGCCCCCAAGCGTTACACGTGCAAAAGTTGAGCGTTTTTATGAAAATTTGCAACTTATTTTCATGTTTTAATAAATCAAATTACAACCGCATCAGTGTAAACGAGAAAGGTATAACTTGTAAAAGATAGTTTAGCATCAACATTTTAGCTGCTGGCACTGAAAGTTGAACAGATTTGTTGCATTTTATTTTCATTTATTCAGATATGGTTGCAATTTAGTCAGGACTTAAGGCTATAATTGTCATGGCTTTCGCTTTAAATTAACTCTTGACTGCACTTCATTTTCTGCATACTCTGATGCTGAATGTTAAAGAGTATAATGATTTTTGCAATTTTTATGTTCCAGTTATCAAAATTATTAAAATAAACAAACTATGAATATATAATAATATATAATTAAAATCTTCCATTAAAGATGGTTAAGAAAATTAATAAGCAAAGTTTTTGAGATAATTTAAGTTCCAGTCTCAAAAATTATTAAAATATACCAACTATGAATATATAATAATATATAACTAAAATCTTCCGTTAAAAATGAATAAGAAAATAGGTAAGTCAAGTATTTTTTAGTAATTTTAGCTTAGCTTTAGTAAAAAAAAGTTTACTTTAATCTGTAGATTAAGCATGCTAAGGAAAGAATTAAAACAATTTAGACAACAATTCAGAAGAAACTTTCCCCCACCATCAGATTGAAAGGCACAACTGAGATTGATCGGTAAAATAAAACAAAGATTAGGCATTCTTTATGCATAGTTCGAGTAGAGGAAAAGAGTCGCTTGACCCATTTTCAATGGTGGCCCCCAGGAGAAAAAGAGAGCACACGGGGCCAGCGGCCCCCAAGCGCCATTATGTCCATGTACATGTCCAAGTTGCTGTTGTTGTTATTGTTGCTGTTGTTATTGTTGCTATTGTTGGGGTTGTTGTTGTTAGGATGCTGTAGTCTACTTATGCTGAGTTACAGCTCGTATCTGGCTATTAATTCACGCTCATTGTGCGCCTACTTCGACAGCTCTCAACTGTTTGCATTGTCGGGCCAAAGTGTTGCTGTTTGCCGGGACCCTTGTCGATGATATCACATTGTGCCTACCCCACACACCACCCTTCATTCCACTCCTCTGTGCAACCCACTTGGCATAAGACAAAGGCTGTTTCATAGTGCTGCTGTCCTATGCAAAGATTCGCACGAGCTTTTCTCGAGCATTTGCACTCAGCTTGACTTTTTTAATATGCTTGATATTTGCGCCTGTTATCATTTCCCTCTCACTCTACACCCCTACCCTGATTGCTGCTATCTGTAGTTGTTGATGTTGTTGTTGTTGTTGTTGTTATTCATGTCGTCATTTCCTATTGTCGCTGTAATTGTTGTTGCCATTCTGGGTTTAAACCACGTCGCCCTACATGCGCGCCCAGCAAACTTGTTTTCATTTTACGCTTCCCTGACGCTTTTCACAACCATCTCTCGCTCTTACTCTCTCTCTCTCGGAATATGTCTACCACCCTTACATCCACTCTTGCTGCTCCCGCTCCTGCTGCTGCTCCTGCCGTTGTCATTTTGTACAATTTTGCGCTCTGATTTTTAAACATAATCCAAAGCCGCTGCTCCTGCTGCTGCTCCTCCTGCTGCTGCTGCTCCTGCTCCTGCTGCTGCTCCTGCTGCTGCTGCTGCTGCTCCTGCTGCTGCTGCTCCTGCTGCTGCTGCTGTTGTGGCTGTTGCTGTTTGCTGTTTGCTGTCGCCTGGCTCTGAATTGTGGGGCCGCCAAGTCACGCGATATCACGAAATCCGCTTTAGCGGAAATCTAATTGCGCATTGTAACACGCCCATCCCCATACACACACACACACACACAAACGCACCACTGTTTCCCCCCCCCCCCCCTCTCTCTCTGTTAGCCGTGCTGACTATGACCGTAGGCAGATTTTAACATAATGCTTTTTTAAATGCAAAGTTACAAATGCGCCTCACACATTTTCTCGCTGTGTATTAGCACCAGTCGCCAGTCACATTAGCATAAAGCCTCCCCGCACACAAAAGCACACCAAAATGAATAAAAATGTATCAAAAAAAAAAAAAAGAATATACATAATAAAACAGGTATATACGTACATATATATGTAAATATATTTATATTTAAATCTAAATAAAATTGTGGTCTTGTTGACATTTGGCTTTTGCTGTTTTGCTGGCGACTTCTTTTTAATTAGTGAAAATATATGCACATCTAAACATATTTATATACATACACACTAATGCGTTTTGGCCAACAAGTTAAACCATAATTCAATAGCCGTCAATAGTTGATCAACATTAAAGCTGCTCTGATAATTCTGCCTAGCATTTGCTAAGCAACAAATACACTTTCACACACGCACACACACCTGTACACCCACACACACACACACACACTTAATCCACATGGCCACATCAACCATAAAACAAAAATGCAAACGAAATTTTAATTAACTTCTGGTCGCCGGGGAAACGTTTTTCATTAAAAAATTTGCGACAGCGCCTAATTGAAATAGTTGAACCGCCCACAACAAATACGAAATGCGCCCAATTGAGTCAGTGCTAAACTGAATTACTTCATAACAAAAAAAAAAAAAAAAAAAAAACCAAAACCAAAGCTAAAAACTTACATATCAAACAAAAAAGGAGTGAGAAAACAATTTGTCACATTTTTCATTTCTAGGCAACACACGCGGCGTATGCGCAATATCACAAATTGGGTATTTGATTTGGCAGCCACTGTTCCTGCTACTGCTGGGAGACGCCTCAAATAGTTTGCCACCAAGGATGTGGCGAGCAGCAGGCTACACCATGGCTGCGCAGCGTTGATTCTGTTGCTTTGTTTGCTTGCCGACAATTTATTAAAATAGAAAAAAAAAAAACAATAGGAAACCAAGTGGGGTAAAAAATGGAAAAAGGTTCAATGCGTTCAATGCGTAATATTTTTTTTTTCTCTTTTTTAACGCCATTTCCATTTACGCTGTTTAAATTTACCATTGCGTGTTTTTTTTAAGCTTGCTGTTGTTGTTATTGTTGCGTGTGTAACGCTGGTGTTGTTGTTGCTGTTGTTGTTGTTATTGAAGGGAACTGCCAAAAGGCAAACGGCAGCCGGTTGATGATATGCGGGTCATGTGATGGGTCCACTACACATATATGCAGTGCCTGGGGCGTATGGTATGTCTACACTGAGCGAAAGAACTTGCAGTTTATTATTTTTATTACAAATAAAGACTGCGCATGTAACAGATATTGAATTCATACATACAAACAGCTCAAAAAAAAAAAACAAAACTTATTTTTCTGGTAACTAGACATGGAAAATATAATATATTTGCAACCAAAGTTAAAAATAATTGTCCATAATACAAAGATAAACATATAAACATATAAACAATAATATTATATTAAACAATATAGAAATGAAATCAGTATTCAGTCATTCAATCCGATTATTTATCTTAGGCAATCGAAGTTTAAATATAGTGGAAATGAGCTGTGTTTTTTTGTGTTTGATATTTTATTATATTTTGTAACAAATATTATTAAATCTGCGAACTAAAGCAAAAGTTTTTGACAGTGTTTGTCTGGCATAACGGTAACTATAACAGCAGCGATAAGCAAAGGGCTCAGCAAATGTCAAGCGGCTTGTTTATTTTTTGCGAGTATTTTTTGTTGTCACACTTGCGCCTAGCTTTAAGTGTGTGTTTGAGTGTGTGTGTGTGTGTGGATGAGTGTGTGTGGGTGTGTAGGGATGTGGGCGTGAAGTTATATTAAAGAAACATCTGGCAGCAGCATTTTTCTAAGCCATGCCCCAAAGCAACACCTTTTACTTACATAACAGCAATTGGGCGTCTTTTGCTTGGTTCATTTTTAATTTTTTTTTTCCTTGGCGATTGACAAATGTAAACAAAAAAAAAATGCTGGTTTTTTTCTTTGGGGATGGGGGATGTGGTCCAAGCTGCAGCATCAAAAATTAGCGTGCCTAAGCCTTAATTGTGTGCCCAAAATAAAAATAAGAAGAAGAAAGACTAGAAAGAGCTTCCCGCTGCCGCCTGTTGTCCCATTTTAGCAAAGACTTGGCCACTTGAACCCCTCATGGCTTTGTTCAAATAAACCGTAAGTTACAGCCGCAAAAGGCAGCCGGAAAACCCGGAAAGAGTAGAGCTGTCCGTCTGCCAGACTGCTTGAAAATTCGGTTAAGTTGAGTTGGGAAATGCGGCCATTGTTAGTAACCCAGAAGCATCTATTCTGTAAGAAAAATAGCCACCTTACATCCTTTGTGTGCAGTGTGTTGAATGCGCTTAAACACTTTGGCCTGAACCTTCGCTTTAAATTAACATAATTTGTGTTTCACTTGACTTTTTTCTTATATTTTGTTTTTGTTTTGGTTTTTTTTTCCGAAATTGAACCCGAAAACCTCTTTCGATTTTAATAGAATGTAACGCGCTTTTGTTTGCTGATTATTATAAGTTTTATTTTTATATTTATTTTGCTGCTGACTGGTTGCCTTTTTGTATGCCAATGCCAACCTGGGGCCCAGCACATTAAGTGAAATGACTGCAATTCAAAGTAATGGCGAGCGGATGACACTTCAAAAACTTTTCAACTCAACGCAGCGCCTTGATTATTTTTTTTCTCTCAGTGTGTATTGTGTATTTTGGGTTTTTTTTTTTTGTATGGATTTGTTCGATTCATTCATTTGAGACTTGCACAACTGGCAATCATAAATCTTTTTAATTTCATTGATCAACTTTAGCTGTCTGGCCAAAAAAGAAAGTTTTTTTTCTTTGCACCAAAGTTTTCACACTTGACTCCCGCCGGACAAATTCGACGTGACACTTAAATCGATGGCAGATAAATATGAAACGCAAACTCCAATTCATTGTTTGTCAAATTATGTTGCTGAAAACTTAACGCAAACTTTGCGCTGCTGCCCTTTGGCTCTAAATTTATTTATTAATGAATAAGCATTTTCCCTTAAGGCAACTCCTCTGCTCCTCTCTCCTCCTCGCGTAACTAATCGTCCCATAAACCAACAGGCTACAATGCAATACAAAAAAAAAATAGTAGCTTGTTTAATGGACAATTCTTGTTTTTTGTAATTCATAAATATATAAATTGGATTGAGGTCACCACAAATAGTGTGGGTTCAGCAAATTTACTTCCACTTCGCATCAGAAATTGAGAAGAAAAATACTTTTACTTATGTTGTTGATTGGTGTTTTACCATTATATTTTATATTTTTCAATATGCATTTTAAGGAATTACAAATTTTATGTGAAAAGCTTTCCATGATTAACTTTGCTTTTCTTTATTTCTGTCAAAGGTTGTCTTTTGGAAAACAGCATTTTATATAATTTTTATATTATTTATTCCCTACTGTTTTGCTTTTTCATCTGTATCATTATTTATCGATGTCCTTTTCTGACAAGGCAACTTTTCCACATCCATAACCCTGCCAAAACTAAATCGAATTTCAAAAGCAATACCTTTATACCCTGAGCCCTTTACACAAGGGCAAAAGGGGTGTATTAATGTTGTGCAACAGTATGTATTATGCATAGGAAATATTGTCATAAGTATTTTTTTGTTCTTGGTCAGTATAAAAATCAATTAGCAATAGCAAGAAAAGCAACAATTGTTCCGATATAACCTAACAAACCATAAATAATTTAACCATATATGTTATTGATCAGCTATAATAAAAACATCAAAAGTAGCGCAAACTAATAATATTTATCATATTATAAAACTGGTTTCAGGGTATTACCTAGTCGGGTGGAGCATTCTAACTTGCTTATAATATGGATTTTGGGCATAGGGTACTGTTCGAATAAAGTAACATTAAAAGTCTTCTGATTTAAGAACAATTTTTTAAACTTACTCTTTTAATTAAAAATTAAAGCTTGTAAAACAAATTTCCAAATAAATAATGTAAATATGATATTTAACTAGCAGAATGTGTATTTTTAGCGTATATTAACTACACTAAACTTCTTTTCTCTTTCAACAAATATGCACACCTTTATTATTACAGTCGAATAATTTAAACTCAATTCACCTTTTGCTAAAATTTCTAGCTATAAATATAATTTAAAACGCATTTGGTCGCAGCTGAAACTGACGTGCAATTAAATCGTCATCCAAATGGATTAAATACACACAGATTTTGCTCTGCGCCCTCTTTTACATTTCCTCCAGAAGATTATAGTTAAAATATGGAATATTAGTGTAGGAATAATAGATTTGTATCTATAATTCTTGACGATGCATTTGCTGATGAGCTTTTAGCAGGAAATTAATTACGCCGCTAGTGCATTACTCAGCCAAGCGCAAAAGAATAGAAACTGTAGGGGCAAAGCCCAGTTGGCAATGCGGTCGACGCTGACCCAGTTGTTTAATTGATTTGAAGCCATAAGCACTCCAAATGAGAGACACGTCGCCAGTGGAGAATGAAAGATTGCAGAGTCAGGACGACTGCTGGACTGCTGAAAGCGACCAGCTAAATAACTTTAATTAGTGGCAAGGATCAATTTGATAAAACCCGGATACGGAGGCCGAGGCTTCGACGTCCGTTCAAAGTGTTTTGACAGCAGCCCTGGTTCTGCAAATTCTCAAACATGACGCAAGACATGTGAGGCGAGGTCCAAACGGCCGCCTCAAGTAATAGTTGCTGACATCTTCTTAGCCATCACGTAAAATTACTAAGCACTCCAAAATGAAACGATGAAAAAGAAGCCTCAGAAAACGAAGGAGAAGAAGAAGAAAATGTTTTCCTAAACAAGGCTTAATACATGGCTCCTTGGTTGTCTGTGTCTGTTGCTCTCTGCTCGTGACAGACAACACAAGTCCCGTTGACAGTGACAGAGACCATAATAATGATGATGGGCATTCCGATGACACCACAGTGGTGTAACACACAGCAAGTGCCAAAAATCGAATTTTAAGGTACATTTTAGATATTTTTGATAACCCCTGCAAAATAAAATATATATTAAATATAAATTATCCAAGTGAATTTATAATCTGCTTTTTAAACTTAAATAAATAAATAAACAATAAATATGTATAAATTGACAACGTTAAAGTTAAATCAAACGGAAATTATCGAAATTAATATATAAAAAACAATAATATATAAAAACAATTTTTGAAGGAACATTAATATGTTAAGAATTGAATGAATATATTCAATACGTTTTTTTTTCATTTGTTATGTTTTATATAAATATATATTTTTAAAAATTAAAAACCTTAAAATCTAATTTAATGTATCTTAAAAATGTTAAATTAAAATATGAAATTCTTTTAAATAAAATATTTTCGGCAGCAGTATCACTTGTATTAGGAAACTATTTTAATTTGCCAGCGACCACTGTAACAATAAGCAGGTTGTGAAAGGTTGTGTCTTTCAAGGGGAAATAGTGCGAGCCGAGCTTTGAGAGGATTTGGCATAATGTCGTTGACAAATGTCATTACACCCGCTGTTCAAGTTGGCTTTGAAGTAAAACGGTTTCTTCTCCTTCTTCTTACCTTCACAAGCAGCAGCTGAAGTATGAGTGGGAGTTGGAGAGAGATGGCGCCTTATTTCCGTTATTGTTCTGTTATATGCTCAGAGTCACGCGAGTCCGTTGGCCTCTCGCTCAGCCATTGACAAATGGTGCAGAAGTTTTTAGTTATTTTGCCTCGGTTTCTGTTTTTTTTTGTTTTGGTTTTTTTGTTGCACTTTGCCTTATGCTTTTTTAGTGTCTCTCTCGCGAATTGGCCTACTTTGTCTTTGTGTTACAACACACATACATATATATATGTATATATATATATATGTGTGTGTGTGTGTGTGCTGTATATATTTTATATGTATATCCGTAGGCAATTTGGACACACTTGTCTGACGCTGGCTTTTGTCTGGGCAGCGTCTTCTGTTCTCTTGCTCTTTCTTGCCCACACTCACTCACTACACACATACAGTCGTACTCAATGGCAAACACACACAGATGAGGAACAGTTGCACTTGAGAGCTTTTAAGAAGTATTAGTGTTGTTAGTTAGTGGATGCGGCGAAATTAGGCAGACAGTGTTGTCGGGCCTCCAACACTTTACTTTACACACGAACTTTTGACCCCGTTTTACCGACAACAACAACAGCTACAACTGCAACAATAACAGCTGCTTTCGAGTCCTTTTGTCTCATCTCACTTTACACTTTGTGCTGCATTCATTTTAATTTTTCTCTGTTTACTGATATATCAGATTATCGCACAGTTGGTTCTTTAATTTTTAAAGTCGCTTTTCACAGTTTGTTTTCATTACGCTTTTACATTTTACGCGCGCACAAGCACACAAACACACACACGCACAGATTGTACTTAACAGCACGGCAGTTTGTAAAGCCGGTTTGGTTTTTTTTGTTTTAGAACTTATGCAAATAATCTCTTGGGTAAAAATCAATTTATTGCTTTGCAATGCACGCGTTTTAGTTGCTTATTTAAGATAGTTATTGATACGGTTATATCTTGACTATAACAATATCCGCGACCGTGACGTTACCGTTCAGCCAGCGCCTCACGAACTGAAGCCAAACCCAAAGCGGCGTCAGCAGCATCAGTTTGACGTTTAGCCACACACAGCTGTGATTTTTGTTGGGATCAACTCTCTACGCAGCAAGGACTTTTTCTCACTGACTTGGCTTTGGCGCCAACTAAGTGCACGTGCCTGGCCCCAAAACAGCTGTTGCGGCAGGCCTCTCTCTTTCTGCTCACGAAATGTACTTGATTATGGGGATATTTTTGTTAGCTGCCCGAGCTTTTTGCCACTGGAAGTGCGCATCTGGGAACAGTTGGCAGCCACATAAAGCCATAAAACGGTAATTTAGCACACAAATAAACCCCCATAAAACTTTTGTGCGCAGATAATTGAAAAAAAAGCGAACCCAAAAGTTGTGGCGCGAAAGATAACACTTGCCACAGACATGTTTCCACTTTGCTGCACATTGTGACCCAAAACTTTTCGCATGTATCCCAAAGAAATTTGAAGCAACTAGCGGAAAAATCTTAAAAAAAATAAAACTTAATAAGCTAAATAAATCTATAAAAATGAAAGTAAAAATTCGTTATTTCTTGTAATCCTAATAACGCTTAACGTTTTTTAATGAATTAATTAAAAACCTGAAAAAAGGAAAATCTCTCAAATTTTTCTTGAAAATAACTGTAGTTTTTTAAACAAAAAAAACTGTAAAATATCTTATCATTTTTATGTAACAATTAAAAAAATCTGCCTGCATTTCTTTATAGTTTTTCTCACTTTCTGTAAATATTCAAAATTTTTTATCATTAAAAAGAACATTAATAAACCTTAATCTTCTTTTGAGTAATTTTCTTTTTATTTTAATTACGTTTCATATGATTTTTAGTACATAAATACAAAACCTAAATAAAAAAAATGCAAAAAAACGCCTGCATTTCTTTTTTCTCAATTTCTGTACTTAAATATTTTTTTTTGTTTATGGTTTTAAGCCTTGTTCCTTTTTAGCAGCAATGAATATCGAGTCCGCTGTGATGGTGTCCGGATCTGTGCGTGTGGTGCTTAGAATTATCATTGGTGGACTGATCCTCGCCAGTTTCATTGCCGGCCGTTGTCGTCTTGGGCTTGTCATCGTCGGCAAATTCGCAGAGATCACGACGCATGGCGTAGGCATCCTCGCCATCTGCATAGTACTTCGGCTCTACCTCGATGATCTTGAACTTCAGGGAGTTCGTGTAAAGATTGAGGGCGGCACGATTGCTCTTACGCACATGCAGCGAGACATACTGGGCATTGAAGCACTCGACCATCGCCTGGGAGGCTTGATTCATCAGCTTCTGGGCGAGCCCGAGACGACGATAGGAACGCTTCACTGCCAGCGAGGTGATGTGTCCATGCTTGCTCTCCTCGCCTGGTTCTGGTTCCTCCATTTTGGCAAGCACATAGCCAACGATGCCGCCCTTGTCGTCCTCAGCCACATAGCTGAGCTGGGGCCAAGTCAAGCCGTGATAGAAATAATATTTCATTTGATAATTCTCCGGCAAACAAAGCAAATTGCAATGCTGGATTGTCATCAGATCCTCAGGCTTGGCACAGCGTATGTTCATCTTGATCCTCGTTGAATATTTTATCTTTAAATATAGTATATATATATATATAAAATTTGTTTAATCGCGTCTCGCTTTGCGTGCTCCGCGTGCGTTTTGATTTTGCTCGTGTTGTTGGTGGTGATGATGATGAAGCTCTTCGGGTTCCTCTTGTCCCAACAATTCCCGCACTAGCCGAAATTTCGATAGAAACGCCTTCCAGATCAAAAACCAGCCTGCAAAATAAAAGAAATTTAATTTATTATAATATTGTTCAGCATGGAAGAGTAAAAAATATCCCAATGTTTAAATATTACCCAACAATATAATGGCAGCTACAATGCTAACGGATGCTAATATTGTGAATATAAATGCCAGAGCTGTTTGCAGCGACATTCTATCTATGCTTATTGTTTGCGCACATTTATTATTATTTTAAATTACAAATGTAAGAAAATAAAACACGTTTCCGTTTTAATTTTTGATGAAATCGTCGCTAGCAAATAGAAAACAGCTGTTCTGTCGAACTTTTCAAGCACTAACACACAGGGCTGCATGAATCACGGAAATACTAAAATATATCAGAAAATCAAGTCATCTGCCATATTACTAAAAATGTATGCGTTATTTTACTAAAATTCAATTAAAGTTATAAAAGTTAAAAAAGCGAAATGGTATATATTTCGTATTTCAGACAAACTTGTGCTGCGCTCAACCACATGGAATTGTTATGGCTGTGTTTGATTTTTGCTCATTTATGTGAATTATACCCGACACTACTTGCCACTCTTCACAACCGCGTTCTCAAATACATCTTAATTCTTTTTATAAGTTAATTTATGAAAATAAACACCTTGAATTTATAGAAATTAATGTTTTGCAGAGCACGCTTCTGAAACCTTTACCGTCGCTAGAACACTCTCCGGCACCAAACAGTGTTGCAAAGTGCGCAAATTTTGTCAGGTAGTCCCAACAGCTGTGCAACTGTTGAGCAAGTTGGCAGCACAATTGTGGAAATTGTAGCAAATAAACAGAAAACAAAAAATGCAAGAATTTAGTGCAAAACGTAATGCACTCTTTGCCTGCCTAGATGATGCGAGCAAGGAACTCAAAGGCACAGCCCTGGATCAGACCGGCTCTAAGCCGTACACACTTAATTCGTTGGTACGAGCACAGAACCAGGGCCGAAAACTTTGCGCAGCTAGCCCAGGAGATCTGGTCGAGACGGATGAAAAAATGCGTCGCCTGCGGGGTAAGGAGAGCATATTCAAGAAGCCAGATTTGCCCATTGGACGCTGCCTGAAGCCCCGCAAGACACCCGACTATCAAGTGAATCCACACAAGTGGAAGAAATACTCCCTCTCCGATGTGGACATCTCCGAGCAGACCAATTCGGCGGCAGCTTTATCATTTTTACGAGAAATGGATGCACAGCGTGCAGAGACAGATCCAACTGATGATATGGACAACCAACCTGGCACAGCGACTAAAGTTGAGTTCAAGAAGAAAAGCAAATTGCATCGCAATTTGAAGCAAGTGCAGCGCAATGAGCTGGAGGATGTCGAGGTGGACAAGCCACAACTGAAAGGCTCCAAGTTAATCATGCCGGAATATGTGATTGGCCAGAGGACGGCCAAGAAACAGCCGAAGAAAAAGAGCGAAACTCGCGCTGCATGCAAATTGCAATTGTCACATTTGGAGGAAGAAGCCGACGAAGAAGAACTAGAGGATTAATCGGATAATTTAAGGATATTTTAAATAGATAATAGCTATACCCTTACAATATATATATATATATATATATATATAGATTATATTTATCAAAATTAAGTCGAGTATATTTCAAAAACACTTGCCAAAATTAGTTTGTATACTGTATAAGGAAAATACGTTGACTATTTTGTATTGGCTTGGCAAACATAGAAGTCGAGTTGGGGGCACAAAAATTCAAATGTAAGTACAACTAGGGAGATATAGACATGGATATAGATATAGATGGTGGAACAACAAGCTTAAAATGCGAATCAGTAGAATCCGGGATTGAAGTAGAGGTCCTTGCTGAAGCCGTGGTTTTCATAGGCGGCGGTCTGCAGTTTGTTGCATTCCGTCCGTATTTTGGCCAACTTCTCCTGGGTCTTCTTTAGTATGTCCTCGATGGAGGTGTTGTGCGCATGCTCGGCCATCGAATCGCAGAAGCACTGTATATACCAGCTGCCCTGCTCCGTATCCCGATGCGTCAGAAAGCCGGGCGTGCTGGCATAGCAGATTAATGTATCAGATAGTGTAGGCACATTACCAAAGCAAACACCATCCGTCTCATCCGGAGAGGGCATCGAAATCGGCATGTGGAGCTTTTGGTCTGTTCCGCCTAGATCAGATCGATCGCCTCGACAGAAGGGAAATATCAGCACCTTGGGCTTGTTAACGAGTTTGGGGCATTGATTAGACTGAAATTTATCGATGATTTCCTTCACTTTGCATTGGGATCCTTTGGTGAACTGCACATGATCGACCTCGTATTGACGCTCGCCGTGTGTCATGAGGACCATGACAAAGCATTCGGTGTCCCGGACAAAATTCGATCGGATCAGTTTGTCCAGCGTGTCGAAGAACTCCTTTTGATCGAGATTCACATACGAGAAGATGGTAAACCCAATCTGACGGAATATATTTATCAGCGCATCTCCATCCTTCTTCGCACCATTGCGTCGAAGTTTCGGATTCAGAAAATCAATGATATTCACAAGGAAGAGCACGCCACGATTGTGCTGCGATTCCATCACATATGTCTCCAGCAACTCAGACTTGTGTATGTGATCCGACAGCTTCACGTTGCGGTTATGAGCCTTAATGGGTCCTATATTTGGGGAATATGGTCCCTTGGCATTATTGTGGATCAGTTGTTCCTCGGTCACGTTCTGTTGCTGTAATTGTACAAATATTTAATATTATAATTTAGTCTCTTAAAAAAGAAGCCAAAATTTTAGAAAACCTAAATCATTCTAAATTTATAGGAAAATTCTTACAATTTATTGTAAGTTCTCTGTCATAAAATATTATATTTTAAAATTTACTTTCTAAATAGGGCGCCAAAACTTTTCTGTGCGATTATTTTTTGATTGGTTGTGTTAAGCAACTCTGTTAATCGATATAACGAGCGATAAGAGATCAGATAGTTCGATAAAATTTTACGTCTCTTTTTGAAAGAGTTTAGCCAATGCAAATATAGCTTAACATTTATGACGATATCTATAAATATGTAGGAGGCACTTTCTATTATTTGATATTTTATTAGCACAGTTTATCACAGTTTCTTGATATCTGTTTACATTCAGGCTTAAGTTATGTTAATAACAGTTGTTATCGATCGCTAGTTGCACCCATTTCTGTTAAATTGCTTTGCGTAGATTTTAATATTTTGCCTACTACAAATAATCAAGCACCTCAATGGATTGGCATAAATTGATTGATGAATGGGTCAGGATGGATATGGATTAATACTCACATGGCTTACTCTTGGACGCTGTTCGCCTGCCAGCAAATCACAGACACGGGTAGTATCCACAATATCAGCTGATTTACTGCAGTTGTTATTATTGTTGCTACTGGTGGAATTGTGATTGCGTCGCGAGGAGCAAAGCGATAATTCATTGTCTCGCGGATCGACTTGCTCCAGCAATTGCAGTGCCTTCGTGTAGCCCAAAGTCTTGAGGATTGCCTTAAGCTCGGCGTAGGCACTTGGTCCAAGTTCCGTGATCTTCCGGTAGTAATTCCTGTGCTGCGCCAATCGCACCTGGTCGGCAGTCATATTGAATATCTGCCCCTCTACATTCTCGATGATGCTCCACATTTTGGGTGTGATTAATCCGCAGCGTACTGTTTCCTTCGCGAGGACGTCATAGTCCGTGAATTCGATTAGTTTCTCCATGTTTGTCGAAATGTGATTGCGATGCCTTTCAAGCATTCCCATCTGGTGCTTTCTCTCTCCCACCCTCTCCTCCGCCATTATGTTTTGTTTCTTTCTATCTCTCCTTGAGTTGGGGACGATAAGTTTTCTTTTTGTACTTATAGTTGTTTTGTTCGTTTTATTCGTTTAGTTTTGGCCACAGTTCCTTATTTTTCAAAAGCAAATTATTTACATATGATACGTATTGCACTTGGTTGTTATTTCTAAATTATAAATATTATTCATATTGCTATTTTGATAAAATTTCCTTTGAAACAAATGGAGTTATTTGCAGTGCTGGTGGGCAGTGCGGAGTACGTCCGTTCACTCTCACTCGTGGTCTAACACTGCTCTCAACTACATCCGTAAATTACTTTGTCAAACCAATTTATTTGTAATTTAATTCAAAATAAGACCGGTGACGTACTAACCGCTACCACAAAGCATCCGGTGCTGGATATTCGGAGCCGGAACAACTCGGTGGCATCAACCCGAAGCAAGTGGCCACAACAAGTCATCTCTGATTAATTACTAAAGTGTAGTTATATCTTGTTTTCTTAGAGAGACTTATGCATTTTTGGATAACGCTTTATTTATGCAGCCGCAAAAGGATTACAAATTTTTTTCCACTTACAATACTAATCATTTGTCGTTTACAGCTGTTCATCGCTGAGGCCAACAACATAAACTTTAATTATAATATAATATATAATATCGATATGCTTTTTAAAAAACACCCATAACTGAAAAGAGTCTGAACTAAATGATAAAAGTACATAAAACTAACTGAAATATGATGCACTTTGTTTGCTGAATTTAAACTAAATGTAAGTGTTGAATTGTGGACACAATTGATAAGCTAATAAGTATACATATTTTTCAAATCAGCAAACACAACGACAACAACGTAAATTCGTCAAATAGTTTGTTTAACTCAGTAAGAGCGTCAGTAGAATTTTGGCTGTCCCGTTCGTTTTGTTCTGCTTGGATATAATAAACAGAATACAGATCATATACGAGTATATAAATACATATACATATATATATATATATATAATATATTTATCGCTTATCAATAAATATACACATGTATATAGAAATGTATTTTTTTGTCGCATCTTTTGTATATATCAAGTATATATCTACATACCCTTGAACTCTTAAGGCACATTTCGAAGTTTTTATATATATATATATATATATATATGAATATATATATAACTTACAAAAACAAATAAATAACAAAAAAGTAGATCAAGCGCAAAGGCAGCCAAAGTAAGTACGTAGAAAGAGCGATGTATATATATATAAATATATATATATATACATATAGGATACATAAATAGCAATTACAGTGTACAATATATAAATTCGCAATGACTTAATTTGTAAATTTAGTTGAGTAGAAATACAAAATGCACAACAACATCTTTAAGTCAATCTAAAGGTTTAGTTTCAAGTATTTTGTGTTTAGTTATTGTTATAGTTATTAGTTTAAGTAGTTGCAGCGCTTCAGCTTTTGTTGGGCCACGCCTTCAGTGTCAGTCATTCAAATACGAGTATATTAGATATTTCCGAGTATTTCGTGTTCTTATTATCCGATTTTATAATAACTGCTTTTATATAGTTTAAGTTGTTTCGTTTCTGTTCATATCTTACTTTAGTCTATCACTTTCACATTCAATTCCAAAGACCGACAACAGCCGACATTAACTGGCTGACTTCTTCTATGTATTTCAATTTAACGTATGTTGAAATCAGATGGCAGAGCGAAATTCAATGTGGTCTTGTGTCTTGTGTGTGTGTCTGTGTGTGTGAAGTTGTGCAAAGTTGACTGCTTGGCGATGTCGACAACAACAACAATCAATGCAAAACATGAACAGTTAACAAATACCACAAGACAAGTTCAATCAATATCGTTGCTCTCTCTGGATATATTATCTGGAATGCTGATATATAGATATAGATATAGATATTGTGTGACTAGGGTGTAGTCAACACGATGAGACGACGTTTAGAATCAAACTGTCTGCTCTGACGAGCATTCCTTTATTTTATAAAAAAATCTTAAACCTAAATACATATGCAGCCGCTTGTAAAGCGACCTCGTGTTATGTTTACTTATCTTAACGGAGTCGCTTGTAAGGCGACTCCATGTGATGTAATCTTCAGCTAAAGTAGCAACTTGAAAGTCGAGTGGTTTATGCTTCGGTTGTCCTCCGTTGATCACTTTGTGTAGAATCCGGGATTGAAGTAGAGATTCTTGCTGAAGCCGTGGTTTTCATAGGCGGCGGTCTGCAGATGGTTGAGTTTCGTCCGCATTTTGGCCACCTTCTCCTGGGTCTTCTTTAGTATGTCCTCGATGGAGGTGTTGTGCGCATGCTCGGCCATCGAATCGCAGAAGCACTGTATATACCAGCTGCCCTGCTCCCGATCCCGATGCGTCTCAAAACCGGGCGTACTGGCATAGCAGATCAATAAATCAGACAGTGTGGGCACATTACCAAAGGAAACACCATCCGTCTCAATGCTCCGGTAGGCCATTGGCATCGAAATCGGCATCTGGAGCCTTTCAACTGTTTTGCCTTGATCAGGGCGATCGCCTCGACAGAAGGGAAACATCAGTACCTTAGGCTTGTCAACGAGATTGGGGCATAGATTAGACTGAAATTGCTCGATGATTTTCTTCACTTTGCAGTGGGATCCTTTGGTGAACTGCACATGATCGACCTCGTTGTGACGCTCGCCGTGTGTCATGAGGACCATGACAAAGCATTCGGTGTCCCGTACATACTTCGATCGGATCAGTTTGTCCAGCGTGTCGAAGAACTCCTCTTGATCGAGATTCACATACGAGAAGATGGTAAACCCAATCTGACGGAAGATATTTATCAGCGCATCTCCATCATTATTCGCACCAGTGCGTCGAATCTTCTTGTCCGGAAAATCAACGATATTTACAATAAAGAGCACGCCACGATTGTGCTGCGATTCCATCACATATGTCTCCAGCGACTCAGACTTGTGTATGTGATTCGACAGCTTCACGTTGCGGTTCTGAGCCTTAATGGGTCCTATAAATGGGAAAAGTGGTCCCTTGGCATCATTGTGGATTACTTGTTCCTTCACCGAATTCGGCTCGGTCACGTTCTGTTGCTGTAATTGTACAAATATTTAATATTATAATTTAGTCTCTTAAAAAAGTAGCCAAAATTTTAGTATATCTAAATCATTCTAAATTTATAGGAAAATTCTTACAATTTATTGTAAATTCTCTGTCAAAGAAAATAATATTTTGAAATTTACTTTCTAAATAGGGCGCCAAAACTATTCTGTGCGATTATTTTTTGTTTTGTTGTGTTAAGCAACTCTGTTAATCGATGTAACAAACGATGATCGAGAGATCAGATAGTTCGATAAGATGACGTCTCTTTTTGAAAGAGATTATCCAATGCAAATATAGCTTAACATTTATGACGATATCTATAAATATGTAGGAGGCACTTTCTATTATTTGATATTTTATTAGCACAGTTTATCACAGTTTCTTGATATCTGTTTACATTCAGGCTTAAGTTATGCTAATAACAGTTGTTATCGATTGCTAGTTGCACCCATTTCTGTTAAATTGCTTTGCGTAGATTTTAATATTTTGCCTACTACAAAAAAAACACCTCAATGGATTGGCATAAATTGATTGATGAATGGGTCAGGATGGATATGGATAGATACTCACATGACTTACGCTTGGACGCTGTTCGCCTGCCAACAAATCACAGACACGGGTAGTATCCACAATATCAGCTGATTTACTGCAGTTGTTATTATTGTTGCAACTGGTGGAATTGTGATTGCGTCGTAAGGAGACAAACGATAATTCATTGTCTCGTGGATCGACTTGCTCCAGCAATTGCAGTGCCTTCGGGTAGCCCAAAGTCTTGAGGATTGCCTTAAGCTCGGCGTAGGCCGTTGGTCCACGTTTCGTGATCTTCCGGAAGTAATTCCTGTGCTGCGCCAATCGCACCTGGTCGGCAGTCATATTGAATTGCTGCCCCTCTAGATCCTCGAGGATGCTCCGCATTTTGGGTGTGATCAATCCGCGGCGTACTGTTTCCGTCGCGAGGACGTCATAGTCCGTGAATTCGATTAGTTTCTCCATGTTTGTCGAAATGTGATTCCGATGCCTTTCAAGCATTCCCAGCTCGTGCCCTCTCTCTCCCACTCTCTCCTCCGCCATTATGTTTTGTTTCTTTCTATCTCTCCTTGAGTTGGGGGACGATAAGTTTTCTTTTTTTGCTTATAGTTGTTTTGTTCGTTTTATTCGTTGTTGTTGTTGTTGTTGACCGCAATGCGGACGCAATTGCAGCGCAGCAACACTGGCAGTGATAGTGACAAATTTGGCTGTGAGTCACTTTAACTGGCTTTGCTTTGTCTACACACAAGCACCTTAGTTTTGGCCACAGTTCCTTATTTTTTCAAAAGCAAATTATTAATATATGATACGTATTGCACTTGGTTTATTATTTCTATTGCTATTTTGATAAAATTTCTTTTGAAACAAAAGGAGTTATTTGCAGTGCTGGTGGGCAGTGCGGTTTACGTCCGTTCACTCTCGCTCGTAGTCTAACACTGCTCTCAACTACATTCGTAAATTACACATGGCCACAAACTTTGGTCCATGGCTATAACAGCTATGCAGATAGATTTCATATTTATAAAAGAATTGTTTAATAGTCATGAAGTATACCAAAAAAGGGAGTTATTTTATTTAAACAAAAAAAACAGTTAAGCATTAAAATTATATAAATGTTTCGTATAGACTTCAATTAAAAAAATTTTGTTGCACAGTGTTGGCTGTGAAAGTGCAACCAGGGCTGCAGTATTTAAATCAGTATGTGGACAGTTCTCAAATTCAACAGCTGTTGCTTTGTCAAACCAATTTATTTGTGATGAATGCCGAAATGAACATTAAATCAGATGATGAGGATAATTTAATTAAAAATAAGACCGGTGACGAACTAAGCGCGAGCACAAAGCGCTCGGTGCTGGATTACCTAAAGAAAAATGGCTGCACTCACAGCAATCTGGATGCAACTGCACGTCGAAAAAAAGACAAACAAGCCGTGATTGGTATACTCAAACCAAATGTGTTTATTTAATTTATTAAATCAATTCTAAATCAACTCAGATTTTATGTGCCGCAGCAGCGAGGAGGCCGAGTTCCTTGTGAATCAACAATGCGAATCCGATAGCCTGAACAACATCAATCAATGGCTGCAACTGCTGCGAACGACAAACGCCTCATCGCTCTGCGAATACGAAGCGGCAGCCGTAATGAATGCCATAGTCCGTAATGAGGCGCAACCAGATCCCGAACAACTCGGTGGCATCAACCTAAAGCAAGTGGCAACAACAAGTCATCTCTGATTGATTACTAAAGTGTATTTATATCTTTGTTTTCTTAGAGAGTCTTATGAATTTCTGGAGAACGCTTTAATTGGGCAGCCGCAAAAGAAATTGAGCGCTGCAAGCGAAGTGTTTCTTTGCCGTGAAATTGAGGTGTGCTCCAAAAGGATTACAAATTTTTTTCACTTTTCACTTTTCACAATACTAATCATTTGTCGTTAACAGCTCCTCATCGCTGAGGCCAACAACGATCGCTCAGATGATGAATCCCGGAAAATGGGAGCCGCTTTGTATGATCTCCAGTTTAAGCTTAATTCTGAGGCAGCGCTGCTCCATTCCAGTTTAGATCCCTTATTTTTAGATGAATAGTGTGTATAGAGAAATAAGTACAATATTCTTTTTCACACACATTTATTAAACATTTAAATTCAATTGTTTGTTTATAAAGTTAAATTGTACACGTACATTTCTTTCACAATTCTTGAACTGTTCAATCACAATCTCAATCCTACTTAATTGTAATAGGCTGCCTGCATCTTGTTGTGTATCTTGCCTGTCCATCGTACGTATTTGTTTATAGATAATTATACAGACATAATTAAGTACTTTACTATGTGGTATAAACATTTGTTAGCACATTTAAAATCTAAAAAACAATGGACTTACGATTCACACAATTACTTGAAGTAGTGTATATGAAAGTAGTATATTTTAAAGTATTTTTAAATTTGGCTTCCTCTGATTTATCATTTATTGTGAATGATTGTTTTCAAGGTTTTGTTTTTGTTTTGTTGTCTCAATTACCCAAAGTAAGCAATTTTTATTGCATAGTCTAGAGTTTAGAATAGTTGTAGAAGTATTTTGTTTAAAACGTTAATAGGCATAAAAAGATTTGAGTGCTACTTGGGGAGTCAAAGTATAGCATCACAATAGATCACAATAGACAGAGTTGATTTTATACGCCTTTGGTTTGGTTTTTTTTTTTGGATTTTGATATATGTTTTTTTGGTTTTGAAGGTGTTACACTTACAAAAAATTTTAAGATCATACATACATTAACAATCAGATTTACATACATATATAAATACGCATTTAATATTACCACTTGAACTTTTTTTTCTCATTTTTAAATTATGCTTGTAATAATATAATTAAATATAATATAATTCTTAAATGTTCAGTCCAGTTTGAGCTTTTTGGTTTTCCCCTTTTTTTTTGTTGTTTACATAAACTTTAATTAAAATTAATTTAATCTAATATTTATACGTTTGAAAATTACAAAATTATATTAATCATAATATTGATATGCTTTTTAAAAAACACTCCTAACTGAAAAGAGTCTGAACTAAATGATAAAAATACATAAAAGTAACTGAAATATGATGCACTTTGTTTGCTTGCTGAATTTAAACCTAAGTGTTGAATTGTGGACACAATTGATAAGCTAATAAGTATACATATTTTTCAAATCAGCAAACACAACGACAACAACGTAAATTCGTCAAATAGTTTGTTTAACTCAGTAAGAGCGTCAGTAGAATTTTGATTGTCCCGTTCGTTTTGTTCTGCTTGGATATAATAAATACAGAATACAGATCATATACTAGTAGATATATATATATATATATAAATACATGTATATATATATATAGATATTAAGATAAAGTTCTCTTGTATACATATAAATTTATATAGGTTTCTCTTTCTAATCTATAACTTCTACAACAATAATAATTGTTTAAATTGCCGTGTTTTAGTTTTTACTTTTTGAGTGTGTGATTTTTTCAAATTCAAAGTTAAAAGTTCAAAGTTTTTCTCGTAACGATTTGTTGCTGATTAATAAAATGTGTTTTCTTTTTGTATATCAGTTACACTCTGGCTTTTAATACACACATACACATATCTTTGTATATAGATATATTCAAACTTTTCAAATTGACTTGCTGTACTTGCTTAAGTAGCTGAAGTAACTGTGATTTGTGATAACTTTGTTGTTGTTGTTTTTTTTTTTTTTGTATTCACCTTAGTAGTAGTTTTCCAAACATTTTCGAACTTGATTTGTTATAGTGTGCTTGGTGGTGAATCTGTTTAAGTTTATCTCATTAAAAATATAGTTTTTTTCAGTTAAAGATAATATTATTTGTAGTATCTTTGCAGTTATTGAGAATAGGTACGCTCTAGGTACCTTGTTTCTTTCATATTTGTAGGTAAACAGTAGCTGAATGTGTTTGTATTTTACTATTTGTATAATGCTGCCTTCCAAATATCGAGTTGTGTCTTAAATAAATGTGAAACTTAAAAAAAATCTGTGGCTCTGTTAAGAGCTAAGAGTTCAGTCCCTAGGTTCTTGATTCGGGTTTGGGTAAGAAACTTAAAAAAAAATCAAAAATCAACAGATTTAAAAAAAAAAATGAATAGCCTTGGGTTTTAGTTCACACCTATCAGCAGACAAAATAATTTCCATAATCTTATAATAAAACACTATTTTGGAAGTCGCATTTCAACGGTCTACCGATGTCTTTTGTGTGGTATGTTTTTAAATGCCGTTTAAATAATTCGAAAAATATTGATATGGTTTCGTATCTGGTGTTGGTATGTATGCATAATTATTGTATGATTAAGTAGCCGACGTGTATATAATTTAATACGTAATATATGTTAGTTTATTATATGTTTATAGTTTGATTGCGATTTGCATATTTGTATTTGGTTACGAATGTACGAGGTGATGTGTTGTTGTTGTTGTACTTCTACTTTTTTTCCGAGTGTATTTCTTGGACTGTGTTTAACACATTTTTAAAGTTTTGTTCTCTAAGCACATACATATATAAATTTGTTTATAATGTTCGTTTTTCGTAATTTAAGTAATTGTTGCCCCGAAGACATTTAAAATTTTCTGTCTAATAACATTTAGAGTTAATTGTTTGACTGACGTTTACAATGTATTTGTATTGTGTATATTTTTGTTTTTTGGTATTGTGTAAATATTTGAATACATTTATAGCGCTAATATAAGTTGATTATATTTGGTGTTTCAATAATGGACCGAAATTGCATTTTAAAATATATAATATATATTCTTTGTATTATTTTGTATAATATTTTTTAGTTACGTCCGGAGAATAGCTGATACTGTAATAGAGTTGTTGTTTAAAATAATTAGGGCATCAATTTTGTATTTAGTTTATTTCACACGATCTGAAGATTAATATAAGCTATAGAAATTCTAAAATGGTTTAACTACTATTACTTGAGGGGTTTGAAGGGGAATTGTCTATACTGCTGAGATATTATTGTATGCTAGATTAGCTCACACCGGATATTACGAAACATTACAAAACACATATAGAGTATTTTGGATCACAACAAATGAACCAAAACTTAAGTAAAGAGTAGAAAACTGGGTAAGCTTACACACGATTATTACAATTATATATAGTATTAATATTTAATAAAAGGACATCAACTAACGGATTTATATTTTATTTAGGATGTTTATATTCTTGGCACTTGGTTTGTTTTAATTTTAATTTTAATTTTTTTTTTTTTTTTGGGATTGCTACTATATAGGTACAAAGTCATGCACACATTATACGACTACTAATCGCGAGGTTCCTTTTAAATTTAAATGGGATTATCGCTGTGAAAACGATACGATCGATTTTATAATGCAAAATCTACACATCTATAGTTAGATACGATTATTTTGTATAAAAGGGTTTTATGTATATGTGTGTGTTTTGAGTTGTTGTGCGTGTGTGTGTCTACAAAACTACTACTAAGGTAACACTGTTGGGGGAAAGGTGAGTTTGTGTTTGTATTTGGATATAAATAACTTTTGCCAGCCTTGACTTATAGCATATGTATATATATATCATATATTTCGCTATATATCGCTTATCAATAAATATACACATGTATATAGATAAATGTATTTTCTTTTGTCGCATCTTTTGTATATATCAAGTATATATCTACATACCCTTGAACTCTTAAGGCACATTTCGAAGTTTTAATATATATATATATAACTTACAATAACAATATAGATGTGTATATATCGTAAGAAGGGAAACCAAAAACAAAGGAAACCAAATAGAAATAGCTTTGTAAACATAGACACACAATGGGCATATATGGGATATATATATTTATATATACATATAATTCATACATATAATGGTTGAAGGTCGTTACACACCAAAAACAAATAAATAACAAAAAAGTAGATCAAGCGCAAAGGCAGCCAAAGTAAGTACGTAGAAAGAGCGATGTATATATATATAAATATATATATATATACATATAGGATACATAAATAGCAATTACAGTGTACAATATATAAATTCGCAATGACTTAATTTGTAAATTTAGTTTAGTAGAAATACAAAATGCACAACAACATCTTTAAGTCAATCTAAAGGTTTAGTTTCAAGTATTTTGTGTTTAGTTATTGTTATAGTTATTAGTTTAAGTAGTTGCAGCGCTTCAGCTTTTGTTGGGCCACGCCTTCAGTGTCAGTCATTCAAATACGAGTATATTAGATATTTCCGAGTATTTCGAGTTCTTATTATCCGTTTTTATATTAACTGATTTTATATAGTTTAAGTTGTTTCGTTTCTGTTCATATCTCTGCGACAGTTGTATTTCCAGTTATAAATATATTTATATATATAAATTTATATATAAATAGTATTATATATTCTTGTGCAATCAGATGGGCAGAAAGTAAAATGGCAAGTCAAGTAAATAGTTATTAAATACATAACAATCCCATTTATTACATACACTATATACAGTACAGTAAAGAGCATAAATGAGGGTATTCAAATGTTGTTATTGTTCACCTTGTTTTTATGGACAATCATTTGAGCATGCATTTAATGTGAATGAAGTCGGTTCAGCTGGGTCATCGTTTCGGAATTGAATAGTATCGATCCTAAATTGTACATAATTGCATCATTTATTAAAGTACAGAAGTAGTTCATAATTCACATTTATCACAGTGCTAAATCTTTAGTAGTTTGAGCATTTAAAATTTCCACTCTATATAGTCAGAAAAATATTTTAAATCCATTTATATTTACTTTAGTCTATCACTTTCACATTCAATTCCAAAGACCGACAACTACTTTAAACCGACATTAACTGGCTGACTTCTTCTATGTATTTCAATTTAACATTTAAGTACTCAAAAATAGTCGTTTCAATCAACTGATTGAAACTGTTTTGAATAGCAAGCAAAACACATGCAATTATTTAACATAAATGAAAATTTTGAATTATTTACAACTGTTATTTTTGAAGCAAACAAATCCATGGTACAAACCAACTTTCTGAAGACATAAATCAACGCACCGATTGTTAGCACTGTCATCTTAAATTTTAAATATTAAATTAAAAAAAAAAAAAACAGGGAAAGAAAATAAATTTCATGTGCTTACTTAATTTTGACTTCATTTTTGCTGGCTTAAGTAGAGAGCTTAACGACAGTAATAAGGAATTTTAAATAAAACTAACATCACAATAACATTAAATTACATTAAACTACGTTGAATATTCAATTTGAATAAAATTTTGCACACACTACATGTATGTGCCTGTATTTGTGTGTGTGTGTGTGTGTGTGTGTGTGTGTAGGAGTTATCTCAGTTAAAATGAATAAATTAATTTAACATATATAGTTTTCTTTAAGGAGGCAATTTTTGTATTCCATTTCTCGAATAGTCAATTTTTTTCAAATTCTATGTGTGTATGTGTGGGTGTGTGTGTGAGCTTGTGTTTACCTTTAATTTGGTAAAAACACATATGGATTTAACGCAGCAACAACTGATAATTAGGTACAATTATAAGATTTAATAATATTTAATAATAATAATGATAATAATAATACTACCAAGTACATAATACTATAACAATCATAATAAGTTCGAGTACGCTAGTTATATGTATGTATAATATCAATATGTAATAAATAATTTTCGTTACGATTTATCAGATATGTTTTTCAATGCGACATTAACATTTATTGTACATTTACGAATATGCGTAATTATACTATATATAATTAATAAAATTTACAAAAACAACATTTGATTTGCACATTTCTTTGAATGTGTTTTTAATTAGTTGTTGTTAATTGTAGTTTGACTAAACTAAATACATATATATATATTAATATATATAAATGTATATATATATGTACATATATATATATATTTATTTAATATATATATATATATAATACATTGAGAGTATATATGTATAAATATGTTTTGCATCATTTTACCCTCTGCCCCTATTTGCATACAACTTTTGATATATGTGTATTCTGATTAGATTTTTTCATGTTTTCCATTTTCGTATTTTGATAACAACCAATTTGGTTACGATTCGAATTTAGTTTCTATAACTTGGCGCATTCAGATTCAGATTCATGTTGCGTGGATGCGATCTGTAGCGCAGACTAGTATTGTTATGAATATTGCCGTAGTGGTAGCCGGTGTAATTGATGTGATTGTAATTGTAAGTGGTGTAATCAGCTGGAGCTTGCGCCTCGCCGATTTCGTTCAGGTTATACTATTGACTAAATGTTATATTGAGTGACGGACACTTTCGGACGCTGGTGACGCTGTGATTGCTGTTGCGCGTACCATTCACCCGCAACAGCGGCACCGGGCTAACCGTCCCAGAGACGGATGTAAATTGTCTTACCATTCCAGATCCCAACTGTTGCAATATCCCCGAACCGGAGCCGAGTGGACCCGATGACAATACGGTTGATGTTCGACGCGATCGTATCGATTGCATGCTGGACGATAACAGAAATGGGACACTGCTCGATGTGTTGGGCATGGAGCCACCCTGTTTTTGGGAGTACAATAAAGGAGATTTCTTTGGAAGATTAGTTAAAAACTTGCCACCATGGGTGCTTACATATATATTTCATTTAGTTTTTTTTTTTGTTTTTGTATTTATTAGCAGGCTGTGCAGTTTAGTTGTTTTTTTTTTTTAATTCTGTGCTTCAATTTAGTACGTGTGTATATATACAAAGTGTTGTGGTGTTGTGTGTACCTAATGAGTATATTCAATAGCTGATGCAAACAATCAAACAAACAAACAAAATACAAAATAAAGCTCGAGCCGAGCCCAAAATCCACAGCGAAAACATTGAAGCAAAAATACATATACATATATATATATATATATATTTATATAAATATATATATATTCATATGAATACTTAGTGAACAGTTATGCACATGTATATGAAGCAAATCGAATGCTCTCGCATGAAATCCAATTAGAGCTCGCAGCGAACACAAATTTTCCATTACCCGCCAAAAAAAATGAAAAATTCAAATTACATTAACATAAAAATTTAACATCAGCAATACACATGTATAAATTATATTAGAATGTATGTATGTGTGTGCGAGTATGTGCATAGTTGAAAGCAGATGGCAGAGCGAAATTCAAATTAAATTCAATTGAAAAAATCCGAAATAATGAAACGTGTACTCACGATCATGCTCCGTGCAAGCTGCAAATCGTATTAATTTATTCGGTACATGTTTTTTTGACGATATATATATTTTTGATATTGTTTCGGTACATGAAATGGAAAAACGCAAATACACACATGATATAAATACAGCATATATGCATAGTAGCCATGTATGTGTATGTATGAGTGGGTGTATGTGTATGTGTGTGTGTGTGTGTGTGTATGTGTATAGCAGCTCTATATGATTTGTAGTATGATAAATCCACAGCGGGAAATGCGCGCTTATCGAAAGATGTGTTTTTTTTTTGAGTAACAGGAATGGAAATAAGCACACAGATTAGAAATACACTCAATGTTTAGATATAGATATTATATATATAAGTGTGTGTGTGTGTGTGTGTTTGTAGCTCGGTGTTTTGGTATTAGTGTAATGAGAGTACAAATAAAACATAGAATCAAATCAACAATCAATCGGGACATTTAATGAAAAAGTATGGCTTAATATATATATATATATATGTTGGATTTTAGGTAATGTATTTTTTATAGGTGTTAAATTGTGTAGAATTTTCTTGGTCACCATTTTTATGTATTATTAAAGAGTTTGTTTTTAACCTGGACACATACGAATCTTTTAAAATACTTTTATTTTTTTGTATAATAATAAATTATTTACACGCGATAAATTTATTTAACATCTTTTTGTATACTTTAATTTAATGGGAAACCAGCGCAGTTTGTGAACAGGGAAAAATTGCTTTGTTGACCTTTACTTACAGTTCCTTTGCATTCACATTAAAACCACAAAATGCACAGCCTCTTGAAACAAAAATAATACAGCTAATGCAAAATCGACACAACATATACAAAAATAAAATGAAAAAAAAATCGAATTTACACCAAGACAGTGTTGTAGATGTCAACGGTTTCAATATACAGCACACACTGTACATTAGCATAAGCAGCCATATTGGGCGGTTACGCCCACCGCCCACCACCTGAAGCAGAAGCAAATGCCTTTTGTTGAACACCGAGAATACAGAGTAGTGTGGCAGAGACAACATTAAATGAAATACTGTTTAACTGTACACAAATAAAATGTAAATCAAGAGAGTTGCAAATTAGCTTAAAGTTGAATACAGCGAGACAGAAAACAACCAGAAACAATAAATACAGAATTGTTGTTGGTAAAACAGATTTCCATTCCAAACAGTACGTCAAGGTAAGTACAGAGAGTACAAGTACAGAAAATAATTGTATGTATTTATGTATGTAACGAGTAAATTTTTTTATTTGATTAGGCAGCAATTCACATTTCAAGCATCAACTTTAAATCCATATTCAAATTCATATCCAAAATTGTTGAAAATTTTGCGGTTGCACAAATTCAAACAGAGCAAGAGACACACACACACACAGACAGACTGATAGAGAGAGAGAGTAAGAGAGAGAAAGAGGCAGAAAGTCAGTGATACAAGGCAGAAAGATATTCAGCCAGATACAAGTTGGAACGAACGAGAGAGAGAGAGCACAACTTCCGGCCGCCATATTTTTGGGAGAAACACACAAAAAAAACCGTAGCATACTTTTCAGAGGCAACTAAATACTTTTTGTAGCAGCAGCTTGTGTGCTTGTTTCTCTCTGTATGTGAATGTGTGTGTGTGTTTGGGTGTGTGTCTATGTGTACTTGAGTGTGTGTGTGTGTGTGAAGTTGTGCAAAGTTGACTGCTTGGCGATGTCGACAACAACAACAATCAATGCAAAACATGAACAATTAACAAATACCACAAGACAAGTTCAATCAATATCGTTGCTCTCTCTGGATATATATCGGGGATGCTGCATATAGCATATATATAAAATACTAAGACCTAAAGCACAGTATGTTGTTCTTTGTGGTTTTATTTAATCAGGTGACAATTTTAATTGCTTTCTTGCTGCTTTTTTTTTAATTTGTTTTTTAGACTTACAACATAGGCTGAGGTGGAGGGCACCGATAGACTTGATCCGGAGCTACCACGAGCGCCGTACTATTTGAATATGTTATAGTATATAGAAGATATATTTGTATGTATTTGGAAAAAGCAAAGTAATGAGACACAACGACGACGACGACGACGACGACGACGACGGCGACAACATATTTTTTTTTTTGTTTTTTTGTGTTTTATTGTTGTTGTTTTATTTTTGTGTTGAGACGAGCGAATGTAAGGTTAGGGAGAGTGAAGATAAGATAAAAGAGCGTGTGTTAGAGCGTTTTGTCATAATTTCTTTTGTTTTTTTTTTTTTTGTTTTTGTCTTATCATTTATTGCGGGAAATGAGCTGATCATAAGTATTTATATAAATATAATTAACTCTCAAATAATAATTGTAAATAAATATTATATATATGTATATATATATATATATAGAACTGCATGTTTCTTGTTCATGTTGTTCTCAAATATGTTTTTTGAGCGACTTGATGTTATAATAATAAGTAGCAGTAACTTAAGTATTGTGGTGTTAACTGTACTTTGGTTGTTAACGTTTAACGCTAAATGCTACTCGCTAGGCGCTATTTATAGTTTCAATATCATTTTCAAAAGTCAAAACACTATATAACGTAAACTCAATTATAAAAGTTTAAAGCGCATTGAAATAAAAAGTTTTTAATTTAATATCTGAAAGCATTTTTTGTGACCATTGGCCGTCAACAGTCGACAGTTAAAATTAAAAAGGTGGCAAAGGTCCGGCGTGTTGAAGCAGCACAAAAGTCTCGGTAAACAAAATGTTTAATGAATCAACCGCAACAAATCAAAATTGCGCTGCCAAGAATAAACATAAAACGTAACAAAATTAAAAGACCAAAAAAAAAAATTACAAAACAAGAAGCAAACAACTTACAGTTGGCGGTGACAAATTGATGGTAGAGCCTCGTCGCTCCTGGGGACCAATGCTCGAGTGACGACGGGTGGGCAAACCGCTCCCCGGTGTCCCGCCTGGCGATGAGGCGCACGATGGTGCAATGCGTATCTTTGGTGTCATCAGCGTGTTGTCCGAGAGCCGTCGATTGGGAAACACATTGCCGACGCGCAGGAAATTGCTATCCGGTGACGATGGCGAGCATCCAAACCACCAACCGCCAAGCATGCCAGAGCCTGCACAAATACAAATGAGGAAAAACATAAATATACACGTAGTAAAAAAAATAGAGAATATTAAAGAAAAAAAAAAAGAAAAATATATTTTTCTTTTGCTGACATTATTTAGCATAAATATCTTTGATCAACATCTTGATTACAAAAATCTGTCAACCATAAAAAACTTATTACATTTACACATTTCTTTCAGAATGATCTTGATGACGGATTCTGGCATCAATCACAATTTCCACTCTAAATAAAACTAGATACAAAATAAAAACTCGCACTTGATAAATATTTGATTTAATTTTATTTAATTCGCTTTTCTCTGAGTGTATATGCTTCACGCATTGCAACCTGAACCAAGGCATGCTAATTAAGTCTAATATTGAGCTTGAAACGGCACAACAATTTAGATGCACAGCGCCTGCCGCAAAATGTGCGTGTGTGCATGGTGTGTGCTGTTGTGTGTGTGACTTTGCGTGTGACTTTGTGTGTTACCGTCATGTTTGTATTCGCACCGATGTCGCTGCCAAGGACATTTGCACAATTTGCGGTTGCAGATGCGGCTTCTGCATATGACTTCAGTTTAAGGACAACATTCCTGCACCCACCCCCCTCCCACCGGAATCCCCATATTCCGCTTGGGCAAAAACCTGTTCCACCTGTGCAGGTGATGCATGTGGCAATTTGCGTCAGAAGTTATTAACTTGACTGTGTGCACTGAGCTGTAAATTGTGGCAATTCCATGTAAACCAATACAGACTCAACTCAATTCTGTGGTTTTTCATCAAATACCAAAAAATTATATTGACAAATAATTTGCACAATTACAATTGAGAAATTTGCAATTTGCAAAATTCGTAGTAAATTTATTAATGAATTTCAAAAACTGTCATTGTTTTGTGAACTTGCTGCTTTTAACATGTTCGAGGAACTATGGAAAAATTCTTTTGTCCATAATTAAAATTCTTTTATGAATTATATTTTTGAAATTACAATTTCCCAATATCAAATTTGGCATTCATTTGTCTAAAAGCTAACTTTAAATTTACTGTAAGTGTCGGAAAAAGTGAATAACTCAATAGAATCCAAACTCAATGACTAATTTGGGCATATGAAATATATTTGGTGTACCAGAGCATGTAAACCTAATATTGCAATATTGTACAGTGAAGCGCAAATATAAATATAATAGCTGTTCAAGCTACAGTTTATATATATATATATACAGAGATACCGCAGACAGCTAGCAAAGGTTATGCCATATGCCATATACATTTTTGTGTAATGTAAACCACAAAAATTATAACCCCGACCTCTGACATGGCCCAACACACTGCTGGAGAAGTGTGACAAAAACATTTCAATTTGTTATTTACACAGAGCCGGCAGAAAGGCGTGACAAGTGAGTGGTGCATGGCTCAAATGAACTTTGACTTTGACTTGCATTCAAGTTGTGCATTTCCGTTGAAATTAAAAGTTTTACCACTCCACACACACCCACACACCACGTCACACTCACGCACAGTAAAACACACGCACACGCACAGACCATGACATTGTGGGTTTTACAAGCGATTAAGGACATCATAATAAATCATCGTTAAGTCCGCCAGTTCGTTAAAATGTGCCACAGGTGCACCTGTTGGCTGCTCCCAGTTTCGCCACAATCTGCGACAGTTTGCCACCGTTTGCTGTTATATGCTGTGGCACATCATTTTATTATTTTCGTTTTTTTTTTTTTTTTTTGCGCTTGAGGCTGCATTTGATTATTATAATTGACTATTTTCCGTTCTCCATTTTCATTTTAATTCCAATTTTAATTTGCATAATACAATTAAATGCCGCATCGCTCATGGCACATTTTTGGTTTTGACAAATTAGTTCAACTCCAGCGATTGGCCAAGCACGCTAAACTGTCACGTTCCTCGGATATTGTGCTCACAATGAAAATGCGTAAATTGAAAATGTTCAATTAGGCAGCACTCGGGGCTAAGCTCATTATTCACTATGCAACTCCCTCATTAGCTCAGTTGGCAGCTGCACATTTGTGGAGCGGAGAAGGAGAAGGAGGAGGAGTAATAACTTACCACCAGAGTTCTTGCGTGCCATATCCTCGGCACTGGATGTCTTCCGTTGATCGATACGCAAATTGGGTATATTGAATGGCGGCGCATTCATGTTGTCGGTCGAGAACTGATGTCGCAATGTGCGATGTCTTTCCGGCGATGCCATCGACAGATTATCCAGTTTCAATTTATTGCGCTGCTGACGATCGATGGCCTCCAGCATCTGTTGCAGCACCTGCACAAATGTGTCAATCATAATTTCCAATTACCAACACAATTTTCGCTGACAACTCAGTAGCAATGGCATACCTCCAGCAGATAGCAATAGTGTTCGAAATTCAGAGATGGATTCACAGTGTGCGGTATCAGCAACGGCAGCACATTGGTGGCCATCGTTTCTACAGTTAATCCGTAGGATTTGTCCGCAAACAGCTTGTGGTAGATGCCTGCAAAATTGCATAATAATTAATTGTTAGCAAACTCTCGGCATTTTCATTCAATTCAAGCTCACTCAGATCCTTATAAATTCTACACTGCACAAAAGTGTTTAATAAAAATCATTGAATTCTAAATAAATACTACATTCAAAGTTGAAAAGGCGAATTATCCCCTCAAAAGAGACCCTTATCAAATGCCATAACTTAGTCAAACCAGATAAATACTACAATTAATGTTTGAAATGCGATTTTAGCTCGAGACTTCGGGAGAACTAAAATGATTTTGTAATGCAAACAATTTTTTCATTAATACTAAATTAAATTCTACTCTGTATTTTTATATTCTCGTATTTTTTCTCCAAGTGTACACTCACATACACCAAACAATCCACGCAGTTGGCCGAGATGCAATTTTATGGAATTTAATTAGTTTTTATGGACACAGCAACAATGCTGGCCATTGTGGTTATTGCTGTGCGTAATTCTATTAACGTTCTGCAGTCAGAGCCAGTTGGACTGAATTTCCCAAAGAATTTTCTTACTTACGCACAGTCCTCATGATAATATCTGGATCGGGAATTCGCACATTTGCCAGCAGGGGCAACACTTCCTCCATTACCTGTTGAGAGATAATCGTTGCAATCGCACAAGTTATTAGATATTTAATTGTATCGGAAATTGAACTCACCTGTGCTCGCTCCATGCGGTCCATAACGCGCTCAATGCACACGAGCACATTTTGTACAATCTTTGGATCCGCTATATTCTTTTCAAATACCAATTTAACCTTGGGCAAAACCATGCGACGAATCGATATCTCATCGATGCTATCAAAAACATTGCCCACAGCAACAACAGCAGCGCTCTATGTGAAATAATAATAATGATTAATCGACTGGTTTTATTTGCCAAAAATACCACCCACTAAATCAAAATTCAACCGGCGTATATCAACTAATTATTCATATTTTCAACAATATTTTCAAGGCTTTGCACAACAGTGAGCAATGAGCAAATTCGTATAATTTCAAATATAGTTGAATTAAAATTGAAATACTCTCAGCAAGCCCACAAGAGATTGCGTATCCATGTCTATTTAGAATCAACTCGAAACTACTTTGAGTTTCAAGTGTCGAGAACTGTTTCCTGGCACCAGGGCCACAGAGGTTAAAATTCCCAAAATTAAGTATATCTTCGTAGGCAATAAATTTCAAGTGGCAACCAAGCTACTTAAGAGGCATCTTTGTGCCGCAGTTAATTAAGAAATTTCTTTTGTAATTACGCAATCAACGCTATGGCGAAACGCCAACTCAGTTGTCAACCCATTCCTCTACTCCTGGTTTCCACTCCTTCGCTTCCGTCTGCCCAGCTAATTTGCATATCTATGCCAAGTCAGGCAAACTGAAGGCATCAGCATAGCGTATTCTGCTCACCTGCACTTGAATTGTGGAGCCGTCAAATGAAAAGAATAGCATTGGCATAATATCTGTGGTGACATCCTCCGGTTTCGTTTTCTCAATAACCAAATGCAAGTTCTCAAGTATCGTAACGCTCGCCTGAATGGATTTTGGTGTGTTGTAGACAATTCTGTGTTTTTAAGTAGACAAAGAAAATACATACAAATACACATACATATATATAAATTTGTTGATCTGATTAGGGAAAAAGTTTGCCGTCTTTTTTATGTAATGTATGAATTAAAAATGAACCCAAAGTAAATAAATGCGTTTGTTATTGTTGCGCCAGCTGGTCGATGGGTGTGCGGGTGTGTGTGTGTGTTCGTGTGTAAAAAGTTCTTATTAGCTACTTTTATGACAGTGTCAGTAAGCGTCTTACAAGATTCCCAAAACTTTTTCAAACCAAAAGAAATGAATATGCGAGGGTTGCTTATAAATTGTGTGTGCTTTATATCGAATATCTGAAACATTGATGTATAGACATATTTATATATATGAGACTCTCAACAAAATTTACTCTGTCAACACACAGGAAATATATTATTTTAAAACACATAAAAGTTTCAGTTTTCGGAGAGCTGGCAAAGGGTCGTAAATAATTTATTAGTGCTATTTGTCACCTTTTTGCTATTTTCTGAATGACACTCGGTGCACGTCCTTGCGGCTTACTAATTTATGTATGCCTGCCACGAGGTCACCAAAGGTGCGCATCGTCCTGACATTGTTGGCACCGTTGCGTTACCTCCCCCTGGATAAAACCAAACAAACTTTGCAACTTTAACTTTCAACTTGTGGTCTATAAATTACAATATAAGCCGTTGACTCGCTTGATCTGCTTTTCGTGTGTGCGTCTGCGTGCAATAAAACGCCATGAAGATTAAATAAAAAGTGTCACAAAAGTGTTTCAATTGTTCGAATGAGGGACAAGGACACAATACACAGCAGTAGCTGTAGCTGGACTGACCCCATTGTTTGGCTGGCAAGACGCCATCGATGTGACCAGCAGCCACAGAGGACACCGCCAAACCACAGCAGCCACAACAATAACAAAAGGTTAGCGATACTTTACAGCTAAACGTTTCTCATAAGTATATTCCTTGTGTATGTGTGTGGCATAATGAGCGCGATGGCAACACTTACTTCATTGTGGGGGACATTAGAGCATCGTATTCCGAGTGCGTTGCCTCCTGGACGAAGAGCATGACTGGCTGCAGTACAGCAGCGAGCACCTCACCATTGTTAATCTCTGACTTGAGCATCGGCCACAAATTCAGCCACCAGAGTTTCTGAAACAACAACAATAAATACAAAAAAATAAACAATAGTTAGTAAGCAATGCGTCTAACGGTTTTAAGTAGTTTATGGTGTAGACAACGAGGCTTCTGTGGAAACAACAAGTTTCGTTCGTGGTCACATTTTACCAACTGTCATAAAACGGTCTCTTAAGTTGAAAATGGCTGTTAAGCTCGTCAAGTTGACGCCATAAATGATGAATGAATGAACGCTGGCACCAGTCGGATGACTGAACCGAACAGTGCCGAAAATGGTTGTCGTCACATCCGTTTCCGGTGGCATGGAACTTATTGCTACTTACGCGCGGTATCAGCGGCATCGCCTCTATCAACGTGGTCTTGTAAAAAAGTGACTTCTGCTGGGTGTCCTTCATGTTGACCACGTCCAGGAATTTCAACGCATTAATAGCCGGATCTCTGTCAGATTAAGAAAATAGAACAAAAGTTCATATAAATTAAGTGCAAAAAATGTTTTATAAATTCGCCCATTTAACGCGTCACTTTAAATATCCTTAGCTGAGAAACAAAACATGACTTTAATTATCTTTTTTATATATATCCAAATTTCTATGGCCAAAATGGAATACTTGTTGCTTTACGTATTCCACACCTACACATACAGATTATTTTTTCTGACAATGCGCTTGAATCTATTTTTGCCACAAAATGTAAATAAATTAAATGTGGTTAAAACTGAGTAGTTATTGTTTTATGGATTTCACATATATACAAACCACATTTTTTTTAATGCTCTTGAAACAATATGTGCCACACAATATATATTAATAATCCCTTAAAAGATTTGTTAAATCTAAATAAATTGCATACAAATTCATAGTTTTTCGATGAGTAAATTAAAGCTCGGATTATGGACTCAATTATCAGCTTGCATTTGTTTATTTAGTTTTTGCTTTTAAACATTTTGCTGCAATTTAAATATAATTGTCTGAAGTTTAATTACAAAAAACCTATTTAATTTTAAACGGATGTACATTTATTTCGGACAGAGAACTGTCAATAAACCCACGTACAGCTTCAGTAATCGTTAGTCGAACAAATATTCCGATTGGTTGAGCACCGCAATGCGATATTGGAGCGTAGCCGTTGCGGGTAATTGAAAAATGGCCATAAAAGTCAAAAGCCGTTAAATTATGTGCATTGGCAGAAATAGCATAGACGCTTGGTTAAGCAATAAGTGTGGCCTTAAATCACATTGCGTATGCGCCCCGTTGCACACGTAAGGAATGCGATGCTGCCCACTTGATTAGCGGTGAGCAACATAATCAGCATAAAAATCAATTTTAATTTAACTGGAAAATGAGATCTGTTTAAAAACTCAGCAAAAAAACGCTGAAAACTTTGATAACATTTAAATTAACTTCAAAGTGCCGCCAACAAGCCACTAACTGGCTCCCTGACTTCTTAGCCCGTTTCAGGATTGTGGGCGGCAACAGAGGGGCCGTGTTGCCGACTTGTTTTTGCCAAGCAACCTATTTCGCCAGCCCAACCCAGATAAGCCAAATCAGCCCTACATCCTTGACTTTCAAGTTTTCTCTAAACAGACGCTCAGTTGTCGCACAGTGGTGCGTCTAAATATACAATTGGTATTAATTATTTATATTGCAAATGTCTAAAAAATTTAAATATTTATTATATCCATTTATGTATTTATGTGGAGCTCAAGCAATGATTAAGAATAGCTGCATATTGAAAATCGAGTCACTTGTGACAAATATAAGAGGCAAAAATTATCTTCATTAATTTTGGCCCAGTGTGCATCCTGGCATTCGCTGAGTGTCTTATATTTTTGTACGCTCTGCCGCGGCTAAGTTACTTCTGCCTTCAATTTGAAGGCACTCGGCTGTCTGCCAGCCTTGCCTTGCCTTGCCTTGCCTTGCCAATCAGCTGCTGTCGTCATAAATCCGTTGTTCCACGCCAGAACTCAACGATGGGATAAGAGAGAGAGAGGGAGAGGGAGAGAGGAGCCTGGAGAGAAACGCTTCGTTCGCTTTTCTGCTGCTCACAATCAGCTCAAGAGCCTCGCATTGTGTCTTTCAAGGCTGATTACCGTTTTCATTTACCAAACAGACGTAATTAAGGTATGCGTGGTGTGTGTTTGTTGTGCGTGGAGTGTGTGCGTTTTTGTTGCCCTTGGTGGAGGTAAAGTAAATGCTTCAATTGAATTTTAGCTACATGTACAAATTGGCTTAGATATCCCGAGTCTGTGTGCTAGTAGTAGTAGAGTGTTTGTGTGTGTGTGTGTGTGTGTGTGAGAGAGTATGTTTGTGTGGGTCTGTGCTTAAGAGTATGCGTGTGTTTTTAACAGGTGTCAATTTCATTTGAAACTCAAACAAAAAACTTTTGCTAAAACTGCGCAAATTGCTGTCACTTTTTGCTTTTTGCTTGCTTTGCGTTTAGTTAAAAGTTAATTAATTTGCAGCAGAAGTTCTCGATGGACGGGACCCTCGAATTTTTAAAGAAATATTTCAAAGATTATTTGTATCATAGTGGCCAGATAAAAAAATGTTTTCCTGTTAAAGATAATTTCTAAAAAAAAATAGAAAAACCAACCCTGAATTTGATGGCATTTTAAAGTTGCTTAACTTTTCTAAACACACTTTAACTATGTAAAAAGTTTTTGCAAATGTGATGATGTGAGGAAAAAATAACTAAAATATGTTTATGGAATTTATTACGAAAATTGAGAAAAACTTTTGGGTAGATAACTGAGATTGTTTAGTTTAGTGCTACTCACATAAAGTACTTGATGAGCTGCAGCAATTGGGCAGTGGGTCGAGCTGTTGTATCCCGACTGGCCATGCGAGTTGTGGCCTCCTGCAGAGCGATTGGTAGTCGCGGCAACAACTTGTGCACATGGTCATCCAGCTGGAAAAACAGAAGAAATTATATAAATCAAGTTGGGCAACAGGCTTCGCCACATCACTGGATGATGTCAACCACTTGAAGACTGCCTCAAATGGAGACCGAAAGTTTTTAATGACATCGCCATGGCTGGCGCCTGCAGCCAGAGTCCTGTCTTCTGTTCCAACACCTGACTGAATAATTAGAGTTCCAAGTAGACTTATGATTACATTTGCATTTGACAAGCGGCGAATCTAATTACGGCCGGCAAACAAGCTTCACAAAAAGTTTTCAACTTGTTTTATTTTGTTGCCACCAATTGCCACTTGGCTTTTTGTGGATCGGGTGGCTCCCCCGAGGTGCTGTCAGCAAATTAATTTAGCTCAGGCAGCTCAGGAGCAAAAGCAAAAGTGGTCTTACCGTTTCGATTTGCTTGGCATAGTTGCTTGTCGAGTTGCCAGCCTGGATAAGTGGTCGTCCATTGTTAAAAACAGCACAGATGACCATGCCCAGGGAGAACATATCGCTGAGGAGGCTGCACTTGGAGCTTGTCTGTATTTCTGGTGCTAGTTTTCAATGAATTGTTATTGAGTTGGGTATATTGTTAAAGTGTTATTGTGTTGTTGTGTTTATTTACCCATAAAATCCAAATTGGGTTGGGCCATTTTCGAGACCCGATTGCTCCACGGCGGACACGGAATTGAGCAATTCAAATCAGTCTCATTCATTCTTTCTGCAATAGCAACACAAAAAAAAAAGTGAATATAATGCTCCACGTTCTGTTGCGTTTGTATTTTCCCACTTGGCACTAATTTCCAATTTTATGTGATTCTAGAAACTCACCCACATATTCCATGCCCGCCAGCTTCCAAATGCCCCGCTTGGTTATTAGTATAGAAGATGGACACACATTTCGATGAATTACGTGACCGGAATAGTGTAAATAGCACAAAGCCTCTGTCAGCTAAAAAAAAATAAAGATACAATGCAACGATAGGGGTTGTTACAATAACCAAACAAACAACACTCGGAATAATATGGAATATTTTTTAAATCATTTTTTCATGTCTAAAAGTTTTTTATCAAATTAAATAAGTGAAATTGATAAGCCAATGCTATAAAACATATTTGTTTAGAACAAAGATTTCTAAACTTTATTTTAAAATATTTTAATTTGTAGAGAGATGCAGAAATTATATATATATATATTTATTATTATATATATGTTTATATGAATAAATAAAGTATTTTTGAAACGTGGAATTTTGGTCTTTTCTCAAATTAAATAAAACATAAATTTTCTTTTTTAATTATAATGCAATATTTTTCTCTGAGTGCATATAACAGTTACATTTCGGAATGAAGTTGCTTGCCTTACCTGCAAAAATCCATATTTCAGCTCCATATCCAAAAAGTTGTATTCCTTGGCATGCGCCGGCCTCTGCGGCAGTGCTCCGCCCGATGTTGCAGTTGCTGGCTGCGTCTGTGGCGCCCCACCGCTTGCTGGTGGCATCACGCTGGTGTTCTCATACGTTTTCGACTCCTGCAAGACAGCGTGGCGCTTAAGAATTGACAGACACGTAGACTGACCCAGCCCAAAACCCCACACACCAAAAATATAACAAAAAAAAAGCTCTGTTTGCATTTTATGGCAATTGCTTTTTCAAATTTTCTCGAATTTTTCTTTTCTCTTTAGCCACAGCAGCCTCCCAGCAGGCTGAATAACTATGTCATCAAGTCATAAACTTTGCAGACAATGACTTAAATCAAGGTGTTTGGCCATCTGGGAGCTTTTGCTCTTTAATCAACTAAAACTAAACTCTCGTTTATAGCCATTTACGTAGGATTTTCTTAGTGGGTGTTTTTTAGTATATTCCCAAGGGAATGCAGTTAATTTTTGTATTTTTAGCTATGCTCTTCGTTTTCTATTCAAATAATACTTTCATAAGTATTTCATGGAAAATTTACTTTCAATAATGAACTTTTTTTTTTGTAAATAGTTGTAAATTGGAGAGCATAAAATCTGCTTTAACAATTTCGCTTACTTTTCATTTTCCTTGAACATATTGTTTGGCTTTTGTAAAAACAATTTGAGCTTTACCTATACAATTTTCAATGTTATTTAACTCGACTCGATTTACTTTTACCTTTTAGCTGTTGTTGTAGTTCTTGTTGTTTACTTTGTTTTGTTATTATTGCCGTGCACCTCAATAAACTATAATATTGTCTGGCAGGAAACAAGGCGCAAAACTTAACTTTTGTATTGTTTTTGTGTTCGTTTGTATATTTGTGTATCAATTTCAGAGCTGCGCAAGTAAAACGAATCCTTTTATTGGCTCAAACTTTTGCCAGAACACTTTGTAACTCGAGTTGGTTGTATGGGTGGCTGACTATAAGTGTGTGTGTTTTCAGTTGAGTGTGTTCCGCATTTGCCAACATTCTGTGCTACCTGCCACTTGAACCAGAAGTCAAACTATGCAGTTGACTGGTTGCCTATGCTATACGAACTTTTAGCCCGACGCAAAAAGCACAGCATTCAAAACGACAACGAAAAAAAAAAACCAAAAAAAAACAATTGATTGAAACTGGTGCCACTAAAAGCCATCAAGCCTAAAATCTAGCAATATGCACATGGAAACGAAAATTGCATCCAGCTGTGCCCACAGAGAAAGAACGTTGAATTAAACTGAAGGAAACGGAACCGAAACCGCACAGAACTGGCAAACAGAACCGTTAACAGAGATAAACACAAAAGCCAACTCACATGAAAGGCCAGCACATTCGAAAGGCTGGCAAAAATTGGCTCTGCGGCAAAGGCCAAAGTATCCGCACTCTCCTCGACAGTGTGATAGATTTGAAGAATCTGTGAGTAATAAACAATCAATGGAAAAATAGTTATTACAGTGAAGTGATTTGTAAAAATGATACTTAAGTTTAATGTCAAATTATCAAAGCTCAAGATTATATTTTAGACTTTTAGATGTATATTCTCAAAGCTGCAGCAAATCTTTTTTACAAAATTTTAAATATTTCGTTATAATATTCACAAATTATATTTATTGCAGTACATTTTAAAATCAATTTGAAATACAAAAATTTAATAATGTTAAACAATTTTAAATATTTATTATGATATTCTCATATTATCGCAATTCTTTCTACAATCAATTTTTAATATTTTCTGTTAGTTGACGTGCTTTAAAAATGCCAAGAAAATATTTGAAATCAAGTATTTATTATACATTATTTGCACACTCACCCTGGGATGACGGAAGCGTTCCAGTGTCTTCACCGAGCTCTTCAGCAGCTCCGTAATGGTCTCCTTGCGACGCGGCTTGTGCAGTTTCTCAGCTACTTTTTTCTCAAAAATAAATACCGAGCATTCCTTGTCGAGAGAGAGAGAGAGAGAGAGGAAGAATGAGTTGTAAGGAAGGGAGGATTCTGATAGAGTTTTGTTGGTCTGTTTAGCATGCTCACCTTGTTGTCACTCTTGCGATAGCCATCGTGAATGCGCCAGACGAGCTCTGGTCCAGCACAAGCGATTGGTTTGCCAATCTCAAAGTATTGCGTAATGGGATTGCCATCGGCGACATTCTGTGTAGATGTAGATGAGGCCGCCACATTGGCGCTTTTGAACTTGGCGAACATTGTGCCAGCGGGCATACCATCGATTAGCTTGGAGAATACATTCGAGAAGCTGCCCTGCCGTTTACAATGTGGCACACTGGCACTCCCTCCAATAATTGGTGCTGAGCCACCACCACCGCCGCCGCCGCCGCCGCCACCGATTTGAGCACCTGCCTCGCCAACACCACCAATTGCCGTTGGTCCTCCACTGATAGATAAACGTTCGCGCAGGCTTACGCCTAAGCTGTTTGCACTTGTCACCGATGCCTGTGGTAAGCTGCGGCTTGTTAAACCAATACCACTCACAACACCAGCTCCAACACCACCCAGACCATTTGCAGTTGATGAGTTGTCGCCGTAGCCATTCACATCGCCACCGCTGCCGCCAGAGACGCTGGATAACTTGCGAGATCCTTGACTTAGCTCGAATACTGTGCTAGCGCTGCGATTACGCACACCACCCGCATTGCCGAGACCCACACCCACGCCGACACCGATGCCCACACCACCGCCCACGCCCACGCCGACACCCACACCAGCACCCAGTCCGGTACCCGCTGCAGCCAATCCGCCGTACACAGTGCCGCCTTGGCTGCCAGCTCTCGCTGGTGAACCCGCTGCCACCGCTGCTGTCGCTGTCGCTGCCACTGCCACTGCTTCACCACCACCGCCACCACCACCACTGCCACTAGCGCTGGATGTTATTCCAACGGCGCTGCCACTGCGACTGCGTTTCGCCTCCTCGACACTATCCAAACGTGAAAAAATTCGGGCCGCCGTTGTTGCCGTTGTTGCTGCCCGCTTAGCTAACTATGGAGCAAACACACACACACACACACACACACTTCCGTTTCCTGATCCGCTTCCGGTTTCCGGTTGCCAATGTCACCACTAGTTTGCCACTTAACGTATGACTCTCTTTGTTTACAGCTCAACCAGCCAAGCACCGTTGTATAAATTTCGAATAAAGCTCCAGCCGCAAATGCTGCACTGCAAATAAAGAGAATGCGATATTTACCGTTTAATTGCAGTCACTTCAATTTCACCACTTCGAGGCGCACGCACCGCTGAGCCACCCTCAATATGCGCTGCACGCATTCGGCAACCATTTCAGATACCCTGTTGTGCAACAGTGCAACGAGCGTGGCTACTTCGACTAACCAAAAACCTTTTCGACTATTTTATTAAAATATTTAATTATTTATTTTACAAAAAAAAAAAAAAAAACTTATACTATAAACTTTAATAAACAATAAGATAAAGAGTTAAAATATTAATTTGTAATAATTGAGTTGCAAAAAAAAAAAAACTACAATTTTCTCTTAACTTATATATAATAATTTGTATTATAATAATGTCAAAAAAATACTACAATTTTTTTTTACTACTTATAATATTAAATATAATGAATTTATAATTTTGAGCTTGGAATAATTAAGAATAAAAACCAATCTGACTCATAAATATTATGCTCAGTAAATTTCGTGTAGTTTACTCAATATATTCAATGATAATTTCGAATATTCTGATTTTCGATTAAATTACTTAAGATGCAACACTAATTTGGTTTTCCCAGGGTATGTGCAACAAACAGTGGCAGCGACATTTAACGCAGCCACTTCTTTTGCACTGGCAATTAATGCACTTATTGCTGGTCTGAGTTTTATCTTAAATTATTTTCGTTTTCCGTCTCATTCTGTTGCCGGCTTCCCACACAAAACTGCACAATTAAAAAGTTAAATGAGCTCAATTTAAGTGTGTGTGAGTGTGTGTGTGTGTATATTGTATGTGTGTGTATGTTTCACTGTGTGAGTGTTGTTTTTGCAGCTGTTGGCGCTGCCGCCGCCGGTTCTTAATTTTGAATAAATATGTGCTTAAGCGCATTATACCTTTATTAATTGCTTTAAAAATGAATAAATTCACATTTACATTTTCTGCAATTGGTCAAAATGAAATTGTGTTTGCATATTCTTCAATTGGTCCAACTGAAATTAAATGCAATTCACAAAAGCCAAAATGTTTTCAACTGCGCATCGAAATGTACTTGTTGTGCACACTCTGGTCAGGAAGCTCAAGGGGAAGGTGAAGTGGATACTGTTGCCATTTGACTGCTACAAATGTTGTTGTTGCTTGTATTTGAGCAGCTGTTGGATCAATCGTTGAGTCAGTCGGATGGACACAATTCCTCAATTTGAGCCAACTATCACAGTAGGATGGGCAACTCGTAAGTCGTAAGTGAAACAAGACCAAAATAAATTTCAGGTCAAATGTTAAACTATTTAGTGCAAATATTTGAAAGCTTCCTTCGCCTTGGAATTTCGATTCATTTCATGACGTTGTAAATAAAATATGAGACAGCAATTTCTTGCTGGCATTATGTGTGTGCTGTGGAGCGCCTAAAAGCATGACAGACAGATAGAACGACAGACAGACCGACAGACAGACAGAGGTGCGGGCAGAAAAAAAACATCTTACTAGGTCAGCAGTCGATGCTTAAAGCCGGAACCCAACAAGCATAAGTAAAATGCGGCTTAAGTATTTATGGGGGATAAGCGAAAGTTCTTGTACTTCAAACGTTAAATCAATAAAACAGCACCAGGAATATATCCACATAGATTACATTTGCATTAAGTTAATTTCTGTTTTGGTAGCCAATTGGGCTCTTACATGAAAGGTAAGCGTAAATTACACTGAGGAACCTGGAAATTTAAATTTTATTATTACTTTGATGATAAGTCATACGCTGAAAGGTGGCAAACTAATGGAACAGTCTTGGAAGCCACAAATGGCTGAATGAACGCAGTTTATATTGAATGATTTGCCAAATATTTCCTTTAGTTTCACACAGCTAAAATTTCCACTACTTTTTGTGGTATTTGGATTTAGTTGTAACTGCGCTAAACACGAAAATTGGCTTCATTTAATCAATGACCTTTTCAGTTAGTTTGTCCAATTGAACTTTTACATTAAATGTCTCTTTTGCTAGTTGTCAAATGTATAAAAGTTTTTGAAAGCAAAATTTGTTTACTCAAATTAAAGGTCAAAATAATAAGAGAGAGAGAAATTCTATCGTTTTATCAAAGCATTATATTACTTCTACAATATAAAAAAGACAAACTTTAATTATTTCCAAACTTTTATTAAATGTATATAAATTTAAAGGTCAGACAGTCGCATCCAATTAAAATTCATAACCTGAAAACAGACTGATAAAAAGAGAGAAATGCAATTACTTTTTTCGTTTCGGGACACAATATGAAAAATAAAATATGACAAATTATCGCCCTTTTTTCATGTTCAGCCATCGGAGAAGGTCTTTAATCAGTGTAAAGATATTTACACAGGCCAACATCATTATCAACATTATCATTAATATCATTATGATGATATAAAAAAAAAATGTAATAAATATCAATGCCAAAATTAGCGTAAATTCAAATTTAAATCTGAATTTGAATTTGATAAATGTGGCCACGTAACAAATCGAAGCAGGCGAAATGCGAACAGCTCTCACGTAATTATAAGGGGAATGGTTTGGGGATAACAGAGAAAATAGGGCCACGGGTCACTTTTATTGATTTGCAGGCTCACACACACAAACACACATAAACAGGCCAAATTAAATGATGAAAGCGAAACGTTAACAAAACTGAAACGAACGAACGTGAAAGGCACAAAGCGCGAAAATTATTTTCGTTGTTATTGTCTTGTTGTTGTTCTTGTTGCTACTGTTGGTATTATATTTGACAATTTGGCATATATATAAATACATGTGTATATACATATAGACACACACACACACACAAATAAGCACATGGTTGTGCCTAACATTGTGTGTATCTAAAGCTTTGTGAGTTTAATATTTTTAGCCCAAAGCTAAACGAACATAGACACAAGCAGTGGGAACAACAGCAACAAGTAAATATTGCTAAGCGTTAACTGAAGGCAAATATCCACAACACACACACAGAGATACCACACACACACAACACACATACACACATACACACATACACACAAACACACACACCCCACACATAGCCACACTAAGCCAACGTAGACACAAGCCAAAATAAACGTCAAGTAAAACAGACACACGCACATATACACACACACACATACATACACACACCGATGTCTCAATTAAAAAAAAAGATGTGATGGCCCTTTTAGCCACATACAGGACCAGCAGTTAGAACAACATCTGTGGTAGTGGCATGAGTTCGTCTGGCACAAGTTTTGTTTGCTTTTGCTTCATTTGGCATTGTTCGCCTGGCAAAAAACGGACAAAAACAGCAATTGATAACGGCCAACGTTGTCAATTGAGCTCTCCGCTTCGTATATGGCACACACACACATGCACACTCACACACACACACACACATATGACAGGCAGTTGTGCTGGTTATGTACGTAAATTATCTTTGAGTGATTTAGCGACAAATCTGAGAATATAAGCTGAAAATTTGCTTAAAGTAATAAAATTCAAATAAAACACTAGTTGTGAATTCTTGCCTGAAGAGTATCGAGGTACATTAAAACAAAAAAAAAACAAATGAAAACATTTTTAATTTAAGTTCAGTATCTAAACTTTGTTGATAAAATGTTTGATATAAACACACACATATATATATATATATATATATATATATATATAAATACATTTAATACGATTATCAATGAAAAGCTGTTGTATTTATTTTTCTTTACCACATACATACAAATGAGCTTAGCTTGGAAATATGTGATAAAAAAAAATGCTTGAAAGTTGACAGAAATGTTTTGCAATTTTTGTATTTTAACTTTTTTGAATGTGTTAGGTTTGAACTTTTGACAACTCCAGCGCAAAGCTTATTCAATATTATGTTAAGCATAAAATAAAAACATTTAAAATATTTTTGGGTTATATTTGTTGAACTTCAAAATAATGTCAGCTGAAAAGCTGCTTTAATGTTACAGTTGAATCAGTTTAAAGCACACACAAATTAACTCGTTTATTACTTTGACAAGAAACGACCCTCGTTTAGCTGCCCACATTAAACAAGCGCACATATACACAATTACACACACACACACACACACACACATGCATGACAGTCATGCAGATGAAGCTTAACGGGCACAATAAGCAGTCCAAAGCATAACAAATACAAATGTTTACAAGGGAAAAAGTAGCTATTCGTTGGAGTTAAAATTGTGGTTATATGCGCTGTCAGCAGATATTGCGTATACGCAACGTGAACAAAATGTCGGAGTGCTGCATTGCTAATTATGTTCGCTCGAAGATTGAGTTCCAGTTTGTGTTGGAGGCGGAGTGCGAGTTAAAGTTTACCCAATGCCCCTTGTCAATTTCGGGCTCATCGCAATTGATGCAATTGATATGGGTCCAAAGGAACACATGTCAAGTGGACGTATTCACTTATGACAGTTGCAAATCTCGACCAGTATTAGTTAGTTAGTGCCTCGAATCGCTTGCCTCTGCAGCATTTTATAGTGACAGCGCTAAATTGAATATGGCTCATTTGCATATTACGCATACGCCACGTGAAACGTGCACACAAAATCGTTTTTGAGGTCGTTTGGCGTTTGCCACAGTGCGTGTGTGTGTGTCGTCTGTGTGTGTGGGTGTGTGTTACTTTTCGGCTTGGGGCTTAGCTTTGAACTGGCTGAATCGCTGTATAGCGGCTGCTTAATTAAATCACTTGCGTAATTTGTTTAGTTATCCACGCAGGGTGCACTTGAAAATTGCCTTTGTGTAAATGGACTTGTATTTGTATATATTTCGAGGGTTGACTAAACAAAAGCCACTCAAGTTGCCGTAATTCAATTGCTTTTAACTGCAGCCAAAGGCAGCAACAGTCGCAACAGCAGCAGCAACAAACATGCCATAATTACTGAGCCTGGCCCTAAAGGGCTTCAAGTTGGCTCTTGTGCGAAGTGCGCTGAATAAATAAAATTACGCCTACCATTTGAGACAAAGAGCGATCTAAGTGTGGCTTAGAGCACAGCTAATTATGCTGCCACATGCCGTGCGGCAAGCTAATCGTGCAACAAGACTCATGCAAAATTGTATCTTAACTTGACTAACAAGCCCAAACGCTGTCCCACTGTGCTTCACTTGACCGTCTCATGCCACTTATGGCCAAAGTCTGCCTGCCAGTTGCCAGCTTCCGTTTGCCTGGCCACAACCTGCTTAGCCGTGCGGCTTAATTGGCTGGCAATATGCGTCAACTTCCTTCCGTTCAATGTGAGCTTCGCGCAGTGTCTTAATATGTTTGTTTCTCTTTTCCATAGGTGTTACCTCCTGCTGCTTTCTGCTTTCCGTCGTTCCTGTTTTGGAGCTTTACTTAAAGTATTTTGATTAGCTATATTAGCAACTCACTAACAATGTGATTATTATTTCACGCCAACGGGCGTATTTTATCCAACTTAAGTCACGCTGGTTGCTTCTAAGCATCGTCTCGACTGCCGTGCATAAAATTAAATTTATTTTCTTATTAGTGCACACGCTATATGAATTTCAATTTGGCTCCCCAAACATATGGCTCAAATTACGTTAATTATCATATGCGTAATCAAATGAGCACTAAACACATCTTTAATTCTGTTTAAGCCATGAACACGAAAGCTGAGAATATGAGTATATTTCGGAATGCTTATCCTGTAAATAAGATTTTTCGACTTTGACTTCTGTATTTATTTAATTGACAAAGCAAAATCTACTTTAATAAATTTTGTTAAATTTGTAATCTGCTTTAAATTTTCTAAGATGTTTGAAATATGAGAGAAATCATTTGTTATAACAAATACTAAGACTATAATATTTATAATAAAAATTAATTTAGAAATGTAAATATAACTCAAATTAGGTCGAAACTAACTTTAGAGGAGCGATCAATTTCATATTTTTATAAGCAATATATATTAAAAATTAATCTTCTAATTTTTATAATAAATTTTGATACTATTGTTATTTTTAGTAATTAATTTAAAGTCCATTAAAATACTGAACATTTATAGTACATTATATCCACGCGCTTCTTTTAGTTCTGCTGTGGTAAAATAGTTAAAGAGTTTTGAGGGCGAATTCAAGTTGCAGTCAATTAAATTTGAGGGAATTTGTACATGTTTGTGTGTGTGTGTGTGTGGCACAAACTTAAACCACAAATCACGCCACATATCACGTCACATATCACGTCAAATATTTATAACTCATCAGATGGTCGCACATGGAACATTTGTGTGTGCTTTGGATGCTTTTGCAATGCCTGGCTGCAATTTAATATTATATTACGCAATGTGCATTGACTGATGAAATATCAAATGATGCGAGTTCGATGCTTAATTGAACATGCCCAAAACTTGCACACAAGAACATCATTTGAATTTTGTGCGAGCGTCAAATACTAATTGAGCATTGTTACCAACATGATGGATAATAATTTGGCTGCGGATTTGGATGGGTTCATGTTTGCTGTTTCGAGTTTTTAGAGGGAGAGACTCCAATGGACGTGAAAAATGGCACGTGCATACAGGGTGTGTCCTTCTGCGTGCCCTCCAAACATTTACATTTTGAAGGTTGTGCCACAAAAATAATTTATATATACATATTATGATCAAATTTCAAACAGGAGACGAGAGAACACAAGCATTTAGCTTTTGGAGATTCTTAAAAAAGGCTTTAAGTGAGTTGTTGACTTGATTTACTTAACTAGTTTAAAATGTAAAACGCCGATTAGAAATGTCGACACAGAAACTTTGCCGTTTTGTTTGTTAACTCAATTATATGCAATAATTTGCAATGGCATTTACACACAAGCCCATGACATAATTACATATGCAGCACTAACAGCAAAGTCATAAAATACACACACACACACACACACATTCAAACACACACACACACATGAAAGAGTCAACTTAGCTTTGCTGTAAGTTTTGCCTGCCCTCAAAATGACTTAATGCTTAATGTCATTTAGGGCAGCAATGGAAATTATTTTAAATTGCAGCCCCGCCCCTCTGGCAGTGCCCCCTTTTCCAACATCTCTTCGCATTCACCCTTTAAGCCACATTGCCTTTGCTGAGCTTTTGTGCTGTTCGTGTTGTTGCCTGGGCAAAGGGAATTACATATTATGCCAGAGGGCAGTTCACTTTTTGTTCGACTAAAAATAAAACATAATTTAACGAGACTCCAAATAGCAGCAGCAACAGCAGCAGAAGTAACAACAAAAGTTATTTAAAATCGCTTAAAATTGGCAACATGTTCAAGATTTTCCTGGCATCAAGCGTCGCACTCTTTCTGCCCCTCTCACTCTCTGTTATTTACTCAGACCCTCTCGCTCTTCGTTTTACAACTTTTGATTCGACGAAAGCTAAAATTTGCATAAGTTTTGTGCAACAACAAATTGCGGCTACTGCAGTAGCAGCAGCAGCAGCAGCAGCAACAAGCTGCGAAGCCATAAAAAATTGCATCAAACTAAATTGGAAGAAAAAGCGCTGTTTATTTTCCATTCCTTTTTTTGCGTATAGTTGGACAAACAACGATTTCTGTGCTTGGTGTGGAAACACGAAAGAAAGTGATTTACCAACAATTTGCTTTTCCTTGTCATTATATTTATTGAGTCCTTCATCTGAAGCACTTCCGAGTACTTTTTCACTTTGACGTAAAATTCTACAAGTCAACTAACGGAACTCAACTGAGCTGAATTTAATTTACATTTTTTTTTGTGTAACTCTGTTGAGATGTATTGAGATGTTTAATAAAATATAACTGTTATTAAATTATTTACTACGTATTTTTATTGAAAGAATGAAGAATGAATTACAGGATAAATGAAAAACATGTTTCAACAACTCTGCGGGCGCACAAGCAATTTATTATTTCGGATACCTTTATCTCAACTCATATTCAATATTCATAAAGTTATCAAAAAATATTTATCACAACGAAATATTCACAAATTTTATTAAATTTATGACAGGTCTGTTTGATGTATGCATATGTGAATTTAATAAGGGTAAATTTGAAAAAAAAAAAAAACAGCGAATAATGCAGCGAGTTTTCAGAACGTGAAATGATAAATAAAAATATATTCACAATATAATGCAGATATTGAAACAAACAATTATTATAGTTTATTAAAAGATTTTAATAAACCTGATTCAGTGCCAATTCTACAAAAACAATAAGTAAATCTGATTTGCATTGCATTATACGCTAATTAAGAGCATGGTAAATATTTGATTTAATTTAATAAAAAGCTGAAGTTTTTCAATGTTTTTTTTTTGATACCTCACCTGAATACGTAGACTAGATTTTTTTGTCACTTGACAATTAACATTGAGAATCGACTATAAAAAAAAAAAGAAAATATAATTTGCAATTAATCACAACGCACACTTTTCAAGTTTTTTTTTGCACTCAATAATGGTAGACACATGAAAAATTAATGGGCACATTAACGCATATGAGTTCGCCCGTAGGGCATCAGCCAGAGTGCTCTAAGTATCCAATGCTGTCATTATAATGGTTCACAAAGAAGGTAACAACAGCGACACTTTTACCATAATTAAACGCGTTTTTATATGCACCCAAACAGAGGCACAGACACAGACAGAGACACACAAACACACACACAGACACACACGCATGTAAGATGCCATTAAAGTGTATATGTGTGAACTTTATGTAGCAGGTGTATACATCATACGTTAGAGTTATACCCACATATATAGGTGTAGTATACCTGTGTGACCGTTCTCGATTTGGTATTCACGGTTTGGATTCGAATGCGTTTAGAATTCTCGCACGTTCGCACGCAGTGAAGTCCTGAAACAGACTGAGACTCGGACGCGGACTCCAATGTGGACGATGAGGGCACAAAGCAACAGCTAGCAAATATCCCCAAGTCGAGCATAAGAATGCCCCAAACTGTTGCGCCGCAGCGCATGCAGAGGTCCCAGGCCCGGTTGCGGCTGTACTAAATCCTAACACTGCGCACGCGCCACGAAGGGGCAAGCATAGAGTATGGGGAATATCGCACAGAGTAGCACAGAACAGCTGAGAAGCAACAGTTTGTTTGTTGGCGGGGAGATAATGCTGGGTGGGTGGTCTGAATGAATAGGTGGATGTTGCAAGGACAACAGCGAGGCGGCCGGTTAGACAAAATTGGGTCTCTCAGTCAATGTCACAAGCGCGTCTCGTTTTTGTGCAGCGAACGAGGCGCGGAACGGCTGGGAGGGTGGAGTAGTTGTTTATAAAGAAGAAGAAGATGAAGACGAAGAAGGCTCAAACTGCGAGGCCATTTGGCAGGCGATTTGGCTTTACGCTTGTTGCTTCCAAAAGCGGATAATTGTGCAAAGGAGTCACGGCATCGATTCTGTTTGTCCTTCCCACGCCGTCTGGTTGCAATTAGTATGCACAGCAACAACATTAACGCCATTTTATTTGCACATTAAGCAACGCAGGTGACCTGTGACTTGTGACCTGTGACGTGCCACATCATCAGACACCGTCGTTGGCAACTTAACCCTCATGCCTCAGGTCACCATTAATTATTGCCTCAAGTTGGCAATTTTATTGTTTGGAAGGCCACTAAAACAAATATATTTTCACTTCCACTTTATGTTTGAAGTCTGTGCCCCATTTTATATAAACTTCTTTGAGAATTAATACTTAATTGCAATGATAACATTTATATAAATTACTACTACACAAATTCATCTCAATGAGGAAATCTTTGGCTTAGTAACAACTGCTGTCATTTATTTGCTACTTTTGGTGGCACCTAACAACTTGGCAAGCTGCCTCAGAAATTATAATAATGTCACCTAGACAACTATCAATTAAGTTATAAATTGTATAGCAACATTTCTGTAATTTTTAAATAATAACTTCTTTCTTGTATTACAGACATCAACAAACCAGAAAATAATTCATGTCATGTAAAAACTCTCTGCTGAAATATGAGTGAATAACTGCTCTCTGTTACACGATATCTCAACTAAAGTCTATAAATCTTGTTGAATTCTCACTTTATTGAAAATACGAAATAAATTTGTTATTTACAGATTTTATATTATGTATGCATATATTCTTCATCAATCTATTCAAAGTTATGTGTGGGCTGTAAACCTAAAAAGTTTTACATATTTAACTACTGCTATTTGAGAGCCTTCAACTCACAAATCCTTTGTTAAGTAGTTACTGTTCCTATGGATGATCCACGGCAAGCACATATAGACGGATGCAGCATTTATAAATTGTATCTTTATAAATAACAGCAAAGTTCGAATGATAAATGCTTTTATTTTTGCCCGCTGTGTGAAGTTTATTATAGCTTGCATATATTATTTATAAAATAACAATAAATTTAATACCAAAAACAAACGCGCACATTTAAATAAAGCTGGTATTGGAAGCATCTGTTCTTATACTCTTATGCCAATAAAATGTGTAAAAAAAAATAAAGCATAAGGATTAACAGCTTAGTCGATCCTGCCATTTCCATCGGTCGACCTGTATTATCAAGCTGATCTAAATTACTATAAAATTTAAATACTTCATTTTATTAAGATAACTTCAGGAATACCTAAATTGCAACCATTAAATATTCCCTTATTGAGATTATAATCACCAAATTTTTTTATCAATCTAAGTCAGACTTTTTTTGAGTGTGCAAACTTTTTAAGATCTATCAACTGGAACCTGTGCCTAAAAAACATTATAATATATTTAACAGTTGGATTTAGGATATCTTATAATCGATCTTATTCGGGAATTATTTTTATTACTTATTTATTTGTCTATTTCTGTCGTTTCACTTGTTTATTCCCATAAATTTGGCAATTTTAAATTGATAACAAGCTCGCTTACACACACACACACACTTACATGAACACAAGCAAATACACACACACACACACCTCCACAGTTGCATACTTTCTAGTTATTGGCCATGTTGTGCGGTTGGGCAAATAAGCAATTTGTATTGGCCACACAGCGATAAAACAGCAAACACTTCACCATATTCAATGTTATTGAGCATAAAATAATATATATATAAAATAAATATATTAAGGTGATATATGTTACGCTTTCAGTGACTGCCCAATGGATTGTTATGAGTTCTTTATGAATTTTTCAACAGAAATTAGAAGCCGTTGAGTAAATTTTATCAACAACAGCAAAATTCACAATTGCAAAATAAAAAAAAATAAATAATAATCATTTTCCGCTTGTGCCTACAGAAATAAGTCATGCTTGAAATTTTACAACAATTTTATGTGATTTCGCTCGTTTGGCTTGGCCCTGCCCACAATCCACATCTGTTTACCACCTTTCGCACCACCACCCGTCGCAGCACCCTTCGCACCACACTGTGCACAATTTAATTGCAAATTGAGTCACCAAGTCTTAAAACCGAATCTAAGCCAGAAACCTCAGCCAAAGATTTATACGAAGCAACTGTTGGAAAGCAAAAGTTTATCAATGATTGGCAAAATAAAACACAAAACTTTAAAAGATTGAACAAAGATTGATTTTCCTTTGAGCTCACTTCAAATCCATTTAATCAATAAAAAAAATTTAAGTGCCAAAATGGTTTGCAGTTTAGATTAGATTTTTAAATTATTTTATAAACTTTAATGTTTTTGTGTTGAAAAGTTGACTTGTTAAGAAAACAAAAACTTGGCAATTCTCAGTGTTAGAAAAATAACAAATTCAAATAATAGCTTAAAATTATTAGTAAAATATATGTTTTGGGTTTGCATTTTGCTGGCCATAATTTTCGGAGAATACACCAAGATTTGTCAGCTTGGCCAAAACTCAAATTTCATATTAATTTGCTTGTACACAGACATAAATTGGCCAAGTGTTCAGCCCGGCATTTGTGTAGGGCAATTAGCCTTCGGTAAATTCCATGCAAAACACAGCAACCACCATGAAATCTTTGCCCAACTATGACAATAGGCCATATGTGGTAACTTTGCTAATAGTAGACAAGATAGGGAATTGGGGGAGGGTAAAGTCATTTTAGACTCGCACAGACAAAATGGCCAATGCAAACATGAAAGTTAATTAAAGCGAAACTCGACTGACATGAATTTATATGGACTAATAATATGCCACTGGCTACGCAACCACACACACACACACGCACACACACAAACACACACGCACACACAAGGCCAATTTCAGAATATGGTATATGGACATGTGGATAACGCTTCGCTAAATAGCGAAGCTTAATTAAAACTGACAAGTAAATTAATTTTCACAGAAGAGAAATAAAACTCACACACACCAAACAGAGGAGTCTGAAGACGTTTATTTTAATTTTTATGTGCTGCATGCGTCTTTAACAATGTGGCACCGGAACCGATTCGAGATTACTCAGGATATCCGGCATTTCCGTACCGGGTATCGATTTAGCAACTGCAACAAACGACATCATTATTTGCTCTAGTCTCAGCCCAAGGCTTAGTTATCTCCATTATTTTTATATATGTGCGGCACATGCTAAAACATATCAATAGTCAAGCACATTAATTAGACAGCTAAATGCAGCCTCTTAGCCAGTAAAAAAATATGTAGCCAAGTTCAGTCTTTAAGCCATTCAGCTCGAAGGTGCTTCAGTTTCATACCTGCATCAAGTAATCAACATGTTTTATTCATGCGAATATCAACTGATTTTATCACGCAACAAATATGCACTACGGGGCGTATGTATAATAAATGGTTTAAGCCAAAGCATTGTTGGCTCCGAACCAGGCTGCAGCTCTGCCGCTTGTCTGCCGATGAATTTGAATCTGTGGCAGCAATCTTTGGCGCATTTTACGCGCACATTTTTATGACCTTGTTTATCCTTGTCACATGGCAGCGTCTTTAAAAATCGACCACAACTTTGATGAACTCGTAAAGAAAAATGCTGCAGCAAGTACTGAAAAGTGAGACTGAATAAAAGCTAACCAAAATTGGCGGAGTACTGTCTGGGATAGGTGGAGGATTGGGGGGCTTGTGGCAGCATGTCACGATTGACGGCTGTGCTGCATGAATGAGCTGAATAAATTTCTAAAATGAATGTCAGGAAAAGTGTCTGAGAGAAATTAATGATGACTTTTATACCCGAGTAATTCGTGGCATTTTCATAATAAACATACACACACACACAGACACACATAAACACACCCACAGACACACCCACAGACACACACACATACACACACACACAAACACGCCTTGATAGGTGCCTATAATTTGATTTCTAAGAAGCATATGAAAATGTGCCAAGGAAATTATTTTTGTGAACGCATGCAGGAAATATTTGATATAAATATAAAAAAACAGGAGACAGCGTACAAATAAGGTGAGGGGCGGTGAGGCACACACCCACAAACATACACACACACACTCAAATATTTGCCTGTTGTGTGGATGCGTGGGTAAATTTGAAAAAGCTTTTTTATGCTCGTTTGCATTCTTTCCGACTTTTATACCGATTTAGGTCTGTTTAACAGCCGTCATACAATTTATAACGCATAATATGACAATCGAACAAAACAAAAGCGCCCACACACACTCGCATACACACACGCACACGCACAGTCACCCACTCACTTTATAAGAGGATCACACAAATTGACAAAAACTTGGCATTGGGATAAATGGGCTCAGGTTGTCATCTACTTACAAAGTGCAGAAAGTCCACAGCAAATTTTCAAAAGTATTTTTGCCACAAAAGTTTTGCAAAACTTAGAGCCAAACCAAATTAAGGCTCCGGTGAGAAATGTAACAACTGCATTGCAATTCGACTTAGTAGACATTGGCAATAGGATTTACAATGGAATCCATGGAAAGACCACTTGCTGTGGCTTAAATCATAGAATCATTGCAAATTCCAAGAAAGATTTATAGTTTGAATGCTGTTTGCAAAAGGGGTGTGGAAATTTCCAGTTAATTGACTCTCATCGGCCAGGAAGCACTCGTCTATTTTTTCTATTATTTCTCACAGCATTTTCATGATTATCTTATTAGCTACCAAACAAGTTAATTTGCCAGCCACGCCTAAGCGCACGTCGCCGCTGGGTTGCTTGCCACTTGTAGGCTGCAACATTCGTATGCGCGTTGATTCCCGCGGCGATGTAGCTCCTTGTAGCTCCTGGCTGCTCTTGCTGCTGCTGCTGCTGAACTAAGTTGATCTCTCTTTGCTAATAGCATACAGCACACAGCATTGTATAATTTCTAATCGCAAAAGCAAATATATACATTTATGATCACGGCGAATTCTTTTTTATTTCCAATATTAGCCACTGTCGAATGCAGAATTTTAAAAGCTAAAAGCATCTAATTTCTTTGTTTATTTTCTTTTTGTGGTTTTTGATCCCAGATTAACCTCACCCTGGGCTACAGCGTCGAGTGACTCGGCTTCTCGGTATTACATATTTTTAAAATAGCTGTCGCCATTTTAGCAATCAGAGCTCTTTTATGAAATAGAAAAGTATATTTCTTTAGAATCATTAGGAATTCCAAGAAAGATTTATAGTTTTAATGCTGCTTGTTAAATATTTTATTTATCTTATTTATTTACCTTTTCTTTCTATTGTTGTCGGCCCAAGTTTAGCTTGTCCTTGGCTATAATATCGAGTGACTCGGCTTCTTGGAATTGCATATTTTTAAAATAGCTGTCGCCAAGTTAGCAAACAGAGCTCATCTATTTAATAGATAATAATAAGAATTCTCAATTCTAAGAATTTCTTATTTCAACTACCTTATAAAAATAAACATCAAAACAAAATGGCACGAAATATATGTGAATTAATAACAAATTTAACATAGCTGACAACTGTTTTCTATTTCTATGAATTTCGCATAAAATATGACACTTAACACTAATTTACTAAACTAGCTCATCTGTTTTAATTGTTAAATGTAAAAAACTTAAGCCAAATTCTAATTAATACCATTTTTTATATACTCTTAGCGATATATCTTGGCCCTGAAATCCACAATTAAAAGATGATTTTTTATATCTGTTCGCTGAATAACATCCTAAATTGGATTTAACCAAAAAAAAGCTAGCTTGTTAAAATTAAAAACATTTTGCAATAAAATTTAATATTTTTTACGAGGATTGCACTAAATTAACTTACTGGGAAACCTGTTTGAGCTGAAGGAGATTAGCACATACTTAGTACTCAAATACACATAATTTTTTATTGAGCTAAGAGATTTGAAATCAAATTCAGATTCACTTTTCAAGTCACTAAAATTGCATAAATTAGTCCCAATATTTTTTTGAAAGTCCTCGCCACACGCTCGCCACACTGCAATCAGAGTCAAATTGAAAATTCAATTTTCGCTAATCGGCTTTGGCCAACCTCTCGGCACTGCCACACCTCCAAAAGGAGGATGCTAGCAAACACACACAGAATTCAACAGAAAAACAGAAAAACAGAAATATGCGCAATACGGGTAATAATTCATTTTCAAGTTCTAACGTGCACCACTCATGCATGCGGCATGATGTGGTTTTTGAGGGCTACAACATTGCTGCAAAGTTGCATGATTTCGTATGTAAGTAAAATTTAAACTTAAATTTTAATAACTAAAGTATTTAATTAATTTCTGTTATTTTAGCAATAGTTTTAAGAGTGAGCAAGGGAAAATAAATAATTAAAATCTCGACTTATCGATATACTTATTTTACCACCCTGCTAAAAGGGTATAAAAATGTTCGATCTCGTCGAGTTACGATGAAATATATAGAGCCCTTTATAGAAGGTTCTGGTCGAGTTGACAGAGCTGAGCTCTTAACTGGATTCGAACGATTGGCATTGATTTTGGCATTCAGCAGCAGATTGTTGGTTTTTATCCAAGGGCAGACAGGCAAAGGAAAAAGGACTATGAATAAAGTCTGAAGGTCAGTTTAGGATTGCCAACGTTGAGTATGTTGTCTGGTGTCCACTTTATTTTTCTATACTGCGTTTGCTGAAGTATTAATTAGTTCGCTGGCTCAAACAATACACCGGAAATTAAGCAACTAAACTGAACTGTCGGCCATTGTATTGTATACTTTTTTGGCCAAAAAAAAAAAATCAAAAAAATCCGATTGCCGTAGCAGTCCGTGCGCCTCCTGTTAGGCTACACTTGAATGAAAGCGTAATTATTTTAAGAGAGCCAAGTTGGGGCAACTGAAAGGTTGATTGCAAATGGCACTGAAACTGATGCCGCTGCCCGTTGCTTTGGCAACCGACCGCTCCAGCTCTGCTACCTCTGACCACTCACCCCCTGCCAGGATTGCGGCCATTTTCAAAGCGTGTGCGCACAAAAAAATCGGCCATTAATTAATGTTTGCTTGGCAGCGAAGCGAGGCAGAAAAAAAACATATTGAAATGCATTTTTCATGGGGCAGCAACACGCGCTTAATGCGTTCCCCTGGACAACCAACCCTGCCAGAGTTAATCCTTGTGAAAAATGCATAAAAAGGCATAAAAATGCAGTGCATGCAATTTGCAGAATGTATTCGCTTTGTCATGAACCAACAACATTTGCACTTAAGCAACTGCTACAGCATCAACAAAGGCAGCAACAAGGAGAACAAGTAGAAAAGTGGAATACATATTGCAGATTGCCTCCAGCTGTTGCATGCAATCACAACACTCCGCATTTTTTTTTTGTGAAAAGTTTTGGCCACGTTTTGTGCTTTGCACTTTGCCAAGGTGGCACGTGCCACATAATCCGCCCATACTGCATTATTTACAAAATTCCACTCAACGCATACCGCGCATAAAAGTTGGTGCGTACAAAATAAAAATTTTCTGTCAAACTCGCCTAAAAATCTCTATCACTAATTACGCGTCGTGCAAACTTGAATCGAGGTGTTTTAATTCGATTTCCGGTCCGACGCGCTTTTGTGTGTGCCACACACTGAGATAACCGGAAATTAATTTCGTTTATGTTGCGCTTGTATTTTATTCGCACCTTTCACTCGAGTCGAATCTGTGGCCCATTCATGCCCCACAAATCTAGAGTCACAGCGTGTGTACAGTTCAGATTTTCTAGTGTCCTCAGTTTATTCACTTGATTTTCCATTTTACTAGAAAGGTTTACAGTCTCAGGCAGTTTATTCTTTTATTATTTTTTTTTTGCAGGTTACTTGTTAGTTTCTCCACTTTTATCTATCCTATTTATGTAATTTACTGGAATAGACTTTCTTAAAGGCCATGTTTTAGCACATTTTACTGCTAGGGCAGACAAAGTCTTGTAGAATTTATATATATATATATAAAATATATATTTATATTTGTTAAATTGTTACATACAGTAACAGTGGCAGCTGGTTTTTCTGAGAAATGGCCAAAGTTTTCTAGGCAGCAATCTTGTAAAGCGATTCAAGTACTACATTTACCATTTGAGCAGCTAGACAATGGAATAAATGGCAACAGCTTAAGCCAAGTTAAGTTTATTTAATTTAAACAAGTTGAATAAAAACTGTGTATTAAGTATAGAAATTTAAAGCAACAGGCAAATGTAATATATGTTAGCAAATAAATTGTAAATAAAATATGCAAACACTTAATCTTTATATTGATTAATAAACAGTTAAACAATCAATCAAATTGAATTAAAAGTAAAACATATCTTTAGACAGATGCAATCTTAAATGGTCGAAATCAATGTCGATGTAAGAAATTTGTTGGCTTTTATGGCAACCGCAACAGATAAGCTCAATCTTATTTGAGTCACTTTTACACATTACTAATGAATTGGTTTACCATTGTGTATATATATATATATATATATATAGAGCGAGAGAGAAAATAAGATAGATTTGTGCGCATATTTTGGCTATTGTGATTTGCCAATTTGTGTCGAGACCACAGAATGTAGGACACTTTGCAAAGGGATACACATGCGATATTAGCCCCATGACATTTCTCAAGTTAAGTTGACAGGCACAAACACACACACACACACAGACAGACATACACAAACACAAACACACACATACACACAGGGCAAGAGCAAGCACAGGCACAGATTGAGATTGGGCTTGTTGAAGTAAAATAACCATTTCCAGAATTACAATAAAAATCAGAGCAACAGCTTTTGGCATTACCCTTTTGCCTTAGTCACAACCCACAACCTCTGACACCATCCCCCCCCCACCGAACTCTTGACTTCCCGCCAGGCAGCCACTTGAAGCTTGAAGCTGTTGCTGACTTTACGCTCTCTGGCGTTGGTCTCGCTCCGTTGCCCTTCCGCTGTTAGAGCCTGCTGCTGCTGCTGCTGCTGCTGCTGCTGGTGCTGCTTCCTCTTCGACCACCGCCCCAAATTTAATACAAGAAGATTAAATGTCCTGTCGCAGCAGGCTTAAGCGCTAAGCTCGGGACTTGCAGCAACGCTCTACGTTTCCCATTATGCCCGTGTCGGTGTCCATGTACATGTCCATGTGTGTGTGTGTGTGTGAAAAAGAGAGAGAGAGAGATGGCGAGTGCGAGTGAGATAGTTGCTTTGGTGTTTGTGTTGCTGTTTCATGTTTTTACTTGTGTTTGTGTTTTGTATTTGTGTTTTACACTCGCGCAATGATTTAACTAAAAACATTTTCCTTCACTGCTTCGGCTTTGACTTTATTGTTGTAGTCAAGTGAAAAGTTAAGCTGCTGTATTCGCCTTCATCTATTCCCCTCGCCGCGCCGCATGCAGAGGTCTCCTCAATCGCCAACTCAGTTTGTAAATCAAAATAAACATTGCTTTTTTGTTGCCATTGTTGTTTATTATGGCAGCAATCTCTATCTGCACTTCACACACAGACATGTACCACACACACACACACACCCACACACATAGTCACCCACACCGACATGCTTAAGTGTTGACGTCTGCACTTCTGTCTTCCTGCGAAGGCAACTCTATTAGGCTTCAAGTCTTTATTCGATTGTTTGCTTAAGGTATTTAATCACAAAATTGTTTCTGAGATTTGGTTCGCATTGTTCGACAAGTAGCTTGAAAGATATGAAAAATCGAATTTGTTGCTACGAAATTCGCAAGATTTTTATTTTTTTTTTTTAAGTTAATGACTAAAACAATATAAAAATATAAAGTACAAGTAGGAGCACAAGCAACAAAAGCTTCAGCTACGCAAAATACCTTTTCTTGGCTCCCAGTTTAAAAGATTTTGATTAATTTAGAAATTCTTGGATTTTTTCTTGGAGTACTGTTTGAGCTGCCCTCGCTTGCTCTTCAAAATTCTAAGCGTCTTCAGCTGGTTGGCTTTTGCCTTTATGGCCAACTGTCAAGTGGGTTAACAACGTCAAAATGTATGCAATTTAATTTATTTCTGCGCTTTCAACATATGAACACTTAGCTGTAGGCAAATTTGCTCGCTCTGTTCCTCTCTCTGTCTCACTCTCTCACTGTCTCTCTCTCTCTCTCGCTCTCTCTTGTGCATGCTTTTAAATTTCATTAGAGCACTCATTTTGCCCAAGGTGCTAAAATTACATAATTAATTTGCATCGCATGCCTTCGCAATTAATTAAATGTCTCATTTAATAACGCTTTGTTGGGCAATTTTTAAAAGCACAACAACAGCAAAACACACACATACACACACACACACACAAACGCACACACAGCGCCTATTAAATTTACGGATTTTTACGTCGTTGCTGATTTATTTTTAACCTCAAAGCGTCATTTACTATAAAAATATTTTATAAATTTTACGTTTATGAGCCACAAAAACAAAACAAAAAAGGAAAGACAAAAAAAAACGTGAAGCGCTTTTTATACTTTTACAACGTTGTTGTCTTTGCCATTGTCTGCAACTTGCTCACGTTGCGTATGCGCAACAATTTGAGGCACACACACACATGGGCGCCGTCAGAGGAGGGGAAGTTGAAGCCACCTCAACAAGTAAGCTATTTAGCAAAGGGAAATCATTAAACTAATTAACTTCATTCATCAAGTTTGCAGTAAAAATGTTGTCTGATAACTTTGCTGATACCCCCCAAAAAATATTTAAAGACTACGCCGATGTACGTATTTACTTGTTGCTGCTTCTTTTTGGTCTATGTGGCAGCCGCTCGCCACTCGACTAATCGACCAATTTTTGTGGCTGTAATTTAATATGGAAACGAAGAGCTTTAATATGCCCAGCACGTTGGTTTTTCCATCTGTTTGCCCGCAGGCTCACAATACACACACACACACACACACACACACACACACACACACACCTGTGTCAACAGGCATTTAAATTTTTAAAGCATTTGCCAGCAGCATCACAGTTCATTTCATTTAGTTTGACTTATGCAAACAGGCGCCGAGAGCCATCAGCCACTCCAAGGAGCCAAGCAATTCACATTGCCATTGCCACCGAATGAATTCAGTGCAGCAAGCACCCTGTTGCTGGCTAAACCCCAACGCCCCCAAACCACACACACACACACACACACAATGTTTGCTGTTATCGCCCATCCACCCACTGACACAATCAATCAACGCGTTCAAGTTGTGTTGTGCCCCAGTCCAGAGTTCGGGTCCTTGTACGGGTCCTTGGCCGGGGCTTGGGTCCTCTGGATCCAAGCATTCGCTTTGTTCTCTTTAGCAGCACAATAAATGCAAAATAAAGGTGTTCGTAGGGTGGGGGGGAGGATAAAGGCAAAGTTCACACTACCAATTCCCAATTTTATATGTATATATCTTCGTTTTTTTATTGGGGACGCAAAAAAAAAAAGGGTTCAATCCGCGCCGGTGACCTGCATAATATTACGACAAATGTTCAAAAACTTTTTCAATAAGCAAAAGTTTTGCATGCAGCTTGGGCTCTGTTTGCATTGTATTTAGTTGTTGTCTGTGGAGTGGAGTGGAGTGGAGTGAAGTGGAGTGGAGTGGAGTAGAGTGGAGTATTTTCAGGTCTGCCTTTATGGTTGGTCTGCTTTTTGCCAATTTGCATAGTTGTCAGTGGCCCAGTCAGCCAAAGCGAACTAAAAAATTCATAACCAAATTGGATGGCAAATGGTTGGCAAGTGCTATGTGTAACAAGTAAGAAAGCTAGAGTCGAGTGAGCTCGACTACGATATACCCTGAACCCAGCTAAAATTAAATCAAATTTTTTTTTGCAAATTTCTCTTAAAATTTTTTTATTCTATCTTAAATAAATGTTGGTTTCTCTATCGAAAATTTAAATGTATCGAAATTGAGGAAGTTATCGATAAAATAATGCAAAATAGATTTGTGTCGGATGTGAGAGAACCAATTGTATGTACAGTCTCTAGCTCTTATAGTCTCTGAGATCCGCATATTCATACTGACAGACTGACTGCCATGCTATATCGACTCTGCTTTTGATCCTGAACTTGATTATATATACTTTATGTAGTCGGAGATGCTTCCTTTTCCCGGTTACATTCCATTACACTCTTCTTACCCGTTTTTAATGGGCTCTGGGTGTAAAAAATGTATATATAAGTTAACTGTCAGTCTGATGAATTTCGATGTTTCACATTCCCCGACGCACACACACAAAACCAGACACAGACGTAATGTGGAAGCGTCAATCATCTTTTAACAGCACCCCTCGAACCGTTTTGCTTTTGTCAATCCTGCGAACAGCTGTCGACAGTCGCACTGAAATGATTTGTCAACGCAACAATCGCTGCCGTCAGACTCCATCAGCAACCTGTCCATCCAACTGTCTGAATGTCTCTCTATCTCCCTCTTTGTTTCTCTCTCTCTCTCTCTCTCTCTTTAGTAGTCATCTCTTTAATTAGGGGTAAGGCTGCCTTAACTGTGATTCTGGCAGCTGCATGAGCTTTGCATTACGACCATAAGGTTCATTAAATCTTAATTAGGTTAGCTAATATATGATTTTCCCTTCGTTTAACTTAGTTTATGACCAACAAAATCTAGATTTATTTGTACTATAATATTTTGAGCTAGTAGAATGGATGGGTTGTAGAAGAGATTTAGTTGCATAATAACATCCAACTGACGGCAGGACACTCCGACTGTTCCCTACTTAAAAAGCATTACGGAATATCAAAACAAATCGAAGCGATGCGAATCGAATCGCTGTGGGCTACACTCGAATTCCATTAGGCTGATTAATGCATTGTGATGGGTAATCTTGCAACATATAGCAATCCCAGTTGGCTAAATTATGCAAATGACACAGCTTAAAGCTGATGCTGCCCAACTGATGCTGTCACTGATGCTGTCACTGATGCCATTGATGCCACTGATGCTTGTTGCACATCTGGGCACATCTGAGCATATAGCTATGAATATGCAACTGACAATATGGATGACGATGACATTATTAAATGAAGAATGTGTTGATCATTATAACGAGCACATCACATCGAAGGAGAGAGAGAGAGAGAGAGCGGGGAGACAGCTAGAGAGAGATTACATATTTTATAGTAAATGAAACGTGTGTCAGCTATGTTTAACTTTTACCTCCACCGGATGTGCAGATGTGCACCGTGTGCACTGTGTGCGTGTGTGCCCCGTCAGCGATATATTATTTAAATGGAATATGCTGCAACCAGCCAGGAGGAGACACAGTAAAAAAAAAAACGCCCTGAAGCTCGTCCTCAATGCTTGTGTGTAAATATATGTTGAGCTGTTGCCATTGTTTCCACACACACAGGAAGTGTCAGCTATATAATGATTACAGTTTCAGCTGTTGCCATACAGATAGTTAGATAGTCAGGCAGACAGACACAGAGACAGACGGACAGACAGACAGACAAAAGCACTTGACTCTCACAAAAGGCGCATTGATTAGTGTGAGAATTCTTTGGGGGCCATGGGCGTAGAAAGGATTTCAACTAAGGGGACACAGAACCTACAATAAACTTAAACTAAAAAAAATATAATTATCATAATAATCGTTACATATAAAGGGATATAGCAATATATTTCAAAGGATGCATAACATGAATAACAAAATATGTATTTTAATTTTGTGTAATTAAATCAATCCAATTAAATTTACAATCCGATTTAATATATGTTACTCTATGAGGGGGGTTATAGACCACTGACTACGCCCCTGGTGGCTGAAACTATAAACTGTTCAACTTACCACTCGATTTTCTCACATAAGAGTGCACTTTGCCATCGAGTCGAGGACACGTCTGTATATTAATATGGTCATTGATTTTGATTTGGATTACCATTTCGATTCAGTTTTTCGTTGTGCATTTGTTTTCGGTAACTGTTTCGAACTTGGAGCTGTGTGCGTGCTTCGGATGAAGTCATGGAAGACCATAAAATGTCATAAAGTGCCATAAAAAGCGTTGGGGCGTGCAAAGTGCCGTTCAGCAACAGAGCCAGAAACAAAAACTAACGACCCCACTGGACAGACGTCGCATAAGTACACACACACAAAAAAAAGGACTAATACACACACACACATACACTCACAGACAGATACACATCCAATCAGGGCAGCTTGAAAAGATCAAAGTAGCTGGCAAAATGACTGCAGGCTTAACTGGTTCAAAAAAAAAAAGTCGGCGACTGAAAAAGGTTAGCAATTTTTATATTTAAAATGCAAAATACACAAATTAAATGGATTTTATACCTTTAAAGTGCCAATAGATGCAGCTGTAAAACTTGTGGATTAAAACTTTAGAAATGAAAGTTCGAGTAACTTTGTAAAAATACCAAAAACATGTTGCAACTTTCAAAGTTGATTTTAATCGGTTTCACTTGGGTTTGAAAAGTTCGCTAGACAAGCTCTTTTCACATTTTTTTTTTCATAAGCGTCAAACCAAAAGAACCTGATGATGATGATGATGATGATTTTGATGAGATGGGTAAAGTCCATAATTAGGCCGACTGTCAGCGGGCGTAAAAAACACGTAGCGACAAGTGGGCTTAGATCAGACAGGCAGGCATTCTGCCTGCCAGGCAAGTTGGCAGACGGGTTGGGAGACAGGCAGACAACTTAAAGCCGCGTTGGGTTGTGTTGAGGCTAAGCAGCAAAAAGTTTTTAATCAGAGCACGCTGGACCAGTCGGCAAGTTTCGATCCCAGTTACAGTTGCCCGTCTCCATAGTTGCCAGTTGGCCGTCAGGTTATTTTGCCGCGTTGGCCGTGACGAACTTTTTAATGAGCACCGTTTTGCGGCTAATAAACCTTTGTGTGTGTTCGTTTGGCGCCCTTTCCCATTTGCCAATTTAGTTGCCATGACGCCATGTTTTTAATTGGTCGACGCCGCTGTTTGGCCACTGCTTGTGGACCGTATTTTGTGGACCCTTGAGGGTCGACGCAACAGTTGACGCCACAACACTCCGCTGGCAATTGCATATTTTATTAAATTGCTTTACACAACCCATAAAAAGTAAAGAGAGAGAGAGAGAGAGCAACAACAATAACAACAACAATGTTCGCATTATTTTGTCACAACAATTCATTACACAAACTGCTACAGACTAAGTCACAACAGCAAAAAAAAGAATATTAACAAAAAACACCGGAGAGAAAGTTATGAAAAGCCTGGCGCAAACTGTTTGAGATGACGCATGCCCCGTTGGGCAACAAACAAAACTTAACTTTTACTACAGACTGATTGATACACTAAGCCTGTAAGAGTATGCCAGGCATACGCCCTCAACACGCCCACTACGTTAACCAATAGCTCAAATGACACGCTTTGGGAATTGCCAGGACGAGCTCATGTGTGAAATTTGCGCCTTGAGCCCAGTTGTCTCACAAATTCCGAGTTTATTATGCGTCACATCTAATTGCTTAAAGCTTGTGGCAAGCCAAGACTTTGTATTTATAAGATTGCTTTTGGTAAGTTTTTTTTTGCTATTTTTCTGCTTTACTGTTAAGCTCAAAAACGGCAATTTTAAAGCTTTTCGAGGGTATTCAAATTTGTAGAGTTACCAAAAATACGCATTATAATTTCTTTGCTCGGCCTGCTGTTGTTATGCCTCCTCCTACGATTGTTGTTTTTTTTTTTTCGTTTTGGCCATTTAAATTTACTTGGCAAAGTTTTGCCGCGCCTTGTGAAACTTTTTTGGTTGTCCTGCTACCAGCTTTCCGGTGCGCCCCTTTTTTTTGATTTGCTAGCCACGATTGTTGCTGTTCTTCTTGCTACTGCTGTTGGCAGACAGCAAATCAACAAAATTATAATAAACAGCTGCAGGTAAAGGAACCCAACAAAAAATCGAAAGAATATCAAAAAGAGGAAAAACCAAATTGCGAAAGATGACCAACTGTGCCGAAAAGTCCTTGTTGGCCCTAAAAATCATCTTTTCTCCAGCTTCTGTGGCACTCGGGCCGGACACAACGCCTTTTTTATTCAATAGAAAATTAAATTTTCATTATATTGTTTACTTCAGAAAAAAAAAGGATATGCCCAAAAAAAAAAGAACAAGGAGCAAAATCAAATTGGAATAAAATCGACTTAAAATATTTGCACATGTTTACAGTGGCATGTTAAAGCTTTTGATCTTTATACTACGCCGCATTGTTTGACTTGTTATTAACGCGATATATATGTACCCATTTATATATATATACAATTTTTTATATGATTGTTTATATATGCATATATGTAAAGCAGTGTCAAGGTGACAGATATTCCTCAGCTAACAACGCAAGAAAAATTTTGGCATATTGCCTGGCAAATCGCTGGATGCGCTTGGGATTCCTTTTCCCTCGCACTTAGCACTGCTAAAAATGTTCCAACTTTCAAAGTTGAGCATTTCCCGTCACTCCACACACAACAACACACACAACACACACACATATATAAACGGCGAGGGGAAGCTCAACGTTGAACAAGCTAAGCGTTATTTTCAGGTAGATGACGAGCAAATATTTGCATATTTGATATTTTCGCAACAGCAAACTTATACCAAATGTAGATTTCGTTATCGATTTTTATCATAATTTTACGCTTGTTGCTTTTTTTTTGTTAGCTTTAATACCCTGCAGCCATGTTCAAAGGGAGTTGTATATTATTTGGCCTACAGCTACGAATATAAATTAGCAGCAGTCATAAAAATAGCCTTCTCTATTAGCGAACCTGTAAAAATGCTAAATAAAAATTAAATAACACTTAATCATTTCAACTTCTGCTGATTATTCAAAATAAACTCAGTAGAGAGTATATTATGCTGGTCATCCTTCCCTTTCTGTTGGACACTTTGCACCCACTTGTTAATGTTTGCCCTCCATTCGAACGATACACGGAGGCCGCTCCTAACAATAACAATAACAACAACTATATTTGCCACAACAACAACAATAACAACACACATTTGCTGTCGTCATACTCGCCATGACGATGGAAATTGCTCATTGTTTGTTAAATGTGTAAGTTCAAATTTCTATAAATAATCATTTGTCTTCCTGGAAATTGTAGGGGCAGCTTAATGCAATGCGGAATTAAAAACTTTAAATGTTATGTGCAACACATTCAATGTGAGCACTAATGAAATCCATCAAGATTAACAACTAATCTGACCGTAAAAACATTGAATTTTGAAAACAATCCACAAGGCAACTCGCCCGGCAGCAAACAATTTCAAGTGTGGATAGTCGGCAGGGAGGGAAAGGAGAGGAAAGGATAAGCCAGCAAGTTGGGCAAACAATAAATACAAATAGAAATTACAATCAGTTAGCAAGTATTAAAATTGATTGGCAATTGATCAAATGATAAACCATATATATAAAATGCAATTAATTAAACTAAACACAAATGTTTTGCATAAATCAATTATGCTTCAATATTAGTTTATTATTGTTTCGATTGTTGTGTTTGCATATATTAATTGTATTTAAATTGACACATTGTCAATACAATTTAGCAGTTTAATTTAGTTGCACATTAACAATTGTTCATTATATTGTTCAATCAGAATTTAAACTGATTAAATTTTAGTTGCGGGTTGGCTTTGAGTAACTATTTATTTTCGTACAACTGGTGCTTTAGATTTGATAGTTTGAATTTACAAAAGCAATTCTTTAAGTTTTTAATCTAAAAGTAACTCGAATTTAATAATAGTTAAAAATCAACTTTTATGCAACTAAACTTTTTCGGATGGGGCAACTGTAAAAAAGTTGAATACTTAGATAAAACTTTTCACTTTGTTAAAAATTAGGGAATATCAAGAATTATAAATCTCAAATATTTAAGAAAATCAATAAACAACAATCTTTGTTGTGGTCATTGTAATTAAACATGTTTTATAATTTATTATTGTATACAAAAAGGAAAATTTCATGAAAGTGCGAATTCTCTTGAGATATCCAGATTGGAAAATTATAAATTTAAAAGTTTTGTGCCAACCTTCCACTTTGAGGAAGATGAATTTAACGCAAGAGTCACGTTTTCAACTATAAATTCATCAATCTAGACTTCAAACCATGATTTACATCCATCCTTTCATGCCAGAAACAGAGTATAAAAAATGTTGGTTTTAAAAACCATGTTTTTGACCTAGTTGAAAGTTCACCTCTGAACGCATATTCAATGCAACTTCAATGAATAAGTAAGTCAGGGAGCTGGAGTCGAGGTCGTTTGGGGTTTGCCTTTTCTTGTCGAGCACAAAGGATCTATGTATCCGCACATATCTATACTTCCATCTATATATCCTTTTGCATTACAAAATGAATTACAAAATTTGAAATGCGTGTATTCAAAATGCTTTCTGTTGAGTGCGCATGCAAATGTGCAAATAGATTGGGCTGGGCTGGGGTGAAGTGGAGTATGTGGAAGCATTGAAGCATATGCGCATACATACACACACACACACATACATATCGGAGCACAGGAAAGTTAACGTTGTACACATATTGAATCCATAAATAAATCCTTAAGCAGAAATTGTAAATGTCGGATTAAGTGTATCACGGAGCGCACATCAGTATAAGTTGATGTGTCTGCGTGTGTGTGTGTGTGTGTGTGTGTATAAAAACTAAATGGCAAAAAGTACGGCTAAGCTATGGCTGCCTGTTGCTTTTTCAGCTGCTATTCGTTTGCCCCCAGGATATGTTGTCAAAACGTGGCTAGATCGAAATAAAGTTAATTCCACACAGCACTTACAACAAAGTGCTACCGATAATAATTACTTGGAACATTGTAATCCTCTTAACACTGCTCGATTTACAAGCAGAGTTGAGTGCCACACAACAAGCTCGCCCTTAAGCCATATTTGAAAAATACCTTAATGTTAATAACATCAAATGGCATTTTATTATCTAGTTACTATTTACTCACGATTCGCAGCAAGTCGCGCAACTGCAAACACAAAATAGTCAAACACAACGCGACGCAAAACAATTACGCTTTATTGTTAGCTAAATGCAGGTGTTGCTTTCTTTCTCTTTATTTATTTATTTATTTTTTTTTTTTTTGTATTGTTGCGATTATCCTAGCGCAGGACACGGGCAAACGCTGTCAAGTCCCCCAGAAGACTGTCACTCTGGATTGGTGCTGGCTCTGGCTCTGGCTCTGGCTCTGGCTGTGGCTATGGTTTTACCTAATGCTTTAACTCAAAACTGGAGTTCGGCAAAACACACGAAGCTCAAAGCATACGCATTGGAAAAAAAATAAGGAAAAAAACTGTTGCGTTGCAGGGGAAAAAAGGGAAATTCTTAAAGAAAAAAAAAACCTGAATCAATTCCCCGCCAGTACTAAACATTAACTACCATGGGCCTAAAAAGCAACAAGTCTTGTTTGGTATCAGGGTCAGACCACTTCCCAGCTTCATCATCATGGCCAACATCATCATCAGAAGCAGTAGCAGTAGCAGTAGCAGCGGCAGCGGCAGCGGCAGCGTTTGCGTATCAATAGTTCAAAATATTTACAAAAACAAAAAAATGACACGCGCTGCGAGCAGCTTTATCAACGTCAATCGTAGACGTGCTGGGGGGGGTGGGTGGTCTGTGGGCGTTGTGGACTTTTACAGCAACTAGTGGTCGTTCAGTGGCTAAAATTACACAGCCACAATAGCAGCAACCAGAGTGGCAGAAGCTACAAATTTGTTTACGCCTAATTGGGCAATTGGGCCGCAACCCCCAAAAAGTATGCAACATAAATTTCAATGCTCTCGTTTCGTTTACACCCTGCACCCAAATAAGTGGGCATACATAGTGCGAGGGTGTCTACGAAGCGGATGAAAAATCTGGTTTTTATTGAACGTTGAAATAGTATTAACTAACAAATGGGAAAATAGAACCTTATAGACATTTCGTAGATATGGGGATACACCAATAGTTGAGTATAGTTTGAATATAATATAAATGATCTTCACCTGATCCCTGAAGAGCTTGTCTCCAGCAAATTAGCAGCCTTCGTTATTCATTTATGAGCTATAAATGAACTAAGTTGCTCTTATTTGTATATAAGCCTGTGTCAAAATGTATCAGATTAGTTTCGATTAAGGCATTGTAATAAATTTCTGAACAGTCAGTTAGCAAATAGATTCATGTATCTAAAAATAATCGAAATCCAAATAAGCACACATTTTATGCATAATTTATGGACTCCTCAGCTCAAGTTGAGTGCAGGCTATTTTTCTTGTCCTACTTGCAGCATACAAAAGCTAAAACATCCTAAGTAAACAAGAAAAAAGAAAGAAATGTAAGATAGCACTAAAAAAAAATGGGGTACGTATGAGTAAACTTATATGCAAGTGTGTGTGTGTGTGTGTGTGTGTGTGGGAGTGTGTTTGAGTATTCTTTGTAAAGCATAAATCAGAGAATCGCTTCAGACAATAACCTGCCATTGTGTTTGTGTATCTGCCACAAGCCCACGCACACTCGGAGACACGCAGTAGTAATGGTTTTTTTTTTGTCTACCATTTGTGGAGCGGCTCTTTGGGATCATTTTAGGATTGCACATGGCTTCAGCTTGTTTCACAGGGCAATTGATACGACCAACGGCAGAAATTTCTGAAAGCAGAAAAATGCAAAGTCAATTTCCAGTTGAACATTGGGTTCAATTTGCAAAAGTGCTGGGCGTACTCCCACACACACACTCACAAGAACTCAATGTGGCATATAATTGAGGTAAGCTGCAACATCAAATGCAAAAGCTGAAGAGCAATTAAAACGCTCAAAGGATTTATCGATTGTTCGTTTGCCATTCTGGGAATTCCATTTAATTAAATCTCATTCAGTGTCTGCTAATGATGTGCCCTTTAGTTTCCGGTTTCGCTCACCCCCCCCCCCCCACCCCCTCTCCTAGCCCCGTCCGTCTAACTGGATCGGAGTGGGTGTTGAGGTAACTAATTAATGTGGCGACAATTGAATGCAACTTGAAACCGAGTTAAAAGCTCGTTTATTTAATCAGCTCCAGACAGCTGCACTGCGAACACTAATCAAATTCAATTATATTGTAAATCTTTTGTCGTTTTTTTTTTATAGCCGCCAGGCACCGGATGTAATGCCAACCGGAAATTTCGCACAAAGATGGCGGCGCCGCCATTACTCAATGGCATTGTTAACAAGCATCGACATGTGCTCAAGGTGATTTCCTGTGCACTGAGACTTAATATAAAATGAATCATGAATTTATTACTTACACATATAAAATAATCATCGAATATTTATTCGATTTGGGGAACTGCCTTGGTTTAATATTCGATTCATAGAACAAAAATGTAGCTTTGGCTTAAAGCCACTAACGGAATTTAAGATTGTTTATTCAAAAACAAACGGATTCCATTTATTTCTCTTTTTTTTCATTACACACATGGAGGATATGTTTTAGATATCAGTTTCTATTTTTCCAAGTGCGTGTGTGTAAGAGGTCTTCTGTCCTCTGTGCTGTATTAAAGCAAATTATGGCTTTTATTATTGCAGCCTTGGAAGCTAACGAAAATATCCCAAAGCAACTGCAGAAGGTAGATTCCACTCAAGCTGTTTTGGTTGTTATTGCTGTTATATTGTTGTTGTTACACTTGTTGTTGTTTGCTTAACGTTGATTTTGGTTGGGCTGCTGGTTTGGCTGGTTGCTGTATCTGTGCTTCAGTTTTGGGCTTCACCTTGCACATTCTAGGCAAACTCATTACGAAAAATGAGTGTCCTGCGGCGTTCAAACAAAACAAGGTTCTCCACCTGAGGGCATACAACACCAGAGCACATTCCACATCCTCATTCTCTCCTGTCCGTATGCCCTACTGCCCTCTTGTCATGTTAATGTATACAATGTATGTATGTATGTATGTATGTATGTATGTATGCATGTATGGCAATGTGTGCAATGGCTTGTTTATGCCAAAATTTGTACACACTTACAAGCATACCAAGCAACCACCCGAATATCGATTTTGTTTGATGTTTAGGCCAGAGCAAATATGATGCCAGGACACGCCAACAGCTACCCTAAGGCGCAACAGCCTTATCATCATCATCATCATCCTCATTATCCTTGCCCCACTGCGAAGCTACCGTTAACGCTTACTTGCCGCTTCATCTTACGCCATCGCGCATTTTAAATATTAACAGCATGTAAAATGCCAAATACTATTTAAGTACCCATATATACAATATATTCACAGGGTGGCATTATTTAACTGATTGAATGACTCTGTCGGCCTTAGCAGCTACAGTGGAACCTCATTATAAGAGCCGGTAACAAATGAAATACTAATTCTAGACAGAATTCCGCATGATTTTTATAAATTATTATGAATTACATGAAATATTGATTTATCTTCATTATCAACTACTGATTGTAGAGAAATTTTTTTAATTATATTTATGAATTAATATGAATATTACTTATGCTAAATGGAAACTCAAGTTTTCGCCGCCATTTACTAAAAAAAAGGGCTGCAAATTTTTTATTGTGTGTTGCTGTCAAATTTCTGTCTTAAATTCCAATAAAAGGTATCATTACATTTCATATTTACTAACGTTTTTTTTTTTTTTGCAGAAACGAACAACAGCAAAAAGAAACAGCCTAAATCCAAAGCTATTCTAAGCTGATTACTCAATTGAGCAGCATCCTGTTTGTGTTTTTGACAGCTTGGAAACTTTCTGATTTCTCAAACTGAGGTGTGCAGATTTTTTTATGAGCTGTTTTGAATCGGTTTTTATGCAATTACACTTGAGCTGCTGCAAAATGGTTTATCCAAATGTCTTCTCATACAGTTAAGAGTATTGCTAGCTAAATATATATATATATATAAGTATATATAGATAAATGTATGTATTTATTTAAGTACTTGGTGTGTAGGTGCGTTATTTGTAGTTGTTTGGCTATTTCCCAGTTAATTAGTTGACGCAAATTTTATTGGCTTTACCCGTGGGAGTTCATTAGGCAAAAGGCGACAGCAGAAAATGCGCAAATTCTGAGAATTGCTTTTAAAAATATCCTGCATACACAAACACAAACACACACACACACAGAGGCAACCTACACACACACCCATACACACACCCACACACACGCGCACATTCATTCATACTTAGCTTTTATGTCAGCGATGCTTTCTTTTTCTTTCTTTCAAAAGGCAATTGCATTGTGCCATTTTAAATCCGCTTATGGCAGCAGCTGCAGGTTCCAGCATGCAACGGCCTGTGTTGCAAGGACAATGGAAAGGGTACTTAGCCAGGGTCTTAGCCGGAAGGGGCAGGTACTCTTTGAACTGCTTGTACACAATCAAGAATTTAATTACCTCTTTTCAATTATCGCAATAAAAACTTTTGGATAACATTTTAGCGCATATTCATTAAACAGAGTGTAAAAATGCCATCTTTAGAATTTTGTTATTACAAATATAGGAATAATACGTAGCGCTCTTATACACAGCTCACACACACTCTCTCGCTTTAAAACTAATTAAATTAAACTTAAAAAAAAATACATAATTTAAACCTTTCCTATGCAATCGACGCTGCAAAAATTAATCATTTTCCATTTGCAAAGCGCCCCAAGCAAATACACATTAATTTAATTACACTTACACTTTGTGAACAAATTTTACATTAAATTAGCCCAATTTATATATTAAAATCAATTTTAATTGCTGGCTGTGCCTAACAGTCATAATTATAAATAAGGGATTTTCTTGGCGAATCTCTAAGAGAGTTTTGTTTTACATTGGAGGATATCTAAGTTAACGACTTGTGCCATAATTGTGACTTACATTTGAATTCAGATTTATCAGATTTTTTTACCCCACTTACAATGTTTTCAGACAAGCTTCAAAACAATAAAACATAAAAGAACTTATATAAATCAAATTTGTACTCAGTTTTAAAGTAAAATATATTAAGAGTCCTTAAGAGGCTATCTAGCCACTTGACCCCCTTGGCGGAGTGGCTGGCTACGCCCATGGGCACACATCACTTGCTGCTGCACATTGTTCGCTGTGCTTGAAAGTGCTGTGCATTTTATTCAAGCCTGTGCCATTTTTTTATTTTATTTTTTGTTGTTTGTTGTCGCTGGTGCCGTTGGTTATGAAAAATATTTGCACTCAATGTCAAACACTGCACGCCCCGCTGCTTACTTCAAAAACCAAAGCACTTTCATTAGCTTGACACGCTCACGGCCAGCAGCGGTAGCAGCCGCAGCAACTTCACCAACACTCAACCTTAAATCGGCAAACCCATCGCAAGGCCAGTCACAGCTTCAGTAGGGCAGATTACCTTGTGGATGCCGCCCCTGCAGTAGCATAATATCCTGGGGTAAACTTTGACGCCACCCGCACCAACAAACTGTGCTAAAAAGGGGAAAAGCCACAGCAAAAGCTTTTGAGGAGTTGAGTTGATGTGCAAGTGTCTTGTTGGTGTGCGGGTGGTGTGTGGTTGGTGTGTGGTTGGTGTGTACTCCGTGGGCTTTGGCGGCATTAACCAGCTTGGCCTTGACATAGCTACCAAGTCAGTGACAACTCCGTCGCCTTTACTTAATTAATACAAACATTTTGCTAATTCTGTTTAAGTAAATAACAAATTAATTATAACGTGTTTAAAGATACTTTGATTTAAGTTGAAATACGATTCAAATACTTATTTAACTTTAGTTAAGAGTGCTTTTTATTTTTGCCCATTTGGAAGAAATCAATTTATAACATTCTCGACGTCGTTTCTATTTAAAACTATTTATCTCTTTATTTATAAATTATCATGTGTTGTTGTTGTCTGTTTCATAAATGTACAATTTTAATATATGTAATATATAATAATAATAACAGGTTTCTTTTCTCTGTTGCATTTTTACAATATTTTATATTTGCATAAAAATATAAAACGAAAAATGTGTCATTATTGTGGTTGTTGTAATTCTTTTGTACGCTGTTCAAATTTAACTAAATGATTGGGGTGCTGGGGAAAGGTCGGGATTAGATTGCAAGAGACGACCTGAGTCGTAACTAGTCATAAATTGTATATAGCTTAAGTGATAGCTGCCACCACACACTCTTTCTCTCTGTAAACCTTTCTCTCTCTCTCTCCTTTCCTTTTATTTAATTCTACGAGTATTTGTTTTGTTTTCGTGTAATAGTATGTTTTTACGGGCTGTAATACCTTCGACTCAGCTGAACTTTCTTCTTATTAATGATGCACTACAAGCTAAAACTCTACTGAAGCTCTGTGTGCTGATCTCACTTGAACTTACTTGGTAAGCTAGTAGTCATGTTCAAAACTGTGCACAATGTTTGGGTGCACATTATATCATTTTGAAAGCTCTTCGAGCAAAAATTAACAATCAATACTAGAACATGACTAAATTTAAATATATATAAGAAACATATACTAATTATGCATTCCATGAATGTGCAAATCGCGGCTGCCACGAGTAAACAAAGCCATTTGAACAATATTCTTAGACATGATGAATCAGATCAGAATTTATGCGACTTAAGTTTAACGTATTTTCTCTCGTTACATACAAGTAAGGCGTATTGTGTGTTTGTGTGTGTGTGTGTGTTGGGCGGGGCGTGGAATCGGCTTCAAATGTATATACGTATAAATTATTCACATACAACATAAACAATTGTGTGTGATTTACAAGTATTAATATATAGAAAATTTTTACAAGTCAACTCAATGAAAAAATAAATAAAAAGGGCGGGACAGAAGCACGTTAAAATCGAAACTAGAACATAAAAAAAACTGAACAATCGATGCAACTGTGTAGCTGCCACATGTCGCGGTAGCTACTCGGCAGTCTCCAGAGATTGGGGCGACTGTTGCAGCGCCAATCCGGCTGTTGGTCATTGACGTGGATGCATCGGCGGCGCATGCTCTCGATATGTCTTCAGCTTTGTCTCCATGGCCTGCAAAACAACAACAACAAAAAGTTGATCAAAAACAGTTGATAGACAAGCAGCAACAACAAAATGCAAATAAACAAAAAAAAATAAAAACATAAAACAGTTACAAAATGAAAATGTTATTTATTAACGTAAGCATATTAAATAAATGCAAGCGCCAATTAAACAATAGCCAAAAAGCAAATTACAAAAACGTTGTTAGCAATTTTTATGGAGGCATCTGTGCGACAGGCTCCGGAGAGTCCTGAATGCTTCGCATACGTTCCGCAAAACGCCTAAATATATTAGTGCCAAATTGCAAACTGTTCCGACGCTGCGCCGCAGCCGGAGCAGAAGCATGATTATTACAATCACTCCAGCTGACATCGCTGCTGGTGGGCGTTGTCTGAGCATCGCTGCTAACGCCACTGCCAAAGGCGCGACGAAAGAGACTAGTTTCGCTGCCGGGTGGCGACAGCGAGGCACGTTCGCAGGCGCAACGAAACTTTTGACAATCAGGACATAACATGGCCTTGTCCCACTATAAAAACATATGAAATAAATATTGAACTAAAAACAAGACACAACAAAACCAAAACGATACATAAAATACAAAACAGAGATAGAGTGTTAGGTAATGATATAAAGTAAGCGTTCCATATACCATGCTTGGAAAGTATTAAACAAGGGGAACTTACGTTCAGTTTTCTTAACATGTCGGCCACAATGTTGAGCGCCGTGGTGCGGGAGCTGGCATTCATAGCATTGCCATTGATAAGGTTCTCGGGATCTGCAAAAAGGGAGCAAACACAAGAAACACAGCTTTGGTTAGTTTATAGGCCTAATTAATAATTAGTTAACAATGACAAATGACAATTAGTTACAGCGACAAACACTAACACAAACATAAACACACACAGACACTGCCTACGAGAAATGTTTGCAAATCATGAAAATTTAGCTTACATTTAATAATTTTGTGCATATAAAAATACAAAAGTTTAAAAAAAAAACAAAACAAAAAAAAATAAGCTTAAATATATACAATATGGAATTTCTTTTAAATGGTGTGATTGAGATTGATTAAACTAGATTAAATTGGTTGGTTTAATGTGGCGAGATGATTTGGATAGCTTTAGTATGCGTTTTGTTTGCTTCAATGAACTGATTATCTTACTTTTAAGCGAATGTTGCTGTTGATTATATTCGTTTCTATTAGCTAAACTGCCATTTAGCGAACTAACGCTAACGCTGCTGGCTTTTGTTGCGGCGGCATTGTCATGTTGCAGCAATATATCGCCATTGCCCAGAATTCCATTTGGCAGCGATGCTGAGGAATTCATCGAGCTGTTGCCGGTGTTTGCTGTATTTGTTGCTACGCCTGTTGCTGTTGTTGTTGTGCCGTTCGCTGGCGTATAGCGCGCCTTGACATTCAGCTCCTGCTTGAGATCTACAAGCAGAATTCACAGTCAAACAAAGTTTGAATTTAAGCTCATATCACAAAACGCACCGCGGGTCTCGTCCATTAGCCGCTGCAATTTCTCTTGCAGCATCTCCTTCTCGTCCACCTCCATCTCGAGGAGCGCATTCTTTTCATAGGCTTTGTCCAACATCTTTTCAAAGTCTACTATGCTCTCGTTGAGTATTCGATGTGCACGCTCCAGATCATCGTTTTTCTGCTCCAATTGTCGCAGATATTCTTTCATCGAATCGCGCTCTTGTTTCACCGTCTCATACTGTTTATCCAGCATTAACATTTCAATGCCGTGTGAGTCCACCTTGAGCTGCATAAAGTATTTATGAGGTAATTTATGTTTACTTTTCTTGATTTGTATGTCTTACCTTAAGCGAATCGTTCTCTTTCTCTAACATATTAAGCTTGGCTCTGAGATCTTTGATTATACTCTGTTTTTGCTCTAGAGTGGCGTCCA